>JAPDNY010000008.1:17978436-19178436 GCA_029375565.1 Gekko gecko | reverse complement strand
CAGGCTTTGAGATGTTATCAGTTTCTTGTAAACAGAAAGCATATTTCAACTGTTACCAGAAAACAACTACCTATACTATGGGGATACCATTGTGCTGTAACCCAAGGAAGAACTGAGAAGCCATTGTAACCCAACAAGAATTGCCACTGAATGGAAGACCTTGTCCTGTTGTAGGACAGAGGGCTATATTTTGGGCAACGCTTTTATAATCTGAATTTCAAAATTTTTCCAGGTTTTAGTTCAATAACAAATAGAAATAAAGGGTTTGACAAGCGTTAGTACCTTTAATTATTCCTTTCATGTAACAGCAATTCAACATTTGCCATCCCAAGTATATCTGTTCACAACAGTTCATGTACACTATCACAGTAATCCTTAAAATGATTCTAAAAGTTTGGAAAGTACCACCAAGTCAGAGCTGACCTACGGCAACCCCCGTGGGGTTTTCAAGGCAAGAGAGACACTTCAAGGTGGTTTACTATTGCCTGCTTCCACAGTTTGGTGTCATGGTTAAGTGCGCTCACTCTGATCTGGGAGAACCGGGTTTGATTCCCCACTTCTCCACTTGCACCTGCTGGATGACCTTGGGCAAGCCATAGTTCTGATAAGAACTGTTCTTGAAAAAGAGCAGTTGCTGTCAGAGCTCTCTCAGCCCCACCTCCCTCACAGGGTGTCTGTTGTGGGGAGGGGAAGGGAGAGGAGTTTGTAAGCCACTACCTTTGAGTAGTGAAGGGAGGGGTATAAATCCAATCTCTTCTTCTTCATCAACATCATCATCATCATCATAATCTTCTTCTTCTTCTTCTTGTATTCCTTGGAGATCTTGCATCCAAATGCTAGCCAGGGGCTAGCCTGGGTGATCCAGGTCAGAATATTCTAAAAATTCAGTTTGTATTATTATTCCCATATTACAAATGGAAAACTGAGGCACAAGAAGGAAATTTGCCACACCTTTTAAAGGTGTTTCCTTGTCAAGATATACACATACTTAGAGTGTTTGACTAGAATCTGGGAGACCTCAGCCATGGAAGCCTACCAGGCAATTCTGGGCCACACACTCTCAGCCTAAGGTACCTCACAGGGTTGTTATGAGGATAAAATGGAGGAGAGGACAATGTGAGAAAAGGTGAAAGTATAAATGTAGAAAAGGCAGAGTAGACATGAAGTAAAAAGATAAACAAATAAGAGAAAACTGAAATATCATGGAGACACACCTTGCCATTTTTTGTAAGCAGATCTTCCAAGACTCAAAGATCTAATCCATACTTCTGTAGCATTGTTCTTTGTAGATTGGTTGGTTTTCAAAAGATCGGAGCAAAGCCCTTGTACTGAGTTCTTGGCATCCTACTTTTCAGCTACATGGTCCACAAGTGTTTTCGCTGAAGATCACCTGGCGAGTTCATAGCTGATGTAGTCTTTGACCAGTCCCATAGCTTCGGTGGAGCAGGATGGGGCCACACCCCCTGGATTAAGAGCCACACCCCAAAAGTCCAGCTGGAGAGCAGTACTTTTCTATTTCCTGGCTACGACCCTGGGAAGGGTTGTTCAGTGGGCTGACTGCTCTGCTTCTCTGTCCACCTGTTTCAATTCATATGCCCACCCCCACCAAAACACATCATGTTTACTATCAGTTGAGTTTCGGTTCCGCTCAACTCTCTGAAGGATGCGCTGGAAGAGAGCTCCGGCATTAATGAAGACTTATCTACGTTTTATAAAGTTTATCTGTCTCTTCCAAGTCATAACATCCATGGCATCATGTTTTCAGGCATCGTGGGGTGTCAAGGTTGGGTGGCGGGGGGCGGGAAGAGACTGGGCAGTGAGGGCAAGTGCTTTACCACCAGCAGAGCCTCGACAAGCTCATCCTCGATTTGAACTCCTATGAAAGGCATGGACAGCTTGTTTTGTTTGTGATTTTCCAAGCGAGCTGGGGCGGAGCCGAGGCAGAAAATGCTGCCTGGCTTGCTGTCAGTTGAAAGGGAAAAAAAACTTTCTGTCATCAATATCCCCAAATTTAGCGTGGGTGAGGAAGAGCCGTGATACAGACAGAATGTCATCAGAGGCATGCAGAGGAGTGCAAATGAACTGCGGGTATAGAAGCTGTTAAGAGGATGCCGTGCATGGATCTGTACCTGTGTCTGGGCCCGTGGGGACTAGTTATATGTTCAAATCTCTGCATTTTAACAAGAGATGTTAAAAACACACATGGGGAGGGGGCAGGTGTTCAGCAGCAAAACCTCCCAGGTAATTGCAGCTGGCAACCAAACAGCAACCCCAGCTCTGCGTCTCTCTCTTTCTGTTCCCTCGCCCCCTTTCTCTGGACTCTCCCTCTCTCTCCCCTGTCCCTATTCCTCCACCCCCTACCCCGGATTTCCCAATGCCTCACCACCCAAAATGTCCTGGCTACACCCCTGTCTTTGACCCAGGGCTTTCGTAGATTATACCTCACATTTTTAGGTGTCATCACAGGCTCTTCCTATTTGATAGTTCCTCTGCTTGCATCTCAGATGGCTCATCTGGATTCTTTTGGGGTTACCCAGAGGCAACTTTGATCGCAACCATTGATGCAATTGTGGATGCTGCTGGATGAACCAGACCATGGTCCTTTCCGCATTGGCCCGCCACTCCAGATTTTGTCAGTGTTCGAGTCGAGGCAACTTAAGTCCACGGTAGAACAGCATCCAAATAACCTGGGGCTGAACTTGATTTTAGTGCAGAATGGGGGGGACGGGGACGGGATTAAAAAGAAAATTGAATTCCAATCGAGTGTAGATTTGCTTGAAGGACACTGCAGTGAACATGGATTAAAAGGAGAGGGCACAAAGGGCCCCTGAGCCTGGCAAGCAAAGGCAGATGATAAGGACCAGGGTTCCAAGAGATTAGTGCTATTGCCAGGGCTTTTTTTGTAGAAAAAGCCCAGCAAGAACTCATTAGCCTATTAGGCCACACTCCTAACAGCACAGCTCATTAGCCTATTTCACAGCTCATTAGCCTATTAGGCCACACCCCTGTGTTACCAGAAGTGTGGTCATCCAGCCACACCCACCGTTTGCTGCTTATTCTGTTTACCTTGTTTGTTGTCAAAACCCAGGGCTTTGTTTGGAGCAGGAATGCTTTTGCATGTTAGGCCACACACCCCTAATGTAGCCAGTCCTAATGAGTTTCTGCTGTTGGGTGTGGCTTATTATGCTAATGAGTTCCTGCTGGGCATGGCCAACTTGGGAGCCAGCCAGAACTCCGTTCCTGTGCGTTCCTGCCCCCAAAACCCCTGGCTATTGCACTTCCCTCCGAAAATCATCAGTCAGACTGCATCTAAAGCAGGGCTGGCTCGCCCACTAGGCAAGCTAGGCACTCGCCTAGGGCGCCGGCCCTGCAGGGGTGCCAAAATGCCCCCCGCCCCCCCGTGAAAAGCCCCCTTCCCGCCCAGCACCAGCTGCTCCGGCTTTCCTGGGCGCCTCGTGGCTGTGAGGCACCCAGAAAAGCCGGTGCTGCCACTGGGAGGGAAGGGGCGGGCGTTCTAAGCCCACCCCTTCCCCGGTCTCCCGGGTGCCTCGCAGCTGCGAGGGGCCTGGGAGAGCTGCGCCGCCCCTGGGAGGGAAGGGGTGGGCATTCTAAGCCCACCCCTTCCCCAGCTCTCCCGGGTGCCTCGCAGCTGCGAGGCACCCAGGACTAACGGCGCTGGGCCATCTCCAGGCCCCACCGGGAGGTTGGCATCCCCGGTGGGGTGGGCGCCCCAGGCTGTCCTGCCTAGGGTGCCCAGACACCTGAGGCCAGCCCTGATCTAAAGTCAGCTGGACCAAGGTTGCTGCTGCTGCTGCTTCTCAGGAATGTCATCCAGAGTCACTCTGTAGGAAGAACCATTCACATTTGCCTAGAGCAGGGGTGCCCAAACATATTGTGTGTCTCCTGGTAGGGCAGCTGGGCAAGCGAAGGGGAGGCATGCCTCCCCTCTCCGATTGGTCTTCCCTTCCCTAGCCAGTGTTCCCCTCTCTGGGTAGGCTTGAGGTGTGGGAGGGGAGCAGAGAAAGAAAGCAACTTTAACTTGAAATGCGCTCTCAAAGCCCCCCCACCACCACCACCTGCAAATATCATTGGACAAATAAATACCATTATCAATATCTATTTTTACTCCTTTTGTTTTTATTTTCGTCAGTCTCGTTTAATGTTAATAAAAAGGAAATGTGCATATTTTCCAATAAAAAAACATCTCTGTAATATTTGTTCACGTCATGCGGCTCTCAGACATCTGATGTTTATTCTGTGTGGCTCTTACGTTAAGCAGGCTTGGCCACCCACCCCTGGCCTGGAGTGTCTGGCTAATTCAAACCCTGTTACATCTGGCGTCATGGTGAAACCATCAGTTATTTGTTCCATCTTCCTGAGGAGGTGATGATCCTTCTGAAATGCTGAGAACTATTTATTTGGCCACAAGATGGAGCACTTAGATGTTTACTCCAAGTCAGCAAGCTTTGAATTTGAACATTCTGCATCCTGAGTCCTTGTGGGCTATAATTTCCTTTCCTTATCAAATGAATGCTTTTTTAAAACAAAAATTAAAAAAGTAAAAATGTCAGAGTAAGGATAACGGAAGCATAAATCTGATGAATCATGACTAAATAATATTTAGAAATCTGTGTCTGGCACACTGTGACCAACAACCTGCCCTCTTCAGAAGGTCATGAAAATTTAATTGATTTTTTTCTTCATTTTTATTGGAAAAGACTCAACGCTTTAAAAAAAAATTGTCTATCACTCTTGCATAGTCTACATTTCTGAGCTATAAAATTAAAGTGTTCATTTCCCTACCCAAAAGAGAACATTTCTTCATTTTGCATGTTAATGACTTATGCAGAGATACAAAAGACTGTAAACTTTAGTGTGTGGGGGGGGAATTACCCTATGTTCAGTAACACATATATATCTAATTCTGGGTCTGGTCCCAGAGTGCAGATTTTTTTAAAAAAGGACAACTGCAAAATGAGGCCAAGAATAGAAGGGAGAGATGTTTCTATAAATCTGGGGAGAAACCCCCAAATTGCAACAAAAATCTTAATTTTAAAAAGGAAAGAGTAAAACAAAACAACAGCAAATGACTGAGGTATCATGAAAAGAGCAAAGGGTTCAGTAGCACCTTAAAGACTAACAAAATTTGTGGCAGGGGATGAGTTTTCATGAGACACTCCTCACTCCTTCAGATACAGCAGCTCATACCCAAACACAAATTTTGTTAGTCTTTAAGGTGCTACTAGACTCTCACTCTTTTCTAGTGCTACAGACAGACAGACATGGGTCCCGGTCACATGCAGAAGTAGCCATGCAATAGGCACAAATGCTGGGTGAATTTTAAGGGCGCGATCACACGAGGAAATCTGGCAAACATCCCGCACCTGTTGGCAATCCATCTTGCTCTGCCGAAGAAGCAGAGTTAAAACATACCACAGAAAGTGCTGTATCTAACAAGTTTGGGATGGGCAGGGCTGGCTCGCTCACTAGGCGAACTAGGCATTTGCCTAGAGCACGCTGGCCCTTAGGGACACTAAAAGGCCCCCGTCCCCCACCAAAAGCCCCGCCAAAAGCCCCGCCCCTTCCCCTGGCTTGCCAGTGTGCCCCACAGCTTCAGGGCATGCCAGCAAGCTGGTGCTCAGATGGAAGGGACGGGGGTTTAAACCCCACCCCTTCCCCTGGCTTGCCAGCACTAAGACAGAAGGGATGGGGGGGTTAAACCCCTGCCCCTTCCCCTGGCTTGCTGGTGCACCCTAGCGGTGGGTGAGAGTGGGAAGGAGGAGGAGGGGAGCCCTCCCTTGCCCTGGGGAGCCCCGGCGGCAGGGGGGGTGCTAGAAGGTAGCCCCACCTAGGGCACCAAAAAACCTCAGGCTGGCCCTGGCGACGGGCCACAAATGGACTTCCCCGTGTGATTGCTCTGGTGCGCTCCCATTGCGTCAGTGATCCCTTGTTGAAGTGCACCAGAAACACGCAGCAACTGAAAAAACCTGGTTCACTCGCCAGTGTGTCTGATCACACAGTGGCAGGTTAAATTACTGCGGAGCAAAAAGCCTCACTTCCCCCACCCCCCATGTTATCTGGCATGTGTGACTAGGACCATAGCTACCCATCTCATAATATCTCAGCAGCTAGTTTGGACTATAGCCTAGGTTATCCAAATGGCAGTTGTGGAGAGAAGGGTAAGGGAAGAAAGAGCTGGAAGTAAAGTGGCAGATGGTGCAGGAACTGAAAAATGTGAGAGGGGAGGAAGAAAGAAGGGAAAAGAGAGCCAGAAGACAGAGCAGCTGAAGGAATTTGGTGAAAAATGGGTAACTGAAGAAGAGAAGAAGAGATCGGATTTATAACCTGCCCTTCAATTGGAGTCTCAGAGTGGCTTACAAATTCCTTTCCCTTCCCCTGCCCACAACAGACACCCTGTGAGGTTGGTGGGGCTGAGAGAGCTCTGACAGAAACTTCTCTTTCAAGATCAGCTCTGACAGAACTATGGCTTGCCCAAGGTCATCCAGCAGCTGCAAGTGGAGGACTGAGGCATCAAACCTGGTTCTGCCAGATTAGAGTCCGTGCACTTAACCACTACACCAAACTGAGGTGATATGAATGCTGGAGACAATAATCACAGATAGAAGAAGTCATGAAGAAAGGAATGTAGCAGAGCTAAAGAGGAGCTATACATTATTGGCAGGAAGGAAGTAGATACGGTAGGTCCCAAACATTCAAGGTGGGGAACTCTAGTCAAAGAAACAAGCAGAAGCATAGGCTGCGGTCACACTAGCAGTTTGTCATGACATACTAGTGTTACCCATGTGAATTTAAAGGGCTCAGTCAGATGATGACATCTGCCTTCCATGGCCCAGTTTTCACATCAGAAGCCCATCTTGCTCCACATTGGAACCAGTGTAATCAGGCACTGGGGAAAGTCCAGTAGTAAGGGATGGTAGCACTTCCACTCCATTTTGTCTGACATCTGAACTCTTCCAGAATGAAAAGAACCCAGAAGGGAAGTGTGAATGTGTACTTCCATCTCATCCATGGGCTGTGGAGCTAGCTAACAGAAGCAGTTGTTTGGGTATGAGCTTATGTGCATGCGCAATGGTGAGTTTGTTAAAAACTCCTACTGGCACAGTGTGTCCCATGGCTGATGTGCAACACTACTGTGGATGCTTGACTACAGGATGGCCACACAAGTAACCCACAGCAGGGTGTACTGTCTGGTTGGTATGCCCCGCAACACTTTAAGCTGGTACAATTTGAGGCACCGCCATATTGTGCCAAGCCACCAGTATGGCCACAGCCACAGAGCCTAGACCTGTTTGAGATGGCTGGAAGGAGAATTCATCCTGTTGTAGTTTTTACTAGCACTTAAGCATTATGACTTGGGAACTCTAAAAGCAGTGAGAGGCAGGGGGGGCAATTAAATTTCATATATGGATCTGAACTTACTCAGTTCTTTGGCTACAGGCTTCTTGCAGAAAAATTGACTGTCATGGATGAAATCTAAACCACAAAGGAAACTGCTTATTAAATGGGAAAAGGTTAAAGGTTAAAACCAATAAACAAGTATATGTTAAAGGCCTTTTGAACAACTGATGCTTTGAACAAAAAATACAGGATTTAGCCAATGAGAAAATAGTTAAGAAGGATCAGGTTTTTGATATGTTTGTTGCTATTCTATTCAGAAACAAGACTTCTGGGTCTGAGAGGTGGGAGAGATCATGTAAAGGAAGAATTTGGAGGAACTGATTTTTATGTCTTAACCATGCCCAGATTATTAGTTGCTAATCAGTGGTACCCATATATCTCTGGTTAACAGAGGTATGGTCCATGGCAACTATAATGTACCTGTCATGTGTGATTCAATTTTGACATGGTATGAACAAGAATAGAGATACCCTGAGACAATGGGGAAAGCTGTTGAGTCTCTCCATTGTGGAAAGTGTTATCGGAAGGAAACGTGTAAATATTGCCATTGTTTTGTGGTAATTGTAACAAATATGTACTTTTGTTACTTTTAGAAGACACACTGTCCTTGTAATACATCATCTCACACGTAAAACGAATCAAAAAGAAAATAAAGGAATGTCCTCATTGGGGGCGGTCCACAAGCGAGATAAAGTGGGGGGAAAATGAGGCTATTTCCTCTGGAGGAATTTAACCCGCAGTTGCACGATCATACAGTCCTTGGAAGCTGCAGGCACAGCCCGCCACTGCATGATCAGACACAACTGTGGGTCTTTTTTTTTTTTTTTTTTTTGCTGCTTGTTTCCGATGTGCTTAAATGAGGAATTGATTAATCTCATCTCCGCACTGAGGGCTCCCTATGGAGTTTGCCATGATGTGCATACTGAGAAGGGGGGGGGGGGAATGGCACAGAGTTGGGATGGCCTGATCAGACCATCCTGATGGCATGAGAGCGCACTGGAGCAATCAGACATGGGAAACTCCATCCGTGGCCCATCGCAACCCGTTTACTACTGGATTTTCCCCGGTGTCTTTTTATTCTGCTCCTGCGGAGAAGCAAAATGGGTTGGCAATGGGTGTGGTGCACTTCTCAGATGTCAGTGTCTGATTGTGCCCTTTAAATCTGCCTGGCATTCTTGCCTATGGTGGGTCTAATTGTGCATATGATTGCATCCATTGACATAGTAAAGGAATTGTGAGCCTACTCATAGCAAATTAAAGTATATGCCCATTTGTGTTATGACCTGGTTATGACCTTGCATGGCAATTTTGCTGATTAATTAATGGATGGTATTCAAAAAGGTTAGGGGTACATGGAACCCACTGAGAATTTTTACCACTGTTACCTAAACTCTTCTTGCTTTCCTCAAAACTTCTCAGACGTTTCATCATCAAATTTGTTTTGAAATTTTTGCTTCAAGCAAAGGTGACTGTCGTTCTTGCCTGTGGTGTTAATAAGTATTTCATGCAATTTCATCCCAGGCTAAGGAACCATATTGTGTCTGGTTAACTTCAGTAACAGTTATTAGTATGCGAACTAAAAAAAAATAAATCCTAAATCTGGACTTTATGTTCTCAGCCTTCAAATAGTCAGTAATCAAAGTCAAAAGTCAAAATTACATTGGAATCTTGTAGATGACTGTTGTGGGAGGAGATACTGGTTTTCCCACTTCTGACTCCACTTACAAATCCACCCTTATCTTTCAATGAGTGGGAGTCTTCCATTTACATATATGCCACCTTATGTATGTTGGAGCCCTTCCACCCCTTAGAATAACCACTGGGAAAGAGGTGGAAATATATGTGAAAAGTCTTTAGGTACGAAATAGACACAAGAGCAGAGGAACTTCAGATTCAATGATTCTTTCAAACAGAATTAAATGTACAATTAAGCCTTCCTAGGCACCTGTTTCTGAGAACGTGAATTCACAGTGGTATCCCAAGCTTTATTCTCAATAGTCCATAAAGCACAATGGCTTGTTAGACTTTCTCAGGTAAGTCACCCAGTAAGCTACAATACGCATACAAGTATCTTAGGCAAAGTTATATGTTTCTAAGCCCATTGTCTTCAATGGACTTATAAGGGGGTAACTGTTCAGGTTTGCACTGTCAGTGTGCTAAGTGAAAAAGGCAAACTACGTGTTAGGAATAATTAGGAAATGGACTCAAAATACAACAGTGAGTATCATAATGTTGCACCAAGTCTCCAGCACAGCCTCTGTTAGCAGTCAGACCCGTCTTTTCACTGAGGGGCAGTTTATAGCTAGCATAATCATAAATACCCTTCTTAAAATATCATCTCAAATATCAGTGCAATACACTACCTGGTCCAAAATGACACAAAATGGATGCCAGCCAGAAACAAGCCTGAACATGTAGTTTAGAAGTATGAGTAAGAGTGGCTGGCTAGCTAACAACCCTCTCCACACTCGGGAGAGATGCATAATTTAGGACAATGGGTCTCCCAAGAACCTATTGATTTACCTTGGACTAATCTCATATTCAACAAACCTAGTAGCTTTTCCCATCTGGTACTTACAGGGTCATCAAGTCCCATTTAAACATATAGTCTACCTCAGGAAAACCCATCAAGCCTCTCCCAAATTATTGTCCACCTCAGAAAAACCCATCAAGTTATTGCTTTTCAGGCGAATACATCAGCTTGCCCCAAGAAACATTTTGCTCTATATCAAGGGCACCTAGCCTCCAGTACAGTGTGTATGCGTGTGTGTGTGTTTTGATCTATACTCACACCCCCAATCAGTTGGGTCTTCTCTCCATCTCTCCATGAAATGCTGATTGTTTTGCTGCTGCCTCCATGGACTTCTTCCTTTGAGACTGGTAATTATAGCCTTCCCTGAAACTGCTTTTCCCCTTTCCTCCCTGATTTCCTCTTAGCTAGCCTTGTATGTGTTTTTCATTGTGTTTGTATGCATATTGTATCCTTTTATTCTCTTTTAATAAAATCATTTACAGTTGAACTTCTGCCCGGTTTATCTGAGAGTTCTCTTAAAGGGAAAAATCTCCATAAGTATTGGTGAAGAATCCCAGTTACCCCCTCTCACTCTGTCTCCTTAAAGCTCATTCCTCCACCTAAATTAGGAGACTGTCTTTTTGGGTAACACCTAATTCAAACACATTTTAGACATTTACAATGCACTGTATCTCAAAAAGGATATAATAGAGCTGAATGAGGCTTAGAAAAAGATAACTATGTTGATCAAAAGATTTTAAAAAATCTTCTGTATTAGCAACATCTAAACCATCTGAGATTCTTTATTAGAGGGGGAAAGGTAAGTAAAGAAGGATATCGGAGAGGTTTATAAACTTATCAATGGCATGGAAGGGGGGTGTTTTTCTGCATTATACTAGATTTTCAACTTACATAATGAAGTTAACTGGCCGTAAGTTCAGAATTAACAAAAAGAATCAACGGAATTCACTGCAGTATATGACAATAGCCGATAGATGGTTTGCCATTAACTGGATGACCCAAACTATCCCAAACTTTTAAAATTACTACTTGAATGGCATACTTCCAAGGAAGTCCAGGGTTGCTGTGCAGAGGAAGAACAACCCCATCTGTGGCAGGCTGAATTCTCACTCCCTGATTGGCATATTATTGACCAATAGCATCTCAGTATAATGTGGACAAATCTGCAATACACTACCTCGCCTGATTCTGCTGAAAAGGATCAAAAAGGAGTTGAGTGCCATTAGTATATTGTCGACCCCCCAGAATCTCTGGATGACCTCATCAAACTGTTTCATGTCATTTCATGCAAATGGTAAACAGCGCAGTGGGCAAGAGGGAGTCTTGCAAAACTGCACAGCACAAGGGCCAAGGATATCAGGAACATTCCCCCAGCACCACCACTTTCTGGAACCAGTCCGTCAGACAGGAATAGGGCTGCTCAAACACTTGCCAGTTCAGCCTACTTCATAGTTGCCAGCGTTGATCATCCAGGCAGTTAATCAAAGGGACAGGGTTGCCAGGTCCCTCCCAGCTGCCAGCGGGAGATGTGGGGCCCACAGGGTTGCCAGATCCAAGTTGGGAAACTCCTGGAGATTAGGGGCAGGAGGACCCTGGGTAAGAAAAGGACCTCAGCTGGGGTACAATGCCATAGAACCCTCCCTCCAAAACAGCCATTTTCTCCAGTGAAACTGTGCTTTGTAATCTGGAGACAGGCTGTAATTCCAGGGGATCCCCAGATCCCACCTGGAGACTGGCATCCCTAGGGATGCTTGGCTGTTTGCAACATGTTTGTGTGTATTCATGGGAACAGGACATTTGCAGCCAGTAGAAACTTACTTCCAGCTTCTGATCCCCTGCTGGGGAAAGTTCATTCTCCAACCAGCAAAGATTCCCTGGGGGAAGGGAGAATGAGGAGCCAACTCCTTAGCTGATCAGCTGGAAGAGGTTTTCCTGATCTTTCATCTGGAGATGCAGCAATTTTTTTTTTGGGGGGGGGAATCAGAGGTCCAGCTGATTTCCCTTCTCTTCTTCCCACCCCAAGCTGTTGGCTTAGGCTGCAGAAACAAGGGGGGAAAGGAGCTCTTTCTCCCCTCCCTTTTGCAATGCAGAAGTCAAAAACATTGCTGGGGGGGAGAGAAACAAGCTCTTTCTCCTCTGCCCTTTGCAATTTTACTGTGTAGTTGTTTGTCTGAGGGGGCAGGGTGGATTAGAACCCAACTCCCTGCTGATCGAACAATCAGCCGTGAGTTGTTCCAACAAACAGGCAGCTGAAAACTTGTTTGGGAGCTGTTCAAGTTGCTCAGTACAATCCAAACATATCCCTGATTAGCTCACAGTTGGATCATGAGACTAAACAAGGTAAGTTCATCTGCCAGGCAGGTTTACTGAGAAAGTCCTTGCCCAGAGAGCTTCATCTGTCTCCCTTTCTTGTCTTCCGCCAATGGGTGAAAAGGCAGCGTAGAAAGGTGTCGAACAAATAAATCCCTAGATTGGAACCAAAACACAAGAGCATGGTTGCACCAATACCTATATCAGCAACACAGTCCAAGCGGTTATCATGGCAAATGACATCAAAAGTTCCCAAGAGAACCAGAAAGATCAACAGAGTCACATTTCTCCTGTCTCCTTTTGGTGATGAACAGGGCAACCAATTCCAAAACCAAGTCAAGAGCCATATTGATAATAATATAACAGATAATCCATCTCATCCAAGAAAATGTAGAATGTCACCCACTGCTCACTCAGGCACTTTGTAGAAATAGGGATGTCTGCAATTGACCTATAATTGTTAACACCTTTTGAGTCTAGGGAAAACTTCTTCAGAAGGACTGAAGCCCTCAATCACTTGCTTCATGACAGGCAAGGCTTTACGACCCTGGTTTAGATATTCACGACTTGCTGGATTCCTTTTGCCCACTGGCAAAACGAACAAGCACTGACCCTAAAAGTAGTAGGTTACATCTCTCCAAGCGATTTCTCAGGCTGGAACTAGCCATAATCCAAGTAACTGTGGCTAAACTGCACTCCGTTAACATTCGGAGTTTAATTTGCATCAATTGTTATGTCTGAGCAGCTGTAATCTTACCTGTGGAATTCCTTGAAAATGTTACAGCAAGTTTCCAGATTACCTGCATTTGTACCACTTGGAAAAGCTCTGCTGGGTGGCTTTGTGCAGATGCAGTGATAGCAGAGACGGAAGAAAACCTCACTGCTGCAGAACAGATACAAAATTAGGTTCTGACCTGTGTTTGGTAGAACACATCTTTCATTTGCACTCATGCCATCAGCCAACTTGCTTGACCATCTGAAGCTCTTCTAGACTGATGTCACACTGAGAACCCTGGTGACAGAGCTTGGGTGAGGGTGATGTCACACTGAGAATCCTGTTGACAGAGCTTGGGTGAGGGTGATGTCACACTGAGAATCCTGGTGACAGCTTGGGTGAGGGTGACTCACCAAATGTGGTGATGCCCTCAAATATCTGGCTCGCCGCAGCAGAGGACAAAATGTTAGACTTAGATGGAGCTTGATCTAATTCCAAAAGGTAGTTCATATATCCTTATTTGAAAATGTCTCTGTTCAACTACCTTGGCCCATTCTTTGGTGCACCCATCTGTGTTTCCCCTACAAGACCACCGAACAGTTGAGCATGAATTACTTTACTGAGCCACAATCTAAGAAACCCTTGAAAAGGACAAGATTGGAAGTGGTTAGGGGGTGTGTGTGTTTTGTTTTGTTTTGTTTTTGCACTTTAAGCAACACCGCTTTGTTGCTCTGCATCAGTGGCTGCCATTCCATTTCATCTAACACTTTGCCGATGATCGGTGTCAAAAGAACCTTTTGAAACTCTAAGCTGTTCTTGACAGAATCTCCAGCGGCACCCTCGGACTTAAAATACGAAAGTCTGGTCAGTGAACATGGTCATTTGTCATCACTTTTCCTCCTGACCAGGTGTCACAGAATAGAAAGCCGCTTTGTTTTGTTCTTCCCTTTCACAAAGGACTTGGATGCAGGAACGAAAAAAATGCAAGGGTTAACCACACTAGCCAGACAAAGAAAGCAAAAATAGCTTGCGCAGTTGACTTGAACAATGAGGATAAATGCCGAATCGAAGGCAAAACAGAGGCTCAGATACTGAGTGGGAAGGAGGTAAGATAATGCCTCTTATACTCATTAACATAAACTCCTAAGGTTGATTGATATATGTATGGAGCTCTACAGAAACTAGCAAGTCACAGAATCTCAACATGACTGGCTTGTCAATCCCCAGTATTCAACAGTGATTAGCTGCTATAGCTATATTTGTAGGCCAAGTTTAAATATGCAAGGACGTAGGGTACTGACTGTTTAGAGAAAAATAAGTAGGTTTGTTAAAGAACAAACTGTTATAGAGCATAAAGAGAGAAAGCCTAAACTAACTAGTCAAACTGCTGTGAAAGGAACAAAGGGCAACAGGAAGCTGTCCAGGAGCAGGAAGTCTCCAGAAGAGCCAATCAGGAGACAGCAAGAACACAATGTAAAAAGTGGGAAGTCCCACGCTTTGACAATTATTAAGAATAAAAGTGTAGTAAGAAAATGGATTGTATTAGAAATGTTACCTAATAGTGAGAAATAGAAAAGGAAAATATTGAAAATGAAGATTTGAATATTGAATAAGAATTGAATGTAAGAGAACATTGATAGAAATATTAATGAGGGTGGAGCATCGCTGGAAGCCAGGGGAGGGGGGATAGAAAATTGTAGAAAAGGATATGTTAAGAATTTGTTATTAATTATGGAACGTATTATTATCCTGTTAACAAAATTTCTTTCAAAAAAAAAAAAGTGGGAAGTCCCTAGTATAGCTGTGCTAACTACAGGTCCTTTAGCTGCCTCCCTGTAGGATGATCTTCAGATCTTTTTCATAAAGCCAAACTATAGACCTTGCAACCTAGCCATTCGAAAGCAAGAAATTGCAAGTAGATACATAGGTACCACTTTGGTGGGAAGATAACACCGTTCCATGCACCTCGGCATTTAGTCATGCCAGCCACATGACCACAGAAACATCTTCACAGTGGTGGCTCTTTGGTTTGGAAATGGAATGAGCACCGCTTCCTAGAGTCAGATTCGACTAGCTTTTGAGCAGGAGAAACCTTTACCTTACAGACATTGCATATTCCAATAATATTGACATATGCAATCACTGGCATGTAAGACCACGCCATTGAACACCAGAGATAGAAGATCCATATCAACTTGCATCACACCGAGCACAATGCTTTTCCAATGGAGTTAGTTCACACGTTCGGCTATGACACATCAGTGGTGGGCATGCATATGTGAACCAATCACTAGATGAAATGAGAACTAAGATTCTAAGAACATAAGAAGAGCCCTGCTGGATCAGACCAATGGTCCATCTAGTCCACCATCCAGTCTCACACAGTGGCCAAACAGTTCCTCTGGATGCCCAACAACAGGGCCTTCCCCTGATATTGCCTCCTGGCTCTGGGATTCAGAGGTTTAGTGCCTCTGAATGTGGAGGTTCCCCTCAGTCACCGTGGCTAGTAGCCATTGATAGACTTCTCCATGAATCTATGTAAGGATAAAACAGATGACAGGAGAACAATGGAAACCACCTAGGTGAGCAAAGTGGGTTAGAAATAAAGTCAATAAATAAAATGCTTTTATCTCTCCCCAAGCAGTACATTCATTTCTAATATTCTTTTATGTAATCATTTCACAAAGTGTTAGATTACTTTTAAAGAAAGGGCGCTCGGGCCAAAATGATGGGGAACTAGAAGGAGAAGGTGTAATCAGGAAATTGTTTGCACTTCTTTGTTCTTCTGGCAGTGAGACTGTTCTACGGCAGATCTGTATTACGGGAAGACAGTAGTAAGGACTAAGAAAAAGGGGGGGGGACCTCTTACCATTGGCCAATTAACAACTCCCTATTTATAATTAACAAGGCCCAAAGCTGCTACTTAAAAAAAAATCAATGTAAAGGGTTTTACAAAATGCCAATCATGCATGTGGTTGTGGTCTAGGTGGGTCACTGATAGCAACGTGCTTTTTGGTGGTGGTGGGAAGTACTGTCAAGCCACGTTCCCTCCAAGCGGAGTTAGTGTGAGCTAGCTCACAGTTTTTTAGCCTCCGGTCACACCTTTTTGTCTTAGCTCAGGAAGGATGGCTCCAGAGCAGACTAATCTATGCAGCAGCCAAATCGCTCGCTCACGACTTGAATGGCCAGTAGCTCACAAAGTAGCATTTTTGCTCAGAAGACTCCACAGCTTAGAGGGAGTAACAAGTCACAGCTGACTTCTGGCAACCCGATACGGCTTTCAAGGCAAGAGACGTTCAGAGGTTTGCCATTGCCTTTCTCTGTGTAGCAACCCTGGACTTCTTTGGTGGTCCCCCATCCAAATACTAACCAGGGATGCTGCTGCTTAGCTTCCGATATCCAATGAGGTTAGGCTAGCCTGGGCCATCTAGGTCAGAGCAGAATGTGATGTGCAGCCCTATATTTCAATGTTGATTTTCATCACCTGTGCATACTGAGAGCTGGTTTTATCTGGGGAAATAATGCCGGACTAGATGGAGCCTTGTGTCTAATCCAGCAGGGCTTTCTGATATTTAGTCCAACCGATGATGAGAAAACAAATGCGAACTTCTGCAGCTCGCTTCAGTAATTCATAGCAAAAGGGGAAATTCAATGGCTTCTGCAGAACCGATGCCACGTTTTTGTTAAACTCAGAAGCATACCTTGAATTTGGCAGAATGTCAATGAGCAAAATGTATTTCCTAAACATCAATAACTCAAAATATGTTCGCGATCTAGATAAATCAAATATATTGTTTGGTCACATGGCATCCAGAACGAAAATGTTTCCCGGAGAAGCTTTTCTTTCGTTTCCCAGTGCGCTTTACCCATAAACCAACTTCATACCAAAATGGAATCTGAAAAGAAAATATCCGAGTATTGAAAGAAAGAAGGAAGGAAACAAAGTTCAATGCCTCACAATTATCTTCACATTGCAATTGATATTGATTTTTTTTTCTTATGAATTTCACTGAAATTTGTCAGTGGGGTGTCAAGGGCAAGATTGATTCTCTTGCCTCTGGGAATGTTACAATATCAGCATAATTAGCCGCCATCAGTACATTTGCACTATCCTTTTTGACATTTCTCTGGCAATTGTAAATTAGTGCAATTTTGATGGCTTCCACCCTCACGCCAGCCACCAATGAATGAAAAGATACTTTAATCTCTTTTTTCCCCAAAAGTTCTTTTTTTAAAGAGGGGGTATGGGAATGAATATCATCATTATTGTAATAACTGTGGAGAAGAATTAACTGGAACAGATAAAATAATAATGGCAGTCAGGGCTCTTATACAGTACTTTTTCTTAAGTTTTTTTCCCCTCTCCCTAATATGGCACTGAACGTGCTCTAACAAAATGTTCTCTAACATTATTCCTGAAGGATATTGACTGAATTTTTCAGCGATTCTATAGCATTGTTCTATTTTGGACATGAAGCACAAGGTAGCGGATATGTCTCTGATAGAAATTATGGGAGACAATGCACATGATCCTTTATCCATTGTCTTGTTTTCTCATAGGAACATAGAGCTGGAAGGAAAAGGTCATCTAGTTTAATCCCCTGCACAATGCAGAAAATTGGCAGCTCCCCCCATGCCCCTAGTGATCCCTGCTTTATGCTCAGAGGTAGGCAAAAAACCTCCAGGGTCCCTGGCCAATCTGGCCTTGAGGAGAATTCCCTTCTGACCCCAAAGTGATGATTGGCATTACCCCAGGCATATAAAAAAGGGTCATGAGAACTAAGCAATGAGGCAACTCTTCCTGCCCTCCCTCTCTTGATCTGCCAAAGTCCACAGAATCAGCATTGCTGTCAGATGGCCATCTAGCCTCTGTTTGAAAACCTCCAAAGAAAGAGAGCCCACCACCTTCTGAGGAAGCCTGTTCCACTGAGGAACCCACTCTGTCAGGGAATTCTTCCTAATGTTTAGACAAAAATTCTTTTGATTTAACTTCAGCCCACTAGTTCTGGTCCGACCTTCTGAAGCAACAAAAAACAACTCTGCTCCATCCTCTATATGGCAGTCCTTCAAATACTTGAAGATGGCAATCATATTCCCTTTCAATCATCTCCTCTCCAGGCTAAACATACCCAGCTCCAGGGCTCTTTTTGAAGCAGGAACTCCTTTGCATATTAGGCGACACACACCCTAATGTAGCCAATCCTCCAAGAGCTTACAGAGCTCCTCTTACAGGGGCTACTGTAAGCTCTTGGAGGATTGGCTACATTAGGGATGTGTCACCTAATAAGCAAAGGAGTTCCTGCTACAAAAAGAGCCCTGCCCAGCTCCTTTAGCGTTTCTTCACTGTACTTGGTCTCCAGATCTCTGACCATCTTTGCCACATTCCTCTAGACATAGTCCAGCTTATCAACATCCTTCTTAAACTGTGGTGCCCAAAACTGAACACAGTACTCTAAGGCTGTGGTCAGACAGCAAGTTTATCGCAGTCTGGCCTCGAGTCTAATCTAATCAGGAATATTTTGTTTTGGAGAGTTACAATCAGATGTCTGAGGCTGATCAATCAGACTGCAACCAAAAACACAGTGGCAGCCTGTCCCTTCCCTCAGCTTCACAGCCCATGTGCAGAGGTGTAGTTATGTGCACATCACTAACTAGTTTTTTTAAAAAAAATGATGGTCAGGAAAATAAAAGAGATCAGACAGACCTGCCTGATGGCTTGGCTTTGCAACAAAGGACTCAGACAACACAAATTCCAGTGTAAAACCAGCTCAGTCCAAAAGGATCAGACTTTCACAGGTATCAAACATGCAAGGGGTGGAGGTGAGTCACAGACGGCTTGGGCATGACAGACAGATGTTTCTATCTGATTGTGCATTTTAAATCCAGAAGGGAACAGCAACAGCACCAGATCAAACTGCACATCTGACCTCAGCCTAAGTGAGGTCAAACCAGAGTAAAGTGATGCTATCATTTCATGTGACATGGCTAGTATACTTCCATTGATGCAGCCTGTAATCGGATTTTCCTTTCAGCTACTGCATCATACTGCTGACTCATGTTCAGTGTATGATCTACTAAGAACACCTAGATCCTTCATGCATGAGCTACTACCAAGACCAGTCTCACCCATCCTATAATTATGCATTTGACTTTTCCTACCTAAATGCAAAACTCTACATATAGCTCTGTTGAAATTCATTTTGTTAGTTTTAGCCCAGTTTCCCAGTCTGTCAAGTTCACTGTGAATCTCGATTTAGTCTTCTACCATATTTACTACCCCTCCAAATTTGATATAATCTGTAAATTTAATAAGTACCCCCCCTCTATTCCTTCATCCAGGTAATTTAAAAAGATGTTGAACAACAAAGGGCCCAGTACAGATCCCTGCATCATTCTACTGGTCACTCTTCTCCAAGAAGATGAGGAGCCATTCACAAGCACTTGAGTGCAATCTATCAAATGGTTACAAATCCACCTAACAATAGTAGGATCCAAATCACAACTTGTTGACAATAATATAATGTGGAACCTCATCAAAATCTTACTGAAATCAAGGTAAATTATGTCCACAGAATTCCCCTGATCCAACAAAGTAGTAACTCTCTCAAAAAAGGAGATAAGGTTAGCTTGACATGACTGGTTCTTGAGAAACCCATGTTGGCTCTTAGTTATCACAGCTATCTTTTCTAAGTGCTTGAGGACTGACTGTCTGATGATTTGTATGGACATCAAAAGCTTTCAGGTCGTAGTTACCTGGATCCTCTTTTCTCACCTTGATTATCTAATTGCTCATCAGTTCTATTCCATTCCACCCAAGCAAGCTGTCCCACTCCCTGACAAATATTTTAGGGACACGCATAACCTGCCTTGGAAATGACAGAAACCTTGCCAAAATTCCCTAACCATTTAAAATTCCTCAGATGCTTTGTCAAACAGGAATCTCCCAGTTCTCCTTCAGTTTTGCTTTTGATTATGTTCAGTAGTAGCAAAAGAAGCAGAGCCCCCCCCTCCCCACTCCTGAGAAATGTCACTGGCCTTTAGAAAATGTTCTTAGCTTGCCCAAGCGAGGGTCTCTCATTTCACCTTAAATCTTACTTTCATTTAGTTAAATGCACAGCAGCTTCTGCCTCTCAGATTATGACTCCATCAACCCACATGAGCAGGAAGGGTTCTTTCATCCACAGGAGAAACAGACATCCACTGGGCAATTTAAGAAGGATCCAGAAATCCATCCCTCACCATCTTTTATCAAGTTCTGCTCTCAGTTACCGGCATATATAACTATGGATGGGCACGAACTGGAAGAATACGGTTCGGTTTGTGGTTCATGGTGTGTGCGGTTCATGAACCACAGACCATCGTGAACTTTTTGGTGCTAGATCAGGGGTGTCAAACCTATGGCCCGTGGGCCGGAACAGGCCCACCCAAGGGCTTTAATCTGGCCCATGAGTTGCCTCCTGTGTGTGTTGTGTTATTAATCAGTAAAGAACAGAATTTAAAAAAACCCTCACATGCCATTGTTGTTGAGAACAAGCAGGTGATATAAAAAATCAGCCACTCCAGTCACTGCAGGGTGATGAAAGCTGCTGGGGGGGGGGGAGGTGAGCAGGCATGGAGCCACGTGGCTCTTCTCAGGGTGTGTCTGTGAGTGTGAAGGGGCGAGTGAGAGAAATCTCTTTCCTGCCCAGCCACGCACTGCTGCCTGCCTCATGTGTTGTGCTATTAATCAGCTTCGTGGGAGCCTTCTGAGGTGGCTGTTTTCTTTCATGAGGCTTTAAATACGAAAGTGCCCTTCAAGCAGCAGCATGCTCTGATCGGGCCTTATTATGCATTCATGGAAAAGCAAACAAATAATAAAAAAAACCAACGCTCCTCCTTTTACGCGGGCTCCTCAGCTTGAGCACTGCAGCTGGCTGGGTCTTCCTCCTTTTCTCCACTTCCCCCCCCTCCCTTTGCTAGGCCCATTTTCCCTGCCTTGTCACTTGCTATTGGTTTGGGCTGTTGTTGAAGCTCCCCGCCTTCTCTTTCTTTAGGACGGTGGAGGGGGCTAGTGGGCAGCTCACATTCAAAGCTTGAAAGGAAAGGCCGATTGACAGCAGCCTCCGGGGAGCCCCTCCTCTCCTTAAGGAGGCTCCCCCAAAGAGCTCACTGGAGTGTGGGGGGCGGGAGACAGAAAAGAGAAAACTTTGTCGTTATTTGCAGCAGGCGCTCCAATTTGCATACAATAGAGGTTGGAAGGCAAAACGTGGCCCGGGAATTAGTTCTTCATGTGAGAGGCTAATTTTGGAAAATTCTCGCTAATAAATGCATGCAGGCTTGCTTATAGCTTCCAGGATGGGAGATCACTCTGCATCCCACCCAAGGGGTTGCATGTGAAAGTGTGAGTTGATAGGAGAGGGGGATGGATAAGGAGAGCTGATTGTGGGGGAGGTGAGCAGGTGCAGAGCCATGTAGCTTTTCTCAATAGGTTTGGGGAGGGGGGCGTGAAGCAGTGAGTGAGAAGAAGAGAAGTCTCTCTCCCACCCGGCCATGCACATGCCTTTTAGTCTTAGTGCTGCTGCCTCTCTCGTGTGCCCCCTGGAGAAACATGAAACATAAGAGTGGGCTGGGGAAAGCGTTTGCTCCCCACTCCAGGTGACACAGGGGCATCAGATAAATAGACAAGATATTGCAAGAGTGTTAATATTTTAAGCCTGTTTGTATTTTAAGTAAAAAATAATGTCTTTGTGTTTGTCTGTGTCCTTTATAAAGTTAACATAACTGGTACCTGGCTTTAAATTCTATGACATACATGTCCCAGCAAAATCCCGTTTATGTCAGTTCTGGCACTCATAACAAATGAGTTTGATACCCCTGCACTAGATGAATCTGTTTGTTTTGTGATGTGGTAGAATGACCCCCCCCCCAGTGTGCTAGAAACACCAAACTCACAGGGGGTCTCCAGCTGCCTCTCCTCTACCTTCCTTCCAAGTTTGTTGATGATTGGATTTAAGGGGTCCAAGTTGTGTCCCCCTAAAGAAGATGCCCCCAGTAAAGTGCTTTCTGGGGAAATGAGGTGCAGGTTCAGGAGGTTAAGGAGTGTGAAAGCTAGATATATCAAACTTGCGTCAGCTGACTAACTCACTCTCCTCTACCTGCCCTCCAAGTTAGTGAAGACTGAATTTACAGGGTCTGAGTTATGCCCACTCAAAGAAGGTGCCCCCATCCTCTATTGTTTCCAATGAAGGGGGAGGGAAGCAAAAAAAGCAAGGACAATAGAAGCCCAACAAAACAGAATCAAAGTTTCCAAGAATCTCTGCAGTAGAAACTGAAGGGGGGGCATTTTTGCAAGGCCAGCAGAACCAGTGCCACTGTGGCAGTGCAAACCCAACAGAACTAAGGTCAAGCCAGGAAAGTGCTTTGGGGGAAAATGTTATGCACATGTACAAAAGTGTATAAAATGGACCCCCTGCAAACTACAGACACCAAATGCACAAGGAATCTCACCCTGCCACCCGCTCCTCTACAATCACTCCAAGTTGGGATCCCAGTTACAAACACCCCAAAAATATCTCTCCAGTGCTCTCTCTGGAAAAGATAGCTGCAGTTATGGGAGTCTATGAAATGGCTCAAGAACAAGCCCGTGACATCAAACTCACAGGGAAACTTCACCTGGGCAGACCCACCCCCCAGGCCAACACTAGAAGCAAGGCAACCATCCTCCCTATGCTTGCAAGCCCTCCCAAGTCTCCAAAGGCAGGTTCTGAAGGACAGAAAAGAAGACATCCCCAGAGTTTTGACAGGGGTTCCCCAAAGTTACTCCTTGATGGGCATCCCAGCCCCCCTCAGACCAGTGGAAATCAGAGTTTTCTGTTTAAAGTGATTATGAAGTAGGTGTTGTGTTATGAGGTAGATGTTGTTTCATGAGGTAGGTGTTGGGTTGCCCCACCCCACAAGGGTCACTGGGAGGGCGTGAAAATGTTTCCAAAATGTGGGCTGGAAAAGCCCCAGGACTGGAGAAGATGGGAGGAAGGACAGCTGCTTTCTGGCACTGGACTGGGAGGGGCAATGCAGGGGTGTAATGAAGGCAGGAGCAGCAACAGGGAACTGTGTGGAAGGTGAGGATGCTTCCCCTCCACCTCTGACTCACTGCTGTCAGAATCTTCTCCAAAGTATGTTAGTAAGTGCTGATCTTTGGGCAGTGCTAACAACTCTTTGTCCTCTGTGGAGCACCCAATGAACAGATCAATTGAATTTAATTGCATCAGGGGAAGGAGGCTCTAAAACTGCTGGTGAGTGAGCTCCAGTGGGCTGGCAGGATGGGTTTGGGGGATGGGGGGCTGTGGCACATGAGGGGAGGTGGAGGACATCTTTCCCCCATGATGAGCACCCTTTGCACCCACTTTCACTCTCATGGCACAGAAGGGTTGGTTCACAATCAGGAGGGGTGGGAGGGTATAAAATATCAGTCCTCAGCAGAGGAACTCTGTAGTTATGCCCCTCTGTTTGTTGTGAACAGAGAGGCTGAGTGGCTCAGAGCCCTGAGTTTACCTAACACCCCCAAACCCCAGCAGGGTAGAATAGTTCTCAATCAAAATGTGGGTCCTCAGGTGAGGAACCCACAAGCTAAGCCCCTCTGCTCAATGTGAGCAGAGAGACAAGTGGCTCAGATCCTTGAGTCCACCTAACACCCCAAAACCCCAGCAGGAGAGAGGAACCACAATCAAAATGTGGGTCCTCAGCCAAGAAACCTACTAGCTATGCACCTCTGCTTGGCATGAGCAGAGAGACAGGGTGGCTCAGATCCCTGAGTCTACCTAACACCATACCCTCAGCAGGGAAGAGGAGTTCCCAATCACAAGGGACTATGCTCTGCTACTCTACTTTTAACAAGTTCCCTACCTCTCTGTGTAACTGCAAACAGCCAAGTGAAGAGAGGCTGTGGAGCAGAGCTGACCATGTATATAACATTCTGATCCCAATGGGAACTCTGTTATTGGCAGCCAGTAGTGCCTATTAAGCTTTGGAGGGCTCCTATTGGTGTTTCTTAGGCTGGAGAATCCCCCCCCCAGTTGCCTTGGAGTTTTGTAAATAGTTTAATTGAGCAGAGACAGTCTGTCTGGAAATGTAATTATTCATAAACTGCCACAAACAGTCTGGAAATGTAATTATTCACAAACCGCCACAAACAGCACCAAAGTTTGTGCAATGTTTGTGCTAGACAGCCTTCCATGGACATAGCTTCTCAAATTACGAACTGGCCAAAATTCATTACGAACTTTACTTTATGAGCTAGTTTGTACCTATCTCTATATACAGCTCAAGAAGGAATCTATAATAGGTTCTTGTCGAGACTAACCTTCACTGACAGCAAGATTAAAATATGTTCCCCTTCACACCTTCATACATAGCACCATCAAATACTGTTCATGCTTCTGATTCAGCTTAATCAGGCTCACACCAAAAAAAAATCATGCCATCAAGTAACCATGGACTCATGCTGACTCTAACCACAAAGCATTCCAGGCAAGAGACAAGTAGAGGTCATTTGCCATTGCTGTCCTCTGCGTCAGAACCCTGGTCTTCCTTGATAGTTTCCCATCTAAGTACTGACTGTGGCCAACCCTGCTTAACTCTCAAGCCCCGATGAGCTAAGGGGGCCTAGTCAGGATTCTAAGTTGACACAGAAATATACCAATAATTATTGCTGTTAATGAAAGGCTCTTCCATGAGCAGAATGGAACTTGTCTACCTTCTCCCACCATCTGCAGCCCGCTAATCCCACCAGGCTGCTGTTTCTGATGGTATATGGGTCCCCCAAGATCAATATGAGGGTTGGTCTCCAGCAGGAAAGAAGGGATCAGCAAAAAATCACCTACCTTCTATTAGCAGAAATTATTATTGGGATATAATCTAGTAATTACTGAGTAATCAGGAGCTCCTCAAACTATAACAGCAGCCTGAGAATGAGCTGCACTTATCATGAGCTAACATAACATAATATAACATAACGTAACATCATAATACAATACAATACAATACAATACAATACAATACAATACAATACAATACAATATAATACAATACAATATAATATAATATAATATAATATAATATAATATAATATAATGATAAATATCCTTAATGGCTCCATAGTATGTCAATGCACACCTAGCTGCCTCAGAATAGCCTGTCCACACCTCTTGTCCCCAGAGCTTCTGTTCTGTTTTACATACTTTGATGACATCTTCATAATTGGAAACCATGAGATTCCATCTGGTCTTCAACACTACTCCAGCTCTGTAGATGGAAGAAGAAACAACAGCAATTTCATCTTCTTCTTTATTCTCATTGCAGACCCCTCAATCTTTATGGCTTCTAAGTCCATGCAGATTCCATGACCCTGAGCATCAACCTTCCAGGGGCTCAAAAGGACTGCAAAGACAGGGAAACATGACAAAACCTATGTCAGTAATATTTGAGGGTCAAATATTTGAGGCTCAAGCTATCAAAATAAGTTATTATATAAAAAAAAATATTATGGTGTACACATTAGTAAAAGATAAAATAGATTAAAAGAAAGGATCCAAATATCAGACTCAAAACTTTTTACATACAGAGCTGTTGGTTTCACATATACAATTGATGAGTATATCTTATGACCAAGAGACCATACACATTTTGGGCCCCCAAGGCCTTCCTCAGTGGCCCTATCGCAAAACAACACACATCCAGATTTAAAGTCAGATGTTGCTTTCTCATATGGCGTGCAATTATTAAAAATTTACTCAATAGGCCATGGATATTCTCTCATGGTCACTGCATACACTCTCTAAATTGTTCTGGTACCAAATTTTCAAAGTGTCTGGATGTGTGTCTCTTCCATCAAAAGTAGTAATCAAGTAAGTTTCACGATGAGATCTCTAGATTTGGGTTTTGAATATGATTGGCTAAATTATAGACAGATTTATGATTTATTTAAGACTGACAAAATGAGATATGGTTTTAGAAAAGAAAATAATGAAATTGAAAAGATTTGGAGTGAAAAAGGTAAAAAAATGATTTCTAAAATTTATAAGATTTTGTTAAAATGGTATACAGAGGATGAGATTGTAAAAGAGCAAATGGTGAAATGGGTTATAAATGTAAATAGAGATATAGAAATCTCATCTTGGGAATGTTTGTGGAAAAAGTCGATTAAAATATCAACATGTGTTAATGTTAAAGAAAACTGTTACAAAATGATGTATAGATGGTATATGACACCAAAAAAATTTGCTAATATGAATGAGAATATGTCTAACAAATATTGGAAATGTAAAGAGAAAGAAGGCTTGTTTTACCATATGTGGTGGATTTGTGAAAAAGCAAATGTTTTTTGGACAGAGATTCATAGTGAAATTCAGAAAATCTTGAAATGTATGTTGAAAAAAGAACCAGAAATGTTGCTTTTAGGACTAAAGTTAGAAGAAGTCAAAATGACAAAAAGGACTTTGTTATAGTATCTCATTTCAACTGCAAGAATGACTTACGCTCAGTTCTGGAAACAAGAGCAGATACCTGATAAGTGGGAATGAATTAAAAAATGATTTTTATGGCTGAAATGGACAAACTTAACAAGAAAACTTCATGGAGCAGAAGACGAAGAATTTTTAACAGACTGGAAAAATTTTAAAGACTATTTAGAGCTTAACTGGGATGTGAAAAATAGATTACTTTGTTTTGATAGTTACTAATAACAGAAGTGTTGTAGCAAGAGAGACTGTATTTAAGTTAAGAAGCAAAATATTGAAATTTAAGATTTGAATATTAAGAACAAGTTGAATGTACGAGAATATTGGGTGGAAATGTTAACTGGGGCGGAGCATCGTGGGAAGCCAGGGGAGGGGGAGATAAAAATTTGAAAAGGATATGATAAGAATTGTAAACAAAATGTGGAACATGCTATTATATATCCGATAATAAATTTTCTTAAAAAAAAAAAAAAGTAGTAATCAAGTAATGAAACCTATGCCCACCAGCGCCTGAATTGCTGACGAGTGCCCCCTGATGGAAACATTGGGTACACACTCTTTCTTCCTCCTACAGATCTTTCAAATTCTGCAGCCTACCCCCCCTTCCATTTTCTTTTCCTTTCAGGAATATCATTTAGGAATGGCAGAAAAGGTAAACCATAATGACAAACTTATAAAGTTAAGCTTACATTACACTGAGAGTCTTCTAACTTTTCACTGGTGTTTGCCTGAGTGGCTCTCTAGAAAGCAAATGTGATGGAGCTGGGTGTCAGACTAGGACTGGGGACACCTGGGTTCTGCCATGACATTCACTGAATCTAGGGATACCAGCCTTCAGGTGGGACCTGGGGAGCCCCTGGAAATATACCTCATCTCCAGACTACAGACATCAGTTTCCCTGGAGACAATGGATGTTTTGGAGCAGCCCCATAGCCAGGAATTTTTTCAGGGGTGTGTGTGCCATGGACATTAATTAAAAATTATTTAACTTGAATTAAAGGAGCAGGGGAGGGAGAGGGAGTGGATGGAGGGAGAAGAATGCGCCTGGCCAATCCCACCAGCGACCAGTTCTGGACTCGGACCTCTTTTTCCCACCTGCACTTTTTTCTGCAGCAGAGCCCCATATGCTGACAGGAAGACAGAGTGCATTGGGGCTGTTGCAGGTGGGGTGTGTGTGTGTGCCCATCTCATGTTGGGGCAGTGTTGCTGGCCTGCAGAGAAAGTGGGGAATGAGATGGATGGAGACACCCAGGCTCATAGAGTGGCTCTCGCAGCTGTGGCTGCTGCTAGGTCCCCACAGGTGCCACGGCCTTCCAGAGTCAGCATAGACAGGAGGAGGAAGCAGCAGAGGTGGGCTGGTGAGCAGGGGTGGACAGTGTGAGCAGGGTGCCCTTCGCACCTTCTGCTCTAGGTTGCACCTAGAGATCCGTGGGTGCTCTGGTGCACATGGGCACTTTCAGACGTGCATCCTGGTTATCTGCCACTGCTGGGGTGGGGGGTGCTGCAAAATCAAAAGGGAGCAAAGCCCTGTTTGTCCCACCGTTGGCTACAGCCCTGCTTTGGCATTGTACCCCACTGAGGTCCCTATGCTTCCCAGCGTCCATCCTCAAATCTCCAGCAGTTTCCCAAAGTGGATCTGGCAACCATTCCTCCCTATCCCCTGCCAGTGGAGGGGGGGGACGACCCCTGGCAACCCTAGAATTCTGCCTGTGACAAGGTTGTCATGAGGATAATGTGGAAGACCACGTATATTGCCCTGAGGATGGGATAAAAATGGAATTTTTCAGAAAGTGATTGTTTGACTTTGAGCGCCACACACCCCCATGCGATACATCAGCAGAGAAGAGGACACAGGTCTCATTTGCGTCTGTTTGTTTGTTTGTTTTAAAAAATGCTTCTCTCTTTTATATTTTTAACATTTGATTTAACAAGTGTTGCCATCCTGATTAATATTCCTCGGCAGTCAGACCTGTGTGGTGGAGCATTAATGTAACATTTTTTAAAAATGAAGTTCCTGTTCTACTTGAATTACTCAGTAAATATTTGGTAATCTATCTTGATACGTCCCTGTCTGTCAAGGGCTGTTGCCTGCTTGATGCTTCCACATGAGGAGCAGACAATGGCAACCAGGACAGAGCCTTCCTGCGAGTCTAAATCCCCGCTTCCTTAATTATTCACAAGGCCAATATTTCTGGGGCTATGAAGTAGTCTTCCAACGTGAGCAATTACAAGCTGCATGTAGCATTGTCTTTGGTGTAAACGTGAAATGAGGCGGAACGCAGGAAGAAAAAGATTCAAAGCCAATGGGCGGAGGGAGACATATTTTACCGATGTTCTGACTCAAGAAATCAGAAGGAAGATCTTGGCCTGATTATTTCCAGAGCACTCCTTTAGTTTTTATTAGGGTTGCCAGGTCCCTTGAGGCAACTGGCAAGGGATGTGGGTGGGGGGGACTTACCTGGAGAAAGAGAAAGGCCCAGGCCTCATCACTGGCATCACACAGGAAGTGACATCATCACACCAGTGACATCCAGATGATGCTCTGGTATCTGGGCAGAAATTCTGTGGTAAAACTGGCTTTTACCATAGAGTTTTTGCCCAAATACCAGACAATTGCCTGGACATCACTGGTGTGGTGACTTTACTTCCTGTGCAACACTGGTGACAAGGCCTGGGAGGTCTGGCAACCCTAATTTTGATCCTGTAGTATGAGTACATAGCCTGAAGAATACATAGCCATATCATTTGTACAGCTCCTTCCACTTACATAACCTCATTCTTTTTCCTAGATGGACACAATTCCCAGAGCACAAGGTAATGGAGAAGAATATGATCAGGGAAACGAGTGATATTCCTTTGGATCAGGTTGTTCTAGAGAAACTCATGATTGGTCATAGGTTCAAGACAATCAAAAATAAATTCCTTTTTCACAACTAACTTATGGAATTCACAAAAGGTGGTGATGGGTAACAGGTTGGATTGCTTTAGCAAAAGATCATTCATATTCATAGTGGATGGATCTCTCTGTGACCACTGACATTGATGGAACCCGAGGCAGCATGCTTCCAATCACCAATTGTCGGGGGCAAACAACAGATGATGGACCTTCATGCTCTGCTCATGAGTTTCTGCGGTTTCCTGGCTTACTACTGTTGGAAACAGATTGTTGGACCAGATATCCCTTGTCTCCTTGCATCAAAAGTTCCCTGTAATCTTACCCTACACATACGTAAGCCTCCTAATGGTTCATAGCTGGTTTGGTGTCACTCCACCTTTAAGTTTCGTAAGGTCTGGGCTTAGTTTCCTGAATTACTCACAAGACTCAAAATTTGGAAAGTTCTACATCATTCCCAGCTTTGCACTTAGGTGGAAAAGTACATGCTTGAAAAGTACTGAGACTGCCGCAGTGATTTCAACTCATACTTTACTTAAGGTTAAGAACAAGACACAGAAGCCGGCTCGCAGGCCAGCTTAATCCTGGAGCCAAACCACATCCCAATACACTCCAGCACCTGTGATAGGTTTATTTACATTGATTAGGTTAACTCTAGGATCCTAGTCTCCCAATTAGAAAGGGAACTAGGATCCGACCATCTATTGTTCTGGCGGAGCGAAGCTCCTGCTCTTTGCCTGACTACGTGCGGACCGGCTGAACCCGGATCGCGCACATGGCCGCGTTAGTACACAACAGTGCTACAGTTAGACTTCTCTACAGCAACGCCTCAGCACAAGACACTCTGTGTGTCACTGAAGCTACACGTGTCCATAAGACTGATGTGTTAGCGAACCCTTTCAGCCTATCAATCCGACAGCTATGTGCAGCAGAACCCATCGTCTGCCCCAAGATGGCTTCTGCCAACCACACCATACTGCCCGCCTCCACAATTTGGTAGCCATGGCTTCAGAGTCTCTGTTGCCACCTCCCAAGGCACCACCTGCCCTCCCTTCTTTAGCAACACTAAGGCTGCGATCACACATGCTAAATAATCCACTTTCAATCCACTTTCAGTGCACTTTCAAATTAGATTTTGCCAGTTCACACAGTAATATCCAGTTGTAAAGTGTACTGAAAGTGGATTGAAAGTGGGTTATTTAGAGTGTGTGATCGAAGCCTTAGTGGCAGCACACTGCAAGCTACTGCTGCCCATCTGTGACTGGTCACATTCTTCATTATCAGATTTGTGGTATCTCAGGGCAGACTATCTTGTATGTCTAAGCAAAAGTAGTTCCTTAAAGAAGCTCCGTTTTTTAAGTAGAAACACAAACACTTCAGGACACAGTCTCTCAAAATCTATCATAGTCAGTCTTCCCAATCGGGGAAAGAATTGTTTGTGTGTCTCCAAGTGTAACTAAGAGAAAACCAAGACAAATGGCTGCCCTCACATGCCTGCTCTTATCTTTAAACCAAAGGCAAACTAACCAAAGGAAAATTGACAGAGCTATGACACGGTGACCTATAGGGTGTTCTAGCATAAACTTGCCATATAATTTACCAATAGGAACACTGAGGGCAAATTTGAAGTCCTGGTAAGAGGAAGTGCTTGATGGAATGTTGAGGAAAATTCCAGGAATCCAGATGAGATTAATTTGTCATATAGAAGTTTGTGGGCTGCATTTTTATTTTGAGATCCTTAATAATTGGACCACAGAGAAACCTTAATGATTGGGCTGCTCATCACACTGTTCCCTGAGATGAAGAATTTCTCATTTTTTGCAAGAGCAATTTACTGAATAGGCCTGAATAGGATTCTGAGTAGACCTACACTCTACAAGATTTTTTTTTCCTGATGACCTATTTCATCTGTATATAGGATAAATTCACATACTTGTGGACATGTTAAGAAGAGAAAGATGTAAATAAACTGTGGGAAAGTCTTGCTCGTTGGTTGAGTTTTAAATAGAAAACTACTAAAGGCCCATAGTCAAAAGGGTGGCTGTTAATAGCTGAAGTGGTAAAGATAGATAGATAGATAGAGAGATAGATAGATAGATAGATAGATAGATAGATAGATAGATAGATAGATAGATAGATGATAGATAGATAGATAGATAGATAGATAGATGATAGATAGATAGATAGATAGATAGATAGATAGATAGATAGATAGATAGATAGATAGAGATAGATGATAGATGATAGATAGATAGATAGATAGATAGATAGATAGATAGATAGATAGATAGATAGATAGATAGATAGATAGATAGATAGATGATAGATAGATAGATAGATAGATAGATAGATAGATAGATAGATAGATAGATAGATAGATAGATAGATAGAGATAGATGATAGATAGATAGATAGATAGATAGATAGATAGATAGATAGATAGATAGATAGATAGATAGATAGATAGATGATAGATAGATAGATAGATAGATAGATAGATAGATGATAGATAGATAGATAGATAGATAGATAGATAGATAGATAGATAGATAGAAATTTGTTCAACAAACCTGAAATCGTAGATTAATTTTAAAAAAAATGAGGAGTACAGAGGAGTACATACATACCACAAGTCCCAACACTGAGAGGAGATGCATTAATACTATATGTTGTAAACAGTTGCCATGGGCATGGCATTTTTGTGCCAGCTAACAATAAGGTATGAGATAACCCTCAAGGTAAAAATGTTGCTACAAAAATTATTGGTTCGTTATTTCAATTCGATATACAAACTACAGCCTTCTTCATTTCTGCAGCTCATGACCATATATACATATTTCCTCACTCTCTCATCTTCTTTGGTCGAAGGGTAATTCAATCCCATCTTGAATTCATGCATACATTATGCATTTTATAAGGACGAGGATAGCCAGCTTGCCCATTTTGGTGGTCACCTCCTGCCACAGTCCTTGGTCCCTCGCAGCAGCTCAGTAGGGTGTGGAGGAGAAACGGGGGCTGAAACAGTCTCCTACAATGCCATGACATCACTTGTGGCTGTGTAACTGGAACTGACATCACCATATTGTGGAATGCTCTACACAGAGTCAAAACACTGCAATGTAACTTCTGGTTATAGATCAGGAAGTGACATTGCAATGTCCTAGAATGCCCAATTCCTAGTAAGAACAGTGGGGTTGCCCTCTGGAACAATGGTATCCCAATAAGAAACCTGGTAACTCAAGAGTTCAAATTGTTCATAGCTGCTTTGGTGTTGTTACTTGTCATAACTTGTTTCTTTACTCTAAGAAACATGAAGCACATTTTACATTTCCCCGTTATGTTATTTTGGAGCCTGTTCAATGCTTTCTTTGACATTTCTCCTTGCCGGCAATTGGTCAGCTAGTGTTATTCTGACAGAAATCCCAAAGGGAAAACAATGCCCTACAGACATTACAACAAAAGGCCTCATAAAACACAATAAAGCAAGCCAGGGGAGCCTTCAGTTGTTGCTTTTCCATCCTCATTGTGACATCTACTGACTGAAAGAGCAGCTGATCCAGGACTTAGATTCTGGGCCACTGAGAAAAAAAACTGCAAAATGGCAGGGAGAAGATGTGACGTGAAGAAGAATAGATTTTTATACCCCACTTTTCTCTACCTTAAGGAGTCTCAAAGGGGCTTCCCCTCCCCACAACAGGCACCTTGTTAGATAGTTGGGGCTGAGAGAGTTCTTTTTATTTTTATTAATAAAATTTTAAATCAAAAATTTCTAAAGTATTTTAATCAGAAATTTCTAAATCATTCAGCTCTGCTTCCCTCCCCCCTCCTGATCCTCCTAACTAGGGGCTATTCTGCTCTTCAGCTCTACGAAATGGACACAAATAACAGAAGTCCTTCTGCCTTCTCAAAAATGATGAACAAATCCTCACAAGCATTTTATTTGCCATGGGAAACTCATCCCGATCCAAAAGGCTCTGGTGCTGACAAAGCTGAAATGGCAGCAGATTCAGCGTCTCCTCAGTTATAAGACTCAGCATTGCATAAAACTGACGTACCAACTTTGCTTGAAAGAATGGAACAATGGATCAAAGACCAAATCCAGGAAACCATCCAACCAGTAAGAAAGCAACTTTACATAATTCAAGTATCCCTGACCCAGGCTTCACAATCTGCAGAGATGGCTTGGGAATGACTCTTAAGGACAAACTGAAGGACCTGCAAGTGCGGGAAACTAGAGACTGACTGCTTGTTTTGGAGTCCCAGTTTTGGCAACTGAATCTAAAGTTTAGGGGTCTTCCGGAGGGGGTGGAGGAGTCTTCGGATCTTATTTGCTTTGTCTCACAATGCCATGACACAGCAGCAGCAGCATAACTGGAAGAAGAAGCAGGAGACAGCCAATTCCACTGGGGGCCTGATAGAAGCTCTCTGGGGGCCTGATCCAGCCCACGGACCACTTGTTTGCCACCCTTGCTTTAAGATATAGCAGTATTCTAAGATCATAGAGATTAGGCATGATCCAGGGGAGAGATCCTTGGAGGGCCCATGTTGAGAAACGCCTCCATTTACTTTCATAAGAATGTCTGGTAGACATCTTTCATGAATTTTTCAAAACTTCCTGAATATATAGTGGGGGAGTTACTCATTCATCAGTTTCCACACTGTGAGGCACAGTTGCCAGATGTTGTGGTGAAAGAACCACCTTATCCTCAGTAAGTTGGGGGGCATCAGGGAGGTGTATCTAGGTCCCTCTGGATCTCTTGAGAAGAGGAGAAAAACCACACCTGATGAGGCCAAAAAGGTGTTATTGAAACAGCCTACAAGTTGTCTTTGAGATACTTTGCCACTATGCTAGTTAGTAGGGGGAATGGGGGGAAATACATAAAAGACAGCCCCCTTCCAAATAAATTGGAAAACATCCCCAATTGATGGAGGGTTGCTGCCCACCAGAGAGCAAAGAGAGACAAGGAGATCCACAGTAGGGAAGCTCCACAGGTCAAAGATGTGTTGAATATACTGGTATGCAAGGGCCCATTCATGGTTCAATGTGTGAACCCCACTGAGAAGGTTGGCCTGTGAGTTGAGTTCCCCAGTGATATGGATGGCTTGAAGATGGATGGCGTGCTTCGAGGCCCAATGCCATGCTTTTAAATCTTCTGTGTTCAGCAGTCTGGATCCTGTTCCTCCCCCTCTGTTCACATAGAACATAGCAGACACATTGTCTGAATCAGAAACAATTTTCCTCGAACAATATCTGAAAAGGATTTAAGAGCATATCTTATTGCCCTCAGTCTGAGGACTTATCTTCCTGAGAAAGCCATTTTCCCTCACAATGCCCTTCCACCCTGGAGGGAAGCGTCAGTGGTGAGGATCATCTTGTGTTGCATCAGAGTGAAAGGAGTACCTGTGAATATATTACAAATGAGACCCACACTGCTCTCTGCAAACGCGGTCCATTTTATAAGCCACAGAAGTCATTAAGACTTGTGTCGTCTTAAAGAGTGAATTGCCCTGTAATGGGTTTATTCCTTGTGAATATATTAGTGTCTTGTGACCACCAAGCAAGGGACTTAATAACCTGTCTGGGTGTTGAAAGGTATTGGTGGGAAGAGTGTAAACCTGGCTTGAACTTTGAGAGAAACCAAAGTTGCAATGGCCACATAGAAAGTTTGGCCAAGGGCAGGACGGCCATAGTTGAAGCCATCAGCCCTAATAGTCTTTGAACAGGATGCACTGTCTGGAATCGGCAGTGTGTGAAACGATGGGTTAAATATTTAATTACAGTGCCTCTGCTAGCTGGCAGATATCCCCTAGCCATGAAAGAATCTAGAGTTGCCCTAATAAACTGGCTCTGGTCTGGATTTTTTCCAATTAATAGTAAGGCCTAGATGGTAACAGGTTTTAATAGTAATGACTATGTTGTCAGATAATGCTTCTTTTGAGTCAGCTACTAGAAGCCAATAACTTAAATAAGGGAATATGGTACAACCCTGGAGGCATAAGAAGGCTACAACAGGGGCCATGCATTTGGTGAACACTCTGGGGGCAGTTGCTAGTCTGAAGGGCAACACACAGTATTTATAGACCTTCCCTTCATAGCAAAAATGAGATATTTCCTATATCCCTTGTGTATAGTAATATAAAAGTAGCATTTTGGAGGTTAATGACAGGATTCCACACTTTGTGTTTTAATAAATGTAGTACATAAACAAGGGAAACCATCATAAACTTTGTTAACCAGAGGAACATGTTTAACCTTTAAAGAGGACAAAGGGAGATGGATTTATGACACCCAAGGATCTTGCCGTCTGACCATTTTTCTTGATTTATGTCAAGATGTCATCCATACTTTTAAAAAATAGGACTGAGCCCTCGAAATGTAAGTCCTCTGACTTGTTTCTGGTTTCTGTAGGAAGTACAGTAGAGCAGTGCCATGCAGGGCAGTGGAAAACAATGGAGGACGCCATGGTTCTAATGGCCAAATCTGCTATACATCAAGTGGCATTTATCTGCTGTTTTGACAATATAAAAGCCTCAGCTTGAATGATCTTAGCTAATTCTTTTTTTTAACATCTGGTAAGAGTTCCATGTAAGAGGACATCTTCTGCCACAGGAATAATTGGTATGCTGCCATAATAGCATGGTCACTGGAAATTCTGAACATCAAGGCAGGCAAGGACTTAAGTCCTCAGGTGTCCCATTTCCTTCGCTCTTTATCTGTCGGGGCAGCATGATTGGAAGAGCACCCCTTGTTCTGCAGTTCCTCAGTTATTAAGGAGGATGGTGGTGGGTGTGTTAAGGGGATGTTGAGTCCTCTTGCCTCACCTTGCACAAGTTTTCAGCGTGTCTAGAAGTGGCAGTAGCCAAAGCAGGTTTCTTCCACACATCTCCATAGAGATCCTTAAAGCACTCCAGCACCGAGAACACCACTGCGCTTAGAACATCAGAATACAAACAGGCAAGGATTCTGTCCTTAGGTTTCTGTTCAGAAGTAGTGGTGTCGATCTCCAAAGCCTGAACCATCCTCATCATCTCTCCTGCATATAACCATAGATCCTCATTTGGCAATATTGGTGTGGAATCTCCTACCTGTTCAGCAGAAGATGGATCCAACAGTATTTCTGAACTATGTCTGGAACCTTGAAATGATTTCTCTACTCCCTCATCAGAATCCGTCAGCTGAGTGTTGAGCTGTGTCCTGGGTGGAACTGACAACGAAGCAGGAGGATGGATCCAATGATGTGGAGGTTGGTGGGAACCTGGTCCTAAGTCATGAGGAGGCAAGGGGCAGTTCTGCCAGTCCTGAAAGTAAGCAAGGGACAATGTGGTATGCAAGGGTAAGCAAGGGTAAGCAATGTGGGTATAGTTGCCATGGAAAGGGAGTATATGGAATGTGCCATGCGGAAGGGCCAGATGGATCCATATGCACTACTCTTGAATCCATAGCTGGGAATGGATTCGAGGTAAGGCTGACCTTAGGAATGGAATGTATAGGAAACACAGAATGTACTGAAGGAGTCGTGACCTCAGGTTTGGATACTGGATTCCTCTAAACCAGTCAGGGATGATGGGACCAAGACTCAGATCTAGACTCCATCTTTGTGTTTAGATTTAATCCTGCTTTTCTTAGCTAGTGGTTCTGATGCACTTTGTGAAAATGGTGGGGTTAGGGATATTGAACAGCATCGAGTGGGCTTGGAATGGGTAGCTGGTGGAACTGAAGCTAATGAAGACAGTTTTGATGGGCAGTCAGATGACTGAGTGGATTGTGAGGGTTCATGAGATGAAGATAGAGCTTTCTCCTACAAATGAAATGTCCTGTCACTCCTGGTCTTTGGCGTGAACTGTTGGCACACCCAACAGGCTCCCACGTTATGCCTCTCACCCAATTGTAGGAGCCACACAGTGTGCTCATTCGAGCAAGGCATTCTCATACCAGACCTGGTACATTTCTTAAGTAGGCATCTTTCCTAATGTTTGACTGAAATTTGGGCTTTCTGTGCCATAATGCAGCACAAGAATATGAGCATTCAGGGGACAAAAGAGGCAGGGTGCAAAGGCAGCTCTTGGGCCCCAAGCGAATCTGCACATTTCTGGAAAACGCCTGGATTTCTGTCTTTCTAAAAATGAGGAACATTTTACAATAAAAAATACCATGCTTTCCCCTTTCAGTCCAAGTTCAATGATGGAAAAAACAGGAGAACTCTTAAGAAGAACCTTCTCTGATGGCGGCAAAAAAAGGAACTGAGAGAGTGAGGGCCCTCCCTGACCATGTGACTGTTTTGGTGTGAAGAAATCATTCACAGAAGCTCTGGGGGAAAGGTGCCCTCTAGATGAGTTTCTTGAGCTTTAAGCACATATCTCTACGCCAGGCCTGTCTGGCTGCAGTCCCAGTGTGTGCCTGCACTGAAGACCAAAGATAAACTGTGATTGACCCAAGGTCACCCAGCAGACTCCATGTAGAGGAGTGGGGAATCCAACCCAGTTCTCCAGATTAGAGTCCCCTGTTCTTAACCACTATACCACACTGGCTCTCTTACATCACATATGAGAGAGAAGTATTGCACAGGAGTGTTAATTGTGCATTTCTCTGCCTGTCATATTTCCCAGGTGGGAATCAAAAAGTCACAAAAAGGGCCTTGTAGGTCATCTAGCCCAATCTTTTACCCAATGTCAGAAATCCAAAGCCAGAGAATTCCTCGCAGATGGCTATCTAGCCTCTCCTTAAATACTTCCTGCTGAGGGACCCCACCTACCACCATGTGGTTGGTTCCATTATTGAACTGTGCTTACTATTAGGGCATTTTTCCTAATGTTCAACTGAAATTGGCCCTTTTGCAATTGAAGCTTGTTACGTCTGTACATGAGGTCTGTCTAGCAGCAGTGCTTAATTCTTCCCTTGCTCACCATTTTCCCCTTATAGCATCTCCCTCTCAGACACCTTCCCCTGTGTCCTGGCAAAGGCCTCAGGGGGAAAGGAACTAGGAAAATGGTTTTGAGGGAAAGGGAGGATTAAGCACTTATTAATAAGACCCCTCCAGGATCGGACCAGTGGTCCATCTAGTACAGCATCCTGTCTCACACCCATGGCTGCAGATGTTCAACATAAACTGGGGTTCCCAGACCAGGGTCTCCTTCTGAGTAGCCAATTCAACCTTCAGATTCACAACACTGCAGCTTTCACAGGGCTGTAATCTGAAAGTAATTGCCCTTCAAGTGAATTTGAACAAACAGAAGGAAAACTGTCAGCCTATACCTACCAGACAGGTCATCGATCTCTCTTTCATTCGTCATTGTGATGGATGCTGTGTGAAAATGGTAGGGAAGAAAAAACAAAAGGAGTGTGCTATAACCTAAAGCTGCTCCCTGAATCACTCACTCCTTATGCCCACCCTCGTTGCTTCGGAAAATATTGCACATGTGGAATAAAATGGGCCTAGGGATTTGTATTCCATCTAGCAGGGAGAGGTACATGCACCTAGCCCTTGCATGGCGGCCCATATCTTGCATTTCTCTGAAGAAGACTATGGCTGAGTTCAGACTGGCAGTTTGAAGTGGGAGGGAGTCATTGCAAAAAAGACCCGGAACAAGCTGTTCCGGATTTTCCCAGTCACACTGCGCGGACTGATGCGGGAGCATACCGGGAGGAGGCACAAGGGAGCGTTCAGACTGCTGGCCTGAAGGTGCAGCTATAAACGGCTTTTTCCTGGTAATTTGGCTATGTGCGCATATGCACACATGCGCTCATGCATATAAGTGCATCAGAGTGATTTGGAGAAGATCCCATTGTGCCAGCACCACGTTGGACGGTAGAGCGGAGCACATCCAATCATATCACTGCTGCCTCTCCAGGGCAATCAAGTGTACCTTAGGCGTGGAAACACCCAGCAGACATTATTACCACGGGTTGTTGCCGGCTTTTTGAGTTAGTGTTCACACTTCCTGGAAGCAGAATGAAATGGGATAAAGGCACTCTCCGGGATTTGCTACCACTTTCACCAAGTATCTTTTAAATGTGGGAATGAAGCGGTACACGACGGGTTGACTACAGGTGGGGAACACCAGACAGATGTGCCTGTGTGAATAGCCCTGTTAAACCACTTGTGAAACGTTGCTCACACACGGCTATAGCGGGGCAAACTGCCAGTCTGAACTCAGCCTATATTTTGTATTGCAGACATGGGGTTGGATCCAGCCCAGCATTTCCACGGGCCCAAGGACTTCTACTCCAACATTCTCTGTTCCCACTCTCAGAAGGCAGCCCAAAATATCCCTAGAATCCTGCTCCTGGGGTGAGAATTATAGAGGCTGACATAAGGTGAGATCAGTGGGGAGCTGGTTTATCTGTGAGCCATTGTGGCATAGGGCCCAGAGTGTCAGACAGTCTACAACCTGGAAGACCCAGGTTCAAATCCTTGCTTCATCCTGAAGCATTCTGGATTGAGCCAATCCTACTCTCAATCTATCTCACAGGACTGTTGTGAGGATTAAATGGGAGACAGGAGTCCATGTACACTGCCTTGAGTTCCTTGATAGAAGAAAGAGATGGAAACATGATAGATTGGTGTTTCATAAACTGTGCTCTGGGGACCTCTGGAGTGGAAGTCCAGAAGACCTGAAAGTTGGTTGTATGGATACAGGGCAATCCCTTCTTGCAACTGTACAGCTAGTTTGAAAAAAAAGATCCTTCTCTGTTTTCCAGGAGTTGAGGCTCTCTACCTCAAGGGTAGGGGTGGGATCAGCTTGCCCTGCTTGAAAGAGTTGTCTTCTGGAAGAGCTGAGGTGACCGGAACACCCACAGTTGTGTTTCGGTCACCTCAGAGCACTGGGGGGGGGGGAGTGCTGATTAGCCTCAGTTATTACACAATCTTTGAATCTTGTCTGGCCTCTGTCACTTGATGGAAAAGAAAACTGTGAATCCCCAGCTCACAATTATCCTACAGATTGTCCACCAACCCATTTCTAGAGGTCAGCAAGGTGTTCAGAAATACATCTTTGGTGCCTCTGATCCTTTCCGTTATCCTCGGGTTTACTTGAAGAGAAAGGTGACTCTTCCCCTTTCAAAAGACTTTGAAGAGTTCTGCCGCGCACGTTTATTGAAGAGTCTGACCTTAAATTTAACATGAGGGAAGTAGGTAGCTAATATATAAAATGGCATCCATCAGCTGTCTTTCCAGTCTTCTCCCACACCCCCTTTCAATAATTAATCCTCAGGTTTTCATAATACATTAATATCTTCCAACACCGGAATACTGAAGCAGTTTGGATTTGGTTCAAAAAAAGTTTATGGAGCGAATGACTCCAGGTTTTTTTGTTTTGTTTTTAAAGGGCCAGAATCAAACTCTGTCTGGGCACACAAAGTTACATTCTTTTTAGAAAGACTTCACAGGCATGACGAATGGAAACCTTTATTTGATGTTAGTTCAGCTTGCATTGTTATATTCTTGCTTTCTGAACTGTACAGTAGGGAGGGAAGGCAGAATGGTATAGCCCGACCTCATCAGATCTTGGAAGCTAAGCAGGGTCACTACTTGGAAGGGGGACCACCAAGGAAGACTCTGCAGAGGAAGGCAAGGGCAAACTGCCTCTGTTCCTCATTTGCCTTGGAAGCCCCTTGCTGGGGTCACCATAAGTTGGCTGCGACTTGATGACACTTTACACACACACAAAGGGCGATTCTGCATCTAGCATTCGCTCCACATTTTCTCAACCGGGAGGAAAAGGTGCAGCTCAAAGTCACATTCAGATACCCCGGGCCAACATCGTACTGACTGCAAAGACACCCCTGAATGGCTCTAAATCTATGCAGAACGTGCCATAAAATCCAATGGTCAAAGGAAGTGAAAGTGGCACGCAGCATAGAGGGTGCCATAAAATCTGATGATCAAAGGAAGTGAAAGCAGCATGCAGTGCCGAGGGGAATGTCTGTTCCAATGTGGGTTTCATAAAACAACGGAGGGAGAAGCCAATGCAGAAACAGCCAAACTATCCAGGGGTTTAAAAAAAAAGACTCAGCAAGATAGAAGGACATCAAGTGTGGCCAGGAGGCTATACAATTTACTGGCCAAACATTTTGATTGTTGGGCTAATTCTGATACGTTAAATACAAAAAGCAAAACAAAAACCAGCCACATGAACACAATGAAATATTTGTAAAACAACTCTAAGCATTTATGAAGTGCATTTCAAGTGCTCCTGCTACTTCATGAGCATTATCACCTGGCCTATAGATACAGTGGGGCTATTGGGGGCTCTGCCCCCTTCCTTGAAGGGCCAGCCCCATAAGACTTCCTTTCTGAAAATGGTAAGGGATTTCATGGCTTTAGAGAGGGGGAGGAAGTGTTTTTGCCTTTCATTTGTGTCTGAGGAGGCTGTTGTGGGGGTGTTTGTGCTACATTTAGGTATTATTATTATTATTATTATTATTATTATTATTATTACTTAAAAGTACAATTGTTTAGATACAGACAGAAAAATAATGGCAGCCCCGCCAGAAAAAAGTTTTGCCCCACAAGCCACAAAATTCTGGCTACGGGCCTGATTATCACAATAGCATGTATCCCAGCCCTGTAAACTCAGCTGGTGTTACTCGTCAGCAAGGCCTGGCTCCTACGAAAGTGGAGGTGCCGAGGAGAATGTGAGGTAGGGAGAGGCAATGGGAAGCAGGGGCTAATGGTAGGATTGCCAACCTCCACGTGGCATCTGGAGACCTCCCACTATTACGGTTGACCTCCCAGCAATAGCAATCAGTTCCCCTGGAGAAAATGGCTGCTTTGGAGGGTGGACTCTATGACATTGTACCCTAGTGGGGTCCCTCCCTCCCCTCTGCAAACCCTGCCCTCCCCAGGCTCCACCTCCAAAAAATTCCAGGTACTTCCTAACCCAGAGCTGGCAACCTAGCTAACATCCTCCCCTCCTTTTGTTTACACACTAACTTCATCTATCACTTCAACAATGATGATGATAATAATAATAATAACAACAATAACAACAACAACAACCATCATCAAACTTCAATATGAGAATTTGCAGTAGGCTCATTAACACAGAGAATAAAAAATGTTGATACCTGAAGACAGCCTAAAACAATGATGCTGAATGCAGGGTGAGTCAAAGTGTCCTTCCCATTGCACTCTGATCTTTGATAGAGCGGCCATATTTTTGGTGCTTTCTGTAAGGCCCTGCTGCATAGGGAACAACAGTGTTGGGGCAGAGCTGGCTGCAGGTTTTGAAAGGCCCTGGGCAGAGAGTTCCCAAGACCCCTCCCACCAGCCCCCCCCCATGCCTCACACTTGCCTGTGTGTTCTTATCCTGCCTGCTTGAGAGCTCTCCCACTGCCAATGTTCACCACTAGCTGCTGGCCTTTTCCCAATGGCAATGGGCAGTGAGCATAGCTGACTGCATGGTGGAACACTAGCAAATAGTTGAGTGGGAGGTTGACTAGGGGTGGGCACAAACCAGCTCATAAACTACAGTTTGTCATGGATTCTGGCTGGTTCATGGTTTGCGATGTGATGTTCATGAACTAAAGAGCTGCCTTGAACTTCCATGAATTTTAAGACGGTTCATGGCATGCAGAAAGCAGGGGTTTAAATGACTCTGAGCCATTTAAACCCCTGCTTTCTGCTCCCTGTTGCTTTTCACAGGGAGCAGAAAGCAGGGGTTCTCCTCATGAAAAGCGGCAAGGGGCAGAAGCAGGGGGTGAAATGGCTCAGAGCCATTTTACCCCCTGCTTTCTGCTTCCCAATGCTTTTGGTGGAGAGGAGAAAGCAAGGATCATGACCTGATACAAACTGGTTCAGTTTGCAAACCAATGTGCCAGTTTGTGGTTCAGCCACCAACCATGAACTGAACCAAACCACAAAAATGTTGTTCATGCCCATCCCTAGGACTGACAGTGGAGGACTCTGCCACCAACCCTGGCAGCTACCCCAGCCCTGTTTTCAGGTTCTTGCCTCTCTTTGTGTGAATTCTGAGGAGGAACAGGGCAGCCATTTGAAGTCTCCCAGTGAGGAAGAGGATTCTTGAATGATATTGGCTTGTTCCTCTCTAAGGTACACTCACACACACAAACATCGTTTTCTGGCTAATTGGCAAGACTGATCAAACAGAGGAGGTTTAGGAGGGAGTTAAAATCTCCTTCCTGGAATGACCTCATAATTGTTGGAGTTATTCTGCCACTTTCTCCTCCCCTTACTCTTTACCATCTAGGTAACAAAACAATTTCACACACACACCCAAAAAAGATACATACAACGATTCTCCAAATTAATTTTCCTAGTGTTATTTTTTTCATTTCCATATTTAGTGTCATTTAGTTTTATTAATTTGCCACTTTATGGGCAAAAAAATTGCTCAAAGAGGCTAACACAAAGGGGGAGGAATCCATTAACAGAGACGATACATCCCTAAACAGCCTTCTAACAATGATAAAACCAGATAATAAAAATATATGAATTACAAAACACGGCTGGGGAGACCATGGATACGGAGAAATATTTTGAATTAAAGGCAGGCTTCATTTAAAAATAGATCAAATTATTATTATTATTATTTAAAAAAAGCATAACCATCTGAAGAATGAGGCCGAGAAGCAATGAGTCGAGCAGAAGGAACTGGTAACAGGAGCCAAGTGTTCTGAATGCGGTTGTGTATAGGGAACCACAGGGCTCTTTCTGTAGCAGGAACTCCTTTGCATATTAGGCAACACCCCCCAATGTAGCCAATCCTCCAAGAGCTTACAGAGCTCCTCTTACAGGGGCTACTGTAAGCTCTTGGAGTATTGGCTTCATTAGGGGTGTGTCGCCTAATATGCAAAGGAGTTCCTGCTACAAAGAGCCCTGGCTGGAACCAACTCTCAGGGATACCAAGGAAGGAAAACAAAATCTACAGCAGAGGTCCCAGATGATAACATCAGAAAAGTGCAGTTACATTATTTTCAGGGAAAGCCTGTGTTATACCCACTGACATCAATGGGTTTATGGTTTGATTGCCAGCTGTCAGCTACCAATCCGTGGGAGCATGATGTGGGGGAGGGTTCAGAAACTGCCAGAATGTCACTTCCTTGTTTGGTGCAACAGGTGACATCACAATGCTGCTGGGATTTTCAAATCTCTGTGGTTAAAAAGACTATAGGAATTTGGAAAATCCTAGTGTGTCATGACATCACTTCCTGCTTTGGCATCAATTGATGCCATTTACCCACCGTTTCCGCCCTGAGGCTCCACTGAGCAAGGGTGGGGGCACACAGCACTAGTGGGAGTTTTGCCACCAGAACTGGGTAAGTGGCAAAACTAGTTTATGGTAGGGTTGCCAACAGGCCTAGAGACAAGTGTCCTGTAATGGGATCTTATATATGAAGTGATGTCTTCCATGCCATGAAAAGCATCAACTGTCCATTTCTGCACACGGTCCCTTTTAAAAGGGCAGGACATTTTTCGCCAGGTCTAATGGCAAGTTCATGTTAGGGCCTCTAAAGCTGCACAGGGTTGGGATTTCCACAATAAACTCTAGTTGCAACAGGTTCTGGCCAGACTTGCTGTTATATTGTTATTATACTGAAGCTTTTTACACTGTGGGAAGATAAGCTTGCTAAGATCCACACGGCAAGATGTCGTTAAAGATACAACCACCATAGTTGATTGGGGGGGGGAAATAGCTAACCTGGTTGCTACAGATTGGGGCCTCCGTGGATACGCTACAAAATTTTTTCCTCAGACAGTTCATCAACCAGAACTACACGGTAGAGAAGGTCCGTTGCCGCTTCCACAAAGGAATGGGTTGTTCGGATAAAGCCGTATCTTTGACATCACAGCTGTCACGGAAAAGAGATAATTCTTATCACTTCTGCAATACTGTGTCCCGAGTGATGACCTTGGAAAGTAATTTTGTTGATCAATATTTGTTGACACTGAAATTAAACAACAGGCAGCGCTTGTGGGCAAGCAACAGGGAGAGTGGCTTTCAGCCCATTAAATCATGTGCAGAATGATGACTTTTCCTTTCACTCTCATAATTTTGACTGCTGCTTTTATACAGTCGGTGATTTCAGCACTTTGCCTGGGCAAGCAAGTGGCTTCTTTTCATGCGATGGGCCCGTGCATCCATTTTGACCAGTGCTGTTCCTCCACAGAAACCTGATCCACAGGAAATGAGCAGGTAGATTTTGAATTGAGGGAAGGAAGAAAATTTGTCTCATACACTTTCATCTTGTCCTCCCTAAAATGAACTTAATGTGATCTACTGTGTTATTCACCATTTGATCCTGACAGCTGGGGTTGCCAGGCCATTCTGGGGAAACCCGGGAGTGACATAGGGTAGGAATCACCGGAAACTCTATTTGTTACTTTTGGCTTTTCTTTCTTTTTTATTTTGCCTGCTGCCACTTGGTATTGTGGCCATCAAGGACCTTCACTGCCATAGCGGGAGACCCGGCCACCCTGCTGACAGCAACCCTTTGTGAGAACAGGGTTGCCAACTCCACTGCTAGAGTCTGGCATTTCCCTTTGTCCCTTTTATCAGATCCCAAATCTGCTATGTTTCTCTGTGCCCGTCGCTGTCTCCAAGCCTCACCTACCTTGGGTCCTCCCTAGGTAGCAAATTTCAAAGATGAGCGGGGTACGATTCTGTAAGTGTGATTTCATTCATGTATAGCTGCATTTCTGTTTGAATGGCATGGGACAAGGTTTATGGTGGGATAAGGGTCTGCTGTTTATAACTCTGGTTGCAAAAACAGCAAGAAGAAATAAATAAATCAATAAATATTTGAATGTTGGCAAAACGAGACAAGCGGCCACCGAAAAATGATTCTACATTAGGCTTCCCATCTTCCCATTGGAGCGGGAGATGTCGCACCCTCAGCTCCTGTTGTCAGCTTGTACTACGGAAGCTGGCAGGAGAAGTGACACGGTTATGTCACTTCCAGAGAAAACCTGGAAGTAACATCACGCCTCTCTAGGAATCGCTGGAAATTGTATGGTTAAAAAGCAACATAACACTATCACCCAACAGTAGCCCCATGTCCCTCCCCCCTGGACTCTCATTGGTTGCCAGGCGGATGAGAGAAGCAGCCGCTGGAATATTACCCAGCATAGAGATTTCAGTCTCACTTAAGAGGCCAACTTTTTTTCATTACAAGGGTTTGAGCTTTCCACAGCAGCCTGGCATGCAGAAATGGAGAAGGCGAATGTTTTCTTGACCTTGTCAATAAGTGAGAAAAGAGACACCAGCTGAATGTATGCATGCCAAGGCTAGAAAACCCCTCCCCCAAAATGGCAACCCTACTTTAATCTGATCCAGCCAGCCATTGACCTGCCTTGTTTTTAACAGCGACAAGCTACAGAAATCTGTGGATAAAGCTTTTTCCCATTGCAGGGTTCAACATTATCATCTGCCCATTGTTTTGCCACTAAAGACACAGCTACAGAGCCCAGCTGAAAAGCTGGCAACCCACCAATAGATTCATCTAGAATAAAAAGCGATCGCTGACCTGTTTTTCATAGGAACGCAGGCCAGAATAAATTACTGGTTGCATACAATTGCTGCCTTGAATGTGACTGTTCATTCATTTCATAAAGAACAGTTAGTTCTGATCTTTTTTCCTCCCAGTGAGACACCAACCCTGTCCCTTGTTTTTGTCCATACCCCTGAGAAACTCCTACAACTCCACAAACATGATGTGCTTGATATATATATAAAAACCACTGTCTTTGTGGAAGAATGTCAGCTCAATCCATCAAAGCTAATTTAATCCTATCAAGGTCATTATCAAAAGCATTTAAGAAAGCTTTTCTTTTCATCTGAGCTGGTGCTATTTATAGTTCTTTCTCCACATTGCCCTTTCAGTAAGAATTGCTTGACAGGGTCTCTGCTTGGCCCTCGTATCCTGCCCCCAGACTGTGTCCAGTCAGAGGCATGTGAGAATTGCACACACAAGTCCTGAAGGAGACGGCCATTTTTGTGATGACTGTGAATTTCTCCACTCTCTTCTCTTGGCCTGGAAATTTGTTTTTCATTTTTGCTTCTCTCGTCCGAGAATTAAATCCATGATTCTTTATTTTCATGATAGTTTCTGTTTCTCTCCACTGATTTTTTCCCCCATATATGTATGACCCCCCCCCCCGTGTTACTGGTTCATGAATAAATAGCAGGATATTATATGTATATATATTGTATTTATAAATGCTATATAAGTTGCTTATAAATGTATACAACTCATGTGCATGATTTATACACAATCTACTGCCAAAAGGAGAAGACCCGAAAGGGTTGGCAAAAATATTACATACCCATACATCACTGGGTCACTGGCATCCTATGTTTTAGTAACCCAGCATAAAATTAAAATGGGGGGAAAAAACTTTCGTGACTGGAGTGAGCCTCTTTTCCCCCCTCTCTGTGTGGTTAGGCTCAAGGTCATGGCCAAAAGAGCCATACAGTAAAAGGAAAAGAAAGGATAAAGACATTAAAAGTAATGAACTATGGGGCATTTGCTTATTCTAAGAGCCATTCCTCAGGCTTCTCATCAGCATTAGACCATAGGAGACATACTGCCTCTGAACATGGATGCTCTGTTGTAAGCTATCAGACTAATAGTTACAGATACGTCATCCATCATAATTTTGTCTATTCTTTTTTAACTCCATCTGCAGCAGGGAGCACTACCACATTGCGATAATGAATTCAGTTTTAATTATGTATTGTACGAAGCCCTTCCTTCTCTCTGTCACAGATGTACAGTTACTCAGTCGAATCTGAATTCCTGTATTTGAGGAGTGAGAAAAAGTAATTTCTTTCTATTCACACTTTCCGCATCATTCATATTTTTATCAGTGTCTTATCATGTCTGCTCCTCACTTGGCCTTTTTTGAGACTCGAGTGCCCAGTCATCCAAAGGTGTTGGGTTTGTTTAAGAGGAATTGTTCCAATCCATTGATCAGTTCAAGTTGCTATGCTATCTCTAGCATTCGGATGCGTCTTTTGAATTGGGGTGCCATAGTGCTTCTGAATGTAAGTGTGGTGTATGTCCCTTTGCATGCCCCTTTGTTTCCAATCCCATCCCTAATAATTCCCAACTATGTGCTACAAAAACAACACAGAGTTGATACCAAAAACAAAATAGCAGATGTAATTTAATATAACCAAGTGTCAAGTGGTTCAAAGATAACCAAGGCTAATTTCACAAGTAGGCTTGGATCTTGTAGTAAATCTTTGCTGACAGAAGAGAAGTCCATCAGCTGAATGGGACTTCTACTGCTGTCAGAACCTAAAACAATCCCTAAAATGTTGTTCCTGGGTGTCAGGGGATCCACAACTCTGCTTCAGGAGGGGGGACATAGGCAAAAATGTCTCCACTCTGGTTTCCTCTACTAAAGAAGCAGTCTCTGTAATGCTTTTTGCAGCTAAAATTGTCATTGCCACTTCCTGGAAAACAACAGTGGCACCCACTCTTTCACAATGGCATAAAAAGAGGTGGGATTTATATATTATGGCTAAACTCACAGACAATCTTACATGTTTTGAGAAGGCCTGAAATAAATGTAGCCAAGAGAACACTGCTATGGTACTTGATTACAGCAGCTAGACTGATTTTTGCTCAATGTTGGAAACAAGATAAAGTACCTGAAACATGGGAATGGATTAAAAAGACGTCGTTTATGGCAGAAATGGACAAACTAACAAGAAAGCTAAACAACGAAGACGATGAAACTTTTTTTGAAGACTGGAAAGACTTTCAAGAATACCTGTTGAAAAACTGGGATATTAAACGTGGTTTGATTTGTTTTGATAGTTATTAAGAAGAAAATGAAAAAGAGTTAGACTTTTGAATTGTTACCGTTAGTAAGAAAAATAAGTTTAGATGTAATGGTAAGAGAATAAGGGAGACATTAATGGGGTTGGAGCAGTGCGGGAAGCCTTGTTTTGGGGGGGAGTGGGAGAAACAAAAATGGATATGTAGTGGTTTGTTTAAATTGTATGAACATGTGATATATCCAATAAATTGTATTTACAAAAAAAAGAGAAGGCCTCACATTCCACATTTGTCTCTACATGGTTTCCTATTTTAGAATATCTTTCCAAACAAAGTGATATTCCTAAAGTGATTGATGATCTTTGGCTACGGTAAAATCTGTTACATTGTTCTATTCATCTGTTTACATTCATTTAGAAGCTCACTGTTCACGTGTTAAACTACAAGATCCTATGGTTCACCACTTATTTCTTCACAAAACTCTTATTGTTCTCACGTTCCTGTGCACTGTATATTGTTTTCAACTATAGGCGTAAGAATCTATTATAGCTTGTTTTTATGTTTGTATTTTTTGTGGATAATAAAATAAAAATAATTTTAAAAAGTTAAAAAATGTCTCCACTTCCATTTGCCCTTTTTCAAATTGGCTGTAACAATGCAGGAAAAGATAGAAAGAAGGAATATGTATTTTTTCATTTTTTCCCCAAATTTTAAACCTTTTAAACAACTTGATACAGTTTTGTTATAGAAGCCATAACTGGTAGTTAATCGGTTATTTGTTTCCATTGGTTCCAACAGAAAGTGCATTCTGGCCAGTCACTTCTCATCTGCCATCCCATTAGGATGAGAATTATGAGGGTTTGTCTCCTTCACCCAAGGGATCCTGCCTGCCTGATTTCTAGGCAGGGGAGACAGAGGGAGGAAGTTGATAAGCAACCCAAGGTTGTTGGGCAGAATAAGTGGATTATAAATAGTAATGTCATTGTGTAGGCACCATGCATAGCAGAATGTAGTGAACATGGCAGTTATGAAGCTGGACGAGAGTACCATTTCCACAGCCACCATTCAGTTCCCAGAACTACACATTATTATTTATTGTCTTTACTGTTTTTTGCAACCGGAGTCATAAACTGCAAACCCTTGTCCCACAAGAAGCCTCATAGAATTATAGAGTCGGAAGAGACCTCCAGGGTGATGTAGTCCAACCCCCCGCAAAATGCAGGAAATTCACAAATACCTCCCCCCAACACACCCCTAGTGACCCCTGTTCCATGCCCAGAAGATGGCAAAAAACCTCCAGGATCTCCAGCCAAACTGGCCTGGAAAAAAATTGCTTCCTGACCCCAAAGTGGCGATTAGCATTTCCCTGGGCATGCAAGAAAGGGCATCGTTCCACAGGAAAACATGGAAGCATTTAAAGGTTGCTATTGCAAAAGTTGTGATATGACAACAGCTGCTAGAAATTTTGCCACACACAGGGTAGTTTGTCTGTCTTCGTCTTTAGAGGATGATTTTACTTCTGGAGAGAGGAAGTCCTGATTAAATAGAGGGGGGATCAGTTCCTCTCTTAGAGCTGAAAATTTGGGACAGTCAAGCAGAATATGATCCACAGAGTCAATTTTACTGCTGCTGCAATTACCGAGTCGATCTGAGTATGAAATCCCATTAAATCTTCCTGACATCTGAAGGTAGGGCATTCAGGCACACTGGCATGAATGTCCTTCTATACTTCGGAAGAATTATTTCAGATGAGTAGTGAACTACACATTAGGTGTAATTCCACAATCACAAGAAAAATATTTGTATGTTTATGAGAGCATGCTTTCTTGCTGAAGTGCTATAGTTTCTCTCTTGGCGTAGTTTTTGATTCCAGGAAGCACCTATGGATTATGAAGAGAAGATGGCAGATGTTGGCTAGCTTCCTTGGGGGAGGGAGTAGTTTTTTCTTCTATCCACTCCTCTAGGACATACAAGCAAAATGCTTACCTCTCACAGTCCACCCTATCAATGCGGGGGGGGGTATTTACTTATGTCCCTCTCCTCACTCTGTCTATATGCCAATGTGTATAAGCAAAACATTTGCCTTCATGCCTGGCAAGAAGAGTAGGGATGGGCACAAACCGTATTTTGGGAATTCAGTTCGGCTTGTGGTTCATGGCTGAACCACGAACTGATACACAAGTTTATGAACCAATTGTATCGGTTTGTGAGCTATTTAAAGTTTAAAACTCTCCTTTCTACTCTCTGTTGCTTTTCGTGGGGAGCAGAAAGGTGGGATTTAAATGGCTTGGAGCTAATTAAACTAAATAGCTGAGCTGTTTTTCATGAAAAGTAGAAAGCAGGACTTTAAACCACTGCTTTCTGCTCTTCATGAACTGCCACAAACTGCATCAATATTTGCAACAGTTCATGGCAGTTCTTCAGTTTGGGAACACTGCTTTGTGAACCACAAACCGGCTTTCCAAACCATAAACCAGCCAAAATTTGTGACAAACTTTAGTTCATCAATGCATTATCCCTAAAGAGCACTGGAGAACAAGATACCTAAAGTAGCCCATGCTCTGCCATGACCAAATCCCTTCTCAGAATCAGCAAGCCCTCTCTCTCTCTCTCTCTCTCTCTCTCTCTCTCTCTCTCTCTCTCTCTCTCTCTCTCTCTCTCTCTCTCTCTCTCTCTCTCTCCACCTCTGACCTACAGGTCTTGAGTTGTAACAGTCAATCTCAGCAAGGATAAGAGGAAGCCAACAATGAGACTGGAAGAAAAAACAGGCTTAGTACAACCTCTTTGGTGGTGAAATTCATAATATTCGGTTGATTGGTAAATGCCCCTGTCAATTACATATTTGCCAAATCTCTGTCTTGCCCCCTATCCCACTGACCTCCATTTACTCTAGAGCAGACACCAGTGCAGCAAAATAATAAATGAATCTGATACATTTCAGGGAACATCACTTTTGTGTTCATTTTTCAATTCAGATTAGATACAACCAATATAGTTTAAATAGTGGGCTTCCAGTCCAGATTGTGATTAGTTAATATCTGAATATGCATCCTTAGTAGAACTGTCAATAAAAATGGTAGATCAGGACAGAATATAAATTACCATACAGATGGGGTTCTCCTATTCTGTCCTTTTCTGGAATTTCTCAGAATCTTCCTGGGATTTTACCATCCTGGATAGATTAGTACCATCCTCATGTAAGGCAACTTTTTTTTCTTTTTCTTTTTTTTGCCATCAAGTCACAGATGACACAGCAACCTTATGGGGTTTTCAAGGCAAGAGATGCTCAGAAGTGGTTTGCCGTTGTCTGCCTCTGCATCATGACCCTGGTATTCCTTGGTGGTCTCCCTTCCAAGTACTGGCCAGCGCTGACTCTGCTTAGCTTTCAAGATCTGATGAGATCAGGCTAGCCTGGGCTATCCAGGTCAGGGCATTTCATATTATATCATAACAAATAAATACATTTTTTAAATTTTATTTTCCTTTTCTTGTAATACATAGACATAGACAATCCAGCTAAACATTTTACATCTCAAATAAAGTCTCATAGATCCAGTAAATTTTCTATCCAATTGTACACCTTTAACCATCTCTTCTTATGCACCTTTTCATTTTTATTTTGTAACATCAAACTCAAATCATCCAATTGTGCTAACCCTAACACCTTCGATATTAATTCTTTTCTTGAGGGTATAATTTCTGATTTCCAATTTTTAGCCAATAGCAAACGAGCAGCAGTTATAATATACGATAATAAATAAATTTCTTGTTGATTATATCCATTGGGTATCATATTTAACAAATATATTTGTGGTCTCAAAGCAACATTTTTCTCCAAAATTTCTTGAATCATTCTCCTGACCACTCTCCAGTAACCTTGTATCTTGTCATATTTCCACCACAGGTGGTAAAAGGTCCCCACATTAGCTTTATAGTTCCAACATTAAGTGGAGTATCCAGGATAACATTTTGCTAATTTATCCGGGGACCAATACCACCTGTAAAACATTTTATATAAATTCTCTTTATATGCAATAGCTCTCATAAACTTAATAGATTCCCAAATCTTATTCCACTGGTCAAATTCCACATTTTCACCCAAATCCTTCATCCAAGATATCATCACTGATTTAATTGTCTCATCCTGTTCATATTCATCCAACAATAAACCATATAACTTCTGAATTAATTTATCTATGGACAACAACCAAATCTTGTCCAGTTTGTTATTTTGATCATCAAACCCCATTAACATATCTTTTTGAAATCTGTCTCGTAGCATTATTTGTTCCCACCAAGATAAATTATTTTCACTTGCTATTTTTTCCTGTGATTTTAATTTGTTATTTCTACTTAACAATGCTTGATAGCTTTCTTTCTTGCACATTGTTAAAAGCGAAGGCGCTATAAAAGCTTCGAGGGGGGACACCCATCTTGGAGTTTTCCTATACCATCTCTCTTTTATATTAGTCCATACTTTGTTTAGTGCATCTCTTAACAGATGTCTGCCGAAGTTTGAATGAATTTTGTCTTTTCCATACCAGATGTACGCGTGCCACCCCATATACAGATCATGGCCCTCCAACACCAGAAGCCTACCATTTTCCAGAGTGAGCCATTCCTTTATCCAAACCACGGCAGCTGCTTGATAGTATAAATACTAATTGGGAACATTCCTTCCTTCCCTTTCTTTCCTATCCTGTAGTACCTTCCAGCTTATTCTAGCCCTTTTATACTGCCATATAAATTGTCTCGTAATTTTATTCAATTCTTCAAAAAAATTCTGATTTTTCAGAATCGGTATGCTTTGCACTAGGAATAAGAATCTGGGCAGAATGTTCATTTTAACCAATGCAATTCTACCCATAAATGACAGAGGGATCTTTTTCCACTTCAGCAAATCTCTTTTAACTTCCTCTATTAATTTGTTATAGTTATCTTCTAATAGTGAGCTGCACTTATTTGTAAAGTTGATTCCCAAATATTTTACCTTCTTTACAAACTCCATGGAGGAAATTTCTCGTATTCTTTGTATCGTCCTTGGTAGGCAGTTTTTAGATAGCATTTTGGATTTTTTATAATTTATCTTGAGGCCAGCCACCTGCCCGTACTTTTTAATAGTATCGATCAAGTGAATAATTGATGTCTCTGGTTCCTCCAGTATAAACACAAGATCGTCAGCAAACGCCAATAGCTTGTATTCTTCCCCTCTTATTTTCAATCCCTATATTAATGAGTTTTCTCTTATGGCATCATTTAAAGATTCTAGTGCAAAAATAAACAGTAATGGGGACAGCGGACAACCTTGCCTAGAGCCCTTTTGAATTTCTATATTATTTGTTACATCCCCATTTACTATTACCTTAGCGAATTGTATACTGTAGATCGCACTAACCATCAAAAGAAAATATTGACCACAATCCGCCATCTTTAGTTTTTCCAATAGGAATTTCCAGGATAAGTTATCAAACGCTTTTTCAGCGTCTAAAAACATTAACACTAGTTCTTTATCTGGATGCTCCTCATAAAACTCTAGTACATCCATAATTACTCTCAGGTTATTTTTCATTTACCTCCTAGGCAAAAACCCCGTCTGGTCTTGGTGTATAACTTGCGATAACACTTTCTTCAACCTGACTGCCAAAATACCTGGAAATATTTTGTAATCTACATTTAACAGAGATATAGGCCTGTAACTTTTGATATCTCCTTGATCTCCATTAGGCTTAGAAATCAATGTAATTAGTGCATGATTCCAGGATTCTGGGCACTTCCCTTGGATACCTACTGTCTGAAGCAACTCTTTAAGGTGGCTACCTATTTGTTCCTCAAACATTTGGTAGAACTCCACTGGGATACCATCCGGACCTGGTGTTTTCTTCTTATCAAGTAACATTTGAGTGATCATGCCTAAGGCACTTAATGCATTTTAAAGAGCAAGCCTAAGCAGGTCTATTCAAAAGTAAGTCCTATTTTATCCAGTGAAAATTATTTCTGAGAAATTTGTTTTTCGGATCATCACCCTAGACATGTAAAGGAAGTATTATGATGTTGAGGGCTTCCTAGTCTGCAGTAGTACTTGGGGTTAATTAAATGAGACACTAAATAGAGAAACTGGCAGAAAAGCCAGCCCCCCCCCATGTTGGTTACTGTAGCAAAGAAATGAAGGAAAAATATTTCTCAGTGCTGCTCATGTCTGTCCACAAAATTTGTAAATAAGAAGGGAGTGGAAGAACTCTTGCTTAAACCCAAGCTATAAGCAGGATTTCTGAACCATATCTCTTGATTCCTGATTCAACCAACCTGTAAATTGGAAGCTTCTAATTGATCCACTTGGCAGAACATTTACATTCAGTTCATGGGCTGGTTTGGGGCAAGAATGTAAAATTGTGTAGGAGCTTAATGTTTTCCCCATCCAGTGACTCTTTATTGAGCATAGGGCACTTTTTACAGAGTACAACATTGTGGAGATGCCACATCCTGTGCTGGTTGTGGCAAACGCCTGTCCTTTTTGTGTGATGAGCTGGGGTGGAGGAGTTACCACTCTTTTGACCTCAGTTACAAAAACGTCTTTGGCTTCACTGGAGTCAGAACAGGACGATTACAATCAGAAGTCAGGCAATAAAATCGACTGGTTTCTTTAAGATGTGAGAAATGTCACACCTTACCACGCCAACCACATCCAGAGGCAATGTGCACAGTGATTTAAAAAACCCAAAAACACAACATCATGGAGGGTTTACCACATTCCCAATAGAAAGCGAGAAGCATGGCTGAGACCGATTCCCCACAAGCAGCTGTGCCGCCCTCGGTCTTCTGTTTCCCCCAGTTGCATTGGTCAATTTCACACTATTTGCTGCGTAGCCGCATTTTGACCCACAGCTCCCCCCGATTTCCTCCATCTCAATCTCAAAAAACAAGGATTGAGAAGACGCGGGGGAGAGGTTTCGGTTTCGGTGCTGCGAATGGCGGCCGCTTCTCGGGAAGCTCCCGGAGGCGGTCAGCCCACGCGCGGAATGGGGGGTCTTCGCATATGCGAAAGACCCTAGTGAGCCTTAGTCAAAGGCTCCGAACCGGGGCGCATGGGGAGTAGCCTCTTTGCCGGCACACCGCCGGGAGAGTGAGGCTTTCTCCCCGCTCCAATCGGCCCCGCCGCGTAGTGCGTCCCGGATGGGACTTAGCAGCCCTGCCGACTTCCAGGAGTGAGTTAAAGCGGTCTGGATTAACATGAAACGAAGAAATGGCATCTAATCGTGAGTTGAAGATCTGTTTTGAAGCGAAAATTTAAACCCCCCGCAAGCGCATAAGCATATGGGAGGAGGGAAGATTCCCTATCCTCTTTAAGAAGCGAGATTTAAAAGAGAAATGCGAGGGGGGTAAAGATAAAAAAGAGTGTTGGTGAAGGTACCGTTGGGGTTTTTTAGAAGACTGCGATTTCAGCAGCTTTTCGGGGGATGCGGCACGAACTGTGAAAAAGTAAATAAAAAAGAAAATGTCGATGCCGGGGAATGTCCTGCGCAAACCGGAAGAGAAGGAAGGAGGGACTTCCGGTCCGGACAACCCCCCCAGAGCTAGCTGTCAATCAACAGGAGAAGGAGATACTGCGCCACCTGCTGGAGTAAATGCATCAAATCAACGAAATTTTTTAAAATGGAATGTGTTCTCATCAGTTGTCAAAAAGAAATGTCGGAAATAACAAGGAAGATGGCAAAAATTGTACAAAAGGACAATTTGACTCTAAACTTTCTGGTTATGAAAAAAGAAGAGAAAGAAGATCTCAGATTTACTGTGGCGAATGTCTTGACACCCCTAACTGGCAGTGAAGCGAATAAATAAAAAGAAGAGGTGGATATGGCTCTCAAAGCCTGTTCTGCCTCTAAAAAAAAAAAAAAAGGAAATCTCTGCCAGTAGAATGGGGTGTTGAGCTTAGCAAGCAATGGAGATCTAATTTCATGAGTAGTGTTTATGGAGCCAGCGGAAATTGATTGCCAGAAACAGCAGGAAAAACAAAGAAAAGAGAGAAGATGGACTAAAATATAGAATTTTCTGAAGAGACACGCCAGCATGGAAGACGCAGCACTCAAAACTTGGATAAATGAAGATGACGGCAGCCCAGGGGAAGGAGGTGACGGATCGGGAGACATCAAGTTAAAAGGACTCAATTTGTAATTGGAGAGACTCAAAAAGAAGTTGTTCGAGTAACATCTGAAGGGAGCAGTAATAATTAACCCCAATGGACTTTACTAACTTTACTAACAGAGTTGTTTTGGACTTTGGAAAGTTAAAAAGAAGATCTTCTAACCGTGATGGATGCCAAATATCGGATTGAATATTAACTAAAACTAACCTTTACTAACAGGAAAAAACTCACTCCGCTCTTTTTCTTTCCCCACCTGTCTACCTTACCCGTTTCTTATAAAAAGAATAAAATTCTCTCCTTTTTAGGAGAGTTATTTCAAAAAAAGAGAAGACGCGGGGGAAATCGGGGGAAGCTGCGGGTCAAAATGGAGGCCACACAGCAAGTAGTGTGAAATTGGCCAGTACAAGCGGGGGAAACAGAAGAGTGAGGGTGGCACAGCTGCTCACGGGGAATCAGTCTGAGACTCACCTGTGCCATCATTTGCAGTTTAGGAGGCAGGAAGAGGCTGGAAGGGGGCAGTGGCTGCCTCCTGTTACCCTCAGCCTAGGTAGGGACAGGATTGTCTCCTGCTTTGTCAGCAAGCCACATCCTTCATGTCAGCCAGCAAGTTCCGTAGCCAGTTACAGGGTTGCCAACTCTGGGTTTGGAAATACTTGTAGATTTGAGTGGCAGAGCCTGGGGAGGGCAGGGTTTGAGGTGTGGAGGGACCTTAAAGGTAAAGGTAAAGGTTCCCTTGCTCGAAAGCCAGTCGAATCTGACTCCAGGGTTGCGGTGCTCATTTCCGTTTCAAAGCCGAAGAGCCAGCGCTGTCCGAAGACGTTTCCGTGGTCATGTGGCCAGCATGACTAAACACCAAGTCGCACGGAACGCTGTTACCTTCCCACCAAAGTGGTACCTATTTATCTACTTGCAATTTCCTGCTTTCGTACTGCTAGGTTGGCAGGAGCTGGAACTAGAGACGGGAGCTCACTCCGTCATGCGGCACTCTCGGGTCTTGAACTGCTGAACTACTGACCTTCCACAGCCTGCAGTTCAGCATCTTAACCACTTGAGCCACCGCAGCTCCCTTAGCAGGGTATAATTCCATAGACTCTATTGCCCAAAGAGACCATTCTCTCCAGGAGAACTGATCTTGGAGATCTCCAGGTGCTGCCTGGAGACTGGCAGTACTAAGGGGAGGGCCAGATCTGTAGATTTGCGGGGTAGAGCCAGGAAGGGCAGGGTTTAGGGTGTGGAGGGACCTCAGCAAAGTATAATTCCATTGAGTCCATTGTCCAAAGCAGCCATTCTCTGCAGGAGAACTGATCTTGGAGATCTCCAGGTGTTGCTTGGAGGCTGGCAATACTAAGGGAGGGCCAGACCTGTAGATTTGAGGGGTAGAGCCTGGGGAGGGCAGGGTTTGGGGTACAGAGGGACCTCAGCAGTGTATAATTCCATAGACTCCATTGCCCAAAGCAGCCATTTTCTCCAGGAGAACTGATCTTGGAGATCTCCAGGTGCTGCCTGGAGGCTGGCAATACTAAGGGGAGGGCCAGACCTGTAGATTTGAGGGGTAGAGACTGGGGGGCAGGGTTTGGGGTGCAGAAGGACCTCAGCAGGGTATAATGCCATACAGTCCATTGCCCAAAGAAGCTATTGTAACAGGTGGGAAATTTTCTGTAGGAGAAATGATGTGCTGTGGCGGGGGAACACGGTGATTTCTGGGAGATCTCCAGGCCCCTTAGAGAGATTGGCAACTCCAATGACTGTTTAAGGGAAGATTGGGATATGTATTTTGGCAGTTCCAGGGACCATTTAAGGGGAAATTGGGATATATATATTTTACCTCAGGACACATTCAATGACTCCCAACAGCAACAACAAACTGTTTAGAATGTTAGAGGTAAAGGCCAATCAGGCCACATATGCAAATAACCTCTGTGTTCCAACTGGCTATTGGGGGGAGAGGAACAGCAAACATTTTAGACTATGGGAGGCAAGACTCAGGCAACGCAGCTAGTGGATAGGGACAGCTTCTGAGTGACAGATCAGGGAGCCAACTGATTTGGGAGCATGTGGAATGTTCAGGAGAGTGCCACCACCAAAACAGAATTATTGTATAGAGAGATTCTCATCTCCTTTGAAATTTTGGCTATGGGATATTCAGCGTTAGTAACAAACTGGTATTTTATTTGTCCAGCCAGTAAAATTATGTTCTCAGATAACCAAAAGTGGGTTCTAAAAGCCAGTTAAACTGACACTCAACCAGGATCCACCCCTCACCTTCCAGATTCAACCCCAGCACCTTTTTGAATAAGCTGGCTGAAGATAACAGTTTAACTTGTATCATGATAAGGATTGCCCTTCAGCAAGTAATGTGAATGGGAAGCTGTGACCCTGAGCTTGGAAGCTGTGTGAATGCGCCCTCAAGGTAATTCAGTTGTAGTGACTTTGGGTCACTGCAACAGGCTAACAGTACACTCTTAAGCAGAGTTGCACACCTTCCAAGTCCAAGATGGTCTAACTCTGCTTAGGATGGCACTGCAAAGCTACTTACTTTCAAAGTTAAATCACTGAGGAATGCATAGCTCTTCTCACTGCCGTATTTACTCTATTTTCAGTCAAATCACAGCTGGATTATAGTGGCCCCATAGGGTTTTCATGGCAAGAGACATTCAGAGGTGGCTTGCTGTTGCCAGTTTCTGCGTAGCAACCTTGGACTTCCTTGGTGGTCTCCTATCCAAGTACTAACCAGGGCTGGCCCTGCTTAGCTTCTGAGACCTGACAAATCAGGCTGACCTGGGCCATCCAGGTCAAGGCATTAGAGCTCTGTAGTGAGTCTCTCTCTCTCTCTCTCTCTCTCTCTCTCTCTCTCTCTCTCTCTCTCTCTTGTTGTCAAGTCACAGCTGACTTATGGTGACCCCGGGGGGTTTCAAGGCAAAAGACGTGCAGAGTTGGTTTGCCATTTCCTCTCTCTGAGTCACAACTCTGACATTCCTTGATGGTCTCCCACCCAGGTACTAGCCTGGGCAGACTCTGCTTAGCTTCCAAGATCTGATGAGCTATCCATGCAGGGTGTAGGAGTCTATGGTCCTTTCTGCACTAGACCTTAAATCCTGGTTCAATCCTGTCCCCGAACTTGCATTCTACATTAAACGTGAGTACATGAGTTCACCCTTGTAATTATCTCAGGGTATTTTTACATTCTACACTACACTCAAGTTCACCCCTGTAATTATCTCGGGGTATTTTTTGTTTCCACATTACATTGTGGTCACCCCGGTTTTGTCCCACACTTGTCCCCGGATAAATGGATGCTGTTAGAACCAGGGATAAATGCAAGGTATTGTGTCTCGAGCTGAACTCTGATAAAACCAGGGATAAGATCCCCAAGTGCAGAAAGGACTTATATCAACTCCAAAATAGGTATTGATGGGACAACCAGGGCTCTTTTTGTAGCAGGAACTCCTTTGTATATTAGGCAACACACCCCTAATGTAGCCAATCCCCCAAGAGCTTACAGAGCTCTTCTTACAGGGGCTACTGTTAAGTTCTTGGAGGATTGGCTACATTAGGGGTGTGTTGCCCAATATGTAAAGGAGTTCCTGCTACAAAAAGAGCCCTGGGGACAACAATGTTCTTCCTCAAGCACCATTGGCAGAGAAAGGATGCATTTTGTGGCTACCAGTGCAAGAAGGAAGGGGGTATGCGTGGCAGCACCATACATGAGGCTAGATAGATCATGCCCCGGGTACTCTCAGATAGACAGGTCATAAAGAATCTAACATCCCCATATTCATCTAACATCTGAAATAGATCCAGGGCAATAGCTGTGGAAATCTTTATTGAAATGGACTCACTGGGAAGATTATGTTTCAATCAGAATCTCCAGGGAGCTGTCGGAAGCCTTTCAGCTCCATCTACATTTTAGCAGTGGATTAGTGATATATCAATTAATATATTTACCAATAATCCAATTAAAACTGTTCTCCGCATAAACTGTCTGGCTGCGTTCCAAAATCTGCAGATGATTTTAAACCAGCTAATGGGAACATTAGGAGCCAGCCTGCATATTCTGTTTTCTAATTAAGGTAATATTTGGCTGACACAGAACCAATTTACATGTGAAAAAAAAAACAATTAAAAAAGGTCACATAAGAAAGAAGAAAAAAGTTATGCATTGAATATGTGCAGAATGGGCCAGAACTGTGCAAACAAGACTGAACTTTATCTGGTAGGCAACTGGCTTGACACATGGTAGGTCTGGAGCTAATCTGCCCTTTATTTGCATTTTATAATTGCCAACTGTAAATTTTTAAAGGCATAATAAAAACTCCCATTAAAATTAGAAAACAAGATGGCAAACATCGAGGTGCACGGGAAACCATCCGCCCCTCTCTTTGTTCAATGAGTTGTTAGACAATTACAAAAGAAACATCTTGGCTTCCCATTTCATTCAAGTATATTTGGCCAGCAGAGGAGAAGGGAAATGAAACAAGGCTTCTTATAATATCTGAAAGGCTATGAGTCTGAAAGATGTTACAATCATGTGTAACAGGAGCCCACCAATTGCACGTAACAAGGCATGGCCATCAAGCTGTGTGAACAAGGGCAACACATGTATTTACTATGCATGTCCACCTTTGGAACAGGCCGAGCAGCTTACTGGATTTTTCAGGACTCTTGCACCAAGATTGTACACACTTGTTCATACATACATACAGCCAGGGGCCAGGATACCTTTGGGACTGCCTCTCCCCATATGAGCCCTGTAGAGCACTGAGGACATCCAACTTGCCTCGACTAGGGCTGGGGCCTTTTAACCCTGGCCCCTACTTGCTGCAACAATTGCCCGTATGAGATCAGGGCCCTACGGGATTTATTACAATACCACAGGACCTGTAAGATGGAGTTCTTCCATCAGGCTTTTGATTGAGGCAGCGGACATCCTCCCCCAACCCCCAGTTCCCACCCCCATTGGTGGCCTGGATCTGAATAGCCATATAGGAACCATCTAACTGCTGAGGCATTTGGCTAAATTATACACAGCACTTTATGTGCTATGTTGTTTTAAAGTGTTGTTTTAAATTGTATTATATATTGTATTGAGACTGATGGAATCCACCCTGAGCCAGCTTGCAGGGAGGGCGGGATACAAGACCGATACAGTAAAATAAAAATAAATAAAAAACAGGGTTGCCAGGTCCCTCCTGGCAACCTGCAAAGGTTGGGGGAGTGGTAACTTACCAGGATCAGGAGAGAGTCCTAGGCTACATCATTGGTCTGGTACATCATTGTACCGGAAGTGACATCATCCCATCAGTGATGTTGTGGCAATGCTCTGGCATTTGGGGGGGAGGGAAACTATGGCAGAAATGGCTTCTACCATAGAGCTTCAGCCCAAATACCAGGGCATTGTCACCAAGTTGCCAGTGTGATGATGTCAGTTCCAGCATATGCCGGAACTGATGCCATCACATTGCTGGTATTTATTTATTTATTTATCTATTGGATTTCTACCCCACCCTCCTCACTGAAGTAGGCTCTGGGTAGCTTACATGAAATTTTAAAAACAATTTAAAAACACATAAAATCTAAAGTGCAGTACATACATACACACGTTCCTATGTTGATGGCAATCATAATCCAATGTTTTTGTAACAGCCCGTTGTGGGAAGAAACCCATTGTGGGATGGCCACTTAGTACAGACTAAGATGATGAACACAATAATCCCAGGGAGGCTCCAAGTCATATCAAGATGTTAAATATGGCAAAATGCCTGGCGGAAGAGCTCCGTCTTGCAGGCCCTGTGGAATTGAAGTTAGTTCCGCAGGGCCCTGCTGTCCTCAGGGAGCTCATTCCGCCAGCAAGGAGTTGCCATGGAGAAGGCCCTAGCCCTGGTGATGGCCAGTCTGGCCTCTTTAGAGCCAGGGAGCACTAGGAGGTTTTGTGTCCCTGAATGCAGAGTTCTCTGGGGAACATGTGAGGAAAGGCCATCCCTCAGGTATGCTTGCCCCTGACCATAAAGGGCTTTATAGGTGAGAACCTGCACCTTGAAGCAAATTTGGTATGCTATAGGCAGCCAGTGCAGTGCTTTCAGTGCAGTCTGGATGTGTTCTCATGGAGAGAGACCCAACAACAGCTTGGCTGCTGCATTCTGCACCAGCTGCAACTTCCAAATTTGGGACAAGGGCAGCCCCATGTAAAGAGCATTACAGTAGTCTAATCTCGAAGTGACAATTGTGTGGATTACCGTTCCCAAATTGTTGGGTGATTTCCCACTAAAGCTGCCACAGGGTTGCGCCGCCGTTTGCCCCAAAATTTTTAGTCAATTTCACACCGAAGCCGCGGGGCTGCATTTTGACCCGCGGCTTCGCCCGATTCCCCCGCAGTTTTGTAATCCTCAAAAAACAGGATTACGAAACTGTGGGGGAAATTGGGCGAAGCCGCGGGTCAAAATGCAGCCCCGCGGCTTCGGTGTGAAATTGACTAAAAATCTCGGGGCAAACGGCGGCGCAACCCTGCGGCAGCTTTAGTGGGAAATCACCCGTTATGTACAAGGAAGGGAACCAACATGTCAGGTAGCCCTGCCATGATGGATGGAAGGGAGGGCGGTGGGCTATGAGTGCAAGGGAGGGCGGTGGGCTATTGGCGCCTTGATGGCGTGACAAGCGGGAGGTTGGAATCCGGGGAGTAGCTGATTTACACCTCGGGTGTGAGAATGGAATGTGGCTTTTATTACTATTATCTCTGGCAGCCTAGACGTTCTGACCTTGGCAAGTCAGGCTGCCTGCTTCTCTATCGCTAGCATAGATGTAGCAGCTGTGGGTAGGAATGGGGCGATGGGAAATTCATTAGTTTAATAAGTTTCGATTTCCCAGGTGCATGTTACTCATGTAATTGGAGAAGGGGGGGTCCCCATTCAACCCCTTCCCTGTATAACCGCTTGCTTTCTGTAACCAAGTCATTCTGAACAAGAGACCTGTTTCAGTGATCTATCTATTGCAGCTTAATAAACGCTACCCTTGCTTGCATCACAAGGTCTGGTGTTTTGCTGACTAAGTTAGGACTTCTGACAGTTTGTTCAGAATCATCATTTACTTTCGGGACTGGTCCTAAACCCACCGCTCCAAAATGAGTGATGGAGAAGAAGACACTCTCCCGATTGAAGAAGAAAAGGACAAGAAGCCTCCCGGGAAAGATGTGCCCAAAGAGACCCCTGACACCTACGTGCCGGGACAATGGGGTCTGGAGCACGACTTTGGAGGGCCCTATGGCGACCCATATGGGGCAGCCTATGGAGGGGTAACCACCCGAGTTGGACGGAGACGAGACTGGGTGAAACCCCTGACTGAAACCCATGAGGCGTGGTTCGGGACCCCGAGAGCATCCATGGGGATGAGCCACCCCGAGAGGTCGGTACGCAAGCTGATGACCGCCGAAACCCTGGAAGACACCGGCCGAGACTCCGAGGCCCGAGAGAGTGTCGTGGTGAGGCGGAGATGGAGTGGAGAACCAAGCCAAGACCGCCTGATGCGCTTCCTGGACGAATCCCTCGCTCGCATCCCACAGATGATTGCGGAAGGAATTCGGGAGGAGCGCGAACGGCAGAGACGGGAAGAGCCGCCGGCACAGGTCCCTCCAGACCAGCGCCCAGCACCGGACCAGGGCCAAGGGAACGTGCCGGCCGGGCCGCCGGATCAGCCAGCGGGACCAGGGCCGCGGGGCCCGCCGGGGCAACCACCCCCTCGTCCTTGGGGGTTCCTGCCCCCTAAGCCTACAGAGCTCCTAGATGCGGATTTTGACGGAGACCCCGAAAAATTCCCGTTCTTCCTGGTACGAGCCGAGAAGTTCATCGAAACCTGGGGCCACCTATTCCAGAGGGAAGAGCGGATGGTCGATGTCATAGCAGCCCACCTGAAGGGAGCAGCGGCCGACTGGTACGTGGGGCTCCACCAAGCCGATGGGCGCGAGCTGAGAGAGATCGATTCTTTCATGTGGGCCATGAAAGAGCAATTCGAGGATGTGCACTCAACTAAAGCCGCAAAAGCAACGATCCGAAGCCTTAAGCAGGGCGCGAGGTCGGTGAGGGACTACACCGCGGAGTTCCGCAGATGTGCCGCTAAGCTCAGAGGAGAAGGAAACCTCCTAGAGTTTTACAAGTGGGGGCTTAATCCGGAGGTCCGCCGCGAGGTCACCCTGAACCAAGATCCAAACACCCTCACCGGATGGATCCAAGCCGCAATCACGATGGAAAACCGGCTGAAGACCATCAAACTGGATGATGCTGCAGCGATGGCAACCCGGGGCGCTGCACCGGCTGCGAGAGGGAAACCCACCGGCCCCAACCCAAAGCCGAGGGACGGGACAAGGGAACTCCGGATGAAGCAAGGTCTGTGCCTCAAATGCGGAGAAGGGGGCCATTTCGCCGCGAACTGCCCAACAACGTCTGCACTGCCCGGCACGCAAAAAGGAACCAAGAAGAAGTTTGACACATCCACACCAAAACAGGTGGCGAAACCGAAGGGGGCGAAAGCTCTACAAGCTAAACCGCTCAGCGAACCATCCGACTCATCCGATGGCGAGACCGTGCCGCAGGGAAACGAGGCGGACCTGCTGTAAACAGCGCTGAACAGCAGGTCCCACACTCCCAGGCGCAACTCCCGGTGAGCAAACCCCCTCTCTTTTCTTTCTCACAGTGACTTTAATGGACCCAGGGCTATTAACTCATGTGAGAGTACGGGCTCTCATTGACTCTGGGTGTGGGAGAGACCTTATCAATCCCACACTACTAACGGGACTAGGGGCGAAAGTTCTTAAACTGAAGGACCCCTTGATTTTTACTCAAATGGATGGGTCCACAATGAAAGAACCATGCAAATACGAGACTGTACCCTTGCGGGTGGGACTGGGGCAACACTGGGAAGAAAGACCTTTTGTGGTTACCCCTTCCGCCCGCTTTCCCCTAGTCCTCGGCAGCCCGTGGTTCTTTGATCACGATCCCCACGTACTATGGGGGAGGGGAAGGTTAACTTCATATCCGAGAAATGCCGGTCCCACTTCTGGAAGAAGGAGTGGGGACCTATAGCCGGGGGCAACTCCTGGTGACGGCGGGGGTGGCAGACGCAGAATTGGAAGGCATCCCCCCGAATATCGAGACCTGGCCCCTGTGTTTGGGGAGGAGGAAGCCGATGAACTACCCCCCACAGAAATTCTGACTGTGCAATTGAAATCTTGCCCAACCAAAAATTACCCAAAGGGAAATTATATTCTATGAGTCCCTCGGAGAAGGTGGAACTGAGGAAATTCATTGACAAGAACCTCAGTAGGGGTTTTATACGGCCGGCATCCTCCCCATTTGCGGCCCCGGTGCTCTTTCGGAAAAAGAAGGATGGGGGTTTGCGGCTCTGCACTGACTATCGGGGATTGAATGCAGTGTCCAACACCAACGCTTACCCCATGCCCCTCATAAAAGACTTGTTAGCTGCAGTGGCTGGGGGAAAATTTTCTCTAAACTTGACCTCCGGGATGCCTACTTCAGGGTCCGGATTCGGGAGGGGATGAGTTCAAAACGGCTTTCAACACACCCCTCGGCCAGTTTGAATACTTAGTCATGCCGTTCGGACTTCAAGGGGCCCCCGGGGTCTTCATGAACTTGATTAACGAAGTGTTACACAAATTCTTGTTCAAGGGGGTCCTTGTTTACCTTGATGACATTCTTTTATACTCCCCCGACCTAAAATCTCACGTGAAACTGGTGAGAGAGGTACTACAAACGTTGCACAAGCATAAACTCTTTGCTAAGTTGTCCAAGTGTGAATTTCACAAAACGGAGATCCCCTTTCTGGGCTACCGCATTTCCCAAAAGGGGATTGAAATGGACCCTGACAAAGTTAAGGACGTGGTGGGGTGGGAGCCCCCAAAACACGGAGGCAACTCCAGGGTTTTCTCGGATTCGCGAACTTTTATAGGTCGTTCCTATCGAACTTTGCCCAGGTGGCTCTTCCCTTGACTGACCTACTTAAAACCAAAGGGAAACCACCCGAATGCACTCGGCCAGGTGCTAAACTGGTATGGTCTCCAGAGTGCCAGCGGGCGTTCGAACAGTTGAAAACCCTTTTTACGTCGGAACCTGTGTTGGCCCATCCGAATGAACTTAAAAAATTCATTGTCCAAGTTGACGCCTCGGACGTTGCTATGGGGGGGCGATCCTCCAAGAAGGGGAGGATGGCAAGCTACACCCCCTTGCCTATGTTTCTAGGAAATTTAACGATACTGAACGGAATTGGTCTATTTGGGAAAAGGAAGCGGGATCGATCCGCTTAGCGCTGGCTACCTGGCGCCATTGGCTGGAGGGAGCGCGGGTCCCCTTCGAGGTCTGGACTGATCACAAAAACCTCGAGCTGCTCCGCTCCCCCCGTTCTTTGAACGCCAAACAGCTCCGCTGGGCTGACTTTTTCTCGAAATTTAATTTCACACTGCACCACTTCCCGGGGACGTCTAACTCGCTGGCCGATGCACTGTCACGCCTCCCTCAACACGACAGCAAAAGGGAGGAGATTCGTGACTCAGTTTTCACTCCTTCCCAGTTGGGTGGAGCAGTGACCACACGGAGGCAGGCCACACTTTCGTCCCCGCCACCAAACCCTCCCCCCCAGGACTGGGCGGTGAGATTCTCCGCAGAACTGTCGGATGCAGATCGGGAGGAGGTTGCGGGGGAACCTGACATTGCACGCAATGCGCATGGTTGCTGGGGAAAAAATAACAAACTCTTTGTCCCACGGTCCCTTAGGGGGGAGGTAATGGGCTGGGCACACGGTTCAAAGCTAGCTGGCCACACGGGGTTTGTGAAATCTCTCCAGCTTCTGCAACGTCAATTCTGGTGGCCAGGACTACGAAAAGATATTTCTCTCTTTACCTCAGCCTGTCAAACGTGCTTGTTGAGTAAACCTAGGCCGGGTAAACCCCCAGGCGCCCTACAACCCCTCCCCACACCGGCGCGGCCGTGGGAAGTGATTTCTATGGACTTTATTACAGACCTACCCCCTAGTGGGGGAAAAACTGTCATATGGGTGATTGTGGACCTGTTTACCAAACAGGCGCACTTCGTTCCGTTTGCCACCATCCCCTCTGCTAAGAAATTAGCCTCTGCGTTCTTGCAACACGTGGTGAGGCTCCACACTTTGCCCGCTAAAGTGATCTCAGACAGGGGGGTTCAGTTCGTTTCCAAGTTCTGGAGCGAACTTATGTCACTGCTTGGGGTGGAGAGGGGGGTTAGCAGTGCTTATCATCCTGAATCGGATGGGCAGACCGAACGTGTGAATCAAACGTTGGAACAATACCTGCGGTGCTTTTCTAACTTTCAGCAGGACAACTGGCATTCTCTTTTGCCTTTGGCTGAGTTCTGCTACAATAATACTCAGCACTCGTCGACAGGGATGTCCCCGTTTAAGGCTGTCCATGGCTACGACGCCCCGCCTTTGCCTTTTTTGACTTCTCCCGACCTCCCGGCGGGAGACGCTGGTGACTGGTGCAAACAATTGCAGGAGGCGTGGGGCTCGTTGGCCAAGACTCTGGAAGACGCTAAGACTGCTTATAAAATCCAGGCCGATAAGAAACGCAGCCTTGCCTGGGTTCCTAAATGTGGAGAGTTTGCTTACTTATCCACCCAACATTTGCGTCGCATCCAGCCAAGTCGCAAACTTGGTTGGAAATTCATTGGACCTTTTGAGATTGTGCGGGTGATTAACAATGTGACTGTAGAACTTGCGTTACCTAAGTCTCTAAAGTCTATTCATCCTGTCTTTCATGTGCGGCTTCTACGCCAGGCGCCTGCGGAGAACAAATGGAGACCGCAACGGCCAACCCCACCTCCGCTGCTGGTGGGGGGAACCTCACTATGAAGTATCGCAAATTCTGGACTCTAAGATCTCTCGCAATCGCTTGTTCTACCTGGTCGAATGGATTGACTTTGGGCCGGAGCAGAGGGAGTGGGTACGGGCGGAGAATGTTCTGGCCCCCCGACTTGTCAAAGCATTTCACAAGTTGTACCCCCATAAACCAAAGGGGTAGGACTATTTTCGAGGGGCTGCATGTCAGGTAGCCCTGCCATGATGGATGGAAGGGAGGGCGGTGGGCTATGAGTGCAAGGGAGGGCGGTGGGCTATTGGCGCCTTGATGGCGTGACAAGCGGGAGGTTGGAATCCGGGGAGTAGCTGATTTACACCTCGGGTGTGAGAATGGAATGTGGCTTTTATTACTATTATCTCTGGCAGCCTAGACGTTCTGACCTTGGCAAGTCAGGCTGCCTGCTTCTCTATCGCTAGCATAGATGTAGCAGCTGTGGGTAGGAATGGGGCGATGGGAAATTCATTAGTTTAATAAGTTTCGATTTCCCAGGTGCATGTTACTCATGTAATTGGAGAAGGGGGGGTCCCCATTCAACCCCTTCCCTGTATAACCGCTTGCTTTCTGTAACCAAGTCATTCTGAACAAGAGACCTGTTTCAGTGATCTATCTATTGCAGCTTAATAAACGCTACCCTTGCTTGCATCACAAGGTCTGGTGTTTTGCTGACTAAGTTAGGACTTCTGACACAACTGCCTAATCAGCTGAAGATGTTAAAGGTTGACTTGGCAGTGGCTGCCACCTGGGCCTCCATTGTTAAGGAGGCATCCAAGAGCACTCCCAAACTCCTAACCTCCAGCACTGGCACCAAAGGTGCCCCATCGAAGGGTGAAAGTAAGATCCCTAACCCTGGGCCGCCATGACTTAGGCACAGAACCTCTATCTTTGTCAGATTCAGTTTTAACTGACTCAGTCTAAGCCATCCAGCCACAGCTTTCAATGCCAGGTCCAGATCTTCCAGACCAGAGTCTGATTGGCCATCCAACAACAGATACATCATTACAGGGTCTTTTCGTAGAAAAACAGCTGCAGGAGCTCATTAGCATATGGTATGCTAATGAGCTATTAGGCTATTAGCATATGCCACGCCCCCTGACAACACCGGAAGTGATGTCAGAAGGGGAAGCAAAAGGGGGAGGCATCTTCTAAATCTTCCCCTTCCCTTCCCCAGCTGGTCTGGGTGGAGGAGCTAAGAGAGAAGGGATTTAAAGTTTAAACTCCTTCTCATGAGAGTTGGGCCACAGAAGGAGGAAAGAGGGAAGGAAAGAGAGAGAGCAGAGAGAAGGAAAGAAGGAAGGAAAGAGGGAAAGAAAGAGAAGGAAAGGGGAGGGAAAGAAAGAGAGGGAAGAAGGAGGGAAACAGGGAAAGGAGGAAAAAAGAGAAGAGAAGAAGGAGGGAAAGAAAGAGAGACAAGAAGAAGGAGGGAAAGAGGAAAAAGAGAAAGAAAGGAGAGAATGAAAGAAATTCGGCGGCAATTCGGCCCCATTATATCCTATGGGCCATTGAAGTCAATAGTGAAAACATAGGGTATATTCTGGGGGCTGGAGGGGAGGGAGTTTGAGGGAGAGGCTCCAAACTCACAGGGTAGCTGATGGAGCCTCTCCCCAAGATACCCACCAAGTTACTTTTTTCCCACCATAGAGAACAATGGAGGGAATAGGGACAACCTATTTAGGGGCCCATAGAATTGGACCCCCTGATCCAATGTTCTTGAAACTTGGGTATCTTGGGGAGAGGCTCCATCAGCTACCCTGTCAGTTTGGAGCCTCTCCCTCAAACCCCCTCCTTTCCAGCCCCCAGAATATACCCTATGTTTTCACCATTTACTTCAATGGCCCATAGGATATAATGGAGCTGAAACTGACATTCCGCTGCCTGAAAGACTCCAGGGGATGCCGGCTGGGGGCGGGGCTTGGCTCCTGAGCTCCCAGAGCACAGCTCCAGTGTGCTCCCCCCTGAAAAGACCCCTGCATCATTGTAGCCTGTGCCTCTCTCCCGCTCCTAGCAAGTTCCCCTGCTGGCTAGCTGATTGGTAATACAGACACAAAAGGGAAGCTTGATGTGAATAGATAAACACTATAAACAAAATTACACCAAAAACAGGCTATCCAACATTATATAGCTCTCTATTAAATACTTTTTAGCATAAATTGTACAGTACAATAACTTTTATCACTTATCATGTAGCAACTTTCAATGTATTTGTATAAATTTATACACACCTGACCAGGGCTCTTTTTGTAGCAGGGACTCCTTTGCATATTAGGCGACACACCCCTGATGTAGCCAATCCTCCAAGGGCTTACAGAGCTCTTCTTACAAGGGCTACAAAAAGAGCCCTGCACCTGAGCAACATCTGTGTTCAAGGAATATGCATTAAGCTAAAAGTTTCCTCTGCTGTATGCAGCAAACAAGATTGCGCTAGAATTACAACGTTGGTTACAAAATCCTTAAAGCAATGACTTTCCTTTTCCTGAATTGGAGAGGATCTCTTCTAAATTGCTTGCATCCATTAGACAAGTATGTATACATGAAACAGGGAATCATTCCAAAGACTGATATACAAAACAGCAGCAATACTTCCACTGACCAATTTACAAAACAGCAGGGTGCACCCCTCCAGATTGAAGCTTCCTTTAATGACTTCTTCAACTTGCTCCCAACAGCTATACTTTCAATCATTCTTTTTTTGGAATCCAACATGAATGAGGAAAACTTCAATAAAGCAGACCCGGCCTGCTACTTTTCAAAAAATTATTCTCACAAAGGTTTTTGTATTGTAAAATGCAGGGCTTTTTTTGTAGAAAAAGCCCAGCAGGAACTCATTAGCATATTAGGCCACACCCATGACAGCACAGCTTATTAACGAATTAGGCCACACCCCCATCTCACCAGAAGTGTGTTCATCCGGCCACACCCACCTTTTGCTTCTTATTCTGTTTACCTTGCTTGTTGTCAAAACGGTCCAGGGCTTTTTTGTAGCATGAACTCCTTTGCATGTTAGGCCACACACACCCTAATGTAGCCAATCCTAATGGAGCTCCTGCTGTTGGGTGTGGCCTATTATGCTAATGAGTTCCTGCTGGGTGTGGCTAACTTGGGAGCCAGCCGGAACTCCGTTCCTGTGCGTTCCTGCCCCAAAATAGCCCTGGTAAAATATATGTTAAAATGTATTTAATAGAGAGCTATATAGCATTTTGATGGTCTGTTTTCGGTGGCAGGAGACATGGCCTGGCAGTGGGGATCCCCTGTTTTCAGTGAGAGGGCTGACAACATGTCAAACATGGATATCGAGGCTGCTGGTAGCATGCACTCCCATTGCTTGTGGTTGGTGGGCTCCCAAGATCCACAGGTACTTCTTCACCCAAAGAGTGATTCACACATGCTTAACAAAAAGTGATTAACACATGGAATTCACTGCCACAGAAGGTGGTGGCAGCTACAAGCATGGACAGCTTCAAGAGGGAACTGGATAAACATATGGAGCTGAGGTCTATCAGTGGCTATTAGCCATAAGGTATGGATAGGAACTGTCAGCCTGGGACAAGTGATGCTCTGTATTCTTGGTGCTTGTGGGGGGCAACAGTGGGAGGGCCTCTAGAGTCCTGGCCCCACTGATGGACCTCCTGATGGCACCTGGTATTTTTGGCCACTGTGTGGCAGAGTGTTGGACTGGATGGGCCATTGGCCTGATCCAACAGTGGCTTCTCTTATATTCTTATAATATCTGAAAGGTCCTAAAAAGTCCTAAAGAGGCTGGTGGATTTCCACTGGAATTAAATTCCATCTTGTTGCATTGTCTGAGCAAAGCCACTGATTGCAAATTAAGTATCTTATTAGAATCAGGTTCCTTGGGCAATGGTCCCATAATTTCCCCCTTTGCCTGGATCCTTTGGCTACTCTGGTGTTGCAGCATCAGTGAATGTCAGAGAGAACTTTCAAGGAGAAAACTTCCCAGCCTTTGCTGACTTTTTTTTTTAATGAGCTAAATCAAGAACCACAGAATAATCTTAAACTTCCATCAGAATTAATTTTGATTGCATTATATATTGTACATGACCTCTAGGTGTCAGGAACTAATGTTCCATAACCTGAAGTTTTGGAATAGTAAACTAATTAAAAAGTTTCTACTCAAGGTATGCCACTTTGCTCGACGGTAGTGTCTAAATATTCGCACAGTTTAATTCTATTTGCGGAAGTGGCTGTGGTGAAAACAAAAAAGGGGGGGGTCCCTGCAGAGAGAGGGAGGTTTATAAAGGTAGGAGAGAGCATATCAGATCTCTTGCAGCAGCAGAGCCAAAGACTTTCTCTTCCGATAAGCTGGCAGTTTTTCATGTGCTTTTCTGAGAATAATCAGCATTATTACCTGAATAGGCCTTCAGAGCTAGCGGGAGTGATCAGTGGCTGCATTAAACTGTCAGCATCCCAGACTGACAGATCTGTGGATGGCAGGGTCTCTGCAGCTGGTCTGGAACTTGCTTGCAGCATGTGGGGGGGGGGGGGGAGAAAGACGAAGCATTTATTTCCTTAAAAAGCAGGCCAGGAGTTGTTTTGCAAAGAAAATCTGTGCAACTCCTAAAACACTGATAACTCCCCCTCCCGTTACCAGCTAGAATAAATGTGCTGCCATTTTGGAGTGAGAAATCATTCCCGAGATATCAGTGTGATGGGCCTTTGTTTGGCTTGGTGTCGTATGTTACAACTATGCAGACAGACCAAACGGGAGAGAGGGAGATGTATTGGTCCAAGAGCTCGCAAGAAAGTCTTGTTTGAAAAGGCTGCCTGACATTTTGATATGATAAACATGGCAGCGACAGGAACATGGTAACGTCAGGGACATAAATGGGTGTGAGAAAAAAGTAATTACTGCATTCCTTCCAGTCAAGGTGCTGGGAGGAAGCTGGGCAATTAATGCAGTTTAGCGGAGGGTTTAAGCCATTGTGGCTATTCGCCACTCTGTCTAGGAAACCAACATGTTCCTACTTGCTACTATCTCAGATTCTGGGGAAATATGGCCGAAATGTTGTCACATGTAAATTGAATTATTTTTGTGAGAGCCTGTCAAGGTTGCCAGGCCCTGGGGGGACATGGGGAGTGATATCAGTTCCAAGAATAGCCTGGAAGTAATGTCACACCTCTCTATGAATTGCTGAAAATCTATGGTAAAACCATAAAGTTTTCTGTAATTCCTAGTAAGCACTGGGGTTGCTTCCATGGAAAACCAAGAAGTGACATCAGTCTTCTCTAGGAATCATCAGAAATGCTATGGTTTTACCATATAGTTTCTGGCAATTCCTAGAGAGGCATAACATCACTTGTGGGCATTTCCGGGAAGTGACATCACACCATAGGCCTAACAACCATTTTTTTAATTTTAGTTTTCTCCCAGCCCTGCTCTGGGTGGCAGTGGGAAACAGAAAGTAGGGGTGATGAAGTCTTCTACCCCCTGCAATGAGGGACTGGAAATTCCCTTTATCACATCCCACAATGAGACTGGCCTTCCTGTAAACTCATCTAATGACACAACCAGGAACTTGCACTCATATTACGGCCCTTTTTCATTTTATTTTCTTATTTAGGTTTTTTTAAGGCAATATTTTCAGCCTGAAAATGAAAACTGCATCTACCATTCAAAATACAATAGCTGGAAATGGAAATTCTGTAAAAGAACAAATAGAAAGACCTTCAAGTCATCATATAAAATGTTTCATCAGGTAGAACACATTTCTGAAATCCAAAGCAGCCATTTAACTATGTGGGAAGAAAATAATTTTGCATCCTGAGGGCCCCATCATATATTACCACAGGACTTCTATCCATAGGACTTGAAGTTAATGTCTGGAATCCCAGAAACACCCTGGAATTGCAGTTCTAAGGGTCCTTCCCACCCATCTCTTCCCCTCCCTCCTAGCAGACACCGAAAGGAACTGTAGAAATAGCTCTCCCCACAGAGTTTGGATACAGTGTCTTTGTGCTCTGTTACATTTTGCACAATGCCAACCCCCTCATTCAGCAGTTTATTCCAGAAAGGGACTGAAATCAGAATCATGAATCCCCCTCCTCTGGGGTGGGGACATTATTTGAGAAAGTGCACACCAGATTTTGTCCTGGTGAACAGGGATTGGACATGTGGAATGATGCAGTATAGTCTGATCTCCTCAGGTCTCATAAGCTAATCAGGGTCCATACTTGGATGGAAGACCACTGAGGAAGACTTCACAGAGGCAGGCAGTGGCAAACCACCTCTACTTAATCACTTGCCTCGGAAACCTGACAGGGTTAAGCCAGCTGCTACTTGACGGCACTTGGCACAGTGTTAGGCCCGATCTGCATCTAGCATTTGCTCCGCTGTCTTACCAAACCCACACTGGAACAGAAATTCCCATCTACATTGCATGCCACTTTCACTTTGATTGAGTGCCACATTTTATGGCAGTGTCCAGACTGCATGCTGCTTTCACCTCATTTGATCTCTGGTTTTATACTGACTGTCTGCATAGATTTATGGTCTTTTTATGGCCATTCAGGGGTGACTCTGCAGTCACTACCGTGTTGGCCCGGGATAGTTGAATGTGGTTTTCAACTGCATCCTTTTCTGTTCCGGTGTGGGCTTGGTAAAACAACGGAGCAAATGCTAAATGCAGATTGGCCCTTAGTCCAGTGGCACCTTTGTTGGTCTTAAAGTTGCCACTGGACTCAAACTCTGTTCTATTGCTTGGGACCAACAGAACTACCCACCTGGCATTTTATACACACACAGATAGGGACTATTGGCACATCCACGGTATGGGAACTAGAACTTTTGTTTGGAGTGAGAGTGTCACCTCATGGACTGAAGAGCTGTTGCTTCTGCCTCTTATAATCTGAAGTTAGAGAGTGACCAGGGCAATGTGGGTGAGAGAAGGCAACAGACACCCCCTTCGTCACCCTGACACAGTCCTCTTCGTGTAACAGCTCCAAGGCAGGCTGTTGGCAATCTGTATTCATGTCTGCTGTGTGTGTGTCGCCAAAGACCCCACAAAAGAAATATATTGACCTTGTCTGAAGCTCTTCAGAAGATTAAGAGCAAGGCCAACACCCTCATAAAAAAAATTACAGTCTAGCCTCTCTGTTAGCAAACGCTGCCACAAACCACATGGGTCAGTGATTTTCAGTGGTTTTAATTATTTTTAAGAAGCATAAGTACTTTTTTATTATGAAAGAAAATAAGAAGGGTATGTTTGTGTTGTAATTTGCGGCTTTCTATCGACAATGTCTTTTATTGATCCGGCTGGGCCCGACAAAGGCCTTTAAAACGTTCTGTTGTTGGCCAGAAGATATTTTTGTGCCTGAAGCAAAAAAATAAATAAAACAAAATGTTGAGAAATTCCTGGAGATTTTTGTGCCGGAGCCTGAAGAGGGCAGAGAGGGGAGGACATGTGGTATAATACCATAGACGTGGCTCTCCGAAACAGGGTTCCCAACCTCCAAATGGTGGCTGCAGATCTCCCAGAATTACAACTGATCTCCAGGCGACAGAGAGAGCCAGTTTGGTGCAATGGTTAAGTGCGCGGACTCTAATCTGGGAGAACCAGGTTTGATTCTTCACTCCTCCACTTGCACCTGCTGATGTGACCTTGGGTCAGTCACAAGCTCTGGCACAGCTGTCCTTGAAAAGAGCAGTTGCTGTCAGAGTTCTCTCAGCCCCACCTACCTCACAGGGTGTCTGTTGTGGGGAGGGGAAGAGAAAGGAGTTTGTAAGCCACTCTGAGACTCCCTTGGGTAGTGAAAGGTGGGGTATAAATCCAATCTTCTTCTTCTTCTTCTTCTTCTTCTTCTTCTTCTTCTTCTTCTTCTTCTTCTTCTTCTTCTTCTTCTTCTTCTTCTTCTTCTTCTTCCCCTGGAGTTCTCCCCCAGAGAAAATGGCTGCTTTGGAAGTTAGACTCTGTGGCAACCTAGTCCACTGAGGTCCCTTCCCAGGCCCTACCACCAAATCTCCAGGTATTTCCCAAGGAGGAGTTGGGAACCCTACTCCAAAGCAACCGTTTTCTCTGGAAAAACTTATCTCCATTGTTCGGCAATCAGTTTAATTCTGGGAGATCTCCAGCCCCCCCGCCCCCCCCGAGATTGGTGACACTATTCACCACTCCATTTTTGAAGCTCTGTTTTGTTAAGCTTTTTCCAAAAGCCAAAGGTAGATTTAAAGTCCCCTCCCCCATGGCTGATTCTCTGGAACACTCTGCTTGAAGAAATTGCTTCACATTGTGTGTGTGTGTTAAGTGCCATCCAGTCTTCTAATTTATGACAACTCTATGAATTAATGTCCTCCAAAATGTCTTATCATCAACAGCCTTGCTCAGGTCCTGCAAACTAAGGTCTGTGGCTTCCCTGATGGAGTCCATTCATCTCATGTTGGGTCTTCCTCTTTTCCTGCTACCTTCAACTTTTCCTAGCATTTATATCCTTTCCGGTGACTCTTGGCTTCTCACAATGTGACCAAAGTTTGATAGCCTCAGTTTAGTCATTTTAACTTCTAGGGAGAGTTCAGGTGTGATTTGGTCTAGCACCCACTTATTTGTCATTTTGGCAGTCCACAGTATCCATAAAACTCTCCTCTTGCACCACTTTTCCAATGAATCAACTTTCTTCCTGTCAGTTTTCTTTATTGTCCAACTGTCACACTCATATATAATAATAGGGAATCATACACACACATACACACAAATGCCAATGTATTGGCCATTTCCAATTCTCCCATTGGCCTTGCTGTGCACTCTATCAGCCACCACTCAAGAGTATTTGTGTGCCATTGGCTGGGTGCTGGGTCTGGTCCTCTCACCTGCCCACTGCCAGCCTACCCACTATTCCCTGACAGAATAAACTGCCAAAACGGCTTTCTCTCCTGACAAAGATGCTTCTTCCACTTGGCTTCTCTCTGCAGCTGGCTGGCTACTGAGGTAGGCCACCATCTGTCAAACCATTCTCTTATCTTTCTGCTGTAGAGCTAACTTTTCCCTCAATGGCTGTTGCTAGGCAACCAAGCTTGGTTCTGTCAGTAAAAAGGCAAAGGCAAGAGGCCTTTTCCAGGCCTTCTTTGGCCTTTGTGGGGAACTCATTGGGGCCAGTCCTGACTAGGGTTGCCAGCTCCAGGTTGGGAAATTCCTGGAGATTTTGTGGACGAGTCTACAAAAGCCAGAGTTCGGGGAGGGAAAGGCCTCAGCTGAACAGAATGCCATAGAGTCCACCCTCCAAAGCAGTTATTTTCTCCTGGGGGAGAGAGAGATCTGTTGTCTGGAATTCAGTTGTGATACCAGGCAATACCACACCTAGTGTGGTGTAGCAGTTAGCACTTCAGAGCAGGGTCTGTTAGACCCATGTTCTTCCTGTGGAAGCTGAGTGGGTAATTTTGGACCAGTCACAGACTAACAGCCTAACCTACTTCACAAAAGTGGGGAAGGAGAATGATGTGAGCTGCTTTGGTCCCCACGGCGGCAACAGACTGTACTCTTCCTAGATAGAGGCTGCAGGGAGGATGGAAAAGATGGAAAGCTGAAGTCAGAGGGACAGATAAAGGTAGGTTGATGGTTGTCTGGGAAGGAGATAGGGTTGCCAGCTCCAGGTTTAATCAGGCAACAAGTGCCACCACGTGGAACCATCGGGCTTCATAGGCCAATGCACATGTGGACAGCCAGGCTAAGCGCAACCCCTTTAAAACAGCTCGGGATATGGGCTCCCTCATGTCTGCCCACATCCCAGCCTCCCAGGACCAGCCCTCCAGCACCTTCTGACTGCAGAAGTCACCAAAAGCCCTTTGGCCCAGCTCATAAAGGCCAAGGCTGCCAGGTTCCCCTTGACTGATCCCCTGTGGCAGGCTGGCACCACACACCACGGCACTGGCAGAAGAGCTCTTGCGCACCGGTTGCGAAGCTGCTGAAGGGCAGATGACACCGGGCTGCTCCACCCAGAGGCTATACTGGGCCAGCACTCTGGCCACCAGTCCACACACCCAAGGCTGCTGGGCTCCTTCACCATGCAGGCTGCCCTGGCTCACCGTGGCCTTGGGCCTTGGAGGTTCTTGTCGCTGCAGCCCAACCCAGGCCACATTCTCCAATCACCTCAGTGCTCGCCTGACCTGGCCAAGCATGAGGCAAGAAGACGAAGTGGGGAGGGAGGAGCCGGCTTATATATACCCCGCTAGTTCCTCCCTCATGTTGTGACCTGACATCCCATGTTATTGCCTCCTCCTCCCATGTGAAACAAAGGTGGGCTCCACCCACAGGTACCGGTTGGCTCCATGTTTTGGGGAGCCATCTTGTTACCTTAGGGTAGTACATAAACCCTTTTTGTGTGTGTGTGTGTGTGCCAAGGAAGGAAAGGTGATTCTTACCATTCTACTAATGAGATGATGAGGATCAGAGAGAGATTGTTTCTCCCCTTGAATGTGTGACGTATGGAATTCACTGCCACAGGAGGCGGTGGCAGCTACAAGCATGGTCAGTTTCAAGAGGGAATTAGATAAACATATGGAGCAGAAGCCCATCAGTGCTATTAGCCACAGGGTATAGATGGGAACTCTCTGTCTGGGGCAGGTGATGCACTCTATTTCTGGTGCTGGGAGGGGGCAGCAGTGGGAGGGCTTCGAGTGTCCTGGCCCCACTGCTGGACCTCCTGATGGCACCTGGTATTTTTGGCCGCTGTGTGACAGAGTGTTGGACTAGATGGGCCATTGGCCTGATTCAACATTGGCTTCTCTTATGTTCTTATGTTCTTATGTTCTTATGACATCTTTGCAAAATAAAAATGTCCCTCATTGATGTGGAACACTAACAGTCATGCAGACGGCACTACACATGCAGAAGTCACAGAAGTCCCTGATGGGGATGCTTTAAGAAGGGGAGTGAAGCATCTAGGCCAACCGTCTCCATCCATTTCTGTCTGGCAAGCCTGGCATTCATTCCCCTTCTGTATGGGAGTAAACTATGTTCTCTGCAAAGGTTAATTTAAAAATATGAAAACCGTGTCACCAGGCAGATAATAAGCCAAGTGGATTATCTAGCAAAGTGATATTTAAATTCGCCGAGCTTGAAATAAACTTTTTTTTTTTTAAAAAAAATAATCAATTAAACGAAAACTGCCCATAATAGACCAAATTCATGCACCCGTGAGGATATTATTTGAAGATACGCTAAATATAATGGGACTGAAATTGTCGCCGTGACACTAATGGAGCAGATGCGTAACTCAACCAGGTGCAGTATCATCTTGACCGTTTAGGATGTCAAGGCAAATCCTCATGTAACAGGTGCTATTATTGATATAAATGGTGCTATTTCCATTTTGAGGCCGCGGTGGCTCAGAGGTTAAGATGCTGAGCTGCAGACTGGGAGGTCTGTAGTTCGGCAGTTCGAGACCCTAATGCCACATGACGGAGTGAGATCCCATCTTTGGCCCCAGCTCCTGCCGACCTAGCAGTTCGAAAGCAAGAAATTGCAAGTAGAGAAATACATACCACTTCGGTGGGAAGGTAACAGCATTCTGTGTGCCTCAGCGTTTAGTCATGCTGGCCACATGACCACAGAAACATCTTCGGACAGCACTGGCTCTTCAGCTTGGAAACGGAGGTGAGCACCGCTCCCTAGAGTCAGATTTGACTAGCTTTTGAGCAAGAGAAACCTTTACCTTTACTTTATTTCCATTTCGTCATCTATAAGGCCTAGGCTTGCCAGCTCTGAGTTGGGAAATACCTGGAGATTGGGGGGGCGGGGCCTGAGGACAGTGTGGTTTGGGGAGGGGAGGGACTTCAATGGGGTATAATGTCATAGAGTCCACCTTCCAGAGTGACCATTTTCTCCGGGGAAACTGATATCTGTCGCCTGGAGATCAGTTGCGATCCCAGGAGATCTCCAGCCGCCTCCTGGAGGCTGGCAACCCCAGTAGTGCCTGGCCAAGTTTAGCATGCCATTGAGTCAGTAAGCACAGTTCCCAGAGAATAATGATTCGGTTATTTCGTATTCATAATATTCAAGAAAAATTATTACCCAGCCCAAGTTTGTGGTCTTTTTTTCCCCCCTGGAAGCTATTATTGCGCTGTGAAAAGTAGGCAAAGCCATTGTTCATAAAATGGATTGTAACCTTCTGCCATGCAGGTGATTCTTAAACTCTTGCATATTGCAGGCTAGTTATTTCTTCATTAAGGGCCCGGCACATTTTCTTACATTTAGCTGCCCACAAAGGAGGCCATTTGGAAAGCTTCCATATTAAAATTCATTTCCCATCCCAGTGGCATTTGAATTGACAGGATAAAAGGAGGCATTACTAAGCAGCGGGCAGATTTTTGCTCGGATTGTCACGATGGATAAAACCACATGCTAAGTGGAGCTCTGTGCCTGAATCTCCTAATACTTACTTTAGTGTAAAAAAAAAGTGCAGCCCTGGGGCGGATCAAGCTAGACTGGGGGCCACTGCACCTCTGTGATAAATCCTCGTCAAAAATAGACCCCAGCTCCTCCGATAACGTCCATCCCACCAGGTAAGATCCTCTGAACAAGCCATTCCTCTGTGCTTCCACCTGCCCAAGTGGAGGTTGGTGGTGACCAGCCAGAGAGCTCATGGGGTAGCGGCACACTTTGCCTGTGGGATGCCCTCCCCTGAGACTTGCCTGGTGCCTAAATTACTTTCTCCTGGGTGCCCAGCTAAACCATTTATTTCAACCCAGGATTTTAAGTAAAGGGTTTGATCTGTTCCAATTGATTCCACAGTCGGCTTCTAGCCGGAGGAGACTGTCACAAAGATCATTGTAAGCTGCTACCTGTTTTTGTGCCAATTTTACGCTCCGCCTGGGTTTGAGCAGCTTGCTAATTATAATGCTTTTATGCTGTTTGACATTAATTTTTAAATCATATTTTACTTTGAGAACGGCCTTGAGCAGCTCTCTGGAGAGGCACCATATACTTACTTTTCTTTTTTTTTTAATAATAATAAAATCCTCCTTTAGGGAAAAAAGGCAAAAGCCAATATTGTGCCTATCTTCAATAACAACTGCAGAGGAAATTACCACTAGAGGTGCTCTGTCACCCATTGGTTTAGCTCATGTCCTGCTCACCTGTTGTGATCAGGGAGCCAATCTTTTATGGAGATGTTCACATTAATTTGGATGTATCCAGGGCTCTTTTTGTAGCAGGAACTCTTTTGCATATTAGGCGACACACCCCTAATGTAGCCAATCCTCCAAGAGCTTCCAGTAGCCCCTGTAAGAAGAGCTCTGTAAGCTCTTGGAGAATTGGCTACATTAGGGGTGTGTCGCCTAATATGCAAAAGAGTTCCTGCTACAAAAAGAGCCCTGGATGTATCCACTTACATGACTCCACTGCTTTTTGGGGGCATCAGCTGACCCCCTGCTCCCGTCATGTACCTGCTGTTTCCAAATTAAAGGTACATAGCCAAAAGGAGGAGGGGGATCACTTTGACATTTTGGGGGTGAGATTTACTACCTAGCTGTCTGTGGGCCTTCAGTGGCTGCCCACAAACTGAGTAATAGTATGATCTGTTCTTGCACTCACATCACAAATAGATGCCTGACTGCGCAGGTGCAAAGAGAAAATAATATATTGAATGTCAATCATTTAAAAGATGTTGTGACAGACTGCCCTTTAAAACATCAGAAGTGCTGTGTAAACAGGCAATGGCTCTGTGAGGCATTAACCACTCCTGTTCACCTGTTTACATAGCACTTATGATATTTTAAAGGGCAGTCCATCACAGATGCAGACTGCACAGGTGTAAAGAGGTGGAGGTGCTGAGAGTAACGTGTAGTAGTCCACCTAATCATGGCCCCGGATAACTGGCTCTTCTCCAATAATCCAGAAGATTTTCAGTGCAGTCCTAAACAGAGTTGCACCTTTCTAAGTCCACTGAAGTCAGTGAGCTTAGGATTGCATGGAACAGTATGCAGACTGTGCAAGTGCAAAAACAGCTATAAGCTGCAAGACAGATTTGTGCCCTGTTACCAATGCATGACCCGCTCCTGCAGCAAAACCACTATGCAGGTATAATAAAGCTGCTCAGCGTGGTGCTCAAGACAAATTCTGACAAAAATGTTGAGATGATCTTGCTAGGATCACAGGCAAGTTAGAAGAATGGATCGAGTTAAGTTCACTGGACAATTGGTTCCTGCAGGAGTTGTCAGTTTCCCTGATTTCTGCTCGGGAAACATTTTTCTTATAGGATTATACCCCCCACTGCCTTAGTGTTACAGCCCAGTCCAAATGCCCCTGGCTGCTGCTGTTATAACATTAAAGAAAACATTAGGAAATCCAATCATACATCTCTCATTCAACAGATAACTTAACCCTAAGACTAGGGCCCCGGTCACATGGGCCAGATGACGTGGGGGGAGGCATGGCTATTTGTGCCGCTGCAATCTAATCCGCCCTTACCTGATCCGACGCCGCAGCAGCAGACTGGGGTTGTTTCTGGTGGCGCATGTTCCTGGGGCACGTCAACACAGCAAGAGGAATGCACTGGAGCAATCAGAAGGAGGACATCCGTCTGGGACCCATCGCAAGCCTTTGATAGTGGACTTTCCAAGGTACTTTTTTACCCCAGATCTTCGGCCAGATGAGATGGGTTGGCTACGGGTGCATGACACTTGCCAGATGTATCCATGTGATTGCGCCGGTACAACCTGCCCGGCATTCGTCCCTCTCGCAGGGCCAATTGTGCATGTGATCAGGGCCTTCGTCATTCAGACAGAGGGCTGATTAATCCTTATACCCCCTTATATTTTCATCCCGTGTGTTCCATACAGCTGCTTTGGAATGTAGAAGGAGGTGGCTTGGAAGTGAAATGTCATAGGGCAATTCTGCATTGGCCTTTCGTTCCATTGTTTTACAAAACCCACGTTGGAACAGAAATTCCCCTCAGCATTGCATGCTGCTTTCGATTCCTTTGATCATTGGGTTTTATGGTACCTTCTGCATAGATTTATGGCCATTTGATGACCATCCAGGGGTGACTTTGCAGTCAGTACAGCATTGCACCAATTATTATTGTTGTTGTTGTTGTTGTTGTCATCATTATCAATTAAATTTATACCCCACCCTCCCCGCCATGGTATTTGACTGTGGTTTTGAGTTGCACCTTTTCCTCAGTGTTGAGAAAACGTGGAGTGAATGCCAGATGCAGAATCGCCCTTAAATAAAACAAATAAGCTGAATCTGAAACTGGCAATCGCTTCTATTTGCTCAGGGAATGCTGTTGGGGTTTTCTTTTGTAGTTTCCCTCAGAAAACATACTATGGGTGGGCCACAAACCCAAAATTATTATGCTGTGGCTTAAGATGCATCCCCCAGGGAAATGTGTAGGCTCTCAGGATGCATGCATCTGCCACACCTATTCACCTTTACCTCACACTTCTTTTGTCTTTGTCATTTGCTCTCTTAATTTCCCACAGGTGACCTCTAGCCACTTTTCAGTATGAGATCTCAAGATATTCTGTGCAGCCCTCTAATATAAGGCTGTGAGGAGGCCCCAGTTCTTCAGGCACGCTGGGAAATGCAGAACGTGGTTGTGGATTCAGGATTCAGCTTCCTGGGAATCTAAGCTTTTCCTTCCTTCCTTCCTTCCTTCCTTCCTTCCTTCCTTCCTTCCTTCCTTCCTTCCTTCCTTCCTGCCTGCCTGCCTGCCTGCCTGCCTGCCTGCCTTCCCTCCCTCCCTCCCTCCTTTCTTTCTTTCTTTCTTTCTTTCTTTCTTTCTTTCTTTCTTTCTTTCTTTCTTTCTTTCTTTCTTTCTTTCTTTCTTTCTTTCTTTCTTTCTTTCTTTCTTTCTTTCTTTCTTTCTTTCTTGCATCTAGAGGAGGGGTGTCAGACTCATTTGTTACAAGGGCCAGATCTGACATAAATGAGGCCTTATTGGGTTGGGCAATGTAATGTATCCACTGGAGAACATGGGCTCTGGACAGCCATGTGCTTAGACTGGTTCTAACCGGTCCACCATGTGGCCAGGCGAAGGGCCTGAGCTTCGCCCCGAAGGACAATGGACTAGTGGATCCTGACTCCCCTCCAATGGAGGAGCAGGAGTTAATCCAATCAATGTAAATAGCGAATCACCGGGTGTGTGTGTGTTTGGGGTGTGGGTCACTTGGGAATAAAAGCTGGCCTGCGAGCCGGCTCAGTTGTCTTGTTCTTCATCTAATAAAGTATGTGAGAGCTGAAATCACTAGTAAGTCTCAGTACTTTTCACTGGCGACGAAGGTGGGATGCCAACTCCCTCCATGAACAACGACCACGAGACGAGCACCGCTGACCGCCCCAACGCTGAAAGCACCGAACGCCGCCGCCGAGCTTCGTGTCCGCCTCTTCGGTTCCTGGGCACCGCACCGCTCCCTAGCACCGCTGACCCCGAGAGCAGCCTCGCTTTCAACGCCGCCAACTCTACGCCTGAACCGCGACCTCCACGGGTGAGCACCATGGCCGCTAGCAACGAGAGCTTCCCCGCCTTCGACATCTCTCGTCCTGCACACTGGGAGACCTGGATCGAGACGCTGGAGCGTCACTTCGAGATCCATGGCATCACGGATGCGGGTACGAAGAAGGCCTATCTCCTGCGCTACTGCGGCATCGAGGCACACCTCCTCCTGAAGGACCTGGTAAACCCCCTCCTGCCGAAAGACGCGGCCGCCACCTACGACATGCTGGTCAAGGCGTTTACTGACCACTTGGCACCAAAGCCCACCAAGTTCGCGGAACGAATGGAGTTCTTCGCGAGAATGCAGGGCCCGACGAAACATCTCCGGAATTCCTGGCCGGACTACGCCGCGCAGCCACAAGGTGTGCCTTCCCCAACCTCGCAGATACCCTCCTAAACCAGTTCTTGGTGGGGCTGAAGGAGGCGAAGCTGCGCCGCAGGCTCGTCAGCCGGGACGACCTCACTCTGGAGGCCGCCATCCAAGAAGCGGCCGCCTACGAGAAGTCCCACGCAGATCGCCGGCCTAAGACGGTCCATCGCCTCCAGGACGCCGGCCCCTCGGATGACTCGAACGATGAGGAGGTCCTACAGGTGAACCGCCGATCACAACCACGCACCCAATGCAACAGGGGATCCCCCGCACCACCAAATCAGCCCAACGCATCTGCCTGTGCCAGCTGTGGCGACGCTCACGAGCGCCGGACCTGCCGTTTCCGGGACGCCGTCTGCAGGACCTGCAACAAGGCCGGACACCTCGCCCGAGTCTGCCGCTCCAAGGGCAAGCGCCTGGGATCCACTGCCCAGCTGGACGCCGCAAGCCTGCACACCGTGACGACACAGCGCCTGCAGACGGTATGTAACTTGCCCCCTGAAAGCCCGGACAAGGTGCATGTGACTGTCCAAATAGAGGGGTCCCCCTGCCAAATGGAAATAGACTCAGGGTCCTCGTTCTCTATAATTTCCGCGGAGACCCTTAAAACGCTATGCCCCAAGGGGGGACCCCGACTGCACAAGCCACGGGGGTTGAAACTGACGGACTTTAACAAAAACCCAGTGGCAGTCCGTGGCTGGGGCAAGTTTCAAGTCCGATTTAAAGGGTTCTCGGGCTTGCTGGACCTGCTGGTTGTGGAGGGGCGCCTCTCAAGCCTCCTGGGACTGTCATGGTTTGGGCCTTTGGGACTCCAAATAGCAGGAGTAAACCACCTCGGGACCGCTGACTGGGAGGCAGTTTGCCAGGAGTTCCCCAAAGTATTCGATGGGACCCTGGGGAGGTACAATGGGACCCCGATTTCACTAGATCTGGACCCTAACGTACGACCCATCCGCATAAAGGCACGGCCCCCTCCCCTAGCCATGTGGGAAAAAATAGAGGCCGAGCTCGACCGCCTGGTCGCCCAAGGCGTGCTGGAACCGGTCGCGTCAGCGCGCTGGGAAACCCCCATTGTAATGCCAATTAAACCGAATGGGGCTATACGCATTTGTGCAGATTACAAATGCACCATAAATAAGGCTCTGCAGGACCACGCCTATCCGGTCCCGGTAGTGAGCCATGTCCTGGCCTCCCTGACGGGGGCCAAAGTTTTCAGCAAATTGGACCTGGCGCAGGCTTACCAGCAGCTGCCAGTGGACACGGCCGCTGCGGAAGCGCAAACCATCGCCACCCACAAGGGGGCTTTCCGGGTCAATAGACTGCAGTTTGGGGTTTCAGTGGCACCAGGGATTTTTCAATCTTTCATGGATTCCCTCCTGAAAGGAATTCCAGGGGTCCAGCCCTTTTTAGATGATGTCATCATCGCGGCACCGGACTCCACCGCCTTCACCGAACGGCTGCGTCAGGTCCTGCAGAGGTTCAACGAGGCTGGCCTCAAGGTGAAGAAGGAGAAATGCCTCCTGGGTGTGCCCCGCATCGAATTCCTGGGGTTCGCAGTCGATGCACAAGGCATCCACCCCACAGACGAGAAAATTAGAGCGATCACACAAGCCCCGGTCCCCACGTCCAAGCCGGAACTCCAGGCCTTCCTAGGCCTCTTGAATTTTTACCACGCGTTTCTGCCCCAAAAGGCAACGGTGGCTGAACCCCTCCACCGGCTGCTGGACAAGGAGGCGCCGTGGGCCTGGAAGCCGGAGCATGCGGCAGCTTTCCAGGCGGTAAAAGACTTGTTGGTCTCCAACGGGGTGCTGCACCACTTCTGCGAGGCTATACCTGTGGTTCTGGCGTGTGATGCGTCGCCCTACGGGGTGGGGGCGGTGTTGGGGCATCGGTTGCCGGATGGCCGGGAGGTTCCGGTCGCCTACTATTCTCGGACCCTGTCTTCTGCGGAGCGTAATTATGCGCAGATAGACAAGGAGGCACTAGCGATAGTGGCGGGGGTTAAAAAATTCCACCATTATCTCTATGGCCGCCCGTTCGAGATCCTTACAGACCACAAGCCTCTCCTGGGCCTCCTTGCACCCGATCGACAGACGCCGCAGATGGTCTCGCCCAGGGTTCTCCACTGGTCCATATTCCTGGCGGGGTACTCTTACACCCTCACCCACCGCCCGGGAAAGGCCATGGGTCACGCGGACGCGCTCAGCCGCCTCCCACTGCCCGCAACGGACCCAGACCCGGCCCCCGCCCACGTCATCGCACTCCTAGAATCGCTGCCCGATCGCCCAGTACATGTCAAGGAGGTGGCCCGCCTCACGGGCCGCGACAGGGTTCTCTGTCGGGTTTTGAACTGGGTGGGGAGGGGATGGCCGACAGCTAGACAAGACCCGGAGTTTGCGCCTTTTGTCACAAGGCGCGATGAGCTGTCGACCTATAAGGGGTGCCTAATGTGGGGAGGCAGGGTGGTCATTCCGAAACCACTACAGGAACGGGTACTGAGGGACCTTCATGAGCACCACCCTGGGGTAGTCAGGATGAAGGCTCTGGCGCGGGGGTATGTCTGGTGGCCAGGGTTAGACCGGGATATTGAGGACATTGTAAAAAGGTGTCAACCCTGCCAGGCCTCCCGACCCGCACCCCCGACGGCCCCAGACAGGGCCTGGGAATCCTCTCACCGCCCCTGGTCGCGCCGGCACCTCGACTTTGCGGGCCCGGTCCAGGGGCAGCTGTTTTTTATACTTGTAGACGCCTACAGTAAGTGGCTAGAAGTAGAGCCGGTACCATCCACCTCCTCCCGGGCGGCCATCCGAGCGATGTGGCGGATTTTCAGCTCGCACGGACTCCCCGACACCCTGGTCACCGACAACGGGACGGCCTTCACATCTGGGGAGTTCCAGGAGTTCACCCTCCAGCACGGGATTCGCCACATCAGGTCGGCCCCGTTCCACCCCGCCACCAATGGCCAAGCCGAACGCATGGTGCGGACGGCCAAAGAGGCGCTCCGTCGGACCGAAGGAACGGACTGGGACTTCAGGCTGGTGCACGTCCTGTTCGGCCAGAGAACGACGCCCCATGCAACAACCGGCCGGAGCCCGGCGGAACTATTGATGGGCCGACGCCTCACCACCAGGCTGGACCAGTTACATCCCGATCGAGCGCCCGAGTGGGAGCCCTGCACGGAAACGCCAGCGGCGGCGCGAGGGTTCTTCCCAGAGGACCCGGTGTATGCACGGAACTACGCGAGAGGGCCCCCGTGGATTCCCGCCCGAGTAGTCCGGGTCCGTGGCCCCCGGTCCTACGAAGTCTCGGTGGAAGACGGCCAGATCCTGCATCGCCACATCGATCAGCTACGTCGCCGGGTGCTACCCCTGGAGCCGGATGAGGGGGAGGAGTGGGACGAGCCAGCTCAACCAGACGCGGGGGCGGACGCACCAGAAGAAATCCTGGGGGACTTCAACTCCGGACTGACAGCCACCGCAAATGACACACCGGCCGAGATGGTGAGCCCAGCCCCGCCAACACCAGAGCGGCCACCAGTCCCCACAGCCGCCCGGGAGGCTGTCAGTTCCCCCATGCCAGAGCCCCGTCACTCCACGCGAGAGCGGCGGCCCCCAGCTATTTGAAAGACTATGTGTGCGGGTGTTTATCGGACCAAGGGGGAGGGGTGTAATGTATCCACTGGAGAACATGGGCTCTGGACAGTCATGTGCTTAGACTGGTTCTAACCGGTCCACCATGTGGCCAGGCGAAGGGCCTGAGCTTCGCCCCGAAGGACAATGGACTAGTGGATCCTGACTCCCCTCCAATGGAGGAGCAGGAGTTAATCCAATCAATGTAAATAGCGAATCACCGGGTGTGTGTGTGTTTGGGGTGTGGGTCACTTGGGAATAAAAGCCGGCCTGCGAGCCGGCTCAGTTGTCTTGTTCTTCATCTAATAAAGTATGTGAGAGCTGAAATCACTAGTAAGTCTCAGTACTTTTCAGGCAATGTGTGTCATAAAATGAAACACCAGGTAGTGAAGATATAAACTTTATAAAGGACACAAACACAGAGATTTTTTTTTTACTTAAAAATAAAAACTTGCTTAAAACTTTAGCACTCTTGCAATATTTTGTTTATGTAACAGTGTCTGATAGCTGACATCTCTTGCTCTAAATTATTGCATGAAAATGTCTGTGCTGTTGCAGTCTTGAGTATGATGTTCAGGTGTGTATCTGTGAGCTGCAAACCTACTTTTGATTTATTGGTATTCACCACAGAAATCTCATGCTCAGAGTTCTGAGTCTAGGACCCAGGTTAAATCATGAAATGGCAGAGTGATTAAGAGAGTCTGGCGAAGCAAGCTATGATACAGCAGCAGCAGCAGAACGGGAAGCAGGAGATGGCCAGTTCCGCTGCGGGCCTGATGGAAGCCCTCCGGGGGCCTGATTCGGCCCCTGGGCCACGTGTTTTGACACCCCTGATCTAGAGGACAGGCTTAAAAGTAGGATGGCAGTCATGGAAGTGATTTCCAGTAGTTAGGGGTGGACCTTTATTGTCTTCCACAGCTGCTTGTCCCTCCCCATCGCTAGCAAATATCAGAATTACGCACAGAGTAAAAATGATACAATTACACAAAATAAGAGAACAGTTGCAAATTTGCATAATATACAGAGGTTGCTTAATTCCTCTTTAGTTGCCTGAATATAGGATTTTTATTTTATTTTTTGGTGCACAATACATACAACCCTTGGGCCCAGCCCCAGAGGACATTTTATTAATGCTGTTTTATTGGTCATGACTTCATCACTTTACAGAAGTGGATGTATGGCCAGCTCTTCATACACCCGTAGCAGCAGTTTGTGCCAAAGCCATTTGCATGACTCAAATTCAGTGCATTTGGCAGACAGGCTTACTTGGAATATTTTGGACTCAAAATTAAACCTTTGCCAGTTGATGACCATACTGCATTGGCAGACTTAAAGGGCGCAGCACTTTGAAACTTACATGCCAAAGATCAGATCATCGGCAAGTATAAATCAACAGAGCTCCACTTTGCTAAAACCACTGAAGGTGCCTTAATGGAACACAGAGTTACCTGTGGCTCCCACCTAAAGCGTGCTTCAAAGAAGTTTAAAGGAAACAAAAAAGTTCATCAAGGTGGAAAGTCTCCGTAGGATTCCACATATCCCTAGGGGTCACAAAAAAACTTGAATGAATGTGTTTAGTCGACCACTGGGAAAGATATGCTGTGAATGTCACCTGCCCTTTGGGAAATCTGACTCTGGTGGAGGAACTCTGTGCATCAGTTGATTAGACCCCTAGATTAGAGCTGCCACCAAATCTTTTTTTTTTTGAAACACACTTTCAAGGTGAAAGTTCAGTTCCCGATAAGCAGTATACAAAAAGTTTCAAGAGAAGCCAAGCTGGTAGACTAATACGTAGACTAATGATTTTTCACGATGAGTTCCATTAATGACTATTCAGTATTTAGCACACGTGCATGAGAAGAATCTGCCCAAAATAAGGTTGAAAGATAAAAGGGAGATGCACTAACTGCAAGACAAGACAGCTTGTTGCTGTATGTCATGTGAATGAGTGAGAGGCTAGCACAGATTGCAGAGTTATGTGGTCAGCTAAGTACAGTTGGAGAATAAACAACAAAAGGCAACTGAAATATCACTCATTCTTTAATATGTTAATGCTCCAAGCCTAACCACAGTAATTTCTGACATTTCAAATGAATGGAAACCTTCTGATCAAGCCATTACTTTGACTCATCTTGGCAGGAACGTTATCCAGCCAGAACAGTTTGCTGATGTGCCCACCGAAGAAGATTGTTCCAACTGGCATTGGAAGACACAGTGTTTTTATTTTCTGTCAATTTTTGCACCACCTTTTGGGTTGTGGAAGGGGGTTTCTGCAATTTCACAAGGACAGAGCTGTGCTATTTTGCTGATACTGCCATTACCTCTGATCAGGAAAAAAAAAAAGACAAGAAACCTAAAGAAATGTGGGATGGTGGGTAGGTGGGGGTCTATTTTGAAATCCAACCAAACTGTATGGGTCAGTGGAGGTTAAGCCTTGTGACCTGTCTCCCTTTACTTGATGAACTGAAGCATTTATCTCTTAGACAAATTCTGATCATAGAAATTATCTGGACTGAGAAAAGGGTATTTCCCATCACCACCACCACCAGCAAAAATCTGCTTTTTTAATAGTATTGTTGTTGCTGTTGTTCAGTCACACAGTCGAGTCCGACTCTTCATGACCACATGGACCACATCACGCCAGGCCCTCTTGTCTTCTGTCGTGCTCCGGAGGTGGCTTAACTTCACGTTCATTGCATCGATCACACTGTCTAACCATCTCATCCTTTGCCATTCCCCTCTTCTGTGACCTTCAATCTTTCCCAGCATCAGGGCCTTCTCCAGTGAGTGCTCCCTTCTCATTTGGTGGCCAAAGTATTTGAGCTTCAGCTTCAGGATCTGGCCTTCCAGGGAACAGTCAGGGTTGATTTCTTTTAGGATTGACTGATTTGATCTCCTTGCATCCAAGGGACTCTCAAGAGTCTTCTCCAGCACCACAGTTCAAAAGAATTTATTCTTCAGTTCTCAGCCTTCCTTATAGTCCAACTCTCGCTCATTTTAGCTGAAGAAACAGACTCCAGTTTTTAGAAAAGATACAAGAACTGACTGCATAGTTTGCGCCCATTTCTGATAACGTAGGTTGCAAGGCATGCATTGGTACCTAAAAAAACAAAATGTGGAGATAGTTCAAAGGATTAGTTGCTGTAGTTTTTCCAGGTTGTATGATCGTGGTCTTGGCATTGTAGGACCTGACATTTCACCAGTAGCTGTGACCGACATCCTCAGAGATATAACACAGAAAGATGTAGTACTCTCTGTGTCAAGGTGAGCAGAAAAATGGTAGGCAGGTAATTTATATCTACTCAGGAAAGTGGAGTAGGGCTGAGACATTATCTTGTAGTAGTTCTCCAGGCTATGAACATGCTAATGGAGGAGCTTTCCTGAGGAGGTTCTTTTGTCTATGGATTGTTTCCTGAGGAGGTTTCCTGTTTTCAAAGGATCATTTGTGGAGAAGAGAGGGGAGGAAGGCAGCATGCTATAGCCTGATATCGTCAGATCTTGGAAACTAAGTAGGGTTGGTACTTGGATGGGAAACCTCCAAGGAAAACTCTGCAGAGGAAGGCAATGATGCACATCTCTGCTTCTTAATTGCCTCGAAAGCACCTTGCTGGGGACCGAGTCCGTTGCAACTTGATGGCATGTATGTACATGGAGAAGAGAGCAGCCCAGTTGCAGAAGACCTAAGAAACAGCGTTGTTCATACCAGCATTTGTGTTGATTTAATTTACTTTGTCGTTCCTTATCCCAGTATTCATCTGCTTGCATTTCTTCTCCTGGGACCACAACAGTTTGACATTTCCACTTAATAAATGCTGAACTTGTGCAAGTGAACCCAGATATCCTCTGACAAATATTACACTTTGCTGAGAAAGGGAGGAGCAGGACTGGGGAACGAATGATGGAAACAGCTATGTTAAACTTGTGCTAAAGGTAATTAGTAACACCAGCACCGGCATTAACAAGGGTATTTTTGGCAGTCGACTCAGGGGCATGACAATATACATTCATTACAGAAATATTTTTTTTAAAAGTTCCGATAATGAAGGTAAATATCCCCCTTCACATACATAGAGGTCTTATGAATTTAACAGACTAAAATGTTGCAACTTATCAAGTAGAACTTTCTGTTATATAAAATCATGGGGAAAGCTTCACCGGAACACATGAAGCTGCCTCGTATTGAGTCAGGCCCTTGAACGGTATTGTCTACTCAGACTGGCAGCATCTTTCCAAGATCTCAGGGAGAGGCCTGAAATACCAGGGATTGACCCTCTAACCATCTTGACACCACAGCCCCTGTCCCAAATGAGCCAGAGGCAATCCACCACCCAACTATGTTAGACAGTGTGGTGTAGAGTGGTGGACTCTTATCTGGAGAACTGGGTTTAATTCCCCCATTCCTCCACATGCAGCCAGCTGGGTGACCTTAGGTCAGTCACAGTTCTTTCAGAGCTGTTCTCTCAAGGGCAGTGCTCTCAGAGCTCTCTCAGCCCCACTGACCTCACAGGGTGTCTGTTGTGGGGAGAGGAAGGGAAGGAGATTGTAAGCCACTCCGAGACTCCTTCAGGTAGTGAAGGTCAGGGTACAAAACCAACTATTCTCCTTTTTCTCCTCCTCGCCCTCATCAGGGACTCAATAAATCTCCAGCCTGCTCCAGTCTGCAGAAACAGAGGGTAGGGAAGCATGCTGTAAGGGGCAGCTGTTCTATAGGGCCTCAGGCAGAGTTCTTTCACACCACCCACTACTTGATCCTTTTAACTAGAGTTGCTAGAGCTTGAACTAGGGACCTTTTTCAGGTGATGAGCCATGGTTCCACTCCACCTGCTCAATTTTAGCATGTTGAGCACAAGAACAGTTTTAAGGAACTTTCAGAAAGTTAGAAATATCCAGGGCTCTTTTTGTAGCAGGAACTCCTTTGCATATTAGGCAACACACCTCTAATGTAGCCAATCCTCCAAGAGCTTGCAATAGCCCCTGTAAGAAGAGCTCTGTAAGCTCCTGGAGGATTGGCTACATTAGGGTGTGTCACCTAATATGCAAAGGAGTTCCTGCTACAAAAAGAGCCCTGGAAATATCACAGAATGTTGTGCACTTCTTGTAATTTGGGCGGGGTGAGCATCATAGAATCATAGAGTGGGAAGGGACCTCCAGGGTCATCTAGTCCAACCCCTAGCACAATGCATGAAATACACAAATATCTCCCCCTCCACACCCACAGTGACAACTGTTCCATGCCCAGAAGATGACAAAAAAACCTCCATGATCCCCGGGCAAACCGGCCCAGAGAAAAATTGCTTCCTGACCCCAAAGTGGCAACCAGCGTTCCCCTGGGCATGTAAGAAAGGGCCATGAGAACTAAGCACTGAGGCAACCCTTCCTGCCCTCCTTCTCATGATCTGCCCAAGTTAACACAATCAGCATTGCTGTATTTGTATTTGTATTGCAAACAAACAAACAAACCTGCTAATCTAAGGGCACCTTAAGAGATAACAGCGATCCATTCTCCAAACCAGACACTCTACCCAAATGATCTTGTTTATCTGGAATAACAGAGAAGCAGGAAAACCAAGCACTGGCTGTCCAGCAGAAGTGCTCAGGCAAAACAAATGGAGCCCCTGAATTAGGGCTTACCCACTAGCTCTACCTGGTCTAATAGGAGGTGGCATTTTATTCCTTGGAGGTTCGCCTTATAAAATACGGACAGACCGCGGAGAACTTTGTGAAACATCTGCTACCGCATGTTTAGAAACAGTTAAAACAAGCTGTTTTTTTAAACAGCAACTCAAGGTCTGCCCTCGATCTGGGCTGGCACACTGCAGGTCAGAAGCATATTACCCAACCATCTTAAACATTCAGAACCTGGGCGCCGTCTCTTTGACTTCAGTTGATGCGGGAGGAAGCAATTGGCAGTTCTCTCCATCTAAAACTGCCTTCCACCAAGGTTCTGGCAGTACAAGCCTGAGCAGACTTATGTGCTTCCAGGCCTACGGACTTAGAATGGTGGTGGTGGGGGAAATTAGGATTGCACTGCAGATGTGTTGGTGATCAGAACCAGCACTTGGCCATAGAATCATAGAACCATAAAGTTGGAAAGGGCCATGCAGACCATCTAGTCCAACCCCCTGCCCAATGCAGGACCAGCCGAAAGCATCTCTGACAAATATTCATCCAGCCTCTTCTTGAAAGCTGCCAGTGAAGGGAAGCTCACCAACTCTCTAGGCAGCTGATTCCACCTTTGAACCACTCTTAACTGTGAAAAAGTTTTTCCTAATATCCAGCCGATACCTTTCTGCATGTAATTTAAACCCATTGTTTCGGGTCCTGTCTTCTGCTGCCAACTGGAACAGCTCCTTGCCCTCCTCCAAATGACAGCCTTTCAAATATTTAAAGAGAGCAATCACGTCCCCCCTCAATCTCCTCTTCTACAAACTACACATTCCCAAGGCCCTTAGCCTTTCCTCGCAGGGCTCAGTCTCCAGACCCCTGATCATCCTCATCGCTCTCTTCTGCACCTTGTCAATTTTGCTCACATCCTTTTTGACGTGAGGCCTTCAAGTCACCAGCAAGTGGAAAACATCTTTGGGGAGAGAATTACAGTCGGTTGTTTCTCCATTGCAAACAGCCCCCTCCCAAGACTGTTTTGCACAGGAGAAGCGACATCTGAAGTAGGGAAATGTAAGCCCACTTGCTAAAATTTCCATCTGAATATCAGACACCCTGAGGACTACCCCTCCCATGATGACCAAAATATGGTGCCTCATACATATTCAAAACAGCAACCAAGGATCCAGGGGTGAAGGAGAGAATGGTTGGTTAGCTGACTGGTTGGTTTGCCAAGCATCACCACCAGTACCACCCCAAGCCTGGTATGGCCACAACAGCGGGTGAGCGGCTCTCTGACTTTTTTCAGGTCTCTGAACCAGATTGTCAGGCTGCAGACAATGAAGAAGCAGAAGATTCATTCATTATATGTTTGCCTCATTCATTCTAAAATATTCAAATAAATGAAACAAAGCCTTCCACCCCCCAGTTTGGTGTAGTGGTTAAGTGCGTGGACTCTAATCTGGGAGAACTGGGTTTGATTCCCCACTGCTCCACTCGCACCTGCTGGATGACCTTAGGCAAGCCATAGTTCTGTCAGAGCTGTTCTCTCCAGAACAATTCTGGAAAGAGTTCTCTCAGCCCCACCTACCTCACAGGGTGTCTGTTGTGGGGAGGGGAAGGGAAAGGAGTTCCCTTCCCCTCCCCACACGTACATTAACTTAAGCCACTCTGAGACTCCGAGTGAAGGGTGGGGTATAAATCCAATCTCTTCTTCCTCCTCCTCCTCCTCCTCCTCCTCCTCCTCCTCCTCCTCTTCTTCCTCCTCCTCCTCCTCTTCTTCTTCTTCTTCTTCTTCTTCTTCTTCTTCTTCTTCTTCTTCTTCTTCTTCTTCTTCTTCTTCTTCTTCTTCTTCTTCTTCTTCTCTATGTCCAAGAGGAGATGATCCATCCATTTATCTTACACTTGACACCATCATTCTGGAACATTTGCAGGTACCAGGAGAACAAGGGCTGAGTAAAGGAAAGACATCTTTTCAAAGGCACATCCTAGAGTGGCAGTCCCCCGGTCATATGCTGGGTCATGCCAATGTGGAGCAAGAGGAGCCACAACATGCCTTGAAAATTCTACCATATTGCTGGACCCACTACTCATGGTCGGTCAGAGAGAGTGGCCTCGCCATAAAGCATTGATTCATAAAGCCTTGGCTGTCCTGCAGTTAACACTTCCATTGGGGGAAGAATAATAAGGTGGAATTTGAGAGTATTCTTCAAATCAGTGCATTAACAGAAAGCCCATAGGAACCTGAAAAATAATTCTTTTATAATTAGTCTCTTGAAATTGCAAAATAATGAGTATTAGTAGCTTGAGAATACTTCACAAGCTCCATGGAAAGGCTCTCATAATAGGCTGTGATCACACACACTAAATAATCCACTTTCAATCCACTTTCAATGCACTTTCAAATTGGATTTTGCCAGTCCACACAGTAAAATCCAGTTATAAAGTACACTGAAAGTGGATTGCAAGTGGATTGTTTCGTGTGTATGACTGAAGCCAAAGAACTGACAGGTCAAAGTATAGGAGTTGATGCCACTCTGACTTTCACATGATGAGAAGGACTTTGTTCTGAAGATAGCAGTGATTCTTCCACCTTATCCGGCCTCCCATCACCTTCTGTTCATTGCAGTGAAAATAGCTGCACAGATAGAAAACCTCTCTAGGGTACTGACCCACCAAGCCCCTATCTGCTTTCAGGGACATGTTTGTTCTCCAGAGCCAGTCTCTGAAGTCCTGCTATGAAACCAAGTCGTACCATTTCCATCCTTTTCTTCAAGGATGTGCTTGGATTCACACAAGAACAGATTCTGGTTTACTCCACATCATTTCTAAATACTTCTAAAGGTAGGCAGATGATGTGAAGGTGTGTAGGAATATTGGCAACCAATTGCCATATTGCAGGCGCGCGTTAGTAAGGAGGCGACTCAAATAACACCATATTTTTGGACACAATTTTTAAAAATTGCAGGTAAAGAGGGGACAGGGGACAATTAAGTTAGTTCTCCCCTTAGTGTCAGAGAAAGAGACTTTAAGAAGAACATTTCAGAACACCCGGCTTACATTAACTTATGGAAAAGACACAGTTGATTTAATACAAAACATCAAATTGAGACTATTTTCCAAATGCCCAATAAACACTGTGATTTTTATTATTGCTATTCCACATTTTTTCTGGGATAAATCCAATGCTTCAAGTGCTTTGTTACCTTGAAACAGTGTGTGATCAGATGCAGAGTTATATTATGCTGGTTCCCATGAACTATGAGAACAATGGAGCCTGCAGACCTGGATCTTTTCTGCCTCCTAATTCTCTCAGCATCCTCTGAAGAAAAAAGTGGTCCTTTGGGTTATGGGAGTGCCATGGACTAAATGCCTCAGTGCACAAAGAACTGCAGAATGGAGGGGAAGTAGGGCAAAATCATCCCCCTTCCCTAGTTCATTGGTTGAGATTCTGCTTTTACAGGAGACTCTAGGCTCTTCCACATTCTCATTTTCATCACTTGTGTGTTACTCTTGTGTTGGTTCTTGTTATCTTGTTATCTTTTCTGTGGGAGTCTTGCTCCCTCTAGTGGTTGATTCGATATTACATCTCTGTATGCCCAGCATAGAAACCTGCAGTTTAAATCTGCAATATCAAATAGAACACTAGAGGGAACAAAACATTTGTGGGGGGAAAACAAATAAAGCAATAGGAACACACAAGCAACAGACATTAGAATGAGTTGGAGTCCTCTGTTAGCATAACATGGAAGTGGTTTCATTGGACCTCTCCTCCACACCGCCACCTGTGTCCTATGGCTTTTTTTTTGAAAGGGTCCCATAACCAGGAGTATTAGGCTTTTTGGAGGTCTCAGGATCGCTGAATCCAGGCGTGTTTTCTGCTGATAGTTTGTAGGCTCTGACCTGTTGACTTTACAAAGTTACTTCAGATAAAGGGCCTGAATGGCCCATTATATATATATATACACATTGTACAGCATGTGAACACTTATACAAAGGATTTTTGATATAGCACTTCTTTCCTAGCACTGGTAGTTAGAGCTCGTGCACTGACCAATCTAACTTCCTGCTCAGGGGTCCTAGCTGACTGATCTACCTTCTCAGGCAGAGATCCTAGCTCAGTGTAGGACACACTTTGCAATGAGGTTGAACGTCTGATATCTTAACAAATCCCTAGTGACAGCAGTGAATGCAGGCTCAGGGGAGCCAATAAGAGTCCCTGACAATCAACTCAGTCAACCAATGTTCTGTATCATGATTTAAAAATGTGTTTTGATAATACTGATGCCGGGGCTTACAGTTCCACCATAGCTGCACTCTACTTTAGGTGCTTTATTATTGCTACTTGATTTGCTTTCGCAGCAGCTTGAGTGCACGTCTTGAATTCCAGATGATCCATAATGCTATCAATCCAACCCCTCACTTGATCTCTTGTCAATTCCATGCTAGAAGCAAGTAGCAAACTTGAGGTCAGGTCCTGTAGCCAAAAGAAGTCAGTACCATTTTCCCTTGACCACTTTCAGGGTAGGAGCCCTATGAAAAAAATTGGCTTGTAGGTGAGCAGGAATGAGTGGGATGTGTTGGACCCAGGCTAGCCTGCTGGATATGCAGGGAGGAATATTTGGCCTGTGTCCCACTGAGATGTCCCCCCCCAAAAAAAGGAAAAGGCAAGAAATGATGCCTTGGGAACCCAAATCATAGCTTAACATTAGGAAATCACTTAAAAACTAACAACTCTGCTCTTCCCTGTTTGCTGAGAAACTGTGATGTAAGAGACAACCTGAGAGGCAATCAGTATAAACTTTCATTTCTCCAAGATTCTTGTACCAATGAATAATTTTTAAGGTATCTACAGGGCCAAGCTAACTTAGAAAAAGTGTAACTGAGCTTAGGATGGCAAAGGGAATCAGCACAGACTGCTTTTGCTCTGTTGCCTTTTTGCTCCTCCATTGACAGAGGGAGTGATTTGACTGATCTGTGAGAAGCTCTCTTGCATTTTCTACTTTGCAGGGCTCTGGCGGGAAACAGATCTAAGATATACAAGGAAAGAGGAAATTAATCAAGTGTTGTTTCAAAATTATTCAGCTCCTCGAGGCTGGTGTTTACTGAACATCCATAAAATGGGCAAAATGGCAATATCCAGTCTCTTCGAACTGTCACTTGGATGGGAACAACTGGAATTTTCTTTGTTCCTATTCAGTTTTGCTGATGATTTGTCACTGAAGGCAATGATTGATTATGCACACAGAGAGAGAGAGGGAGAGGGCGGAAGGGAGAGAGGGAGAGGGAGGGAGGGAGAGATGGCGGGAGGGAGGGAGGGAGAGAGAGAGAGAGAAAGAGAGAGAAACTTCCACAATTGAGAGAAGCTCTGTACTTGAAAATCCTGGTAAAGGAAAAGCTCATTGATGCACTAATTAATGCTTGGCTGTGCCCTCTCTGTCAGTGCTATTTGTATCTATCTATAGACCCACATCAATTTCTTCTCTATCTGCTTGAATTTTGGCAGTGAGGATCCATTGGATCAGGGGTACAAGATCATTTGGAGGGGGGGCGGGTACACCCAAAAATGTGTTTCCCATTGAAATGAATGGAAAGAACCATCACATTGATTTCTTAATAGGACTAGTTTTACTCCCAGTGTCAAAATAGCCAACACAAGCTTTTAAAATTACATAAGAATAAAATGTATTTTTTTTCCTGGCACACTTCTACTACCTACACTTGAAATGGTATTACCTTTGTGCAGCCCAAGCCTTATAATGAAAAGATCTGTAGTGCATTGATGCGATCATGGGAGTTTTCTAATCAGTGGGCATCAGGCTCTGGGTCAGCAACTAACACGGTAATCTTTGCTGAAAGAACAGAGGGCAAAATTTGAAGAGCTCATTCTGGGCTGCTGCTAAAAATAGGCCACCTCATTTCAAGTTCTCTTCATAACACCAAAGTCGACTTCTTGGTCTCCTTTGTCTAATTCCCTACCCTTAGCAGCTTACGATGTGGAATAGGGCCAGAGGAACATCAGATGGGTTAACCTGCTTGTGGCAAAGCTGGGGGTGGCAATTTGGGGTGGGTTGTTTTCAAAAATCCCTCTAGAATGGTCTCAGGGTTCCCCCAGGAAGGCAAATGCATTTTTTTGGGGGGGGCAAGCCATTATTCGAGTGCTTGAACAATTCTGAGTGCTCTGGAAAGATGCCTGCAAAACCAATACTTCCCTTCATTGGGTACACATGACCTTGCCATAATCCACAGCAGGAACACGTGGGAGGTGCCCGACATCTGTATGGCCAGCTAAGGGAAATCCACAATAGGACCCTCCTTTTTTTCTAATGAGTTTCTCAATCACAGTTAGTCGTCCCCCCCCCCGCCTTCTCCAAGATAAGGTTATTTTATTTTGCAAGAGAAAAACTGACAGGGATGGTCGGCAAGCAAAGGGAAGCAGCAAGCTCCATTTGGCACTGGGCCCAGAAGTTCGGCGGTAGCACCTTGCTGAGTATCCCAGAAGAGGATAGAAAAAGGAAGTGAGCAAGAGAACAAGAGCTGTTTTCTAGCTATTATCTGAATCATCTCATTCACACCTAGCGCTTTAGTATGTATTACGTCCCAAAACATAAAAGAAACCATCAGATTCTAACCAGTTGTAGAAGAAGGAGCACCTCCTCTCCACCAGAAAATCTCCCACCTTCCCTATGGTACCGCAGTCACACATGAAGAGAAGAAAGCTGCCTACAGCCTTTGCGGTTCCATGTCTTACTTGGGATGCCGAGATCGGCCCGCCTTGTACACCCCCCTTTGCAATGAACACGCACAACCGGTTTCTTTGGAAATAATGTGGATAAATTTGGCCACAACTTTTATTGGTTACAGCTGTAGAGCATTGGCACAGCATGGGTCCACCCGATCCGACCTACTGGCTGGCCCGCATGCCAGCCGAGTTGACCGTTACCCAGCCAGCCGGCATGGGTAGAGAAGGCGGGATGGCAGGTTATCAGAGTTCACCTGGACGCTTGCCCCTTTGTGAGCTCCCCTGCCCTCTGGCTGTGTGGGCAAGCGCTGTTATTCCTTGAGCTAGCCAGCTCCGTTCAGCCCTCACGCCAAGACCCTTAAGGGGTCCCCAACTCCGGAATTGGCGCGCAGGCCGAATTCCACCAACGGATCCGGCCCCATGCTGTTACCGCCGAAAGTTGTGACAAATTGCGCGACAAAACGAAAAGTAAACACTAACCATACCATGACCTGCAACGACCCCAGAAACCCCTTTTCATGTACTCAAAGTCCAAATCCCCCGCCCCAGCGCCCTAAAATTCAGGGAGGGATGGGTGGGCAAACCAGGCTCGTCTCGTGGTCAAGTGGGGAGGGGGAGCGGCTTCCCTTCACTTTATATCGCCTCCCCCTCCGCGACCACCCCCACTGACCTTCCCTTAGCCGGTGGAAAAAGGGGGGGCGGCGCGTCTTTTCCCGCCGCGCACTAGCCCCCCTTCCGGCCGGCCAGCCTCTCGGTCCCAACCCGTCCCCGCAAATGGCGGGCCCGGCTTACCCGGGCCCTTTCTGCTTGCGGTTCCATGTCTTACTTGGGATGCCGAGATCGGCCCGCCTTGTACACCCCCCTTTGCAATGAACACGCACAACCGGTTTCTTTGGAAATAATGTGGATAAATTTGGCCACAACTTTTATTGGTTACAGCTGTAGAGCATTGGCACAGCATGGGTCCACCCGATCCGACCTACTGGCTGGCCCGCATGCCAGCCGAGTTGACCGTTACCCAGCCAGCCGGCATGGGTAGAGAAGGCGGGATGGCAGGTTATCAGAGTTCACCTGGACGCTTGCCCCTTTGTGAGCTCCCCTGCCCTCTGGCTGTGTGGGCAAGCGCTGTTATTCCTTGAGCTAGCCAGCTCCGTTCAGCCCTCACGCCAAGACCCTTAAGGGGTCCCCAACTCCGGAATTGGCGCGCAGGCCGAATTCCGCCAACGGATCCGGCCCCATGCTGTTACCGCCACAAGAACAGGACGACCCCATTAGTCCTGTTCCCGCCAACGCCCCTACGGCTGTAGCCAAGAAAGCAGGTAATGACGGACTCCGTGCAACCAGACATCCATGCCCCAGGCCGACAGGTGTACACCATCCGCTCGGAACAGGGCCTCCATCTTGTGAGAGATGTCAGGGTGGCGGATCCAGATACCGCCCGCCAACTCGACTGCCCGGCCCAGCCTGCCGGACACCTTCCGCCTCGACACGTCCACCTTTTTGGGATGAATTGCGCCTCGCCACGACCTCCGTTCCAACCACTCCGACCAGAAGATGATGGTCCCAGGCATGCTCTCGCGCAATAAGGCCAGGTCGGCCAGTACCCGGCGCTCGAGGGACACCCCGGGGTACTCGGTCAAATCATTTTCCCCGAGCTGCAGCAGCAGTGCATCAGGAGGGTGGTGCCTCACCCTGACGCGCCCCAACCAGGGCAACAGGGACCTCCACCGCATGCCTCGCTGTGTTGTAGAAGAAGGAGCACCTCCTCTCCACCAGAAAATCTCCCACCTTCCCTATGGTACCGCAGTCACACATGAAGAGAAGAAAGCTGCCTACAGCCTTTTCCAGACATTACCCTTTGGGGATATCCAAACACACATACTGGGAGTGGGCACTAAGTGATCTTCACAGGGATGCCATTTCCTCTCAACAGAGCCACCACGTGTATTTTCAGCTTCACTACAGAGTAGGGGGAGATCCTGCTATCTAGCATCAGCTGAATAACATCTTGCTGAGTTTGTTCTCTTCTGTTCCTCACGCAGGTCCTGAAGGTCTAGACATGCCCAGAGGCGCAAACTGAAAGGCTTTCAGAGCCTGAGAAATGTAGCCTAGAGCTGGGTGGAATCAGCTAGCAGAGAGAGGGGAAGACTTACTGCGTGCTCAGAGACCTCTTCCCCCTTTCCTGCATGTTGCTGCTCTTCCCTCCCCCCATCATAAACTGTTTTGGGTTCCCATGGTGGGGAAAAGCAGGATGTAATATAAACACTACATAGAACCCTCAGGCTGCCAATTCATAAAGTACATACTTCACGAAATCCATCAGTGAAAATAATGCACTGTGCCCTATTGATATGGTGATCACACTTATTGGGAATGTCACTTCTGAAAATCCCAATTCAACACACTGGATAAGGGATTGAGCACACAAGGTACCTATACAGTTCTTCTTCCCCATCCCTTGGGATACCACATACAGCTTCAGGGGTGTGACGGAATTAGAGGTTTATGGACAGCAGCAAGGTAAACCCAGCAGTTGCTGAGTCACATGACACTGAGAGAGGTGGGGGCCAGGTGGCTCGGAACTCTCAGGAAGATGAGTGACAGATAACGGTACAGAAATGACAGTTGAGAGCAGACCATTGGGAGAGTCGGTGAGTTCGTAAATTGGTGACAGAGAGTTAACACACAGGGAGAGTTACTGAGAGAGCTTTGAGAGGCAACAGCCTCTGAGCTCAGTGGAATCAGTCTGAGAGCAGTTTAAGTGAAAACCTGTGGCTGAAAAGCCCTCTGCTCTGATATCCTCTAACATAAAGAGGAGAGTGGCGAGAGAGTGAAAAGTACAAGACCTCAGGGGTCACAAACCACAAATACCCTGCTCCATACGAATTTAAGGTGGCTAAGGAAGGGCAAAGGGTCTGGAGGAGTCTGGAGAGCTGGGTTTTGTTGAAGCAGTAGACTCAGGAGGCCAGGCAGTTAAAGCCAAAAAGGTTAACCACCAAACAGGTTCTGGGGAGTGGAGTCAGAGAAGGGTTTTGTGAACCAAAGAACATCTGAGTCAATTTGAGAGTAATAAGTCTACAATTTATGAAAAAAGGCAAAGTGAAGTGTTTATACTACAAAGTATCCAAAGTATCCCCGTGTAAATATACCTCATCCTCCTGTTGGAGTTTTCTGTATAATAAAGATCTGTGCTGTGTGACATTTATAAGCCTGACTCTGTGGGGAAGAATGATATCGGGCAGTTGTCCTCCATAATTCCAGAAGTTAAGGAAACCCTGAAGAGACTACTGTTAAGGGTGAGCTGATCAGCCCTCAGAGATAGGAATTAGGACTGATCAGTCACCTCATAAGATTATAAACTGAATACAGTACCACAACTACTTCACAGCACCGTCCTAGGACAAGGGCGGTGCTCATGATAAGGGATTGTGGACATGAGATCCAGTTAGAAACCAGGCGATCACACCCTTCAACTGCTCAAGACAAATGTTGAAGAGTTAGTTCTTTGCCATCAACCACCTGGGTTGCATGACTGCATCTTTTCTACCAGGACTCCTTACACAATTCCAGTTCCCCTGCAAACACCCAGTTGGGCCTGCAGGTACAAAAGGGGGGGAAATGCAGCAGAAAGGTTCATTTTTGTAAAGCTATACATGCTAGCGTTCAAGCTACACCAATGCATTCAAGGATGCAGATTTGATCCTTGGAGTAAAGGAGAAGTTCTGTTCATTTATGTCAGGTAGCCCTGTCATGGGGATGGAATGTGTGGGGGGAGTACTCTCAGTCCACCAGTCTCTGAACTTTATCATTCTAACTCTATGTTATCATTTATATGACCTTGTAGATGCTCCAGCTACAGAACTTCTAGACTGGGAAATAACGGCTTTTAGATTGTTTGCTTCTTTCTCCTGCTGCTTAGCCCCGCGCGCGAACTATATTCATTGGCATCAGCTCATTCAGGGTGTGTGTGATTGTAGTATAATTTAGATGGCCCTATTGTTCCCAGGCATTCCTGACACAAGCTGTACACGTGTCTTTAGTTCTGATTCACTAATAAACAGTTCTCTTCTGATGAAGTCCTGTGTTGCGTGACCTGACTAAGGAGCCTGACAATTTAATGTATCATTTGTGCCATTTGTGTTGCATTGCAGATATTATTATTTTGCAGGTGATCTTGCGTACAATAGCAGAATCCAGAGAACTAACCAAAGTATTGATTTTTCCCATTTTTTAAAAAAAGAAAGTGGGCAATTTTCTTTGCCTTAAAAGTAAGAAATTAGAGGTGGGAGGGAAAGGATCACCAGTTAAAAACCAGCATCAGCTTTTACTGCCCTCAGTCCCAGTAACAGGTCTTCTTTGGCACTTGAGAATGGTCACAAGTAATTTGCCTTTTTTATTCACCGAGAACAAAATTTACAAAGTCATTCATACATTTTTTTTCCTTTTTTTGTATATTTTTTGTTGGTTTGTTTTTTTACTGACTTTGAAAATTGGGAATATTCAAAATACACTTTTTTTTAACCCCACTTCATTCTTTCGTTATTTACAGATATGTACAAGAAAAAGGTAAGAGTTTTTTCTCTCTCAACTGTATTAAAAATCTTTGCTGGTTGTTCTCCTTATATGGATGTCCCATGGGATGGCTCCATGGCTTCTGGAATGACTCCCCCTGGCACGGACTGAAAGGACATGGGGATGGGTGTTTTCACAGGGCTCTGACGAAATAGTCCTCCGTTCGGCGACCTGTGTTTACACTGTATAGAGGGCATGGTTGCGGAACTGCTCAGGGGCAGTGGCAGGTTGCTGCCCGAGGCACCCGTGAGTGTCCTGCTGGCCCCGTGAGTTGCCTGTTCTTGTAAAAAGGTGGTGACAGAAAGTTGCGTGTTCTGGTATTCCCGCACGGGTTCTAGGGTCTGGCTGGACTGCATGCCACCAATCTCCAAGGCTGAGATCTCAATGGACGCGGGGGAAAGCTGCTTGTGAGCCAAGTCTTCATCGATTAGACTGTTCATTCGCCGGTGGACCTGTTCCAGGTTCACTTCTTTATCCTGTGAGAGAGGAGGGGAACAAACCACAGTCAATCCCAAAACTTGGCCAAGAAAAGATGACAGTCTGTTTGTCTGCTTGTCATTCAACTTGCCCTTCCACCCAAATACATGCCTTTTGCAGCCTGAGCATCCTTTGCTGAGTCTACTCGGGGTCACCTTTACCAGCTGGAGGACAAGATCTAGATCAGGCCTCCATAACCTATGACCCACCAACTATAACACAGCCCATCAGCCATGTAGGACAAATGGCCAAAAGGTTAATAAATTTCTTGTATTTGCTGCCCATTGGACCTAAAAAGTATTATGGTTAACAAACACTTGACTCTAGCAGTCTGTGTTCTTTCTGGATCACATTACTTTGGCCTGACATAAAGCATGGTGGCTCAACTTTTGACAGATGACAGACAGTTATACCAGAGCATTAAAAATAATCTTTCCCCTATTTCTTCTTTTGCATTCTTCAGACTAAGTAAATGGCTTTTAATTCTACTATGGCAAGTCTGTTTTCTTTCATTTATGGACATTGGGAAGTCAGCATTGGCAACCAGTTCTCAACATACACAATAATGGATCTTCTCATATACTGGTGTACACCGTACACTTTCATTTGTTTAGAAAAATGTAAATGGTGTTCCTAACCCTAAGAACACAGGTGCGAGTTATCAGAGTGATAGTGAGGGAGTAGTATTTAGTTAAGACAATCGGAATCAATTTAATAGGAGAGGTGGTTGGAAGGAAGACAAAGGAAAGGAAAGGAAAGGAAAGGAAAGGAAAGGAAAGGAAAGGAAAGGAAAGGAAAGGAAAGGAAAGGAAAGGAAAGGAAAGGAAAGGAAAGGAAAGGAAAGGAAAGGAGACTATATTTTTCACCAATTGGTAACTCAGTAATGACAAGATTTGAGTTCAGTAGCACCTTAGAGACCAACAATATTTTTGGTGTGTGAGTTTTCGAGAGTCAACACTTTCTTCATTAGATAGATTCTCGAAAGCTCACACCCTGAAAACCATGTTGGCCTCTAAGGTGCTACTAAGGTGCTACTGGATTAGAATCTAGCTCTTCTTATGAAGAACATCATGGCTACCCTCTGAAACCAGTAATGACAAAGATCTAATAAGTAGGTCACAAATGAAATGGTAGAATCTGGAGATGCTGAAGGTAGAGGAAGCTGCAGCAAGAGTTGTTTAGAAGTAGATTTTGTATATGACTTTGAGAGCAGGAACAAGTAACAAAACGTATTATGGAGCCAAGTAGTACAGATCATGTGCTACAACTTGTATTAGATATCTCAGCACTTGCCACATGCAGTAGACGAATGCCACCCAGCAGCCAGACCATATGCTAAAGCTATTCATGCCATCAGCCAATGTAATCTGCAAGAAATTTTCTTCCTAACTCCGGATGTTGGGTGCCCAGCAAATATAGACCTAAGAGGCAATGGCCACCTTCAGGTATGTATTCACAGGAGACTTCCAACTTCCAACACACAGCCAAAATAAATAAGGCTCTGGTTACACAGCAAAGGTAATTGAGCTTTGTTCCCGCTTTGTTTAAATCAGGAACATTTTTCTTCGCATTGGCCCTCTCTTACAGCACCCACTTGCCTGCTGCTGCGCCGTCCCTCCAGGCGATCCTGCTGGCCACGGGGGAGGCTCAGGCGGCTGCTGCTTCTGCCGACACTTGGGGAGGTGCCGCCACCACCATTGCCCCATGAAAACAGGCTCCGCCATGTCCGCCGTCTCCGCCATCCTCCTTGCCGGCCCCATCCAGGCTGCTGGAGCCCCCGCCTCTCGTCCCCGCCTCCAGGGCCATCTTTTGTGTTTTGTTTTTAAAGCTTCCGGTTTGAGCACTTGACTAAACATGAGCTTAATAAATCCATTATTAAACGTTAAATGGATTTATTAAGCGCATGTTTGCTCAAGTGCTCAAATCGGAAGCTTTAAAAAAAAAAAAAAAAGCACAAAGAGCGTTCAGATGGGCCTAATCGCAATCATTGCGAAAGATGGGCTGTCCAGATAGGCAAAATCGTGCATTCAGAGCGGAAGTGCCAGGAAAACACTTGATTTTCCAGGGGTCAGGAAAACCCGGCATCATTGCGCGAGTGAGCCTGCTTCGGGGTGGGAGGCAGATTGGCGCGTGTGAACGTGAAACTGACATGCGCAAGGAAACAGCAGCGAATCCCGATCAAAACAGCAGTGTGACCAGACCCTGAAATAAGGAGCTGTTCTCAGGACACCAGAGCATTGTTGGTCTACCGTCACCACTCTCATTGTTTCAACTGGCTACTACTCCAAGAGTGTCTGCACACAGGAGAACAGATCATGTGATTTTGCTTAATGGTTTGGGGCACAAACAAAGATCCTGGACCTACATTTGTCCGTAAATGGCAAGTTCTGCATGCCACTGAGACCATGTGGAAAGGGGAGAGCGGTTTACCTAGTTGAAAATGGGCTTCCTGTGCTGTGATTAACATTTTAAAGAAAAATACGTCTCCCAACCCCTTAACAACTGTGCAGGGAAGCTGATTTTGATTAGTGCAACTAAGTAGGGGGTGAGAAGTTCAATTCCCTCTCTACTTCTCATGTGGCCTCCAATCTGATTTGGGGCTGTACCCATTAATAATGTACCCATTGCAGATGAATGGAAATCCAAGAACTTTGGCACTTCTTTCTATGCCCTTCGTTACTTCCCAAGTGAGGCTACACAGCTGAAGCATATAGAGTAAGTGATTATCTTTATTCAACAAATGTGGCTTCACTGAAAAAAATCCTGTATTTAAGACAGGAAAAATTGGGCCAGAGGTCAGAACACTGTCCAAGCTGAGGTTTCATTCTGATTAACTAGCAACTCTATTTCACAGGAGCTACTATAAATATAGCCCTAAATTGTCATATAAATATGAAACTTGGATCAGAGAAAAGTATTGTACAAATGAGGGAGAAATGCTATTGTCTAGGTAAGATGCTTATGAACAAATGCCACTCTCCCAACTCAGACTGAGAAAAAGCATAGCTCCAGACACATCTGATGAATGATATAAATAGCCATTCTTTAATACCCCTCCAGCTAAGTAGGGCTGGTACTTGGAAGACAAACCACCAAGGAAGGCTCTGCAGAGGAAGGCAATGGCAAACCACCTCTGCTTCTCACTTACCTTGAAAGCCCCTTGTTGAGGTCGCTATAATTTGGCTGTAACTTGATGGCACTTTATACACCCATACACACACACCCCTCCAAATGTACCCCATCCCATGATCGTGAGCTTCATAAGGTCAAAGCAAAGGCAATTTTTGGAGTGTTCCTGAGATATCCTGAGAAACAGGCTCAGTGGCCTATGATTGTAAATGTGGGAACTGAGGCTGTTCTTCACACAGCTGATGACTGACAAAAATGTCCAGAACTACTAATTTCATTTGCAGACATATGCATGAAGCTGCCTTATCATCTGACTACTTGTCCACAAAGGTCAATATTGTCTACTCAGACTGACTGAGACTCAGCAGGCAGAGGTCTTTCACATCACCTGCTATCCGATCCTTTCAACTGGAGACACCAGAGATCAAACGAGGGACCTTTCACATCCCAAACAGATGCTCTACCACTGCACCATCTAAATAATGGCGTACAGAGAGCTCCCTTTCCCAGTCCATCTTTACTATAACTGTTTTATGCAGGTTAGAATGACAGCGACCACTCCAAAGTCAATCAGTGAATTTTGTGGCCAAGCAGGGATTTAAGAACAAGAACATAAGAAGAGCCCCTGCTGGATCAGGCCAGAGGTACATCTAGTCCAGCTTCCTGTTTCACACAACAACTAGCCGTTTGCCCTGGAGGGCCAGTAAAGAGGGCCTAGAAGCCAAGGTCTTCACTTCCTGCTTTGTCTTACCAGTGCCAATCAGGGGTTTACTGCCTCTGGCCACAGGGGTTCTCATTGTCATCATAATTAGTAGCTACTGAATGAACTTTCCTCCATGAATCTGTCAGTTCTCCCATCAGGAGGGTGCCGCTGGGCCCCGCCCGACTCTACAGGGGGGTGGGTCCCAAGTATGCCCACCTTCTGGCACCAGCTGGCCAGTGAACACCTACAGGGATTCCCCAGGGGACCTGAGATTCTTCTCTGCTGTCCCAGCCGAGGATGACCCACAGCCAAGGGAGGGGCATGGGGAAAGAGCACCAGCTGGGCCACCCGACAAGGGGCAGACTGAGAGAAGGAGGGATGGGGACAGTTCGCGGGGGGACCAGGAGTCTCTGGTTGTAACCCCTGGCTCAGTTCCTTTAAAGCCTGGGTGGTGGGCCAATGGGGGAAAAGGGAATAATAAAAAGCAGAAGGGCAAACGCCAATGAGGATTGCCAGAACCCAGGGGAAGAGCCGTAATGAGGGAGAGCCAGGCACAAGCCTTATCCACTCAGAGATGCCTGCTGGGAGAGGCCACCAAGAGGGACGGACAGTGAGGACACCTCCCTGGTGAATTCTGAGGCAACGCCTGCCTGATAACCCTCTAGGCCATCTTGGACTCACCCCACCACCCAGCCATCACCCTGACCCACGTGGTGCCTGACATCTCCTTTTAAAACCATCTATGCTTATGGCCATTTCTATGTCCCCCAGCACTGAATTCCACAATTTATTCATATGAGAACATAATTATCCATATCAATTATTCACTCAAGATATTAATATAAGAATGTAAAATCTGAACCCTACTCTCTCCACTTGAAGTCCAGGGCTCTTGCCACTGTACCATATGGGCTTTCTTTTTTCACCATTCCTCACTTCTGCAAATCCTGGCCATGAGCCCTCCTTCTCAAAGTCTACTTTCTATCCTAGTTTTCTTTTCCTTCCTCTCTGTAGTATGGCAGTTGGGAAAAAATGGAAATCCATAATGAAAATGTTATTAAAATGTTTAGTCAAGCTCTAGTTGAGGACAACTGCTAGTTTTGGATGCGGTGTGCATGAAACAGTGCACCCTGCTAGTTCAATGGGATCCAGATGAGCACTGCAATGTGGCTTAGAGAGTAAATACGATGAGGAATTCAGAACTTATCCATACCAAAACATTGCAGAATGTCTTCTCTTCCTTTAGGACATAGTTCAACCAATACTGGATGTTCAACGAATGCTTAGATCACACTAGGCAAGTTAAAAACATGCATCATTATCTCCTGCTGAAATCAGTGGGACCTCAAATAGTTTAATGTAGGCTTGATTTGTCATGGAACGGGACCCATTAATCCCAAAGAACTGGGGAAGGACAATGAGAGACAGTGGGCTCCTAAACAGAGCTATACCCTTCTAAGCTCACTGACATCAGCAGATTTAGGAGGACATAACGCTGCTTGGGATTGCACAGAAAAGCTGTGACTCTGAAAGTCCCCAGTCTGAATCTTGCCTCTGCCACCAACTAACTACCCCATCTTCTCTCAGCATCAGCCCTCCTTGTCTGCTAGATCGTAGATACTGATGTTGATCCACCCAGGCCCGTAGCTATAGGGGGGCATCTCGGGGCTAGGCCCCCCAACTTGTTGGCAAGGCCCCCTGACTTTCCATCTAGCCCAGGGTGTCATGGCCTTCTCCCCCAGATTAAATTGATTAGCCAGTGCCCCCTGAGAAATTTAAATGCCCCCTGACTTAAAAAATCCTGGCTATGGGCCTGGATCTACCTTATGGTATAACAAGATTATGGATCTATGCTATATGGTACATTTTTATGGTATATGTTTATCTTGCCTTTCCTCCAAAGAGCTCAAGGCATTATAGAAGGCTGTCCCTTCCTCTTTATATCCTTGCAAAGCTGATAGACTCCCTGGTCCAAGGTCACCCAGTGAGCTTCGTGACAGAGTGGAAACGTGAGCCCAAATCTTGGTCCAGCGTTCTAGACTGAGTCTCAATATTGTGCCTTGGAAAGCATGGTTAACAAAATGAACCCCATTTTTACTGCAAGGCAACTATGAAATTGATACAACCTGTAGATTATATTGAACATTCATGACCACCAGATTTAAAATGGGTACCTGACATGCCAAGGGATGTCAGTTGAGAATATGGCTGCCCGAAAAGTGCATAAAGGGGGCATCTCATCCTTATCATGGAGAGCCAATGAGGGAGTCGTTTTGAAATTTTGCCTCCACTCCCTTCATTATCGCTCTCCAATTTGTCCAGTCCATTTGCAAACCCACAATTCCAATTCCCTCTGTCAGCATCTGACAGAGGCAAAAAGTTATAATAATCAGGCTGCCAAAGGAAGGAAACGGGCGTAATATATTCGTTGCATTCCCCTCTCCCCTCCCCAACATACTATGCACTATTAGGCCAAAAATAGTCTGAATAAAGAGCAGGGCTTTAATACCAATTAATTGACATCCTCATTAGTCCAGGAATTCAATACTTTGCAAGGTGTAATCACGCTACACAGATAAATGTGGAAAATAAGACTCTATGGCATACATTAATTCAGCACCAGGAACTGACCTAGTCAAACATCACTTGGAATTTGCTGACTGCATTCTGAATGCAGTTTTGCTGAGGTTAGTTTAGCAATTACTGTCTCTTTTTAAATCTGAGCAGAGCTAGAGAAATACCTCCAGAGTCTCCCTCAAGATCCAGTCTAACAGTACAAATACCTTAAGGCAGCGATACTCGCTCATTGGCCCGGGAGCCACCTCTGTCTCTTCTGAACACTGTCCCCCAATTTGGCATCTGTTCCATATTTCAGGAAAGTGGGCAAAACCATTGCCTGGTGGGGCTTGCAGTTGGCAGCAGGCCTGTAGCCAGGATTTCTATCAAATATTAAGAACAGCAAGCAAACTGCTCAGTCCCTAAGTGTGTATTTGGGGACAGCTAGTCAAGGCTACCACTTTCAACAGAGACAGCAGTCCATTCCAGTGTATCCTTACAGAAATCAGTGTCAACCTCAATAGCATTACTTGCCATATGCACAGCGCCCATTTCAACCTAATGGTTTTGGGAGATGTAGAGGCACCTCCCATGCACGACCGGCCCAGCAGCAAAATCAGTGTGAAATGGGTCAACAACAACCTAAATTGTGACTAGATGACACCCCTGAGGGAGGCAATCCTACATATGTTAACCATTTAGCAAAGTTTTTTCAAAGTTGGAGTTCTATTTGTTCAGATTCTTGGGTTTTATCTATAATCACTCAGGGTTACAGATTTTGGTCATGTTCCCAGTTGTGTTTGGGTTCTGTGGCTGTTGATAATGCTATCCCAGAACTGCCCAGTTGGCAGACCTCTTTTCTAAAGGTTCCAAATGGTTTGGCTTCAGTGGGTTTCTGTTCTAGGTTTTTTCTAGGTCATAGGCCCATCTTAGACCTCTGGTTATTAAACAGTCATTTGTTTATTGCCGTACATGCCTGCTACAAGGTGTCTGGAATGAGTTGCCCATTGAACATCAGGGGACACTCCATAAGAGCAAAGGGTTCTGCTCAGGGGTCTTTTTGAGGGGGAGTGCACTGGAGCACAGCTCCGGGAGCTCAGGACCCAAGCCCCGCCCCCAGCCCGGCATCCCGGAGAGTCTTTCAGGCAGCCGAATGTCAGTTCCAGCTCCATTATATCCTATGGGCCATTGAAGTCAATGGTGAAAACATAGGGTATATTCTGGAGGTTGGAGGGGAGGGATTTGAGGGAGAGGCTCCAAACTCACAGGATAGCTGATGGAGCCTCTCCCCAAGATACCCACCAAGTTTCAAGAACATTGGATCAGGGGGTCCAATTCTATGGGCCCCTAAACAGGTTGCCCCTATTCCCTCCATTGTTCTCTATGGTGGGAAAAAATAACTTTCTTTCCCACCTTCTTCTCTTCTCTTTTTTCCTCCTTTCCCTCCCTCCTTCTTCCCTCTCTTTCTTTCCCTCTTTCTTTCCCTCTTTCCTTTTCTCTACTCTCTCTCTTTCCTTCCCTCTTTTCTCCTCCTGTGGCCCAACTCTCATGAGAAGGAGTTTAAACTTTAAACTCCTTCTCTCTTAGCTCCCCCACCCAGGCCAGCTGGGGAAGGGAAGGGGAGGCTTTTGAAGATGCCGCCCCCCCTTGCTTCCCCTTCTTACATCACTTCCGGTGATGTCAGGGGGTGTGGCATATGCTAATAGCCTAATAGCTCATTAGCATACCATATGCTAATGAGCTCCTGCAGCTGTTCTTCTACGAAAAGACCCCTGGTTCTCCTGCTTTTCACCGCAGTTTTCCTTTGCCTAATATCTGCAAGTCTGCAATTTGGTCAGCTGCCTTCACCCACCTCCCACAGATCTGCCACTCAACCCACACTTGCATCCTCTCACCTTTCAGGGTGCCCAGCAGGAGAAGACAGGTCCAGACAGGGGCAAGAAGAGAGAGCCCCACGAGCTATCAAGGAACCCACCCAGAATGCTGTTGCTGATGGAAACATGGCAGGAGGAGGCACCATTGCAGCTGCAGCCTCCCGGGATGGTGAGGAGAAGGGCGACCCAAGGCAGGAAGGCTCAAAAGACCCTGGCTGGGTATCTGCATCTCCACCTGAGCTGTGGGTGGCTGAGGTGATGGGGAGAAACCAGAGGGAGAGCAGGGGGATCCCAGCGAGTCCCCCAGGGGGAGGCAAGGGAGAGTGAAGAGTGTGTGGAAGGAGTCCTGGAAGAGGTAGGGAGCAGCTCTTGGAGGAGATGAGCTGAACTGGGAGGGTAATAAGGATGCTGGGTTAGCCTCCAGCTTTATGCCTTCGGGAGGTTTTGGACAGGCAGGAGCATTCTGTAAAAAGAGTGCTCCCTGGGCAGGATGAGCAGGTTTGGTTGAAGAAGCTGCACAGAGAAAACAGAAGAAAAACTGATCTGAGAGAAAAGGGTGATTTAACTGTCCTCCCTTCCAATGTTCCCTCTAAGCTCCACAGTGTTGTGAGCAGAAATTCTACCTCGTGAGCGAAAAAAGCTAATAGCGTTAAAGTTGTGAGCAAGTTGACATTTGACTATCATGTAATTTAGTTTTTTAGAAGACTATTTCCATAACCTTGTACAAATCTCAGAACGAATTCTTTTAAACTATATTGAAACTATATTTTAAGGATAATTTAAACATTATAAGAGAAAACAGAATCAAGTCAAATTTCATGACACAAAATGTTGTCCTATACAGGGGCAGACCAGGCCTCTGGAGAACAGGTCTACCCACCCCTTTCCACTATATTGGTAGACCAGGCCTCCGGAAAACAGGTCTACCCACCCCTTTTCACTATATTGGTAGACCAGGCCTCTGGAGAACAAGTCTACCCTCCCCTTTCCGCTATTTTGGTAGACCAGGCCTCTGGAGAACAGGTCTACCCACCCCTTTCCACTATATTGGTAGACCAGGCATCCATAGACCTGGCCTTGGATATCGCCCTGCACCCTTAAAAACATACCAGCACTTGGAGCATGGGGGGGGGAACCCTTGCAGTCTATTTTGGGGGGTTTAGTGAAATATGGGGCCAGATGAACTGCATCCAAGGGTACTAAATGAACTTGTGGATGTAATTTCTGAGCTTCTGTCCATTATTTTTGAGAATTCTTAGAGAACAGGTGAGGTGCTAGAAGAGTGGAGGTGGGCAAATGTTGTCCCCATCTTCAGGAAGGGGAAAAAAGAGGATCCAGGTAACTACCGACCTGTCAGCATGACATCTATACCTGGGAAAGTTTTAGAACAAATAATCAAACAGAGAGTCCTTGAGCATTTAGAAAGAAAGGCTGTGACTACAAAGAGCCAGCATGGGTTTCTCAATAACAAGCCATATCAGACTAACCATCTCTCTTTTTTTGAGAAAGTTACTACCTTGCTGGATCAGGGGAATGCTGTAGACATAGTTTACCTTGATTTCAGTAAGGCATTTGATAAGGTTCCATGTAATATTATTGCTGACAAATTGGAAAAATGTGGTTTGGATCCTATGACTGTTAGGTGGATCTGTAACTGGTTGACAGATCGCACCCAAAGAGTGCTTATGAATGGTTCCTCAATGGAGTGCCCCAAGGATCTGTCCTGGGACCTGTTTTGTTCAACATCTTTATCAACAATTTGGATGAAGGGATAGAGGAAATGCTTATTAAATTTGCAGATGATGCTAAATTGGGAGGGGTAGCAGATACGGTAGAAGATAGAGTCAGGATACAGGATGATCTTGTCAGGCTGGAAAACTGGGCTAAAACAAATAAAATGGATGTCAATGGGGATAAATGTACAATTCTGCATTTAGGTATGAAAAATCAAATGCATAATTATAGATTGGGGGAGACTTGTCTTGGCAGTAGTATGTGCAAAAAGAATCTAGGGGTCTTAGTAGACCATACACTGAACATGAGTCAGCAGTGTGATGCAGTTGCTAAAAAGGCAAATGTGATTTTGGACTGTATCAAGAGAAGTATAGTGTCCAGATCATGTGAAGTGAAGTCCAGATCATGTGAAGCACTTTACTCTGTTGTAGTTAGACCTCACCAAGAGCATTGTGTTCAGTTTTGGGCACCACAATTTAAGAAAGATATAGACAAGCTGGAATGTGTCCAGAGGAGGGCAACAAAGATGGTGAGGGGTCTGGAGACCATGTTCTATGAGGAAAGGAGTTGGGTATGTTTAGCCTGGATAGGAGATGACTGAGAGGTGATAAGATAACCATCTTCAAGTACTTGAAGGGCTGTCATATAGAGGATGGTATGGAGTTGTTTTCTGTTGCCCCAGAAGGTCATACCAGAACCAACAGATTGAAATTAAATCAGAAGAGTTTTTTGGTTAAATGTTAGGAAGAACTTCTTGACAGTTAAAGCAGTTCCTCAGTGGAACAGGCTTCCTCGGGAGGTGGTGGGCTGTCCTTCTTTGGAGGTTTTCAAACAGAGGCTAGAAGACCATCTGACAGCAATGCTGATTGTCCAAATTTAGGCAGATCATGAGAGGGAGAGCAGGAAGGGTTGCCTCAGTGCTTAGTTCTTGTGGCCCTTTCTTACATGCTCAGGGAAATGCTGGTTGCCACTTCGGGGTCAGGAAATAGTTTTTCTCCAGGCCAGTTTGGCCAGGGATCCTGGAGATTTTTTTTGTCATCTTTAGGGTGTGGAACAGCAGTCACTGTGAGTGTGGAGGGGGAGGTATTTGTGAATTTCCTGCATTGTGCTGGGGGTTGGACTTGATGACCCTGGAGGTCCCTTTCAACTCTATGATTCTAAGACTGGAAGATGGACAGAAATCTGTGGGGCTGTGCCTTTAAGAAAGCTATGGGCCTGGTTGGCAGGTGATCCCCACCTTAAAACAGTCACTGCCAGAGGAACATGTAAGCTGTGAGCCTCCCTGGCTTTATGCCAGGGAAGGAAGTAAATGTGGCTCTTTTTGTTAATGGTAATTTCAAATGTGGTTCTCCGCAGAGTGAGTACCATGGCCTCAATGCCTGCTGTAGTACCACTGTTCATGTGAAATGATATCTGTGTATTTAGATCTTTAAAATGATTAAGTGATGATTAGTGCCATATGTGTGCCACATTTGACCATGTCATTCTCAAAGACAATGCTGAAAGGTAACCACTGAAGGAATATTCAGGGTTCAAATAGAAAATTCATCCTGGACGTTCACTTTCTATATGGAAACTATGCCATTTCCATTTCTAGATACTAATATTTAATATGATTATCTTGTGAAGATTTTTTGAAAGCTGCTTGGGGCGAAAAAGAATAGACTTACTTTAAATAAATCATAAAAGGATCCTAGTAACTTGAGCAAATGAGGCAGCTTACCAACTATCCAGCAAAGGGATGCAAGAAAACAAGGCTGTATCCAATGAGAGCAAAAAACAGTCAACGGTTACATTACGAAGCATGAAAAATATCCCCTTGGAAGAAAACAAAAAGTTTTGGCTCTCTGAACACATTCAACAATCCCATCTCTTTAGAAATAATAAAGCGATTTTTGAAAAAAGGAATTAGATGGAAAAGATCCTCAGATAGATGCTACAAAAAAAATCTATCCAGTTCTGTTTTGAAATCTGAGACTTTTAGCTCTAATCACTAAGGCCTGTCAGTCATAGACTGCCTAGTGTACAGAAGTCATTCCAGAGCCTCTTTTCAAGAACTACATTATAATCTGGCTGCTCTTCAGAAGCTGCATTAAATTACTTATTCCAGGCAACTATTCCTCACAACCAGCCGTTTTGTACATACGCGCTCATGATGTCAACCAGCCTCCACTTTGTGGCTACTACAAATACCTCTGGGAACAACATGGAAGAATACCATAGAGAGATGGCAGAGAGGCAAGAAACAGCTTGCTGCGTAGAACAGCCAGCATATGAAAATAGCTTCAAGCAGCCTCCTCCATATGCTAGGCTCTTAGAAATAGATGAGACTGAAAAGATGTAGATTTGTGGATGCTGTCCACTGACAAAAACTCTTGTCTACATGGGCAGGGAATCACAGGCAATTAAACCATTCCCTTGTACTTTCTCGGGTTACTTAATGGCTAATGACTTCTAGCTTTGGATAGGTAACGTAGGTGGTAACCTGCTATCATTTGCCCAAAGTGAACGTAAAACTAGGCCAACTCAGGCTGGTCTGAACGTTAATATACACATCAGCGGTCAGAATGGCTATCTGGTGAAAAACTTAGTGGGGGGGGGCTTTCCTGCAAACCGCGCCCCCCCATGCTGTCACTAGATAACATAGCATATTTAAGTATGTGGAGTAGAAGAAGAAGAAAAAGAGATTGAATTTATACCTCACCCTTCACTCGGAGTCTCAGAGCGGCTTACAAACTCCTTTCCCTTCTCCCCACAACAAACACCCTGTGAGGTAGCTGGGGCTGAGAGAGCTCTGACAGAAACTGCTCTTTCAAGAACAGCTCTGATAGAACTATGGCTTGCCCAAGGTCATCCAGCAGGTGCAAGTGGAGGAGTGGGGAATCAAACCCAGTTCTCCCAGATTAGAGTCCACGCACTTAACCACTACACCAAACTGGTATCAGCATAATAAATGCATTATATAGTTCAGTATATAGTACTTGATAATCATGAATAACTATGAATGTTGATTCATTAGAAAGGTAACCAGGATTCCTAGTTGACTAGGAGAATCACAAATGTCAAGACATCACTTCAGATTCAGCACCAAGAAGCAATGTCACAGCATCCTCGATGTCCTAAGAATTCCTCCAAATCTCTATGGTATTTATTTATGGTACAGGGGAAATTCCTAGAATGTCATGGATACTGTGATGCCACTTCCAGACACTCAACCAGAAGTGATGTCATAATGTTCACACCCACGTTCTCCCCCATTTTTTTATTTCTGCTGCTCCCTTAAGTGAGGGTAGGAGCTGGAGCACAGGGGTGGGAGGCAAACTGGCAAGTCCATTGTAGGGTGAGTGAAATGCAACATACAGAAGGCAGGAGTGAGCCATCATTTGTGTACAATAATTGGAGGAAGACTGAACTTAAGCCTCAAGCAGTGATCCTCACTGTAATAACAGGGCTTTTAAGCACTATGCAAGAACATTGCTGTTTTTCTCTGTAAGAGGTAAGCAGGCCCATTGTCAATAGAAGCAGAGTTGAAAAGGATCTTACATCAATTGCTGGAGCTGTGTTAGTTCAGATATGAATGCATTGAAATGACAACACTATTTTTTGAGGTTTATAGAAGTGAAGACACAGGATGAGGTTGACAAAGGGGCACAGTGACTGAGCAAAATGGGGCGGGATGGATCCCATAGTGACAGTGGTGCATTTCTCCAGAAGGAGGATTCTTCCCGATACAAGAAGCTGGAAACTGGGTGACAAGCTGCCATTGGCAAATAGCTCTGTGCGCTTCTTGCCTTCAAAAGACCTGAAGATGCCCTATGCCCTGAGTTGTCGAGTCTCTGCACCCATTCCTAGAAAACTGAGAGGTCTCCATTTTCACTTTAACTAGATGGGGATGATATTGACATCCCCAATATTTACAAACGGCTTGCAAACTCTCTGAAGTACCTGACAACCAGTTTGAGAAATGTCCCATGTGATTACTTGATTCTGTTTGGCTTTTGTGCATGTGACTTCAGTGTGTCAGTGTGTCCACAAGATTGCAATAGGAAGCCAATTTGAAATTCAGTGGCAACTCTAGGCTTCATCTTGATGCTTTGAAATGGGAATGGCTTTCTTAAGGTTTGCCAGTCCTCTAGAAGCATGACCAAGAGCAGTGAAAGGCAACACAAGCTGTCCCATTACCCACAGATTATCCATCTCCTTGAATTTTGTTGCTCAGTTGTTGACACTATTGGGTAACAATGGACTAAATGTTAAGATCAATGATGGAACCTTTATCACAAATGAGGTAGTTGTTGGCATAGCTGCCACCACTTCCCAGTCCTCTGGTATGATTCAGTGTTGTTTCTATCAAAGCTTACTTTCTGATGGCTGTGATGAGAGCACATTTGATAGCCCACCAAATGCTTTGCAGGAATGTTCACAGACCTCTCTGCATGAGCTCCTTATGAATAGGCATCTGGGTTCTGAGCTCTTGTCAAAAACTATTTTGGAATTGATTGCAGATAATTTTTCAGAGAGTGAGTATAAATGGGCAGTCTCCACAGAGTGAGTATAAATGGGCAATTTTCTCAGTGGAGGGTGGTAAGCAGTGGGGTACCGCAGGGATCAGTACTCGGTCCGATGCTTCTTAACTTGTTCATTAATGATTTGGAGTTGAGAGTAAGCAGTAAAGTGGCTAAATCTGTGGATGATACCAAGTTGTTCAGGGTGGTGAAAACCAGGGAAGATTGTGAGGCACTCCAAAGGGATCTGGCGAGGATGGGAGAGTGGGCATCAACGTGGCAAATGGGGTTCATTGTGGCCAAGTGCAAGGTGATGCACATTGGAGCCAAAAATCCTAACTATAAATACACGTTGATGGGCAGAGACTGGCAGAGACTGACCAAGAGAGAGACCTTTGGGTCGTAGTAGATAACTCACTGAAAATGTGTGACTGCAATAAAAAAGGTAAGTGCTATGCTGGGGATTATTAGGAAGGATGTTGAAAACAAATCAGCCAATATCATAATACCCCTATATAAATCAATGTTGTGACCTTATTTGGAGTACTGTGTACAGTTCTGGTCACCACACCTTAAAAAGAATATTATAGCTTTGGAAAAAGTGCAGAAGAGGGCAACTAGAATGATAAAAGGGTCAGAACATTTTCCTTATGAAGAAAGGTTAAAACACTTGGGGCTCTTTAGCTTCGAGAAACGATGGCTGAGGGGTGACATGATTGAGGTTTATAAGATTATGCATAGGATAGAGCAGGTAGAGAAAGAAGTACTTTTCTCCCTTTCTCACAATACAAGAACTCCTGGGCACTCTATGAAATTGCTGAGTGGTCATGTTAGAACAGATAAGAGGAAGCACTTCTTTACCCAAAGATTGATTAACACATGGAATTCACTGCCACAGGAGGTGGTGGCAGCTACAAGCGTGGATGGCTTCAAGAGGGAACTAGATAAACATATGGAGCAGAGGCCACAAAGTATAGATAGGGACTCTGGGGCAACTGATGCACTGTATTCTTGGTGCTTGGGGGGTCAACAGTGGGAGGGCTTCTAGTGTCCTGGCCCCACTGCAGGACCTCCTGAGGGCACCTGGTATTTTTGGCCACTGTGTGACACAGAGTATTGGACTGGATGGGCCATTGGCCTGATCCAACATTGGCTTCTCTTATGTTCTTATGTTTAAATTGTCAGCCATCATAATGGTGGTGGCACTAAAATTAAGTTAAGGTAAAGGTTTCCCTTGTTCAAAAGCTAGTTGAATCCAATTCTAGGGGCGGTGCTCATCTCCGTTTCCAAGCTGAAGAGACAGTGTTGTTCGAAGAAGTTTCTGTGGTCATGCAGCTGGCATGACTAGACGCCAAGGCACATGGAACACTGTTACCTTCCCACCAAAGTGGTACCTTTTTATCTACTTGCAATTTCTTGCTTTCGAACTGCTAGGCTGGCAGGAGCTGGGGCCAGAAATGGGAGCTCACTGCATCACATGGTGCTAGGGTCTTGAACTGCCAAACTACAGACTTTCCAGTCTGCAGTTCAGCGTCTTAACCTCTGAGCCACTGCGACCCCTGGCACTCAAATTAGGGAGCTGCAAAGCTAACCCCTCCCTGCCAAATTAGTCTTCTCCAAAGTCTTTCAGTGACCTTTGAAATCCCTCAGATCTTTCAACTGGCATCGAATTTTGCTCCAAGTAAAGTGACAGTATAGGAATGAACAGAACTCTCGGGGGGGGGAATCTGTGTTACCTGAAACTTCTGACTTCCCTTGAAATCTTCAAATATTGTGTAATATTCCACCTGAAGTTGAAAATCCCCCCCCATATTTGTTTCATGTGTTACTTAGAAACACCATTTAGAAAAATAAACATGCGTAGGGTTGACTGATTGATTGCCACACATTGGTGAGCACTTTCCTGCTTGAGCACATGCAACCCACCCCCCAAAAAAAACCTGTCTCTCTAAATGGAAAGGAAGGATAGTTCGAAATAGTCATGATATCTTCACATTAGCTAAACTGTCTATCTCAGAAATGGACACTCCAGCACAGAGTAAGCCAAGTCACACGTAGGATGGAATGCTGTCTATGGGGTTTCCAGTGGCCCTTCACACACTTCAGTCAAGCTTGGACAGGGAAGGAGAAAGATCCAAAAGCAGCAAGAAAAGCAAAATGTTGTGCTCACAGAACACAATTTGTGGCTATTGAATCCGCAAAGTTAAGCTCAGTGGCAGAGCATGGGATTTGCCTGCTTGAAGTACCAAGTCTGAACTCTGGTACAGCCACCTAAAATGTACTGCTGTAACAGAATTAGAGGTTTATGGACAGCAGCAAGGTAAACCCAGCAGCTGCTGAGTCACATGACACTGAGAGAGGTGGGAGCCAGGTGGCTCGGAACTCTCAGGGAAATGAGTGACAGATAACTGTACAAAAGTGACAGTTGAGAGCTGACTGTTGGGAGAGTCAGAGAACTAGTAGATGGCTTACAGGGAGTTAACACAGAGAGTGTTACTGGGAGAGCTTTGAGCTTTGCTTCCCTACAATGACTGTATTTCTGCAAGTCACACCCCTGCAGATAAACCCAGTTTTGAGGATTCTCTGATGGAATTAGGACAAAGGACTGGAAACACAGCACATCACTTTGGTAGGATGCTTGTGCCTCTCCTACATAATGAAAAACTTGGATTACTTTGCCCAGTGACATTCTATTTGTCATGTATGTGTGCAGGACCATTATATGGTATACTTCTGTCCATGAAAACTCTGCATATTGATGAAGTTTTCAAAGTATACCCTAGGGTGCCCTGGAAAAAGTTTGAAAACCAGAAACTTAGGTCCTAGCTACATGGCATGCAGCCCTCAGGTTGGGTCCTATAGGGTCCATCATGAGAACTGTCCATCAGATGTGTGCTTGTGAGTTCCTTACTGGAAATACAATTCTCAATTTGCAGGGTCTAATATGGATGAGGTCCACATTGCATGAGGAAAGGGTGTTTAACCCCTCCCTCTGCCCCAAAGTCCTGACCCAAAACGGTCCTGGGGAAGTATTATTTGATCTGTGGAGGAAATCTTTGTTTATCCCACCAGTACGTATGGAGCCTCCAAAGGCAAGTAGCACCTCCAGCCAATTTCAATTTGGGTAAGGGGTGGTAGTAGTGGGGAGGTAGAAGTTTCTTTGTACACACTATAGTCCCAGTCCAAATTTGAACCCCAAACGCCTTGGAACTGAGTTCCCAGCGGAGAACTTGCAAGCACAGGTAGTTCACATGGACTAGGGAAAAACATAATGGGGGGTTAGGCCCAAAGACATAAACCAACCTGATCTACAATTGGGGGTATCACAGTGTCTGGTGGCACCCTTGTAAATTATTGTATATTCTTTCAGTGCTCTCATTTGGAAAAGCCTTTGAGCAGACTATGTCCCAAACTGGACACATACTTTATCCACAGAAATGGTAGGCAGGAAGAGACCAGTGTTTGAAACCGTTCAGTGTTTTGGATTGGAATGACATGCTTGAAACCTGTTCTTTCAGCCATCACAAAAGTGATCAGCTTAATGGCTAGGTTTTCTACATCTTGTCAAGCTTTTATCGGCATGGTGGGCGTTGAACATCTGGGGAGAGGTAAAGAGCCAGTGCTATTTTGCATATGAATGCCATTTATTTCCAGGAATCCTTGCCTATCAGCAGCATCACAGACATCTCAACGCTGATTTACTTAAAAAAAAAAAAGTACTGGGAATTTCTTTTTATTCTGTCAGGTTTCTCTTTGGCTTATTCTATCCAGTGCTATCAGTAAAGAACTGGAGATAGCCCAGTGGGATTTGTGCCAAGTAAGAGACCTAACTTTCATACCTAACTCACTGCATACCTGGAGACCTACTGATTTTAGATAGGCGTATATCACATGTGCTCCTAAAAGTTAAGTTTTTATGTGTTTAAAGACCAGGTTCTTATTTTACTTTCTGGCAGGGTAAAGTCCATTTCATGCAGTGAGCATCTGGGGTGATGAGGGACCAAGCAGGTAAAGCAATCCACTGGAATCCAGGGCCTTCACGTTTTGAGACAATATGTAAACCTTTCGCTTGTAGTGGCTGTCTCTGAGTTTACCATACATTGCACCTTGAGACGACATAGTTCAATCTTGCTCAGCATTAATGACTAAAGTCACCACCCAATGAGAAAATGGCTTTATAAGAATTCACCAGTGGTCCCACTGGGCACAATCCAACAATGAGCTTGCAACTCAATGACTTCAATGTAATCTGAACATCACACATGATGGGAGGGGCTGTGGCTTAGTGGAATGCGTTGCATGCAGAAGGTCTCAGATTCAATCCCCAGCATCTCCAGTTTAAAAGACCAAGCAGTAAGTGATCCAGAAGATTTATATTTAGGACCCTGGAGAGCTGCTTGCCAGTCTAAGTAGGCAACAGTGAACTTTATTGACCAGTGGTTTGATTCAGTATAAGGTAGCTTCAAAGTTACTAGTTTTCAGTTTTTGTAATATCATCATGAGGCACAGTACACCAGTGGTTCCCAAGCTTTTTGGTATGGTGACTCACAAGTCCAAATTTACTTGGTACGGTGACCCATTCAAGGCTGGCCCACGGGTTTTTGGCAGCCTAGGCAAACAATGACCTTGGCACCCATCTTGTTCAGCATTCCATCTTCTACAGTGGCTAACCAGATGCTTTTGAAAAGCCAACAAACATCACACAAAGGGTGCAGCTGCCCCCGCTATGAACCCCAAGCAAGTGGTATTCCAACACATACAGCCTTTGGCTGTGGCAGTTAACATTCCAGCCTTTGACCACTCTTTACTTGTCCATTTACTCCCTCTAATCTCTCCTAGAAGGAGGAGGAGGAGGAGAAGAAGAGAAGAGATTGGATTTATACCCTGCCCTTCACTACCCAAAGGAGTCTCAGAGCGGCTTACAAACTCCTTTCCCTTCCCCTCCCCACAACAGACACCCTGTGAGGTAGGTGGCACTGAGAGAGCTCTGACAGAAACTGCTCTTTTTCAAGAACAGCTGTGCCAGAACTATGGCTTGCCCAAGGTCATCCAGCAGCTGCAAGTGAAGGAGTGGGGAATCACACCTGGTTCTCCCAGATTAGAGTCTGCGCACTTAACCACTACACCAAACTGGGACTCATCTAGTAAGACATTCATCTAGTAATCATCAGGACACATTTTACTTGATCAACATGTATATGCAGTGAATAAATAATAAAAAAACCCAACTAATATATGACATAGAAGATACCGTTTCCAGCTCCAGAGCTTGGTTTCCAAATATACAACAGAGTAATGAAAAGGGCAGGGGCAGCCGGTAGGGAGTGCTGGCCTGCAACCCACTTCCAGAGGCTTTGCAGTCCAATTTTGGGTCTCGACCCACGGGCTAGGAAAAACTGACATACACCACATTATGATTTGCTGTGTTTTGCTCTCTCAGCTTTTTTCGTCTCAGGCACTGCTCATATATGCTTGCTTCTGGGAGCACAATATCAAGTAGAAACTTGCATGTGTGAAGGGCCGAATGAAGATCACATATCACTTTCACAGCCCACTGATAGGTCAGATATGATGCATTTCAATAGCATCAATGGCACATCCGTCAATGCGTCGTCAGGCACTGTGATGAGAAGCCCAGCGGCCATAAAGTATGAGCAAACTTGCACGTGCTAAGGGTGAAAGCACACCACCACATTCGTTTCTTTCATTATTAATTGATTTAATCATTTTTTTTTGTTTTTGCCATCTTTGAACAGTGACGCCTCGAAACAACTGGCAGAATTTTGGCCAGCCGTATACTTCCTGCTTCCCAAAGTTTATTTCACCTTAGAAAATTAAAATACAATACAGTGTGCGTATGAGAAATTTTAGCAAAAAAAAAAAAAGTACAAAGATTTCAGTCATGAAATACAGAAAAAAAAACACCTTAAAAAGCAACATAAGATACAAGCATACAGTGGAAAAATATAATGAGATGTACGTGTTCCGGGGAGGGGGGAGGTGTTAGGGACACATCGTGACTCCCGGGATTCATCAGAATGGCGGCCATCGGCATCACGTGTTTCAGTGCCGAGATTTTTTATTACTGTTTGTTCTTTCATAATCAGCTTCTCTTTGACCTTTCCTTTTCTTAGCCTTAGGGCAAGGACTGCCTGTGAGTCCTGCATAGCCCTATACAACATAGGATAGCTCATTTGCATTCCCCTTTCTCCTCTGCGTGCTCCCACCTTTTCTCTTGCTCCATAGGGCTACAGTCTTCTGTCCTTCTCCCCATTTTCTCCAATGCACTTCTCTCACTCCTCTTAAGCCATGCCCTCTTTCCTGCTCTGTGATCCTGCACCCCTCGCCCAGCAACCTTTCCCCAACCAAGTCATTCCTACAGGTCAGGCTGGCTCGGTGTCTGCTTGTGGCTGCCTCGGTTCCTGGCCCCTGCCTATGGCTCACTTCCCCATTCCACTGGCTTGCTCCCCCACCCCGCCCGTGATGGGCACTGTTGTGCCATCATTCCACTGTTTTGTGTTTTCCTTAATAAGGAACAGAGAGCACGGCTGGAGGAAAAAAAATAGCCATACAAGAGTGAGAAGAAAATCAGGCAAATGATACAGAAGAGATTGGTATGAAATGGTTAAAATAAGAGGTAACAGACTACGTGGTATCATACATTTATGAAGTCCTCAGCCCCCCAAATATTTTAATTAACCAAAGTATGCCTGTGGCGTCCTGCTTATTGGGGAGACTGTTTCTCCTTTAAAACACACTCTGTATACTTGAACTTAGTAGATTTCTGCTGCCACCAGGAATTAAAAATTCCAAATCTCTCTATTTTGGTAGAATGACCCAGTGTCTGGGCACTTCAGAAGACTATGTGGCCCTGAGGAAGGACTGTTCTGATTGCTGGGATAAGTTTAAACAAATAATGATTTATTTATAAAAGAAGAAACTAAGTTTCTAGGTATTTCTGAACTGTTGTTGAAGAAAGAAAATATAACTGACAAAGCTTGGCATCACAGAGTCTCTCATACACCAACACTCAACTCTGACAGACTTCTCTCTCTCTCTCTCTCTCTCTCTCTCTCTCTCTCTCTCTCTCTCTCTCTCTTATATAGCCACACAGGCTAAACTCTCTCACTCATAGCCACACAGGCTAAACTCCAACTGCTTCCTCTGTCATATGGACTCTCACAAAAACTCTTCACACTCATCTCTTCAAGAATACAGGATCACCTCATAGACATCTCTCCTCCCACACTCTCAGTCATCAGCCAATCACATCACACTTGTCTCCCTCTATCACTCTCCTTACATTATTGCAGTCACACCAAACATTTAAAGAAACACACACACCAAAAATGGTGCCATTTATTTGTATTACGTCTTGGGGGCTATCCATCTTTGAGTATAGCTGAGCTAGACCACGTGCTGTGGGGCGGTTATCACTATCAGTCATCTCTAGAGTGATTTTTCTGTTCTCAAGAAACAAACCTTTCAGGGGTAGCTAGTGGCTGGTCACATGATCAGCAGCCTCATGTTGTTGGACCGTATCACCTCAGAGTGCAGATGGGGGGTGGAATCAAATATTTTAAGACACCTTGCCCATCCCAAGCTAGCATGTCTGAAAGGAATTTCTTGCCTAGTCTTCTTGGCAATGTACTGACTTTCAGTGTTTGTAGCCTTTGTGATATGAGCGAACTCCCATACCTTGAGGTCTGAAGTGAGAAAGTGCAACAATGAATAAGAACATAAGAACATAAGAGAAGCCATGTCGGATTGGGTCAATGGCCCACCCAGTCCAACACTCTGTGTCACACTGTAGCCAAAACCCAGGTGTCATCAGGAGCACCCCCAGCAGGGCCAGAAGTCCAGAATCCCTCCAACTGTTGCCCTCCAAGCACCAAGAATACAAAGCATCACTGCCCGAGACATAGTGTTCTCTCTATAAAGGTAAAGGTTTTCCTCGCTTGAAAGTTAGTCGAATCCAACTCTAGAGGGCAGTGCTCATCTCCATTTCCAAGCCAAAGAGCCACTGCTGTCTGAAAAGGTTTCCATGGTCATGTGGCCAGCATGACTAAACACTGAGGTGCACAGAACGCTGTTACCTTCTCACCGAAGCAGTACCTATTTATCTACTTGCAATTTCTTGCTTTCGAACTGCTAGATTGGCAGGAGCTGGGGACAGAGATGGGAGCTCACTCCGTCACGCGGCACTAGGGCCTCAAACTGCCGAACTACAGACCTGCAGCTCTGATGGCCCTATGCACCATATGTATCACACGGGGCTGCTGATTATGTAGTTTGGAGCAAACTTTTTGAGGTAGGTTAGAATCCATGCATTGTAATCTCCCATAGTATAATTCAGGTACCGAAGTGGTACCTGTTTATCTACTTGCAATTTCTTCCTTTCAAACTGCTAGTTTGGCAGGAGAATGCCAGGTAGCGGAGATATAAACTTTATAAAGGACACAAACACAAAGGGTTTTTTTTTACTTAAAATAAAAACATGCTTAAAACGTTAGCACCCTTGCCATATTTTGTTTATTTAACAGTGTCTGATAACTGACACCTCTTCCTCTGAATTATTGCCTCAAAATGTCTGTGTTGTTTTAATCTTGAGTGTGCTGTTCAGGTGTGTATCTATAAGCTGCAAACCTATCATGACGCAGCAGCAGCAGCAGAACTGGAATAAGAGGCAGAAGGCAGCCAGTTCCACTGCGGGCCTGATAGAAGCCCTCCAGGGCCCTGACCTGGCCCCCAGGCTGCATGTTTGATACCCCCTGCTCTAAGCTGTGAAGTCTTGTGAGCAAAAATTCTACTTTGTGAGCTACTGGCATCAAACTTGTGAGTGAGCCATTTGGCTACTGCATAAACTAGTTTGCTCTGGAGTCATCCTTCCTGAGCGAAGATGAAAATGTGTGCGCCAGAGGCTAAAAATCTGTGAGCTAGCTCACACTAAATCAGCTTAGAGGGAGCACTGGTCTCTTAGTCAGGGTCAACACATGACTACACAGCGTCAGAGTTCTACTTTTTGAGGTCAGTTCTCGAGATACTCATTGTTTCATGAATGACAGTAAAAGGTGCAAAAATATGCCAAATGTTAAAAGAAGGGGGGGGGATCACTGAAGTCCTTTAATGTTGGTCTTACAGCATGGTAAACAAATGTCTGTTCTAATTATGTCTAAACTACTGAGTAACAATTGCTGAAGATTAGTAGGGAAGGGAATAGCATTCGTGCAACAGGCAAACGTCATTCTTGTTCAAATTTAAAAGAAACTAGAGTGGGTTCTCATATTCATAGTGTGTCGAAGAGCTGCAGACTTTGGCAGTAATAACAAGTGGCTGATTATCACCTACAGAAAACCAGTTAATGGGGGATCATCCAAATGTAAATTTCCTTTAAACCAGCAGTAATCATGCTGTTTAGACCATGTCAAATGCCTTTTCAATTTTAATATACTGAACACATTTCCTTCTGGAAGAAAGTCTATTCTGGCAGTTCAGGCACACAGTTATTCTGTTAACTGATGTCACTGGGAGCGATCACACTAATCCATGTAAAATAAATTATCCAACGATGTCAGAAATCCATGCCAGAATGTAGCCTGAATTCAGAACCAACAAGCTTACTTCTTATAGAACACTCTTACTTAAAGGAAGCATTTACGTCTGCAACTGAAAAGTTTATCAGGTGTGTGAACAAAATGAAGAGTCAGTAACAATGGAAGATCTAGTGTGCTACTACATCAAAATCGATTGTAAAAAGGAATCATGGCTATTGAATTCTGGAAAACAGTGACCCGTATCCTATCACTCAACTCAGCAAAGTTTGAATTCCAGCCTGTTGTGTGAATGAGGCAAATAGCAGTTCTCAGGGCTGTTATAGGTCAGGAAAATGGTGTGTATGGGGAAGGGGCTTAAGGTCTCTTCTCTTGGTACATCGTGTTCCCAATCTAAATTCCCAAGGAACTCCAGGCACAAATGTGGTGGAAAGTCTTAATGGCAGCCATGAGGACTTTGCAACATGTCACGTGACCTTCACTTTTAGCATCTCACTTTGGAGGTTCTTGCCGTCTGCTAAAACATTGCGGATGTATCCCAGATTCTTTCAAAGGACAAGTTTTTAAGGCTCCTTGCACACTCTTTTTGATTGTTGTTGCTTCCAGATGAAAGCAAGGAATGGCAAAGACCTTGAAGAGCAAACTGAACAAGCCAAGGAAATATTCCTCCATTTTCTCCAGCTATCAGCACGACTATTTATTCCAAGGAACTAGCCATCGTTATTTTTCACTCCAATAGTGAACCTAGGTCTGAAGCTCTCTAGAAGAAAATCCTTGTGAAATGTTGCTTCCATCTAAACTCCTATCTGCGGATCACCAAAATATCCCGGCTTAAGATCCTGGTAAGTCTGCCAAGACTTGACAGTTTGAAAAATCCACTATGGTACTACCACAAGATATGGTGATGGCCACTAGATTATATGATTTTAAAGGGGATCTCTACAAATCCATGGAGGATACGGACCTACCACTCCAAAGTCTGGAACTTTCCTCCATCCTAAGGAACCTTCCTCCAGCTTAAATGGCTTGTCTTCCTCTGGTGGAAGAATCACATGCAGGAGGAAGGCTCCTTAGGTTGGAGGAAGGTTTCAAATGTTGCTGAATGGAATGATAGAATGTAGGCCAAAGTCAACCAGTGACTATTAGCTATGATGACTCAGTGAAACCTCCATGAGGAATATAAATTGCAGGGGAGTAATGCCAGGGGAAAGCTACTGCCTTCATGTACTGCTTGTGGGCTTCCTCCGGTGGCCACTGTGAGAATCAGGATGCTGACCAGCACACTTACCAGCCACTGTGGGAATCAGGATGCTGGACCATTGGGTCTGATCCAGCAGGGATCTTCCTACGTTAACAATGATGAGAGACCATGGCCCGCATGAAGTACTTGGTGTCAACACAACTAGTTCTTAGTAGCAGGCAGTAAATGTTCTAGAGCTTTTGCAATGAATATTTATGAGAATTCCAGGAAGAGATAACTGTATGTCGAAATACTGAGCTTATAAAGAACCAAGGAAGCTGCAAACAACTAGAACACTGTAGGAACACTGAAGGAATTGAATGGGCAATTCTTAAGTCTGAAACAGGCAGAGAAAGGAACACAAGAGTCATTCCAAAGATGGGAAGAAGCAATTCATTATCTAGTTAAAACAGCTTGATATAAAGTGCAGCTGACTTTTGTTTAATGATATCTTTCTTATATTTTTTGCAACTCTGTGGCATCATCAATATATTTATTTCTGAACTGTGCTATAAAGGATATGACTGATAACGCTACAAAAGGAAGCTAGCTGGACCTCCTGATGGCACCACTGCCTCCTGATGGACCACTGCTGGACCTCCTGATGGCACCTGGTATTTTTGGCCACTGTGTGATAGAGTGTTGGATTGGCCTGCTTCAACATTGGCTTCTCTTATGTTCTTATGTTCTAGAGAGAGACTAGGAAGATTTCTCTGCAAACATGAAGGAAGCACCAAGGTTGCAGAATTTAAAAAAAAAATCATAAAGGGATTAAAACTCCCCAAAATAACAGAATAAATGTCTTCAGCTTTAAGAAAAGAATGCTGAGTCATGAGACTCTGCTGGGGTTGGGTAGGCAACCAAAATGATATTGACAAGCCTTCCAAGCCAGGGTTTTGTAAAACAAAACCTTGGGGGAGCAAGGGTAGACTGGGTGGCCAAAACAGCTTTGCAAAAGGTCCAGCTCTCCCCCACTCTCTTGTCCGTTCATGAAGGAGGTCTTGCTGGTGACAGGGCAGATGGGGAAGGGAAAGCGAGTCATTTAAATCCCCCCCACTTCCCCAAGTTTCTCCGCAAAAGCGGTGGGCTGGCTGGAGAAGGGAAGGGCAGGCAGCCAAGCATGCCTGAGTTCCCTACTCCTGTGCTTGTTACTCCCGGAACACCATTCCAGCTCATTTCCCCTCAAAATGACCCCTGTATGTGTGTGTGTATATATATATATATTAACCTCCGTGCTTAGAGGAAGTGTGTGTCAGGGCTGCTTTACACATTGTAAAAAGAGATCTATTATCAAGGAAACCTTGTAACATGCAAAAAAAACCCCTAAAACCCAAACATACAGGTCTTTTATTGACCATGGGTATGCTGCATGTGAGACTAAAGACTTCCTGCAGATTGTGCATGTTGTGTATACATAGCTTTAAAAGGACATGCTTGGCTTTCACATGTTATGATATACTGTGTAGACAAACATTATTTCAAGCATGTGTTTACTAATGCCATAACACCGAACGTCGGTGACATTAGCGGTGCTGTTATCCTTTGAAAGCCTAGTGATTTAAAAGCAATGGAAAGAAATAGAGCACAAAAGAATGTGCTGAAGACATATTAATTAGAGCTGTCGACCAATTAAAGAATGACTCATCGACATATTAATCTATTACATATAAAGAAATCTGCATGTCACCAAGCTTCCAATATACATAAGTTTTCTGAGGGAGTGAAGGAAGCTCGCAGTTCAGTAAATAAAATGTACCACATTACAAATAAACACCATCTCTAATATTTTATTCTCCCATGCTATATCACTGTTGAACCAAAATGGCCTCAAAAATAATATGCGTGCCTTTAATTTGCAACTATACAAATTAAGATTTGCCTTTGCTAATTAGGCCTCCAGTTATTAATCCAGTAAACCTGGATTACCATATACAATTGCTCAAGAGTAGGACTTACTGAAATCAGTGGAATACTTCCCAGTAAGCATGTATAGGGTCGGGTTGTACAGCATTTACTTTTTAAAAAATAATTCAGTCAATTAATCTACTGATTAAACTAAAGGTTATAGCCTTAATATTAATACATGTGTATTTCGATGGAACACTCGATGAATCTTTTGCTGGTGGAGGAGAAATGAGTTCATGAGTGCTCATGATGTGTGAGCAGACGGAAGAAAGTATTTTTTCTACAAAAATAAAGTTGCCTATCAGGAAAATACATTGTGCGGAGTTACATACAAAATGACTCTGCTGGTGTGTAGGAGAAGCGTGAGTCTAGAATGCTTATCGCCGGATGCTCAGAGCGCCAATTGAATGGGCAAACAGGGAATCCAGACAAATGGAATGTTAATGACAAACAGCATTATAGACTGCAATATATATTCTTTTTTTTGTTTTAAAAAAGGAACCCTTTGCCAGACTAGCTGAGATGTGGCAGGCATGTCAATTACTCTAAATACCCCTGGGAGCAACAGGAATAGAAATGGAAAGTGACGGGCCCTGTGCTTTTCCCTAGCCGGGGTATGGCTGCTTCTCTAACATACTGGTATGAAATTGGTCCTCTGCATCAGACAAGGTTCAAGTATCTTGGTGGCACAAAGGCTAGCAGAGAGGGGAGGCTGCCAAAAGATTTTAATTGAGGCAAACGGATGTCATCTCTGTGCAAAACCCAGCTCCGAATGACAGTCGGATTGCTGCTGCTCTGAAATATTTGCAAAGAAAGCCGCTGAACACAGACAACTTTGAATTTTTCATATATACATATATATTTTGCTTCACCTAAAAACTGCTTGGTTAATTCTGTAGAGTATTATTTTTAGAAACTGACAAAGAAAAGAAATCAATCGGCTAGGAGGCCTGACAGACTTATTGTGATATTAATAAACGGGATCAAGCCTCGTTCACCCGTTCACACAAAGAAAAACAGCATTACATACTTCTCTGAGAGCCAGTGATGTTCTGTTTCACGTACTTCCTTTGTCAAGGACCACTTTCCTCCACAAAGACTGAGTTACATAAGAGAATGCAGGGACATCTCTGAATTCTTTGTTGCCACTCTGTCACTTTGCAATCTGTCCCTGATCACAACATGCAACTAACTGCCACAGAAGCATCGCGTCCTAGACTGCAATTGCAGCCGTAATGTGGGTGGGGGGGTGAGGAACGGTCCTGTTAGAGGCCTCAACTTCAAAAAAAAAAAAAAAATGTTCGGTAGCCTTGTTTGTTAATATCATACATTTTTCTGAAGATGGCCCAATCTGCATCTAGCATTTGCTCTGCTGTCTTACTAAACCCATGCTGGAACAGAAATTCCCCTCTACATTGCATGCCACTTTCATTTTCTTTGATTGTCGGATTTTATGGCAGTGCCCCGACTGCATGCTGTTTTCACTTCCTGTGGTCTCTTGGTTTTATGGAAGCATCTGCATAGATTTATGGCCATTTTATGGCCATTTTGGGGTAACTCTGTAGTCAGTACAGCGTTGGCCTGGGGGATTTGAATGTGGTTTTGAGCTGCATCTTTTTCTGTTCCAGTGTGGGTCTGGAGCAAATGCTAGAGCAGATTGGGCTGATGTTAGAATCACAGAATTGGAATGGGCCATCCAGGCCATCCAGGCCAGCCCCCTGTTCAATGCAGGATCAGGCTGACAAGTGTTCTTCCACCCACTGCTTGAAGACTGCCAGCGAGGGGGAGCTCACCACATCCCTAGGCAGCTGAATACCACTGCTGAACTACTCTTCCTGTAAAGAATTCTTTCCCTAAATACCCAGGCCTTGAACAACCTGTAGCCCACCCAAATGACCACAGCTCATTAGCAAGTTATGATGTCTCACTAGGGCTTTCGATTTATGCTGGCCATAGGCTGTAATAATAATAATAAACTGTGAAACTAACTAGGGCAGGGGAGGCCACCCCCAACACATATGTATCCCTGGGTCATTTTTCTCAGCCTGCAGTCCTGGTTCTCTGAACCCCTGAGATGCCAGCAGTACTGCTAGAGCTGGCAAGCCTTTGAAATGCTGGTAAATCTGCTATGTTCAATTTGCTCCCAATGTCTGGCAAAGTAGGGCTGCGGTCACACACACAGTTTGTGGTGCTACAGTGGCTTTACCTGTGAGGAATAAATTGGCCCCTCCAGATGAGGACATCTGCCTCCCGTGGTGTTCCGCAATGGAGTGGAATAAACAGATACCGGGGAAAGTCCGGTATGAACAGATTGTCCACAGTTCCCTCTGGGTTTTCTGACATCTGAACTCTCCTGCAGTGAAAGGTACCTGAAAGGGGCTCCTGAACTTGTAGATCCATTTCCACCACTGTGTGGTTTTTTTAGTTGCTGCCCATATGCCCTTCCATCCACCTGTATTTAAATAAAACCCACCCTTACAGCTTGTCCCGTGGTTGAAGCGCAATACTAATGTGGATGCTTCCCCATGGGATGGCCAAGTGGGTAACCAACCACAGGGTGTGTAGTCTGGATGAAATGCTCCGCTATACTTTGAACTGCTCCAATTTGAGGTGCCACCATACCGTGCCAAGCCACCAGTGTGACTGCAGCCTAAAACTTCCATTTCACCCCACTTCCACTTTTGTTTGCCTACCTACCAAACATCTTTGCAGGTAGATGCCTGCACGTTATCAGCACCCAGGACCAAAGCATTCGCTTACCTCTGCACTAGGGACTCACTACATTCCTGTCTCTTGTTGCTTACCTGGGACTGTAAAATTGGGGAGGTGGTTAGCAAGGCCTTGGCAGGTCACAATAACATTGCTGCTGGGTCTCGCACACTTTGGTAGATTACTCGTTGTACAAGCCTAACTTACGGTGCGCTAAAATAGGCTGCTGCTCCAAAAGCATGTCGACCATATGACAGCAACTCAAGATTGGGCAGGGCCCCATGTGAAACAAACAGCAGTAGAGTCGCTGTCACTGAGAAGGCACAAGTGCAAGAAACCTACCAGATGGGGTGGGGTGACCGGTGTCATATCAAGTGCATGTTCTTGTGAGGATATGGGCCAGAGGGCACCGACTCCACCATTACCTTCATTCACCATGCTGGTATACCTGGGCTATGCTCGGCTTTTGTTTTGGCAGGGATCAGGGAGGGGTGGGGTGCTGAATCTTTGCATTTAAGGCAGCCCAAAACATCCTTGTCTGTCATTCTTAGCAGAGGGGGCCAAAGGCATGTCGCCTGAGCTACTCTCTTACCCCTAAAGATGGTCTCTCCATGGCAAGGTTGAGGCACAATGGTGGGGCAATGTGGGCATGTTTGTAGTGCTGCTGCTGCCGAGGCTGTATCTGCTCTATAAATAAATACAGGACTTTAGTCGCCAGAGCTGACAATTTGGTACCTTCCATAAAATACAATCATTAGGGATTTTTTTTTAAATGAAAAATATATAACTTTTTTTTTTTTAAAAAAAGAACTCTTTCAAATGTGGTTATCTCCAATCATAGTCCAGTGATGTGCAAGCGCACATAGAATTTCCACTGCTTCTATTTGCTCTCTGATACACATGTGTGTGTGCATTTGTGTATACACACACACACATATATATATATATTTATCTCTCTGTATGGATATTATATGTCCTATTCTTAATTGTGGTAAGAATAAAAGTTATGGACCTCTTTTGGTGTCTCTTGATGACAACGGTTGCTGCTCCACCATAACTCCAGGGCTGCTACCAAACAGGCCAGGAGCAAGCCCACAGCCAGAATGCAGAAGACCCCAGCAAAACTGTGAAGCTTCAGGGCCTTCCCGTCAGTCTGAGCATTGGCGTGGCTGTTCAAATCACAGCGTCCCATCCGCGGCCACCATTTCTCTTTGAAGACGTCCAAGTAGCCGGCTTCTTGTAGTTCTAAAATCCTGCAGAAAAAATTGTTTTAAGGGGGGGAAAACCCTGTAAACATTATTTTCCCAAAGGGAAAGTAACAAAGGAACTCATTAGGCCAAAGAAGTTAATAGCAACCGTTTACAGACTGTTTTTTGTCTGGGTTGCCGGACAAAATATCGACTGCATAATGAGATATTAACATGGAACTGAAAAAGCTCTGCAGAAGTGTGTATGGACATCAGAATTAGAACACTGGGAAAAGTAAACAGTGAAGAACTAATGCAGGCACATATATGCACTCTAATCCCCAAATGTAGTGCATGAACGGGACAGATAAATATTTGTAAACACACACCATAGATAAACTCATCAGAGAAATAGAACTGGTTGCAGATCCCTGTTGAGTGTACAATCTTACATAGCATGTTGCTGTGTAAAATGTCCTCTGGCTCTTATAAAGGGTTGCCAGCTCCAGGCTGGGAAGTACGTGGAGATTTGGGGGGTGGAGCCCGAGGAGGGTGGGGTTTGGGATGGGGAGGGACTTCAATAGGTAATAGTGCCGTAGAGTTCACCTTCCAAAGGGACCATTTTCTCCAGGTGAACTGATTGCTGTTGCCTGGAGAACAGTTGTAATCCCAGGAGATCTCCCTCTGCCACCTGGAGGCTGGCAACCCTTTTGTTCCTGCCTTTGGTAGACAGGTAGGCTTGCCATTCCCCCACTGGGGATGGGGGTTTGCCCACTTTATGGGCCCCCAATCTGCCAGCCTGGATCCAGCCAGGGGAACGTTGTAGCATTTGGCCAGAAATTTTATGGTACCATAGAGTTTTTTGGTCAAGTGCTAGAGTGTCCCCCCAGTGATGTACCCGGAGGTGATATCATCACTCTGGGCATATCACCGGGGGTGGGGTGCTCTAGCATTCGACCAAAAAACTCTATGGTACCATAAAGTTTCTGACCAAATGCCAGAGCGTCCCCCTGGCAATGTGCCTAGCATGATGTCACCACTTCTGGGTGACATCATCACGGTGTGCATGCATAGCCCACACGCCAGAACATCCAGGAAGGGAAGCTCCATCCCCCCACAGCAGAAGGTAGGGACCTGGCAACCCTATGGATACAGCATCCTAACTCCCAGTATTTTCAATTTACTTAGATAAAAATTGCTTCTGTTGATTATTAAAGCCCACCCCCCATCAAATAACTTTATCCCATAATTTTTAATTCATGGTACTGCTCTTAACACACAGTTCTGGGAGCCTGAGCCAATCAACCTTCAAAGGGTGCCAGTCTCTATAAGGTGCCAGTCTCTATAAAGGCCGTTTCTGCTCCCTAGTTCCCAAAAACCTACCTGAACTGCCATTTAGGATGGGGCCCTGCTCTGATTTTGAAGAAGGAACAGAATTAGAACACATTATGAGAAAGCAGAAACACCAAGACACAGTTCATGGGCAGGGCCCTGTATGTTAGCGAAGTGGGATGCTTAGCTTGACTTTGGGTTTACACAGTTCAAGACAGACAACTTTGTGTTACCTTTGGGAGAAGAGATCCCTATAGGGGCTGCCATGCTGAAGCGCTATCCCATATCCTTTGCTGCTGATGCTGTTTCCGATGACTGTCACAGAACAATCGTCATCCGTCAGTGCTGCATATTCCACTACTGCGACGTCCCACAAGAATGCGTAGTTGCCTTTCTTGGCCTGTCAAGACATTAGCCCAGACAATATAAGCTTTTAAAAATCCTGACGATCCCTCTAGGTCTCAAAGGTAGCTATGCACATCCCTGACTCTGATAAGATGTTATAATTACTTGCAGGAACTGGGGACTGTTTCACTCATTTTAAAGGGGAAATGGGTTTAAAGTCCTGTCAGGATACTTCAGAAATTTTGTCAGCCCAGGGCCCTCCAAAATGCCCCCTAATTTCATGTAAATGAAGAAAAAAAATTAGTGGCCACAGGCTTGTAAAATTCTCTTTAGGAAATGCCACAGATCGTTTTGGATCTTTCAACATCTTCCAAAATGAGATTAGAAATGGCAGTGATCAAAATTCTTTGAACTTGCCACGCATTTTCTGATGGTATTTCACCTAAGCAGCAAGGCCCTTCACATTTACTTTGGACACCAGAAGATCAGAGACGGGAAAAGTGAAGCAGAAAGCTAATGTTGGCCTTGTTAAAGACTTCTGCTTTAAAAATGCTTGTGAGGTGAAACAGAAATGGCTGCCTTGGGACAGAATATAGAAGTGGCCTGGCCACTTGGTTACTGCGAGGCAGGCAGTTTCTTCAGGATAGTTCCACTACTCAAAGTTTTTTCTCCTTTCCCCCAAAGGTGCCCTCCACTATAGCTTGGCAAATACTAATATAGTGATTGTCCAGTACTAGACATAGCGATGGATTCAAAAAATCAAGTAAGATTTAAATAGAAGAAGAAGAAGGAGAAGGAGAAGAAGGAGAAGGAGGAGATTGGATTTATACCCTGCCCTTCACTACCCAAAGGAGTCTCAGAGCGGCTTACAAACTCCTTTCCCTTCCCCGCCCCACAACAGACACCCTGTGAGTCAGGTGGGGCTGAGAGAGCTCTGACAGAAACTGCTCTTTTTCAAGAACAGCTCTTATCAGAACTACGGCTTGCCCAAGGTCATCCAGCCAGGTGCAAGTGGAGAAGTGGGGAAATCAAACCCGGTTCTCCCAGGCTAAAGTCCATGCACTTAACCACTACACCAAACTGGTTCTATTTAAACAATAGAACAAATGTCAGTTGAGTGCATGCTAATCCAAGAAGAGTAACAAGAAAAAATCAAAGCTAACTCTACCACTGTCCATATATATCACATTTATAGACAGTAAACCTCCTGTTTCCATTACATTCACACCCACCACAGACCCTTTCTTTGTCTGCTATCTTAACGAGGGTTGCCAGCCTCCAGGACCGGCCTGGAGACCTCCAAATATTATAACTAATCTATAGATGACAGGGACCAGTTCCCCTGGAGGAAATGGCTGAAGAGTGGACTCTTGACCTCACTGAACTCCCTGTCCTTCCCAGACTCCACCCCGAATATCTAGGAATTCCCCAACCCAGAGCTGGCAACCCTACTTTTAAACCAAGCCTTCCAAGGTCCTATTTTCTTAACAGAGTTCCCTTCATGGTCTTCTCTTCAGCTCTCCCTTGACCCAACTGACTCTAACTGATTCTTCCCAGCCTTAGAACTTTCACACTTCCACCAATCAGGCCCAAAGCTCCCCATGCTGACCAATCACAGCTCAGCCAGGCATTAACCAATCCTCTCTCAGTTCCAAGAGCCTCCTCCTAAACTCATTCTCTCAACGGAATTCTCCTGACTAACGCTTATGTCACTGTGGGAGGGCTTCTAGTGCCCTGGCCCCACTGCTGGATCTCCTGATGGCACTTGGTATTTTTGGCCGCTGTGTAACAGAGTGTTGGACTAGATGGGCCATTGACCTGATCCAACATTGGCTTCTCTTATGTTCTTATGATCTTATGTCACTGATACTAGGGCACATGCTTAGCACAGCATCAATAGTGCATGGAAGTTCTCTTGCGCTACCAAATTTACACCGAAATGCTCCACAAATCCTAGCCAGCCCTACCCACCGTATTGTGCCACCTTTTTAGTTTTTTTGCTTCTGGGTGGAGGGCCAGTCCTGCCCAGCAAGTAGATCAAGCACAGACTGGCTCAATTGCCAAATCGAACTGGAGAAAGAGAGGGTATTACTTCAGTATTTTCTGTCTCTAGTCCTGTTCCCACACTCTGCATCCAAATGCTGCCTTGAACCTCAAAGCTGTCTCCTATCGGTAAGCAGCCAGTTCAGTAGGCATGGATACTGGCACTGTCTCCTAAGGAAGGCCACATCCCTTCTCTCTTTTTTTTGAGCTGCAATGCAGGAGAAAGTTTTCTGCAGTGCCCCAGCTTAAGCAGTCATCCTACACCTCATGCTTCTGGCCATCCACAAGAAGTGCATTAAGACAGTGGCCTTTCCCTGCTGTTTTCCTTCAGCATCTGGTATTCAGAGACATACGGCTTCTGCACACGGAAATTCTGTTTGTGGTTAATAGCTCCCGATTGGCTCATCCTCAGCTGTACTATCAGAGCTAGGATTTGGGAAACTGTAGAGCACTGCTCCACAGGCTCAGTGGAGTCTGTGTGCATGGGGTGGGGGACAGCAAATGCAGGCAGTAGATAGCAAGTCCTATTGAGCACTGTGGAACTTACGCCTAAGTAAATATGCACACTGATTAAAGCAAATGCCTTTGCCTGTGGAGATGGTGGGATGGAGCAGAAGTCCATCAGTGGCTATTAGCCACAGGGTATAGATGGGAACTCTCAGTCTGGGGCAGGTGATGCACTCTATTCTTGGTGCTGGGGGGGGGCAGCAGTGGGAGGGCTTCTAGTGTCCTGGCCCCACTGCTGGACCTCCTGATGGCACCTGGTATTCTTGGCCACTGTGTGACAGAGTGTTGGACTAGATGGGCCGTTGGCCTGATTCAACATTGGCTTCTCTTATGTTCTTATGGGCTGAAACAAGTTTCCTGAATGTTCATTCTGTGCTTTGCAACTGAAGTATACATTACCCTCTAAAGCCATTAAGTCCTAAATCTTCGATGATCTAAGCTGCTTATCCTGCATTAGTATCCTTTTACAAAATCTTCTAAATTAGTGGCCATCACCACATTTCTGTTTCATGAATTCCATAAATCAATTACATGCTGTGTGAACGTTGGCCTTCGTCTAGCCTGAACTGATTATAGAATGTTATCTGTGCTCTCCCAAAGGAGGTCCTGTGTTGAATGGAGTTTTGCCCAAGACTGTTACATGATAACATGCATCTGGCTGATAAAAGTCATACACTAGGAAGAGGATGAGGGAGGAAATGTTTCCCAGAAGTCTTGGAGCAAATCTTGTTTCCATTGTTCAAAGAGAAAACCTGTACACCAAAGGTCATTCCCATTGTGTATGATGGGGCACATTAGTGTGCTGTGGGAAAAAAAATCAATTAAAGGCTCATGGGAAAATAGCAACATAAAACACAAGTTAAAGTAGAACATCAAGCGCATTTATCTGTTCTTAAAGGGGTTGCCTTTCAAAGGCTGCTGCTCTAAACACACTTTCTTGGAAGTAAAGCCAACTGAAATCAGTGGGGTGTATTTTCAAATAAACACGGAGAAGTTCAGTCTGCATATCCAGATGCCTTCAGATCAAACTCGGAAGCTGTGGCAAAGGTAAAGGGAAAAAAAGTTTTCCCTTTACACTTCGTTAATTTAACAAAATCCATAATTTTAGGTAATTACCCTTTTTTGCAGCATCCCCTACTCCAGCTAAGTAAATCTTGTTGGGGTGTAAGAATGAAGGGCACCTCCTGATTTCATTCAGAGAAGCCGTCTGCCTCAGCTAGCCGGAGCTAGGGAATGAGTGCGCTACACAAAGGAAGCTTTCCTCTTTTGTCATGACAGAGGAAAGGGACCGTATTCCACTAGTTGCACTTGTGGCTGATATTGACCTACATTAGCGCACACCTACACAGCTCGTCCACAAATGTCAACCTTAATTGGGATTCCAAACAGTGGCTGCATGCTGTGTGCATGATGAATGTAAATCATTTCTGTTAATGTAAGATGTTAGAAATGTCTCTGGATGGGAATTCAGGGGGAAAAAAATGATCACTTCGCTCGGTTAAAGTAATCACTGACTTTCCTAATGCATCTAAGTAATATGTGTTTAAGTCTCCGATGAATGTACAAAGCACAGTGGAACAGATGGGCTGGAGAATATAATGCAAATAAATGAGTAATCGTAAATGCTGGCTTCCAAGATCCTTTAAAAAGAAAAGGAAAGGAAAGGTCAGAGCACTGAGGGGTTTTCTCTTCACATTAGGAGGAGCTAGAATTCTTTAATGTTTGTGTTAATAGTAAGTCACTGAAGGTACATGGGTATTTATTTTTTTTCCTTTAGGCAGTTTTTTATTATTCATTTAATACATTTTAACCAGCCCTTCCTCTAAAGCTTTCAAGGTGATGTACATCCCACCTCCATTTTACCCTTGCAATAGCCCTGTCAGGTTGGTTAGGCTGAGAGGGGCGCGACTGACCCAAGGTTACTCAATGAGCTTTAAACCTGGGCCTTTCCAGTCCTAGCGCAAAATCCTAACCATTACACCATCTGGCATTTCATATTTACACCACAAACCCAGGACCACATTAGACCTTGGGGTAATCCAGATGCCGTTGCCGAGAAAGGCCACTACACCTCAAATCCCCATCGCCCTCCAAAATGTCTCAAAAGAATTTGCTTCATATCGTGTTTGTGTTTTGCATTGCCCTGGACAAAACCACTGGATGCTAATGGGGGAAGGAGGGAATGTGGTGACTAGGGTTGCCAATTTTGGTTCAGGAAGTGCCTGGAGATGTGAGGGTGGAGCCTGGGGAGAACATAGGGATGCCAGCCTCCAGGTGGGACCTGGGGATCCCTTGGAATTACAGCTCATCTCCAGACTACAGAGATCAGTCCCCCTGGAGGAAAATGGATGCTTTGGAGGATGGGCTCTATGGCAGTGTACTCTACTGAGGTCCCTGTCCTCCTCAGGCTCCACCCTCACATCTCCAGGCACTTCCTGAACCAAAATTGGCAACCCTACTTGACCCCCCATCCCCCACTCGTGGCCGGGGGGACCTGGCAACTATAGGACAACAGGGTTTGGGGAGAAGAAAGACCTCAGTGGGGTCTAGTGCCATAATCTCTACCCTTCAGATGTTTTCTGCAGGGGAATTAGCTCTGTAATCTGGAGAGGAGTTGTAATTCTGGGAGATCTCCAGGCCCCCACCTGGAGGTTAGTAATTTGTGTTGTGACATCACCACAGCTGGTGATTTTACTAGGTGTTATGGAGAGTGAAGGATTACTAGAGGCACAACAGCCATTGTAGCTTACCATAATGCTTAGTTTGACCCTTAAACTGGTGTAATGGCCGGGCTGTCTCGCCGAGGAGCATGGGGCATTGTATGTCTTGCATAGAGAAGGTGAGGCAGGAATCCCCAGTATAGAATTCTTGGGGTATTCACCAAACAACAGTTATCAGAATTCCCAAGCCATGGCAGTTAAACTGGTGTGATTGATTGATTGATTACTTCTTACTGTTTTTGCAACCAGACCAGAGTGATAAACAGCAATAAACTGGAATAAAACCAATGGAAGTTTGCAATATCTACATACCGCTATAAGACTAACCCATCCCAACTGCATAACTGTTATCAGCTGCCAGCTTTTAGAATGCCCAGCAATTAAGCTAATTTCCCATAAGCATGCTTGCCCACAAATGATTACAGTACACTGAACTCCTGGATAGCATTCCCCAAAGATGAAATAAATGTGAGCGAGCATGTAGAAAACAAAATCAAGTCTTTGCCCTTTGAGCAATTAAGCAAAACCGTCAAGTCCTGCAGACGGACGTCTAATGAATAAAAAATGGTCGCTCATAATTATCATATGGGTAATAATGTTACCGTGCCAGATAAGATGGTCCCAAAGGAAAGCGAGTGGAAATGGATAAAGATTGGTCAGCTTAAAAGTGGCACATTTAAAATGTCTGTTGCTGCACAGAATTGCCATCGGGAGCTTTGCTGAAGGTGCAAGAATGAATCCTAAAGCCTGAATCCACCAGAAGAAAGCATCTCTGCTAGCAGACTAGATCCATGGGATCCAACCCAATATCACCTCTGTCAAACACAGTATATAAAACGGAAACTCGGCTTCCTGACCCCAAGGGTCTGAGCCCTCTCTAGCCAAACCACCTGTGTGCCAGGGCCATCCCCAATGGGGACATCAGTGACTGAGCTGAAGTGCCCGGACTGCCCATTCCAACCAAGGATGGAACCCTAACCCCCCACCTGTCCTGGGTCCCTCCCCGTATTCCAAATCTGACAGCCATTCTTCTCATTTAGAGTCAAGATGACATGGAGATGGAATCTGAGACCCTACTGCCTTTTCTCAGCCTGCTCAAACGATTTTGGTTCTTGAATCTTCTTTGTGTTCTAAGTCCAGAAATGACAGCCAGTAATGGGTATGAATAATTGACTGCAGGTGGCAGACCTAGAGCTGCCAGACCCCCAGGTCGGGTGGGGGCTCACCCATTTTTTCGGGCTTTCACATGCCCTTCTGCCAGCTGGCTGGCTGGGGAAGTCTCGCCCTCAAGCCCAAAAACCCACAGCCACCCCTCTCCTTCCTCTGTTGAGAGATTTATAGGACCCTCCAGCTGACAACTGGAAGGTCCTTTACATTTTGCAGAGGGTAAGGTGGCTGCAGGTGCACAGGGCCCCACTGGCTGCAAGCGCTTAAAGGGTCCCTTTAAGCGCTTGCAGACAGCGGGGACTGGCCCTGCGTGTCCAGTCTCCAAACAGCAATGTCACTTGGAGATCAGGCGCATGGGCCCTGCTGGCTGCAAGCCTTTAAGTGCTTCCAGCTGGTGGGGACTGGCCCCCATGCCTGAACTCCTTTAGGTGTATGGCCAGCAGCCACCCCTCTCCCTCCCCTCTTGCAAGATTTAAAGGGCCCTCCACCTGATCGGCGGGCCCTTTAAATCTTGCAGGAGGTTAGGGAGAGGGGTCGCCGCTGAGGATTGTTATTGGGGGCAGGGCTTGGAGTGGGGTCATCCCAGTGTGATGTCATCATGTTGGGGATGCCCCACCCCCTCTGGGAATGCCCCCCAAAGCCCCCTGCTGGGGACAAAAAAATGGACCTGGCAACCCTAGGCAGACCACAGAAGGCAAGGGTAGGGGCTACTTTTTGGGCAAAGACGTCACAAGATATTGCCATTGCAGTCCATGTCTCTGTGAATGAAGAACCCCACTGAGCCTTAGTGAGGTTCTGCCAGTAACCCACTGAGGAGGCCAGGAGAGGCAGGCAGAAGTGCAGGCCACACCCAGGCTGCTTCAGTCCAAGTGTTCCACAAACCTTGTCGCCTGTGTCAGTTGTAGCATATATGCCAGAACAGGACCCACGTAGTACTGTTAGTGAGACAGCAGTTTGGTATGGCTGCTGTATATAGCACGGCTTCCGTTGTGTTTGTCTTGAACAGAGACACAACCTGTCACAAATGGCACCTGAGACACCAGGTTGCATCAGACATGTTTACTTCATCTATTTCCTCTCTGTCTCTTGCTTCAGGGTTTTCACTGTCACCAGCTCTCTGGAGTCTGCAATCTGCTGACGGGAACGATAGCCCGTATCTGCGATATGCTTCCTATTTGCACCAAAGGTGCTTGGGGAATATTATCACCTGGAGGCATTCCATTTCCATTACAAGCCAATGCCTGAAGAAGAGGATGGCTGTTCCACCCTCTGCTTATAAAAGCCATGTGTGACTGAGACAGAATTTCTCTGTTTCGGCCTGAATATTTCGAGTCTGAATCACAAAGCAAGGCGGCGAGGCAATTTTTTGGCTATATTACCTTCTTTCACTTGGATTTACTTATTATTTCATTTATGTTCCATCTTTCTCCCCACTTGGGAACTCAAACGGCAGTGTAGTTATGAGATGGCAAAAAAAGAGAAAAGTTTACTGGCTCTTTCCTGGAATAAAACATGTGCCATAAATCAAGATCAAAATCAACAGTCCCATGACAGCAATGACACGAACCGGGAGGATGGCGTCTTGCTGGCAGGTGCGCTCCAATGCAGCTCCGATGAGAATAGCCCATAATCGCCCTGGGCGGGAAGGGTCTCGGACTATTCCGGGCCTCCCCAAAGCCCTTGGAGGAGGCTCGTAGCCCCCTCCAATTCTGCCCTTTCTTTTTTTATTATTTACTAAGATGCACACACTACAGCTAATTTTGTTTGTCCTGCTTCAGGTAGAAATATTAATTCTTAATCTCCAATTATGTAAAAGCTAAATAATGAGGAAACCTCAAGAAACCGAACTTTAGAGTATTATTTGATCCTTGCCTACTCTGTATTTTAGTTTAGAATATCCCTTTTCCCTGTACCTTGTAGTGTGTAGAGATAAAAGCAATAAAAAATGTTAAAAAAAGAGAGAGATACAATTTTTTGTGTGTAGCTTGTGAGCATGCCACAGAAGCAAAATCTGAAACAAAATGTGCTAAGAGTTTCTGCAGAACTTTCACAAGGGCATCCCACACATTCCTCGGTTGTCACAGGACTTTGCTTTAAGGGAAATCTGAAGATAAAGAGTTTCCACTCTGGGTTAAATGTTTCAGGACTGCACAAAAGCAAAAAAGAAAGAAAGAAAGAACGATCAGCATTTCCAGAACAGAGAGTTGACATGCACTGAATTGTAACCTCTAGATACCAGAAGTCTGTCTTTCTGCCTTCAGTTACCAACACAGAAGTCTTAGAGAAGACTTTCTAATCCCTCTCTCCCAAAATGGGGTATTAGTGCATACTTTAGATAAAATGAGGACAGACTATATATTTCTGGGAACTGCAGTTAATGTTGCCAACCTCCAGGTGGGGCCTGGAGATCTGCTACTATTACAACTGATTGCCAGACAATAGAGATCAGTTCCCCTGGAAAAAATGGCTACTCGGGCAGGCGGACTCTATGGCATTGTACCCTGCTGAGACCCCTCCCCTCCTAAGCCCCCACCTTCCCCAGGCTCCACCCCCCAAATCTCCAGGCATTTCCCAAACCAGAGCTGGCAACTCTAGAACTACTTAGTGCTTGCTTGCTTTTTTCAAGAGCCTCGGGGGCCACCAATTACAAAATGCAGCTTGGTGGGGGGAGCCAGTCACAAAAAAAGAGTCTTGTACAAAAATTACAGCGTTTCAGAGCAGGTCTATCGTCTGCCTTTTTTTCAGACCAACCTCCCGCCAATGTAACTTGCAATGCAAGGGGGAAATATACAATTACCTCTATATTTTCCCAGACAGAGGCAAACAGCAGCTTTGATGCAGGGGGAAAGAATCAATAACACGCTCCTTTTCTGCCCAGAGCAAGGGTGTGTGTGTGTTTCCCTGTGAGGAAGGAGCAAAGAGGTAGATGGGAAAGAGTCGTGGTGTTGTCGTTTTTCCCATCCAGAGCAAAGGCATGTGAGTGTGTGGGCCTCTTTCTCCTTCACCTGAAAGAGGAAGGCAGCTACTGCAGTAGCTTTAAGGGGAAGGATAAGAATGTGTTCACAATAGCACTGGCAGAGGGGGTGGAGAGCTGCTTTTAAATGCTTGGAGAGTGACTGGTTGCTCCTGAGTGACCTTCTGCCCCGCCCATGTGGTCGACTCTGCTAATTATCACCTTGCGACCAACGACATGTTTGCCATTTGTTTGCAGCAACCTTCAGAAGCCTGTTATTACAGGATTGGATGAGATAGTTTGACAGTATTATTTGCAAAAGGTAGACAGCTGATTTTGCTGGGGGAACTTTAAGATAAATGGGAAAGAGTAATCTTTTGTGTAATTTCTGCTTTGCAAAATGACAATGTGAAAGCAGGCACGAAATGTCAACCCCAAACTATGAAGGCTGAAATAATGATTTTGAAAACCAAGTAACTTGAAGATAGGAAGCGAATCCACAGTCCTGCTCCATAATACGGAGCCCATGGGTTGTTCTTAAGTTTACGGTGGCCAATTCTAGCATCCAGGGAAAGTACCGAATGAGTTCAGCATTCCTTCCTTCTTCATTACAGAATAATAGAAGGAATTAGCCCAACAGATGGCGTTGCTGGAGGGCACCTAGTGAGTTCATAGCCGGGGCAATATTTGAAACTGGGTCTTCATAGCCCTCAACGTATGCTCTTAGCGTTAGTTTTATTTCTCTAGAAAATGTACTTGCCACCGCTCCACAAACCTGCTTGAGGCAGCTTACAAGGCAAAACAATACAAGAGTAGAATCATAAACCACAAGCATGAAAATTATAAATAACAAGTGGGAACCCGCAAGGACTTGCGGGGAGCATCTCCTTTCACATCTCCCACTATTTTCCCTTTCCCTTTCCTGGAAGCCCTGTGGCCTCTCCCCTTTTCCTGGCTCCTTCTCTCTTTCCCACCCAACAGCCAACCCAAATTTACCTGCCTCCCAGTCTTCAGCTCTGCCCCAGCAGCCTCTGCCTGGGAAAACTATGGCCCAGTGGCGTGGTGCATGCCACTGGGCCAGACCCACTTGCATGATAGGGCTGGATTAGGCCCCACTTCTCTACCGGCACCCAAGCTTCCTTCCAGCCTGGCTATGTTTTTCCTATAGCCACCGTTAGGTGAGACAATCATTCCTCCCCTCCCACCCTGCAGCGACATGGCAATGTTTTTATGTTTCATAGTACCCTTCAGCCTTTTTCCTTTACTTTCAGATTTTTCTGCAACTCTGGTGGAGTCCCCAACAGTTTGCAGGAAAGTCTTACTTCAGTGTAAGTGGGCCTGATCTGTGAATTTAGCTATCCATAGATTTGGCTATTGGTATATAGACGATAAAGCCAGCGAATATACAAGCGAGGAGTCCATTATACACATTATAAAAAGCTTTTTTTTAAAAAAAAAAAATAATTCAGACACATAAAATAGTGTTTAGAGACCACCCTCTTAATAAGATCAGACAACAGCTGAAAAGAGCAATCCCTTTAGTTAAAAAAGAAATGTTTTGGCCTGGAAAGGGAAAGTAACATGGGCACCAGGCAGGCATCAAGAGTGCCAGGCGAGCCACCGCCATGACAGCTTTGCTCATCTGAGCAGGGCCTTCTGCGGGGGTGACCCCACAAACGGATGAAATCAACCTCACGGAACGGCCTGCCTAAGGAGGTCAGGAAGGCTCCTCCCTCCAGGCTTTCCACAAACAAAACAAAACTGAATTACTCAGAAGGGGGTTTCTATACCATTTCTATACTATAAAGAAATGGTTCAGGAAGATGCCCTGGTAAAGAGATGGGGACTGTGGACTACACTACTGTGTATAATACGTACAGTCTGTTGCTGTAGTATCCTCTGATTATGTAATTTCTGCATCATTTAACATGTCACGTTGATGTTCATACTTTGTTTCAGCTCCTTTTCAGATTAGGGTTGCCAAGTCTTACCTTAATTTTAGCGGGGGAGTCCCGGGTCCCATCCTGGAGTTCCACTATGATTCGAGGGAAAACCATAGAGTTTTCCCTTAAATGATAGAGCATTGCCCCGCAACGTGCCCAGCATGATGACGTCACCTCTAGGTGATGTCATCACGCCAGGCACGTCTCCATGATCCTGACATTTTGGGGGTGGGGTTCCCCCTGGCGGCCCAATCCAGCCCAGCAGGTAATGGTCCCATTGAGCACGGGTTTCCTCACCCCCCTCGGGGGACCTGGCACCCTATTTCAGATTTTCTGCAATCCAAAACCTATTGCGTTGCGTATTGGATGTCCCATCCAGTCATCCGTAATCCTGGGTAATCCGCCTCAAGTCTCAATGAGAAAGGCAGACTGTAAATGACATAAGTAAATACACGAGGGAGAGGAAATTCCAAAAGGAAGCACTGAAAACAAACAAACAAACCTGCTTCTGGTTGCCAACTCTTTAACCTCTGCAGCAGATGGAGCAGAGTAGGGGGTTTAGGAAGCAGATCTTAACTTGTGGGCTGAACAGTACAGGAGGAGGCAGCCCTTCATGTATCCTGGCCCCAAACCGCTCAGAACTTTAAAGGTAAGAATCAGCACTTTAAATGGTGCATGTCAACACCCAGGCAGCCAGTGTGGATCTTTCAGCAAAGGGGCGCTTTGATCCCTATGTCCCGCTCTCAATAGATGACCACTCCCAATGGTTTCATGCAGATGTCAAAGAGCATGAGCGGGACTGCACAGTATAAATGACAGGGGGTAAAAAAAGCAGTCTGCAGCACCCCCTTCTATTAGCATTCAGGAGGTCCAGCAACAGATTTACAAACTGCATCCGTGTACATGTCTTGTGATCTTCCGATCCTTAAAACCTGCACTGGAATAATTGTTCCTTCCTATCTCTATAAATACTGTTCAGCTAATCCTTGTGGACCAATCTACAAAATGCCAGCTGAAGCAGATGCAATGCTGTGTGACTTATATTAGGACATAAAACAATCCTCTTTAACCTGCTAGATTTATTTAAGAGTTCACCCAATACTGAAGACCTGCCATGAGATATAAATTTACATAGGCTTCCGAAATGTATTTGGTGAAGTCCACTTTACGAGGCTATTAAGGAAACTTTGTATATTCTGAGGGTGAGAGATAAAAGCAGATGGTGACGTTTCTACAATGGTACCCATTTTTAAGAGACAGTAAGCAAGGAGCAATAATGAATAGCCAATTTCCAGCACAGAATATGGGTAGCGAACTACATCATAAATCAGCATTAAGGAGAGATGCGGCTTGACCTGCCAGGGTAGATTATGAAGAACTAAGGTTAGATAACTTTCCCCTGGGAGTGAACAAAACAATCTGAAATTGGTTAAGTTGGTCAAATATTGCAGCACAACAGGCTGTAGGAAGTCTTTCGGGACATACAGGTGATAATGTCAAATTGTGTCTATTGCATAAGCTATCCTCATGCATTCAGTCTATGAATGACTTCAGACATTGCAGTAAAAAGATTCCTATGAAGATGACCATCCAAGTGTAGGCATAATTGGGTAAAAAGGGGGTTGAGATCTCCATATATTCAAGTTCCCTTTGTATGGTAGCTTCTGTGCATGTGCATGTGTATACACTTGAACACATATGCATGATCGATGCCCTCTGTTTTTATGGCGTTCAACATAGCCTGATATGCCTACTGCACCTGGAATGCTAGGAAGCTGGAGGAGCTGTTCCAGAAGGTGTGATTCCAAGTTAGTGTCACTGGAAGAGGTACACAGAGAAGGAAGTACTCGCTAGGCCCATGGTGTTATAGTCACCTCCCCTCCTCTTTGCTTTACCCATAATGGGCAGCAAGGGGGTAGAGAGTGACACTTCTGCAACTGTCATGGAAGTGGAGTTTGACTTCCATTTTTGAACCTCTTGTGGAAACATACAAGGCAGTTTGGGCTCAGGGGAAGGGGTTAGTGAGACTCAATGACCAGTTGGTGCTAGAGGTCATCTGAGTCACGAATAGACAGACCGAGTTCACAAAAAAGAGATAAAATTCTCACACTGCATGCACAGCTGGAATCAGAGCAAGGTATGTCATGTCGAGTATTGTATTCCTAGTCAAATAAGGTGATAGGAATTCTATGTGCCTTTCAGTGACAATTTGTTTGGGTAGGACACCTCATCCCATGTTTCTGTGAGGGGAAACCAGTGATTTCCCGAGGCTCTATTTGCAGTTCAAATCAACTCCGGTGCTGAAAATCAAATGACACTTGCAGTAGTACCCAACAATGCATTTCTATCACTGAGCATTTTACAGTGCAACCGATTCTCTTTGTGAGGTCTCTGTAAACCTTTTAAAAGCTTGGCCTTGAAACAGTATGCTACTGATTGAACGACCAAATCCTCAGAGAACAAAGTGCCTTCCACAGTCAAAACAATGGCTTGGATCCACTGGAGATTTTGGTGGCTGTGGACTGGAACTTCATTCAGATACATCAATAGAACAAAGGGGGTCACACCCAGCCTGGATTGCACACTCAACCCTTTTCATGACCTTTGCAATTGCTTTGCATTTACATGACACTTTCTGCATCCTCTCCCCACTCTCTTCACCACCTGTATATCTCTGGCCCGTTTCTTCATACTCTCCATGCATCTAATGAAGAGAGCTGTTTCTTGAAAGCTTATGCTGCTATAAAGTTTGTTAGTCTTAATGGTGCTACTGGGCTTTTTACTATTTTGCAGCAACAGACTAACACAGCTAACTCCTCTGGTTTTGGGGAGAAAAGCCCCCCCAGCAACACAGATGGGGAATCAAAGGTCTGCTGTGTGGCATGGGAATCAACAAAAATCACCCCCACAATCGATATCCTACCATGCCGGCATGTTCAGCAAAGTTCCAAGCCTTTCTCCAGCCTAAGAAACCTTCCTCCAACTTTGATGGCTCTTCCTCTAAAAGAAGACTTTGGCTCCAATCACATGCAGAATTAGCAGTGCGAGAGGGACGAATGCTGGGTGGATTTTACAGGCATGATCACACAGGAACATCTGGCAAGCATCCCGCACCTGTCGCCAGCCTGTCTCACCCCTCTGAAGAAGTGGAGTTAAAAAATACCTGGGAAATTGCAGTAGCAAACGGGTTTGCAACAGGCCGCAGACAGACTCAAATGGCCACAGACGGGTTTGCATCAGTGATCCCTCGTTGAAGCGCACCAGAAACACGTGGCAAAAAATTGCATCCGATCGCAAAGTGGCGCATCAAATTACTACGGGGCAAATAGCCTCGCTTCTCCCACACACACGTTATTTGGCACATGTGACTGGGACCTTTGACACGCAGGGTGGTAGGAATACAGGGTATAATTTTTTTTTCTTTGACATCCCTCAGACATTTTACTCAAGGAGAGCCCTGCATTTTATTTTCAGACAACTCTAGTAATGATAGTTTCAGAGGGTAACCATGCCGGTCTTCAGTAGAAAACAAGATACCATTTACCCACAACTGCTGTTCATTGAGTGGTCTTCTGTGCAGGCCCACATGGGGACTGTGCAGTTGCAGGCCTGCTGCGTGGGGACAAGCTCCAGAGCATAGGAGCACTCCCTCCTCCCCTCCATCTCAAGCCCTGCTTTTCCTGCCCAAAGGTCACATGATGGAGGTGGGGAGAGCGCTCCTCCTCCCGTTCTCCCTTCAGCACCTTGAGGTCCCAAGGTGAGCAGTGAAGGTGGGTAGCGAACTACATCATAAATCAGCATTAAGGAGAGATGCGGCTTGACCTGCCAGGGTAGATTATGAAGAACTAAGGGGGGGAGGGGCCTGTACAGAAGACCACTTGATGAACAACAGTTACAGGTAAGTGCTACCTCATTTTCATCATTGGGGCTTCCATGCAGTCCCACATGGGAAAATAGTAAGCTCACTTACTGAAGGAGGTGGGTGGGGGCTGGTCAGCAAAAAACTGATTGAAGCATTGCCTCAGTCTTGGGATCTACATCCATGGAATAGCTTTTCATGAACACTGAAGGTGTCCAATAGGTCGTCACGTTGCAGTTGTCTTCCAGCACCAGTTTGGAGAGAAAGACTGCAGAGGAGGCCTGGGCCCATGTGGAGTGGGCCCTTAGTGCAAGGGGGCATGGCACATTTGATTCTGCATGGGCCAACCATGTGGCTGAGACCACCCACCTGGAAAGTGTTTGGGCTGAAGCAGCTTTGCCTTTATTATGTTCTTTAAGCATATGAACATATTCCAGTCTTTTCTGAATTCTTGTATACAATTTAAATAAAAGACCAGTGCCCTCCTAATATCGAGTATATGCAGAGTTTGTTCTGAAGGTGATGTTGGGGATGGAAAAAAAGACTGGAAGAGTGATGTCTTGGTTCAGATGAAAATGGGAAACCACTCTGGGCAAAAAGTGTAAGCTTGGTCGCAACACTACCTTGTTAGCATGAAATTTTGTGAAGGTCACAGTACAGAGCCCTGAGCTACCCCACTCTACATGCTGAAGTAATCATCAGTAAAAAAGCTGTTTTGTAGGAAAGGAAACACATCAGACCTTGCTAGGGGTTCAAATGGTTTATGCATAAGACTTTTTAAAACCAAGGACAAACTCCATTGTGGGTTTGGAGGGTCAACAGGCAGGGTTGAGTCCAGCTAGAAACTCATCCCAACCTATAAAGGAGAGTCAACTCACTAGTGAGGAGGAAGTGCTCAGCTTCTAGTCTACAAGTGCACTCCCTCCTGGCTCTTAATTAGATTATGCCTAGGAAAATACCTTGGCTTGTGTGTGGGAGTTGACACAGAGGTAATCCCAAGGGATTTCGATGTAAACTTGTTCTTCCGGATACAGTCTAAAACCGAGTCCATTTGCTCACTGAATAATTCTTTGCCTTCAAAGGGAAAGTCTTCAATCTGGCACAGATGTCTGGGGGCAACACTGAGGATCTCGGCCAAGAATGATATTTCAAAAACAACTCCAGGCACCATAACCCTACTGCTGTAATCAGCTACGTGCCTAGTGGCATTAAGTTGCTTTTTACTGAACCTTTGCCCTTCAAAAAGCTAGGGATTTCTTATCTTCTGGTAGGGCCTCAGAAAATTGCTGCATACAGTGCCACAGTAACATCTGATAATGACCCATTATAGCCAGAAAATTAGACACTTTAAGACCTATTGTTCCTGATGAGTAAACTTTGCAGGCCAGGGAGTTGTTTTCAGCCCTCTTTGTCCACCAGAGCAGACTGCAAGCTGGATCGCTGTCTGGCAGGAAGTGTTTCAGAGACCAAAAAATTTGCTGGGGGATAATGGAACAAATATGGACATCCATCCTCCTTAACCCTTTAAAGATTTTCTAGCTTTCAGGAAGAAGCTTGGATCAAACCTTGGATGCCTTGTAACAATGGAAGGGATACTGGTCCCAAATATGGCATATAGAGGACCTTCATGATTGGATCTGCAAGTTGAGATCTGCATGACAGGTAATCTAAGTCTAAGGCCTTCACCATGCATATAAACTGCTCTGAATAGAGCTTTAAATCCTCAGTAGGTGAGGGTGCTGATGGTACATCATCCGTGAATGGCAATGAAGTGGCTTCATCTTCTTCATCAGAGCCCTGATCATAAGTCTCTTCACATTCTGATGGATGGTGCATTTCCTGGTCTTTGGTATGGTGTCTAGAACCCTTGGAGCTGTATTGCCAGATTGGTGTAGTGGTTAAAATCAGCAGACTCTAATCTGGAGAACCGGGTTTGATTCCCCACTCCTCCACATGCAGCCAGCTGGGTGACTTTGGGTCAGTCACAGTTCTCTCAGAGCTGTTCCCTCAAGAGCAGTTCTCTCAGAGCTCTCTCAGCCCCAACTACCTCACAGGGTGTCTGTTGTTTGGAGAGGAAGGGAAGGAGATTGTATGGCACACTGAGACTCTGAGTGAAGGCGGGGTATGAATCCAACTCTTCTTCTTCTTTGACCTTTTTCATGAGTGGTCTGTGGAGGCATTCCACAGCTAGGAAAAGACAAACTTGGGTCTCATGCATCCCATAGTGGAGGACCCAAGAAAGGGTAAGAAAACCATGGCCCCTGGGGAGGACACCAAGGGCCTGCAGCAGGCAAGTTTGCTTTGTACTATTGCTCCGCTTGAATGGCTGTATGATGGGATACAGGCACCTCAAGGACATTGTTCTCTGATGATGGTTTTTGGCCTTAGAAGATACTCAGCTCCTATCTCTGTAGGTGTCAACCAATGTGAGCTGGTGATGCTGATAAACATTGTGAGGTAGACCTTCAGCTTCTAGGTGAGTCTGATGATCAGTGATGAAGGGGTGAACTTTGTCGATGTTGAGGGGGGTGCTGAAGCTGAAGTGAAACTGATTGTTGACTCCGAGGGGATGTTGATTGTTGACAGATAGGTGACATGTATTGTTGATGTTGAAGAGACCCAGAATGTCAGCACTGAGGTGACAGGGACGGTTGACATTGAGGTGAAGCCCAATGTCAAGGGAATTCTGGAGGTGGCCATTTGGATTTCTTCTTTGATTTTTTATATGGTGGCAGCTCCAATAACGCATACTGTGCCATGGGTGATTTCTCCCCCAATTCCACAAATCATGGTGCTGGAGCCGAGGCTACCAATGGTGCTCTGGGCCTCTTATTGGGCTGAAACTGTTGTTTCTGGGCACCCAGGGCTTTCTTCCACAGTCATCATAAGCCTTTGTGCTGTATCATTGCGAGCTTTAGGTGTTAGGAGGCAGAATGCTGGAAATGCAGCCGTATTATGGCCTTCCCCTAGGCATACCAAACAAGAATTATGCCCATCATTCTGAGCCATTTTTGGCTCTGCATTTACTGCATTTCTTGAGAAGCGCCACATGCTTTGCCCCATTAAAGAAAAAGAACAACACACTGATTGCAGAACTCTCCTCAAAAAAGTTGTATCTGAGGAAGTGTGTGTGCACATGATGTGCCCATGCATCAAGGAATTGTCTCAAAAGGCTGGGAAGACGACACGTTTCTTCCAAAGGCACTGAGAGAAAAGCTTCCTTTGTATATTCAGTATTTCAAACGAGGAAAAGTTTTAACTCAATTGCACTTCATCTCTACATCCCAAGAAATATTTAACTGATTAAAAGCACTTACTGTATTTGCTAATGCTGGTTTTGTTCAGGGGAGGGAAATACAATTCCTAGGCATTGCCTTTGACACAAGCAACTTGACTATTTATTCAAAGAGTTCAGTGAGCTGTGAAGAGTGACATTTAAAATATAAGCATCACATTTTATTTGACAAGTGTTATTAAATATTAGGCCCGATTTATGCTCAGGTTTAATCAAGTAGCAAGCCTAGGTCAGCCAGGGTGCAGGAACAGAACTGGGTTACTGTGCCAGTACTTTGACAAAGCTGATCAAGTTAAATCACTTTCAAATAGCCGTTCGGAAAATTAAAACCAGCCTTAGTTTGACAATGTCATTTTTCCTGTGATTGCAAATCTTTCCACAGCTCCAAAATGAATCTCAAAAGTTTTCCAAATTAGTATTCTAAACAGTTTGCCAATCTGAAAATCAAGCAAAATGTTAAATGTGTGTAGGTATAATAAATGGATGTTTGCACAGGAGGAAGAAGAAGAAGAGATTGGATTTATACCCCGCCCTTCACTGCCCAAAGGCATCTCAGAGTGGCTTACAAACTCCTTTCCCTTCCCCTCCCCACAACAGACACCCTGTGAGGTAGGTGGGGCTGAGAGAGCTCTGACACAAACTGTCCTTGAGAGAACAGCTGTGCCAGAGCTTGTGACTGACCCAAGGTCACATCAGCAGGTACAACTGGAGGAGTGGGGAATCAAACCTGGTTCTCCCAGATAAGAATCCGCACACTTAACCACTACACCAAACTGGAGGAACAAGTCTTTATTTATATTACATTAATTCAGCATCTGATGACATAGAATCATAGAGTTGGAAGGGACCTCCAGGATCATCTAGTCCAACCCCCTGCACTATGCAGGAAATTCACAAGTACCTCCCCCCCCATGACCCCTGTTCCATGACTAGAATATGGCAAAAAACAAACAAACACAAACCCTCCAGGTGACATATACAGGATAATATTGCTTTTAAAACTCTGTGGTCCTGAGCCTCCAAAGAATGCACACAGCACGCTGGACTCTACATGTATAGGGAAGCAGCTAGAATTGTACTGTTCAGCTATTTAACACTGAAGGGGGGGGGGGTTTAAGGGGAACTGATTTCAGTTTCCTGTTCTCTCCCCTGAACAACTGCTTAACATAAGGCCAGTTTTGTGTACTAGGCTATGCACCAGCTGCCCCTGTTGTTGGATTGGCTTGGAGAATCACATGTATGAGTCCCACGGATGACTGAAACTGAACCCAGGAAAGACGGAAGTTCTGTGGCTGGGTGGGGAACAGCCTCATTTGGGTTGCCAGCTCCCAAACCTTGAGGGTTTGCCTCTGTCACTGGCACAGACCGTCAGAAGTTTGGACATGACCTTGGACTCTTCTTTATCTATGGAGGCTCAGGTTGTGAAGGTTGCCAGCCAGGTGTTTTTCCAACTTTGCCAGGTTAGGCAGCTGGCTCCCTACCTGTCTCACCCTGACCTAGCCATGGTAATCCATGCAACGGTCACCTCAAGGTTAGACTACTGTAATTTGCTCTCCATGGGCCTGCCCTTGCGTCTGACTCGAAAGCTCCAACTGGTCCAAAATGCAGCTGCACAGGTCCTTACTGGGACCCCATGGATGGCATATATTCAACCAGTACTGCGTGAGCTGCACTGGTTCCCAGTGGAGCACCAGATCAGATTCGAGGTTCTGGTTTTGACCTTTAAGGCCCTTAGTGGTTAGGGACCTACATATCTGTGGGACGGCCTTTCCCTGTATGCCCCTGGAAGAGCATTACGCTCAGGAAATAAGAACTTCCTGGTGGTCCCCGGCCTGAGAGAAACCCTGCTGTCCTTGACAGAAGTCATTCGTGGTCTGTGGGAGCTGTTACCATTCCACAGGGCGTGTAAGGCAGAGATGTTCCGCTGGGCCTTCGGCTGAGGACAGCAACAGGGTTAGCCTTTGGCACTCTCACACAAGTCCCCATCCCTCATAACCCCTCCCTGCCATCTAATATATGCTGTATTTTTGCTATTTTGACAATGTCATTTATGTATTGGTATTTATTGGTTTGTTTGTCCAGCTCCTTCCCTGGACATTTTTAAGTGGAGACTGGACGACCATCTTTTGGGTATGTTGTAAGTATGTAGGGCTATCTTTTGGCTATGCTCCTGCAAAGTGCAGGGGGTTGGGCTAGATGACCTGCAAGGTCCCTTCCAACTCTAACATTCTATGATTCTATGATTTTAATCTGAGATTGTATATTATTTAGTTGTAAGCCACCCTGAGCCCTACTTGTAGGGAAAGGCAGCCTAGTAAATCCAAATAAATAAATGAATAAATAAATAAATACACCTAATTCCATGCATATGTTTTCCCTAGGTAGACTGATGTGTGTGCATGCATGGGCAAGCGTGTGTGACATATTAAGGAAGTGGTCTAGATGTATTTTTTTTTTAAAAAAAGGATCCTAAGCAGATGTACACTCAAGCTTTATGGCTTTGGCATGACTGGTGCATGGGAGGGTATTTGATATGCCAGCAAAATCAGCTTACTTCTTGTTTCTTTTTTTAGTAGATAGAACATTCCCCCTCCAAAAAAAGGAGATGCGACAATGAAAAAAAATCAGCTTAAAGTTTGTTGCTGATGTACCTGACCCAGAAAGACCACTGCTAATTAAAACAATATCCCTTGGCTGAAGACGGCAGGGAAGATAGCAAGTGAACTAATGGGAGGACTCTAACTCCTCGGTGGCAGCGGAATCAAATCCATGATGCAGAACATGTTATACAGTTGGACGATGCAAAAGACACACGCTACATACTTTCTCAAGCAAGATAATGCATTCAGAACGGTTTTTGTGCTTAGGGGTACTACCAATGAAAGCTACAGCGATGTGACCACGGGTGAATTGCATGCTATTCACTTACTACTTGGCAGATAGCAGCTATTATGACATTCGGAATATTAGACTTTCCACAGTTAGAACGAGTCATATTCCTTCGTAACGAGCAGAAGACTACTAGAGCTGCCACTGAAATGCTGCCCCAAACCAAAATGCAGAGCAGTTTTTGTCTTCCTCCCCCTCAAATTTTACAGGAAGCCCCCCCACCCCCCCAACGCCCCTCCCCAAAGCACCAGCAAAAATTTCTTAGGAAGCTCGTGCCTCCTAGGGTTCTCAGCAGGTTGCTCTTAAAGCAACATTTGAAGTGAATGACATTGGAAGATTTTTGAGGGTAAGCAAACCAACTCTGGCCCTGACTTGAGATCTCATTAGATCTCAGAAGCTAAACATGGTCAATCCTGGTTAGTTTTTGGATGGGAGACCACTAAGGAAGTCCAGGGTCACTACGCAGAGGCATAGGCAATGGTAAGCCACCTCTGAACACCTCTTGCCTTAAGAGCATAAGAACAGAAGAGACGCCAATGTTGGATCAGGCCAATGGCCCATCCAGTCTAACACACTGTCACACAATGGCCAAAAATACCAGGTGCCATCAGGAGGTCTAGCAGTGGGGCCAGGACACTAGAAGCCCTACCACTGTTGACCCCCCCCCCACCAAGCACCAAGAATACAGAGCATCACTTGCCCCAGAGTCCCTATCCATACCTTGTGGCTAATAGCCACTGATGGCTCCATATGTTTATCTAATTCCCTCTTGAAGCCGTCCATGCTTGTAGCCACCGCCACCTCCTCTGGCAGTGAATTCCATGTGCTAATCACTCTTTGGGTGAAGAAGTACTTTCTTTTATCCATTCTAACTGGACTGCTCAGCAATTTCATTGAGTGCCCACAAGTTCTTGTATTGTGAAAAGCCTAAGGGGGCCACCATAAATTGGCTGTGACTTGACAGGAAAAACAACCCCCCCAACTCTGAAAAGACAGTTTCACAAGATGTGTGCATTAAAGAATATGTGCATTAAAGATTAAAGATATGTGTATTAAAGAAAATCTAAGAAAATTCATCCTTGCCCGTTTTGACCTCAAAATCCTTCTTTCAGTTTTGCTTCTCATTTATATTTATGATTGTTGTTCATTTATATGAAATTCTTCATTTCTGCATCATTTTCGGACTCTTTGCCCTGCATTTTCGTCATAAGACGTATGCATTTATTCGTGCATCAGTAAATCTGCATTGTACATTATATGCATAAATGCCACACACTGTATATATAAATAGTGCACAATCTGCATATACAAGTTATAGAAATGAATCTACATAAATGAATCTAGAGAAAGCAAGCATGAAAAATGGAGAATTGGAATAATTGGCGAAAATATAAAATGCGTGTTGGGGGGAAAAAGAAGAAAAGAGAACTTTACTTTATCCCTAGTGGATGTATAGCCTACTTGGGGGGTGTAGTGAACCGAGGCAGGGGCATGAAGAAGTGAATTTTAGACTACCCAAAAGATACATTACAAAGTGAGGCATGAGATATTCCAGAAATAAGTTGTCTGAGAAATACTGTGACACAAAATCAATGGATAGCTCCTAACATCATTCATTGTGAGCATTTGTGTGGTCCCGGAAGCTACTGGTTACGGAAATGTGGCTACACTCTTACATGTGCTCTGACACATACTCCACTTTTTAAAAGCCCAGCTCTCAATCTGTTTTGCTGCCCGTGGCCCACCTTGGCTTAAGCATGCCCCTCCCAGTCTCGACCCAAAGTTCCTGGTATAACAGAAAGTTGCTATTATATGATAATGAAGAGCATTAGCATATTAACACAGAGGAGCATTAGCACATTATGGAGTGAGATGGACAAGTCTGGGAACAGTGCCTTAGGTAATATTTTTAAAGGGCCAAGGTTGGATGGATATAGCTGTTCAAACACAGCTGAAATTACAGGATTCGTGGGGGGGAAATGGCAGTACATTTGGGACATGTCAAATGTCTTGCTGCTTACCAATCTAAGCATATAAATATGTGCCAATAAACTTGGCCAGGAATAAAATATTCTGGGTTTTTATCCAACTGTCTCTAGTAAAAAGTAAGATAGGACTGCTACAATGCTGCTCCATGAGAGTAAGAAACTGTATAAACACCAAGGCTCTTTTTGTAGCAGGAACTCCTTTGCATATTAGGCGACACCCCCCCTAATGTAGCCAATCCTCCAAGAGCTTACAGAGCTCTTCTTACAGGGGCTACTGTAAACTCTTGGAGGATTGGCTACATTAGGGGCGTGTCACCTAATATGCAAAGGAGTTCCTGCTACCAAAAGAGCCCTGATAAACACTCATTAAGAACTGAACACAAGACAGAGTCTGTAGCACTACACACAGAAGTCACATCTTTAGCATACTGCTTGTCAGAGCTGCGGTATTTTTTGCCTGCACCACTTTTTCTAATGTGTCCTTACAGATGTGTCCTTAGCTGTCACCACGAACCCCCTTTCCCCCCTGCCCCATCAGAGATGGGTTGGACCTCCTACCACTCAACTTTCCCTACCAGCTCTGTGTGAGCTTGCTCCATGTCAAAGTGCAGGGAAGTACACATTTGTTTTTCAGTTAATCCAAGTGTGTTGTGAGCAGAAGTGCTCTGGCACTCGCCAGTTCAGCTTGCATTCTGGTGAATGTGTGCGAGGAGGGAAGCAATCGTTCAGTAAGCTGTTGAGATGTATCCAAACGAATCTGAATGTGTTGAGTTCATCATGCAATTACACTGTTTTGTTGGAAAGCACAGCACCGGTTGCCAGTTTCCATCTGAACAACTTACTGCGGTCACCATTTTTTTAAATGGTGGTATGGCACCATTACACTATTTCTACTGTTAGAGGACAGTCATGGTGTCATGGCATACCAGTGTTAATCAGTTTTTAAAAATACAAAGATGTGCTTCCCTGGAGAAAGTAAACCAAAAGAAAAGCACTAGCACTGGCCACAGTGTTTTTTCGCAATGCCCACCTTCTCTTTCCATGGCTGCCATTTGAATTGAGACTTACCAGTCATATATCTCTGTAAGATCATTAATCTGCTTACCCCACTGTTTACTGATGCCCATTTAAGTACACCTCCATATTTTTTTCTCCATTTGGGGTGGATTAGCACCATTACACCATGACAGTGTGATAGCAAGAATTTTTTTTTTTTTTAATAAATTTTAATGGTGGTAACCAAAAGCAGTTCAGAGGTTAACAGCTGGGAACTGTAAGAAGTGAAGGTGCAACAATCTGGCACTGTAGAATAAGCTAAAACTGCAGAAGCTCAAAGCTGCTCAACACAAACTCTGACAATGACCATTGAGGTAATCGAATCATAAGCCTAACTTCTGTCTGATTGCAACAGCTGAGCAAGGTAACTCTGCCTGGCGACTGTGCTCCTGTCAAAAGTTTGCAGTATGTCTGCAAGGACAATGTATCAGATTCCAACTTTCTACCCATTGCAGAACTACCTGAACAATTTTAATAGCCACAGCAGCAAATAAGGCTCGAGCCCCTTCACTAACCAGCAAATATTCCTTAGGAGATTTTCTTGCTCTGGGCTAAGAAGTCCAGACACTGCAAAGTAGTAGGAAGTGTCAAACTCGGTCTCTAGTTTGCCATGTTTTTTTGAGGGGGGGGGCTTGCAGAGGGAAGGAAATTCCTGAGGGAGGGGTGTGAGTGGGTGAATGTATGAATAGCTCTGTTGTAGTGGCACCTGTAACTCTTTCTAAGATACCTCCCTTGCAATGCTCCCTCTAAGCTGTGGAGTCTTGTGAGCAAAAATTTGACTCTGTGAGCTACTGGCATTAAAGTTGTGGGCGAGCGATTGGGCTGCTGCATAAATTAGTTTGCTCCAGAGCCATTCTTCCTGAGCTAAGACAAAAATGTGTGAGCCAAAGGCTAGCTCACACGAACTCAGCTTAGAGGGAACACTGCTCCCTTGTCCAGGGATGACCCTGGAGCCTAACCGTGCCTGTTTTGCTATCATAGATATCATAAACCGTATATTCACAGGTGGAGGTGTAGAGTGCACAAAAGCTAGGTGGGATGTGTGTGAAGTATGATTGGATGTAACTGAAGAGGGGGCTGATTTGAATTGCTTATATCTTTGGGCTCTCCCAACAGAACCTCAGTTCTGACACGGTACTGATCTGGCCTGGAACATCTTTATTTCTCAATACGCAAATCACTGCCAGAGAGTGTTGTAGAGAGTAACTTTGTCCAGGAGTCTGATAGGAAGCTGCTAAAGTTTCTCTGGTTCATATTTAAGAATGAAGAAGCAGAAAGATAAATGTTCAAGGTTTTATTCTTGTGCTTCCATTCCTTGCTGTCTCAGGAAAAAGAGTATCTTGCATATGTGCGTAGCAAGCAGGAAAGAGAAGGAGGGTGACTAAGAAGTACTTGTGGATATTGTCCATTTACACTGCATCTAAATGTGCAAGCAAGTATGTATTCCAATGTAATATGGAAGTGCACTGGGATACAATTTGTTCCAGCCGCCCTCTGAATTCTTTGTATGGGATTCCTATGTGGATCCAGGGTTTTTCTAAAGAGGTTGAATGTATTAACACCTTATTTCTGTGCAGCGTACTTGGGCTCCCTAATTTTGTTGCTTATTTTACTCTCTGCGCTGAGTTGGGTTTATACCTTATTGAATCAAGCACATGGTCTTTTTTGTTATTAAGTTTTGGCTTCATCTCCATCTTAGCTCCCCAGTTTAACAGTCTTATTGCTCTCCCCCCTGCGGACCCTTACACCTCAAATTGGTCCCAATTCATAGTGTCTAGAATCAAATCCACTGGTATTGATCTGGATTTTTTGGCCAATTCTCGTGAAATGGATATTCTTCGGATTATCCGAAGGAGGATTTGGAACACTGAAGCTCAAGTTATTAATGCTGGTAGCTCTGGAATCTGTCCTCCATGTTTTCTTGGTCATTTCCCCACACAAGATTCTATGGCCCAGTACTTTTATAATTTGGTAAACCCCTCATACTATAAAGCTTTCATGCTTGTCAGGTTCAATCTCTTCCCTTTGGCTGTTTTGACAGGCAGATATAAGGGTATTCCTTATAAAGAAAGAGTCTGTACCTGTCTTTACAATGAACCTGACTCTGTGCAACATATTCTTTTTCGCTGCCCTCATTTGCTACGTCATTTCTTCTTTCTTCTGCAAAATCTATGACCAATAATGATCTTGTTTTTTGGTTATCTGACAAATCTCCTGAAATTACTGCAGTTGTCGCTGAATTCCTATTATGTGTATGGAAGTTAAAGGTTAGAAATTGTAATATTTAGATTTACCTTTGTTTCTCTCTTTTTTATTAATTCCAAATGGGTTCTGTTTGTTCGAGACTTTTAGTATGTGTACATATGTATTTATTGGTGTCTAAATTTTTTTTGGCCCCCCATAGGGGATTTTTTTATTGCATTTTCTAATAACTACAAACTAAAAACTACAAACAGAAAAAAAAATAGGGAGGGGGAACTGCCACCTAGAAGAGAAAGTAAAGAAAACCTCCTAAAAACCCAAGGAACGGTGATCATACAAACATTTCATGTAATTGCTTTCCCTCTTAAATGCAGATTGTCTTCCACCGAAAATGATCATCTATCTAATAAAGCATTTTGGTATTTCACCAACAATTTCAGCTTCATAAAATGCTGTGAATAACGATATAAAATAAACATTCTTTAAGAGTTCCACAGCACATTGACAATCTATTTTTCCCTTTTTATATCTCAAATGATAGCTTATTTTTGGGCCAACCACCCCCAAATTAGAGTCTGAGTCCTCGTCAGAAGATCCAGCCTCTCCTTCTTCCTCGCTCTCTTTGGCGCCATCAGTTACTCCTTCTCCCTCTCCTGATGGGCGACCATGTTGATGCAGAAACTCGCAGGCCTTTTCAACAGAGTCAATCCTTTCTTTACCATTTGCATATCTGAAGATTAATCCTTCAGGTATTAACCATTTGTAGGAAACGTTGTGACTTTGTAGAAATAAAACCAAGTCTCTATATTTCCATCTCTTCCTTCTTATTTCAAATGGAACATCCTTCAACACTTTTATGTCTTTGTCTTTTATCTTCAGGGTAACTCCATTAGTCAATTTCTGAGTTGACTTGCATGAGTTGTTCCATGGTGGCAGTGTGACACAAGTGAGCTGCCCGAAGGCATTTAAATGCCTTCTGAGCTCACTCATGCTGCATCACTACGGCAGCACAATTTGCACAAGTCAACTCAGAAGGTGTTTAAATGCCTTCTGAGGTCACTGGAGAGTCATGCCACTGCAGCTTTAAAGGGTTCCCACTGTCTTGGGTGCCAGCATATCTGGCCCATGAACTGCTCCCATGAACCTTGGTAAAAACCAAACTGGTTCATGGGTGGTTCACGGAAGAAGCAATTGCATAAACTGAAGTTCGTGAATCAGGAACCAGGCCTGGTTCATGATGAATTTCAGTTTGTAAATCAGTTTATGCCCATCCCTAGTTTACACTTGCATAATATTGTGGAGTCTACTGTTCTGCTCTCACATTCATGTCTGATATGGTAAATTCCACACAATATGCATTTCCCCTGCGATGATGTTCACACAGAAAACATTTCTTTGAATACAGCTTCACATAGGGAGAGGAATTCTAATTAGCCACCTCCTGCAGAGGATTCACTTTCAACAGTTGTCCAAAGATGCAGCAAATCTCTGATCTCAGCAAGTTGGGGGCACACTCAAGAGCAACAATCACATGGAAATGATGGGTGAAAGTCATACTGAAGTGACCTTCCTGCATCAAAAATGAATGTGACAATCAGGCCTCTGAGATTATGGGTACAAAACTGAAGCATTAGACTGTAATTCTATGCATCACTGATTTCAGTGGGATTGTCACTCACAAAGCCCACAACTTTAGAGATTTGATACCAAGACAGTAGGAAGGAAAACATTATTTCTAGGCATCTATTCAAACTTCAGGTCATCAGATAAACATAGGGAAAGAAGAATGCCATGGTATTGATGGGACTTTTTGCTATTGTTTGGGAAAATATCACCACTGACCTTTGATGTATCCTGCATACTCTCTGTTTATATTGAGGGCCAAACAAGATGAGAGCTATCTGTGATTTAGAACACTCTTGGGCCTTTACCAAAAAAAGCCAATTAGCAGGCCCATGTGGTTGCTTTGGAGATCTGAAAAAGTAACTTGGGAAGGGGATGCATAATTCTCTCTGGGCTTACCCCTTTGGTGATTTGAATCAACCCCAAAATTATAATTAACTTGGTTGGGGAGGGAGGAAACAGGTACATGAATAGCTTTCCTCCCCCACTGCCATGGAACTCACAGCAGTTTCTGGACAGAGGTGTTCTACATTGTTGAAGATGTATTGGAAGGAAAAGTTAAATACTTCCACCCCCAGCTACCCTGTCCCAGTCTTAAAAAACAACAGGGTCTTTCACATCATGAATGGTGAGCTGTCACTCTCTTGTAGGTGGGCTGTGAGGTTCAGAGACTTCAGCTAGGTCCTCCTCTCTTTCTAGTGGTGGACAAAGGAGAAGAGAGGAAAGAGCTGCCACATTTCTTCCTCTTTTGACCTGCATCCATTCATTCCCAGGGCTTCAACTAACTCCCAACCATAAATGGTATGCCAGGAGACAGATGTTCCCTATGCCCAGTGCCTCCCAATCCTGCATTGCTGCTTTTCTGGTGGTGAAGAATCCCACAAGGTACATAAGTTTAGAAGTGGATCCTGCCTCAAAACTGTAACTATCACAACTCTATAATACATCTGTGAAACAGGGGATGCAAATCAATGAATGAGTATATAAGTACAGAGAGTTTCCAAACTTCATGTGTAGGAATTGAATGGCTCCTCCACCATTGCTCGTGGTCACCTTACTGTTTGAGGTAGGAGCTGAGAAATGTCTCTAGAACAAGGGTGTCAAACATGCAGCCCGTGGGCTGGATCAGCCCCCCGGAGGGCTTCTATCAGGCCTGCAGTGGAACTGACTGTCTCTTGATTCTTCTTCTAGTTCTGCTGCTGTTGCGTTGTAGCTTGTTTTGCCAGACTCTCTCAATCACTCAGAAGAGATAGATATGCAAGCTTCTGTTCCCTGCATTGGTTGAGGCTCCTCCCTGTCCACCTTCCAGGGGGGACAGGGAAAGAATCAGAGCTTTCTTCCTGGCCAGAGTGTCTCAATCACACAGGAGAGAAAGGAAAACCTTTCTTCTCCTCCATTGGCTGAGGGTCCTCTCTGAAGGGAGGGAGGGAAGGAGGGAGAGCTTGCTTTGCTTGGCTGCCTCAATTGCACGGAAGAAATACAAAGCACCTGTAAGACCAAAGAAGTTTTATCCAAGGTATGAGTTTTTGTGTGCCTTGCTACAGTGTGTGTGTTTTGTTGGGATTGTTATGATTTGGCTCTCCTGGGTGCAAATGGGTTCCCTTCTCCTTTATCACTGTATCCATGCCCTCATGATCCAGTCTTTCTCAGTAAGAAAACAATGTGAACAATTTAGATGAGGAATAATAATAAGCCAGTGAGGTGGATTAGGCTGAGAATGTGTGTCCAGACAAAGTTCACCTATCACATTTCCTTTGGGGATTTTGAACTTAGACTTCCCAGATAGTAGGCTGATACTGACCACTGAGGAAGACTATAACTTTGTAGACAAACACATAGCCCTCAGTCTGTGTCATGGTGCCTTCTCATGTCCTTGACCAGCACAAGAAGCAATGTACAAGAGGTGTCAGTTATCAGACAATGTTAAATAAACAAAATATTGCAAGAATGCTAATTTTTAAGCATGTTTTTATTTTAAATAGGAAAAAAAATTGTGTTTGTGTCCTTTATAAAGTTTATATCTTCGCTTTTATGACACACATGGCCCGGCCCAACAAGGTCTCAGTTTTGTCAGCTCTGGCCCTCATAACGAGTTTGACACCCCTGCTCTAGAAGATCCCCTGATGAAGCTCACAGCGAAATGCATAGGAATCCATAAGGGCTAAGTACATTCTCTACCTTGCATCTTGTTCTTTTTTTGTCTTTCCTGACCACTGGTGTAGCCACCAGAGTACTTCCCACACATTTGAGAATTCCATTTGAGACTACACAGGATGATCCAACCCAACAAATTTAACTTAGACACAGCACGACACATTCTATTTTTAAAAAAGTTTAAAACGTATATATGGTAGAGGAGGTGTGAAGGTGTGGGTAATTGGTTGTACGACTGAATAGAATTACATGGGGGAAAACCCAGTTCTGTGGGTGAAAGAATGAAGAATGGCCTTTGACTTGAAAGTTGACCTTCTTGGCGGGGGAGGGGAGAACGACATGACATTGCGTTCTACTGTGTGGCTATTCTACCTCCCCAATGCACTGAGATCACCTGAGGGCACCTTATTTGGCCACCATGCACAGGAGCACAGGTTGATAACACCCAGGAGCACAGTCTTTTCTGAGGTGGCCCCTCACTGCAGAAGGCACTTCTGAAGGGGGCTCATTCTAGCTCAGTTGAGAAGGCTGGTAAAAACTTTGCTTTTGTTGCAGCAAAATTCAGAGTGAGGTGAGAATTAAATTAAAGGCCTGGGCCATAATTTGGATGGGTTGGCGGACTTCTATTTGATTCTGCTGCTTATTTCGAATCTAGCAGTGCCTTAGAGGCCAAGATTTTTGGGTGCTTTGACTCTCAGAGCTTATACTCTGAAACTCTTGTTGGTCTCTAAGGTGTCACCAGACTCAAATCTAGCTCTTCTAAGTGCAGATCGATATAGCTGCCTTCCTGAAACTACTATAATTTGTTCTGTGTGGACATTACTATGGTTGAGGTCAGACTGGCATTTTGATGCGGGAGCCATATCGGAACAAATTGTTCCTGGTTTTCCCAGTCACACTGCGCTGACTGATGCAGGAGCATACCAGGAGGAGGCGTCTGAGAGCGTTCAGACTGCTGGCCTGGTGGTGCAGCTGTAAACAGCTTTCCCCTGGTAATTCAGCTATGTGTACATGTGCGCATATGCACTCATGCACATAAGCACATCTGGCTGATTTGGGGAGGATCCCATTGCATCGGCACCACATTGGGTGGTAAAGCAGAGCACAGGAAATCATATCGCTGCTGCCTTATGTGCAACGTGGGTTGCTCTTGGCTTTTCGGGTTGGCGTTCACGCTTCCCGGAAGTGGAATGAAGCAGGATAAACGGGCTCTCAGGGATTTGTTACCACTTTTACCAGGTATCTTTTAAATGTGGGAGCGAAGCGGAACAGCACAGGTTGACTACGGGTGGGGAACGCCAGGCAGATGTGCCTGTGTGAACTCCCTCTTTAATCTGCTTTTAAAACGTGGCTGAAACATGGCTATAACGGGGCAAACTGCCTGAACTCAGCCTGTATGTATTTATTTTGGGGGTTTTTTTAATACTGCATTTGTCAGGCATGCTTAGTGAGATATAAAGTTCCAGATGAATAAATGCATGTATAGAAGAGGTGAATGCAAACCACTGGCTTACCAACTGACTCACTATACTGAAGAACAAGGACTGAATATCGCAGTCAGATGAAAGAAAACAGTAGGATTCAGGCATTCCCCAAACGCACCAGGAGCATACTGAAAGTTGTAATGGACTAGAATAACAGCCATTCGCAACTGGAAATCTGGGTTCCAACTGTGGGTTCATCAAAGGCAACATGATTTTGATTGTCTTCTAAGCTTTGACTTTAGCTTTGCCCTTTTTAAAAAAAAAAAAAAAGATGGGGCCAATCCTGTTCCCATTAGATTTCCAGATTTCTCATTGAAGCCTCTACACACAGCTGTGATTCAGAATGTTAAAAATCTAGCTATTTATCACCAGTCCAAAACAGTAAATCAATTGATTCCATTCCATGTGGAAATATTAAATACAAACTTTCTAAAGCCAGCTGAACATGTGCCAGTTCTTACCTTCCTGATGCCTTCAGAAGGGTTTGCTACACAGTTATCGGCTCCATTATTCTTACTGATTGTCTTCCACAATTCGGCAAAGGTGCTGTCTTGCTCTAAAGAATTTGTCCCTTTGGCTTTAAAGTACTCGTACACTGCAGAGTCTCTGACAGTACCATAAGACACATCCATCTGTTTGGAAAGATCCTGAAATGTTCTGAAATGCAAGAATAGTCCAAATGTTAGTGGGATGTGGGGAGCGCTATGATTTTACTTGTTAAAAATATTTTTCTTGCTTTCTGAAGAGAGCAGTGGGACCATTCTGCACTTTATGAACAATTATGCAGCAGACCTCTCAGCCATTGTTAAAATAAAGGCCACCAAGTGACTCCATCGGGTCTCAGCCACACGGGTTTGGGGTGGCATGTGGGCCTTGCTGTTCTGTATTTTTCCTCAAATGAGATGACCTTTCATCATTTGTTCCACCTTCCCAGAATGCAAGTGCTGTAATCTAATCCCTGCAGCAATCAAATTAAGAGTCTGACAGTATCCAACATCATAGTTTGGCATATCACAGTCTTAAAATATGGATTTGGAAAATTTGGTTTTCCTCACTTCATTTTTTGGGGTAATATTTACTTATTTTATGTTATTCATAGTCCTCTTTTCTCACTTGGACTCAAGGTCCCACAGAATTTAAAAGTTCTGTGAATGTTCTGTGAAATTTCAACCGGCCTCAATAAAAGGTATTACATGATTTTGTTTCTCTCTCAGTCAAAGCCAGTGTGGTGTAGTCGCTAAGAGTGTTGGACTAGTATCTGGGAGACCTGGGTTCCAGTCCCCACTCAGGATATGACAGCTTGCTGGGTGACCTTGGGGCAGTCATTTTTTCCTAGCCTAAACTACCTCACAGAGTTGTTGTGAGGATAAAATAGAGGCAGGGCTCTTTTTGTAGCAGGAACGCCTTTGCATATTGGGCGACACACCCCTAAACTAGCTAATCCTCCAAGAGCTTACAATAGCCCCTGTAAGAAGAGCTCTGAAAGTTCTTGGAGGATTGGCTACATTAGGGGTGTGTCACCTAATATGCAAAGGAGTCCCTGCAACAAAAAGAGCCCTGAGAAGAGGCGAATGGTGTAAGTCACTTTTGGTCCCATTGGGGAGAAAAGTGGGATACAAATGAACTAAATACATAAAGTTCTCATTCAGAGGTTTGTCAGCTCTCTGATAAACTTTCTCACTCTTATAGACCACGCACCTATGTGTAACCAGCAGCACCTGCCCTGCACTAGGGGTGGCCTTTCCTGAGAAAGAGGCACTCCAAAGCAACCTCTGAACCTCCACAAGCAGTGCCCTCATGAAGCCAGGCTTGGCTTAAATAGTTGAGAAGAAGCAAACAACTGTGATGTATTATGCCAAAAAAGTCTCCAAGGACTAGAAATTTCTTTTTCCAATATTCACTTTACTGGAAGCAATTCAAACACCATCAACACCAATGAACCATGCATATTATATATTGTTTCATATAACTTTATCAAAATGGGTAGCGTTGAAATACCTATATAATATTAATCCATTTGGCAAACACTCTAGTCATATCCCACAGTAACACCCATCAGATCCATTAGTATAATACAAAGCCACTCTTGCTCCTTTCTTATACATATGTAGGCCAAGTGAAGACCACAAGTCTAGCTGCACTGTCAAACACCCTCCATGCAAGTAACCCCCCCCTATTCCTCTCCTAACAGCTCAGTCCATAAGTATTAGAATGGACAGATCTCTGTTCTTGCTTCAGATGTCTCCTCCTGACCAAACTGCCAGTCTTTTGTCCATCAAATGTACAGGCAGGCAGAGACAAAGAGCCGCTGGCCTGTTTTCTTCTTTCTTTCATGAATGAGGTATGTTGCACGTTTCCTGCCTCAAATCATGTCACCCCAATATGTCAGAAAATACCTTCTGGATAATCCTCTCATTCCTGTCTCCCCATCTTTGCCTAAAATATCTTCACCCATCAAGGTGAACATTAACTCTTTACATCTAGTGAATGGTTGCCCATTCAGCTTCATCCTGCCACACACTAAGGAACCTTACCTCCATTGTCTGGCACCATGGAAATGCCAGATCATGCTATTGTTCCATAATGGGAATTCCATCAACCCATTGTGAAACTAGCCACCACAGTTCAGCAGCCCCTCGCGATCAATGCTCCCTCTAAGCTGTAGAGTCTTGTGAGCAAAAATTCTACTTTGTGTGCTACTGGCATTAAAGTAGTGAGCAAGCGATTTGGCTGCTGCATAAATTAGTTTGCTCTGGAGCCATCCTTTCTGAGCTGAGACAAAAATGTGTGAGCCGGAGGCTAAAAAACTGTGAGCTAGCTCCCCCTAACTCAGTTTAGAGGGCACACTGCTCAGGATACATTTTGGGGTATAAATATACCCAGTCCCCCACAGGCATGGTATGATTGAGCTGGGCACAAAGCCATCACCCCGATCATAACTCAGGCCCTCCCTGTTTTCACTGGTCAGGTCCATGTACTTCTTCCCTACAACCTCTGGACCTCATCACCTCTACAGAATAGGTATAGTATTACCCCAATCCCCCGCCCTTTCTACCCGTCAGCTAACTTCTTTTATTTCTCCTTGTATGCTTGCAATCCTTGATTTGAGTGTAAATATCTAAATTCTTATTTTCCCCTAAAAAAACCCATTTCATTCATAATTTGGACTGGTTATTGGCTCAGCCAAGGGTCTAAAGGGACTATCTCTATAAACACTGATAGAAGGTCTTCACTAGTACCCCAATCTCTTGCTAGCTCTGCCTTTGAAGCTAATTTCCCCAATTAAACCAAAAGCAAGACTTTATCTACAAAAGCTGTTGTGGGGTAACATATGCTTACAGGCTCCTGGTCTCTCTGTGCCCAACAGTGCTTGACATTTAAACCTTAAAAAATTTGAACTGGGAGCTTTGATGGAAAGACATACTGTTCCCCTACAAAGAGGGGTATTGCGGGAAGAAGGCTGCCAACTTGAAACATCTAGGCTGCGTGGTTTTTTTCTCTCTGCTGCTGCGCGTATTTATAACCTGAGTGTGGGTGGAAGCCGTAGGGCAAGAGCCTAAGGTTTCTTAGCCCATGGATCACACCCCATGGCCTTGGCCAGATGGATTAACTTGGTGGACATCACCCCAGTATGTCATGCACTTTCTGTTTTTTGTTGGCTTTGTATATTATTTTATATATATTTTTTTTAAAGTGTATTTTTGTAAGCCAAAGAGGGTCCCCATCGGGGAGAAAAGTTGAATCCCATCCAACACAAACTTAAAACTCTCCTGTTTCAAATAATTTTTCAAGAAGGAGAAGGAGGAGAAGACGAGGAGGAGGAGGAGGAGGAGGAGATTGGATTTATACCCGCCCTTCACTTGGAGTGTCAGAGTGGCTTACAAGCTCCTTTGTAATGAGTGAAATGCTGCTGACAGGTTTTACCTGAATTTATGGTAAACTGCTTCTTCATATCTGATGGCTTTTTTTTTTTTTGCATTAGTTTGTTGCTTTGTTTTTATATTATGTTACGTTTTAAGATTCCGATAATGCTGCCCACGGATCCATCACCAGATGGACAGGTGCGGTAAAAATGTTTAAATAAACAAATCAAAGAACTTTCTGGCTGGCTTTTATATCGTCATAAGTAGTACATAATGAACTACAATTGTGCAGAAGAGATACGTAACAGGCCTGCTGTGCTAAACCCGTATTTACCAAACGTACTCTCCCACTTTCTATATTACCACTACTGCACGATTCCTACAGATATTAATGAATTAAACATGAAAGAAAAATGTGGGGGAAAATCTAAATAATTTTGCAATGAAGACATCTTTCTAGTGATTGTTCATTAATCACATACAATTAGAGCAAAACAACCATCTTGCTGTTAACAAGCATATGGATAGAAATGCTGTCAAGCAGGGAGAGGAGAAACGAACCTTGTCTCTCCTACTCTTCTCTTCTTTCTCATGATAACAACATAAAAAAAAAACAACCCCACAAAGCTTTGATGAATATGGGGAGATCAAAATGAATTACACAGCGGAGCCTAAAGATGAAACAGCTTTAAATTATTGCTGTGCCAGCCACTAAATGAATATATAACTGTCATAGAACACCAGAGCTATTGCTTTCATCCAGGACATCTGAAATGGTAATTTCCTTCTTTTTATTAGTAGTTAGTCATAGACTTTCCTAGTGGCCAGACAAGCAGGAAAGCATTTAAGTATCTTTATCAGGCTGGGGCACGCAAAGGTAGTCAGCTTACTGATGTTTGTATGGCTCTATACTGCTTGACAGGGTCTCAGCAGAATGTGCAATGTTTCCACTATTAGGTGAGCTGACATGGGGTGAGTGTTATGATGTCTCACCATCAATGTCTATGTGCTTTATTGACAAATGTCAGCAAAAAAAAGATAGGCCCCTGCCCCAAGGAATAGTACACTCCAAGTTTCAAAAGAGGGAAGATCAGAAGGGAAGGGAAAACAAGGGAGGAATAACTTTTGGTGAGTTTTTTTTTTAAAAAAAACAAGCTAATGACCATGTTGCCTGTCTATGAACTACACAAAAAGATCCTCGGCCCCGTTCACACAGAGCATTTGCCCCGCTGAAGTCACGGGAGCCCTGCGGACTTTCCGTGCGCGTTCATACGAGCACATCTGGGAGGCGTAGGGCTCCCGTGGCCAACCCGTGGCTTCCCTCAAAAAATGCGGGGTAAAAAACTAGTAGGTCCGAGGTACTAGTTTCTGGAAACCCCAGGGCAAAGGCTGGCGTCTGATCGCGGGAGCGCCGGTATCCCGTGGCTTCTGACGCCTGCCCATGTCCCCGGGGTTTCCGGATGTTGTAAGTTTCCCTGGGATGTGCACCAATGCTGGACAGAGCATGCACACACACAAGTCACTGACAGCGGCCCCCCCCAACGGCGCATGCGCACTTCGCACTTGCGTGGCCTGCTGTGCTGCTGTTTTGCCGCGCTGCAGCAGTGTGGTGTGATCACGGTGCGGAGCTGGTGCGTGGCAACCCGGTGGCCTGTGAGATTGGGCTACCGCGCCTTATTTAGCTCCGGGACAAACTGCCATGCCCCCCCATGCATTTTCTGCCCCATGTGACCGGGGCCCTCAACAGACTATATCCATGTAATGATTCCACTTTTGGTGTGTGTGTGTTTCTTTGTGATAGAGAAGGACAAATGTGATGTGATTGGCTGATGACTGAGACTGTGGGAGGAGTGAGGTCTCTGAGGTGTGGGGAGTTTTTGTGAGAGTCTGTATGACCGCAGAAGCAGTTGGAGTTTAGTTAGCCTGTGTGGCTATACATGAGAGAGAGAGAGAGAGAGTTCAGCCTGTGTGGCTATATATGTGTGAGAGATTATTTGTTTAAACTTATCCCAGCAATCAGAACAGTCCTTCCTCAGGGCCACATAGTCCTCTGAAGCCCCCAGACACTGGGTCATTTTACCAAAATAGAGAGATTTGGAATTTTTAATTCCTGGTGGCAGCAGAAATCTACTAAATTCAAGTACATAGAGTGTTTTAAAGGAGAAACAGTCTCCCATCCCATCAAGATGGCTTTTTTTTGGGAAATTCATTGTGTTCATTCTTTATGGAGAAGGTAGAAGGTAGAAGCTGCAATAGCATTCTGAAAACAAATAGAACTTTGGAAGGAAGGTTCAGTAGCCAGTGTGTCCTGGTGGTGAGAGACGCTGTTTGAAGCCTGAAGCTGCTGAAGCTGATTACACATTGGAGATTTGTGTCTGTTCTTTTATTGAATTGTTATTGTTCCCAGTGCTTGTAAGTAAAAGTATGGAAACCACAGTAACTTAAAGGGAGCACCCTGATGAAGGATGAACTCTGAAATGTTGTAATCAAACATCTGGACACAATGTTGCATTATTATATTAGTTCTCCATTATTCTGTGGATTTTTCTATTGTAATGTATTATTACACAAGTTCTTCATTGTTTCCATTTTGTATTTTTTTTATTTGGTTTCTTTGTATTCGCTACTTTCTTTAGCATTTTGGCAATTTGTAAGTAGTGAGTCTGTTTACTACACTTGTTTTTGCCTTCTATTACTGGTGGCAAGAGTGTCATCCTAGCATGTGGATAAGAATTTGGATGGGAGACCACCAAGGAATTCCAGGGTTGCTCTGTAGAGGCAGGCAATGGCAAACCTTCCCTGTTTGTCTCTTGCCTTGAAAACCCTTTGGGGTCATCATAAGTCAGTTGTGCCTTGTTGGCACTTTCCTCTACCACCAAGGAAGTAGAAGAGACCACACAACATGCCTCTCCTAGTGCAAATGCAACGAGACAGATGAATTTTATTGAATGTGCAAGATCTGAGACATTTTTTTTTCTTCCTCACTAGCTGCTGCTTCTCATTTTTGGTTCCATCATTTATGGAACATGGGACTTTTGAGGATGAATACAAAATATCTCATTAATGCACTCTGTGCTCTAAAGGAGACATGACCAACTCAAATAGGACATGGCTTTCTCAGATACAGCTTTGGTAGGGTTTATTCTGATCGTCATTAAGTAGATACAAGTGGAGACCCGCAAGAAACTTGCGGGATGGTTATCTCATTCATCACACCTTTGCTTCCTCTGCTCACCCCCTACCTCTCTCACACTATTTCTCCCCTCTGCCCCCCTTTTCTTACTCTCTATTTCTCCTCCATGCATGTGACTTCCTCTCTCTTTCTGACCTGTCATCCTTCTCTTTGTTTTTCTGCCTCCCCACCCCATCGTTCTTTCTTTCTGCCCCCATCATTCTCTCAGCCTCCTATCTGCTTCCTCCCTGCAGAGCTGCAGTAGCAGTGGTGGCAGTGCTCTCAGCCACCCACCTGCTTCCTCTCCCCCCACAGCAGCAGTGGCAACGCTCTGGGAATCACAACCGATCTCCCAGCTACAGAGATCAATTCACCTTAGGGCTGCCGGCTCCAGGTTGGGAAATTCCTGGAGATTTGGGGGTGGAGCCTTGGGACAGTGAGGCTTGGGAAGGCAAGCAGCCTCAGCAGGGTATGATGCCATAGACTCAACCCTCCAAAACAGCCATTTTATCCAGGGGAACTGATCTCTGTTTCCTGGACAACAGTTGTAATTCTAGGTGATCTCCAGTCCTCACCCAGAGGCTGGCAATGGTGGTTCTCATGGAGGAAATGGCTGGAGGGTGGAGTCTATGGCATTACACCAGTCCGAAGTTCCTCCCCTCCTCAAATCTCACCCTTTCCAGACTTCACCCCTCAAATGTCCAGGGATTTCCCAACCTGGAGTTGGCAACCCTATTTCCTTCCCACCCAACAGCCCAACCTACCTTTATCTGCCTCTCTGTCTTTTGCTTTCCATTTCCACCCCCCAGCCTCTACCTAGGGAAATTACAGTCTTTCTCCACAGTGGGGACCAAAGCAGCTTTCATTATTCCCTCCTCCTTTGTATCTGCACAACAACCTTGTGAGGTTGGTTAGGCTGAAATATGTGACTGGTCCAAAATCATGCAGTCAGCTTCCATTGCAAGATGGGGATCTGAACCTGGGTCTTGCAGACCCTGCTTTGAAGCTCTAACTACTGTGCCTCACTGGCTTTCATAGGGTGGCTGCTGATGAATGCTGGCAAGCAGCCCAGGCTAGGTAAGTCATGCAGATCAGGGGGGACCTGGCAACCCTAGACTGCTGCCAGGCCTAGAGTGGCCAACCTGCAAATGGGAACTGGAGACCCCCCAGAATTACAACTGGACTCTAGACAGCAGAGGTCTGTCTCCCTGCAGAAAATGGCTGCTTTGGAGGGTGGGCTCTGTGGCATTATACCCAGCTGAGGCCTCTCCCTTCCCAAACCCAGCCCTCCTTAGAGTCCACCACAAAATCTCTAGGAATCCCCTAGCCTGGCACTGACAACTCTTGTGAGGCTGGTCCCAAGGCTCCCTTCCCCCTCCCTGAAAGGCCAAAAGAGGCCTGGAAAGGGCCCTTCCCCCACCCTTTGACTGACAGAGCCAGTTAGAAGCCTCTCCCCCCCCCCCGAACATTCTAATCTCTCACCGTTGATGCCTGAAGCAGATCCCTGCAGAGGCCATTTCAAAAGGTTTTGGGGGGGATTCAACTGTCCCTGAAGGGATTTTCTTAGTTTTTGGATTTTTCTACAAACCCAGGAAGTCTCCTGACTATGTAGGAAAAGCTGTTGGGGGAGAGTGAGCCCCCTGTTCGTGGGAATAGGTATCCGCACATTTTGGCTATTAGAATAAGGATATAGCCCAGCAGGTAGATATCCCTATCCAAGTTTTCTGTCTTCTTAATGGTAGCTGAGACATTAGTTGCTTCTCTTAATGTTCACATTTGCTGTTTCTCCAAATCTGCCCATTCAACAGTGCAACTCCACCCCATCCCCCATCATTCTTAAACCTTTTCCCCCAACTGAAGGTTCTTTTGAGTTCCTCTAGATACTTCTTTCCCACAGTGCACTCTTCCTCAACAACTGGAAAACTCTTCAAGCCCTTAAGCTGATTGAAGCATCTAAAGTGGTTTAGGTTGCTTGAAAGACCTCTATCAGATTACGCTCTTAAGCAGCTTTAAATAAGGCTTGTGAATACTGTTGGTCTCTATTTGCTGAACATTCGTGAATGGCCCCAGAACCCCAAATTCTCCCCCCCTTCTGTGTTTCTGTATGTATCTTTAGATACATTATTATGAGGGAGACAGATAAAATATTGTGACATCAACAAGGCTTGACAACTATAACACCAAACACTAATACAAGACTAAAGAATATGCCATTCAGAGTTTAATTATTATTCTACATTATTTGACAGTGCAAGCATGCTGGTCTTGGATCAGTTTCCACTTCAAAGGTCAACGTTTTTTAATGACGGATGATATGTCCACATGAATACTTAGGTACAGCAAATCTGCAAATCACCGAACACGTGAAGTTGCCTTATACTGAGTCATGACCCTGGCCCATCAAAGGCAGTACTGGAGTTTTCCACATGGGTTATCTACTCCCATTTCAATGCTCTGGGCATAGAGTTTTCTTCCAGCTTATAGGCTTGCCAAGTCCCCCGGGGGGCGGGTAAACCCCCGCCCGAGAGGCCCATTACCCGTCCCCAGAAAATCGGGCCCCGGGGGGAACTCCACCCCCTTCCAGCAACGTCCCCAGCATGATGATGTCACTTGGAGGTGACATCATCACGCTGGGCACGTTGGGGGCAGGACACTCTATGATATGAGGGAAAACTCTATGTTTTTTCCTCGAATCCTGGTGGCCCTGCCCCCAATGTTCCAACATGATGATGTTACTCCCTGGTGGCGTCATGGCGGCGGCACGCGCACACCGCGCACGTGCAGGAACTCCAGGGATAGAGCGGACTCCCCCGCTCTAAGGTAATTTACACTTGGCATCCCTACCATAGCACCATGGTGTGTTCATGCACCTCCAAGTGTTTCCCTGTCTTTTCGCTGGTCTTTCACACACCTGCTTTGCTCCAAAGTTTGTGGGAAGGAGCACAGTGATGCCTAGATGGCTGCTGTGTGGATGGGGAAATTCAGATTTTTCTGGCCCACATGACAGCCATTTTCCTCGACCCTGTGTCAGCCATTTCCCCCTGCCACCAGAGGGCTTTTATTTTTCTTTTTAAAAATCAGCACTACAATATTGTTACACTGATATACCATTGTAACAATAGGTGTAGTGAGTTTTTGAATTCTCAGCTTTCATTTTTTTTTTAAGTAAGTCTCTAGCCTCTTACTTCGCCCAGATATAAGGGGAAAGGCGTATCTTTGCATGGTAACAGGCTAGAGGCTTACTTTCTAAAAAAATAAATCTGGGAATTCAGAAAACCTGCTACAACCACAGTTACACCAGTATATCAATATAATGATACTCTAGTGCTAATTGTTGTTTTTTTAAAAATATAAAAGACCTGGTGGCCAAGGGGGGAGTGGTGGTGGCCACTTCTGGGGGTTCAAGCATGGAAACAGCAGGAAAACTGCTGTGTGGAAGCCCCATTGCTGCTGCACTTTATCTGCAGCCGCACCAGCAATGAGGAAACCACATAATCCCTTTCCCATGTGGACGCCAACATGGTCTCCTGTGACTGGGTAAGCCTCTAGAGTCACAAACATAGGTCTTTCAAGTGATCATTTTACTTGGCGATACTGGGGACTGAACCTGGCTCATTCTGAATGCCAGGCAGACATTCTTCCACTGAGCCACAGCCCTTCTCCCACATGAGCTGAAGGCAATCAACTATCCGACTATGACAGCAGAGCAGGTGCTCAATAATCCTTCTCTGTCCCCCAGTGTTCAGAAATAGAAAGTTAGAGCATGCCAGGTCTCTGGCAGACTGTAATATATACTGGTATGATGATGAGATACACCTGAGTTTTCCCATCGGGCAAATAGTTGCTCCCTGGAGTCATTTCATGTTCAGGAAACAATGTGTGGAGAGAAGATTTACTCTCCTCCTTCTCGCACAGAATTGTTCTGATCTGAATTGGGCCCCACACATCAGAGAACTGAGTTCCAAGTATGGAACTTGCAGTACACGACTGATTGAGAGAGCCCAGCGGTAGATGCGGGGAGAACATAAGGAAAGCTTAACATGTAGTTAGACCTTCAGACTCCACCAGGAAGAGTCCTGGAATACAAGAAGGCAGGAAGAGAATTCTTCTGTGTGACGGCTCATTTCCCAGAGCCCATCTGCTTTATCTCCCGGAGTTCTTCTTCTGAGAGGACTTACACAGAGAAAAATACTTTGCATATGAGCATTAATTGCTGCCTGAGTTTTTTTTTAAATGACAAACTTGTTTCGTGTTACACAATGTCATGCTGGAGCTAAGAACTGGTCCCAAAATTTTTGACACGAAACAGTTGGTGGGACAGAGGGGTGTAACACACTTAAATGAAGGAGGAGGAGGAGGAGGAGAGTTGGTTTTATACCCTGCCCTTCACTACCCGAAGGTGTCTTGGAGCAGCTTACAATCACCTTCCCTTCCCCTCCCCACAACAGACACCCTGTGAAGTAGATGTGCTGAGAGAGCTCTGAGAGAGCTGTGACTGACTCAAGGTCACCCAGCTGGCTTTATGTGGGGAATCAAACCCAGTTCTCCAGATTAGAGTCTGCTGCTCTTAATCATTACACCAAACTGGCTCACACAAAGGTGGCATAATGTAAATTGCAATTGATGAATTAAGAGTTATGCAATCAAATCTCCTTATAGCCCTTTCTCATATCCTTTCATTTTGCCCTCTGAGACCTAATTCCTGTTAGCTCAAGTACTAACCAACAGACCTTCCATTACTGATGAAAATCACACCCCCTTTCGCCCCCCCTCTAGAATTCTATTAGATTCTCATCAGGCTTATTTCATCCTTCCAAGCCAGCTGCCGTGATTGCTTATAAGCATTATGTCTTTTTTTCTGGTCACTGTTCTCCAAATTCTCTGTTCTCACAGCAGCAATATGACACAAGGAGAATGGTTTCACATCCACAATATCCACAAACATTTGCAAAAGGAAGCTATCAATATAATATGATGCCCCATTTACTCTAACACTAGACTTACTAGCTCTCAGTCCATCGAGGGGCTGTTTATAAATGTAATGGAGAACAAAGGCGGTAGACTATCAGGAGATGATGTTCTTTATAATAATTATTATTACAACCACCACTGTCCGTCATTTATATAGTGCCAGCAGCACAATGCGGTGCTTATGGTTTGCAATGAACAGAGCAAAATATACCGTAAATTGATAGAAAATAAGTCAGCTGCAAGCAGGCCTGTAGCTACAGCAGGGCATCTCGGGGCCTGGCCCCCCGACTTACTGCCAAGCTCCTCCCTGACTTCCCATCCAGCCCAGCCCACCCCCCAACTTCAATTTTTTTATTTTATTTGTGGCACTCCCTGGGGGGTGTGCACTCCCTGGGGTGTGTATGCCCCCCAACTTATTTACAGACCCCCAAATTAAAAAATCCTGACTACGGGCCCGACTGCAAGAGGCTGAAACCAGCCAGTGACAAAACAGATATTGATCAAACGCAGTCCATTAGGCTGGAATACTTTAAGTCAGGGGTTCTGAGATGTTATAAAGGCAGACTTGCTCTAAATTTATGATTGACGTATTGTTGGGGATCCACTTGTACAGGAGCTCTATACAATCTCCTCCCTTTCCAACATGAAATGCAAGAATTTCAAGTGCATTCACAGTGAACAAGTTTAGATAGATAGATAGATGATAGATGATAGATAGATAGATAGATAGATAGATAGATAGATAGATAGATAGATAGATAGATAGATAGATAGATATAGTTTTTCATGTATTTATAAAAAATATAGCACTGTATAGTATTTGTGGCTATTTTGGGCATTATGCAGATACAAATCCAAATTTGCCTTTAAGCCTACGGAAGGTTCTTCTCCCAGCTTACTCAGTTCCTCCTCTTCCCTCCTGGCCTCACATCCTACCTGAGTGGGAGCTGTGACTCACATTAGGGTCCTACCCCCCCTTTCCCTTACTGAGGATAACAGGTCAGGAGGTAGGGAAATAAGATGGAGGAAAGGGTTCAACCCTTACTTGGATGCCAAAGCCCCAATGTTCATAGGCTCCTACATGGCTACTTTTAAATGATATTTAGAGATACTGGGGTCTTCCCTCACACATCTCTCACACCTTGTGAAATTTTCAAGCTGGGCAGCTGCATCAGGGAAAGATGCAGCAGGAATTGCTATCAGTGACTTCCACCACTCGCTCAAAAACCCAGAAACTCTGGGAGAGGGCTTGTTTTTCACTATCTTGGAGAATACATGTGTAAAGTGCTGTCGAGTCACAGCCGACTCATGGGGACACCAGCATGGTGCTTTCAAGGCAAGTGAGGAGCAGAGGTGGGTTATCATCATTGCCTTCTTCTGCAGGGGCTTCCTTGGTGGTCTCCCTTCCAAGTATGGACCCTGCTTAGCTTTCAAGATCTATATCATGCTGCCTTCCCTCTCCTGGGGAAGAATATGATATGTAGATTTTAGCTTCACATCTCTAGATCTTACAGGGTTGGGTTGTGTTTTGCAACATGAAACTGGACAATCCAGGCCAGCTGATGTCCTCAATGAGCTCCAGCTGGCATGCACAGAATCTGTATAAAACTTCCTTACCCAAACACCACTAATGCACGAAGGCTCCTGTCGCTTCCCTTCCCATTATACACAAAAATGACTGAATATCACCCAGACATCCATTTAATTCCTGTGACTAATTGATGGAGTGCATCTTTAATTCTGGGGACAATCACCAAGTTTTATAAACATTCCTGTCTACAAATGTGATAAGACTGCAGAACTGGGAATACACTGCAATACTTTTACGGGGAGTTTTACAAGAGCAATTACTGGAGCTGTAATATCCCTGAAAATGCTGAAATGCTTAGTTTTTTTTTTTTTTTTTTTTGGGGGGGGGTTGTGACTCCAGCTTTTAGGCAGGGAGGGAGAGGTCCTGCCAGCATGTATCCACAACCCAGTATAACAGAAGCAGACACACACCAGATTTAGATAATCTGTGGAATAAAATGGCCACAACTTTATTGGTTACAGCTATAAGAAGCTTTGGGACAGCATCCCTCCCCCCCAGACCCAGAGCATCAGCTGGTCTGCACCTGTCAATGTACCCCATCACACCCAGCCAGCTGGCTTGGGTGGAGAACTGCAGGATGGCCGGTTGCAGGAGCCCACACGGTCAACTACCCGTCAGTGGTCTCCCCTGCCATCTGCTCATGAGGGCAACTGCTGGTAGTCCCAGAGCAGGCTTGCTCCCCTAAGCCCTCATGCCAAGAATCCCTTAAGGGGGTCCCCTGTATTTCCATAAACGGATCCAGCCCCATGCTGTTACTGCCAAAAGTTATTACTAGAAATAGAGCATAGAAAATAGCAGCAAACATCACTTGGCTAACAAAAGCAAACTATGAACAACACTCCAATCGAATTGTCTCCCAAACCACTATATACTTTTCACACTGGTATTGTCTGAAGGCTCACTCTGATGGGTGGGCAAACCACTCAATGGCTGGACAAAGGATGGGGGCAAGAAGTAAGCAGCCAGCCCTTTCCCCCTGTGACAGCCCACCCCAAGCCACACTGGGATCCTGTGATTGGTCCCAGAGGGAGGGGAAAGGCCAATTTTCCCACCACTCTACACCCTGCCCCTAGCCTCTGACTTCCCTCCCCTTCCTGGTGCCACAAAAGCCGGGCTGTGACTAAGTTGGGCCCACCTCAACTTACACAGCCCATAAATATTATGTTAATTGCAGCTGGAGGAGGAGGGCAATTCATTCAAAATAGCCAAGTACCGAATCCTCCCAGTTAGGAGGCACAGACAGATTAGGAAAGTTGATAATGCCTCTTATGCTTACTCTGAGGCTGATTTCCCACAAGCGCTGCTCTACGCTTGCCCTTCCCTTTTGCCTCGATGGTAGGTGTCAATTTCACACAAGCTGCTGCACGGCCACATTTTGCCTTGCAGTTTCGCGCAATTTTCCCCGTGTCTAGTCAATCCTGTTTTTTGAGGATTGAGTAGACGCGGGGAAAATCACGCGAAGCTGCAGGGCGAAATGCGGCCCGCAGCAGTTTGTGTGAAATTGACACGTACCATCGGGGCAAAAGGGAAGGCGAGCGCGGAGCAGCGCTTGTGGGAAATCGGCCTGAGACTTGGTCAATACATAGACAGAAGCTGAACAGCAAATTGACATGTAACAGGATGAAGATGCTTTAAGATATGTGAAAAAAGAATTAAATAACAAGCTAAGGTTATAAGATCAACAGTTGTAAAGCAATAAATATGTCCCAATAAGTCTGAGACTCTCCATTCACTCCCAGAGCCAGGGAGTTCAGCCCACCTATAAGTTTGAACCTTGTCTCCCATGCCATTTTGTTTGAAAAAATGTGCATGCCAATGAAAGCTCATACCTTGAATAAACCTTTGTTGGTCTTAAAGGTATCACTGGACTCTAAATTTGTTCTACTGCTTCAGACCAACACAGCTGGCTACCTTTATCTGTAATAGATGCAGAGAGACTTCTAGTGCCCACTCTCTGCAGGTGGGATCTTGGGGTTTTACCCGCACCTTTCTGTATTTAATTCTCACAGCACGCTAGCTCTTCTTCCATGGTAAGCTCACATACCCACACTTTGGGAATGGGTGCTATTACACTGTGAGTGAGCTAGCTAGCTAGCTGGCTAGGTTAAATAGTTACATATTTCCTATCACACTTACATGATCATACAACAACAAAGCCCATCAATGAAACATGCGTTCTTTTATGTGTCTTTTTTCTTTTTTTAAGAGCAAAGACGTGTGCTGGCTGTGCTTTCCTATCTGTTTTTTTTTTTTTTTCTTGGAGCCACTGCGCTAAGGTTTTGGCTCCATGGTGCAACTATGCCTCTCTAGCCAGGAGGGGAGCACTATGAAGAAGAAGGGCTGCCAAGGGCATGCAGCATTCTAAGCTTCTTCTGAAGAGTAAATGTATGCTGCCCCTGTGCCAAATTACCCTCTGGAGTCTGAAACCACTTCGCTCCCCCTCCCCCTGCCCAACCAAAAGCATCTGTCTAAGAAATAAGACCACTGAACGAACAGGTTTGAATTTTGGGTCTATGACATTGAGAACATTCAGGGCTCTTTTTGTAGCAGGACCTCCTTTACATATTAGGCGACACACCCCTAATGTAGCCAATCCTCCAAGAGCTTACAGTAGCCCCTGTAAGAAGAGCTCTGTAAGCTCTTGGCAGATTGGCTACATTAGGGGTATGTTGCCTGATATGCAAGGGAATTCCTGCTACAAAAAGAGCCCTGATTGAACAGTGAAAATATTAATGTGTTGTCGAAGGCTTTCACGGCCGGAGTTCATTAGTAGTTGTAGATTTTCTGGGCTGTCTGGCCGTGGTCTTGGCATTGTAGTACCTGACGTTTCGCCAGCAGCTGTGACTGGTATCCTCAGAGGTATAACACAGAAAGATGGAGTACTCTTTGTGTCCATGTGAGATGAAAAATGATAAGCAGGTAATTTAGATCTACTCCAGAAGGTGGGATGAAAGAGTGGTGCAAATGTATTTAACATATATAGATGTCTGAACTGGCCAGATAGGTATTTGGATAGGGTAGCCAGAATGGAGAAATCATTAGAAATTAGGGTTGCCAACCTGCAGGTGGGTCCTGAAGGTCTCCCAGAATGACAACTGATCTCCAGACTACAGAGATCTGCTCCCCTGGAGAAAAGAACAGTTTCAGAGGGCAGACTCTATAGCACACCATAAAGTCTAGGAGAAGAAGAAAGCCTAGAGTGACCTCCCATCCCCACATAGCTCAATTGCCTCACCAAGTTCTGTCTTCCACAGGCCCCGCCCCTAAATCTCCAGGAATTCCCCCTGCCAGAGTTAGCAAACCTGTTAGAAATCCTTCCCACACCTGTTGTGTGAGTCATTTGCGCAACAGGTAGGGGTCAATTTCTGATGATTCGTCCTTCTTTTTGCAATGCCCCCCCCCCCCATGTCACACTTAATGGGACAAGTCTAGCCAGACAACTGAAGAATAACACACATCACAAAGGAAGAGGTAAATAATATGATTAGGTTCAACACAGAAGGGACAAAAAAGCTTCCCAAGTAAGCATTTCAAGTAGAAACAAGGGCTTTTACTACCTTTTATTAATGGTGACGTCATATTAATTAATCTTAGGCACACATGCTGAACATGGTTTCTCATGCCTTGGGCTCCACTGTTAAGGGTCCTGGAGATTTGTGTCTAAATGGACAGCCAGAGAAATCGGTTGCACACAAGCAAACTTAAAGTATTTTCCTCACAGAAACAGTGCAAGGAATTGCAGATTTCTAGCCAAGAGGCAAAGGGAGTTACTTTGCTTTGTTTTATCCTGCTAAACAAATGATATGAATACTGGGGGGAAAGGGACAGAAACTTCTCAGAGCCAGTTTGGTGTAGTGGTTAAGAGCACAGACTCTAATCTGGGAGAACTGGGTTTGATTCCCCACGTCTGCACATGTAGCTGCTGGTGTGACCTTGGGTCAGTCACAAGTTCTTTCAGAGCGGTTCTCTCAAGGACAGTTCTCGAGAGAGCTCTCTCAGTCCCACCTACCTCACAGGGTGTCAGGTAATGAAGGGTGGGGTATAAATCCAATCTCCTCCTCCTCCTCCTCCTCCTCCTCCTCCTCCTCCTCCTGCTCCACCATGAGAGCCTCTTCACACATCCTTTTTGGTCCACAATATCTACAGTTGGTATCATCCAAGGTGGATGTTCACCCATATTGCCATGGTCTGAACCAGTTGTTTGAAAGACAAATTCAGCATGGATTAGGTTTCTGACATTCAGTTGCACCTTCTCCAAACACTGTGGCATGCATGCCAACTTCTGATTCATGGTGAGTTCGGCACAACTAGCTTAGCAGCTAAGCATAAAACAGAGATGGAGAAAACTAGCAGCTGCAATGGTTGTGTGAACAGGCTTTGAGGCAAACACATCAGTGCAATCAGAAAGATAGACTCCCAGAAACCCCTCACCCCAATAAATTTTGGAAAGGATGGGATCTTTTAATTTTATTGGGGCAAGCAATTCAAAATAATAGCACGATGCAGATCAGTGTTTTGCTGTGTATTCCCAGGCCTCATAGCTCTGGCAGCACCAAGCCAGGAAATTGACCATTAGTAGACAGGGCTCTGGGCCACGTCTGACCATAAACTTGGTGGATGATAAGGCTGCCAGGTTGAGACTGACAACCATCAGGAGGTTTGGGGGTGGGATATGGTGGGGCGTCAGCATCGCAGGCATGATGATGTCACTTTCAGTAAACAGCCGGAAGTGACAACGGGTAGCTATAGAAATTACTGGAAATGATATGGTAAAACCACAGAGTTTGTGCGGATTTCTAGAGCTACCCTGTGTCAATTTCAAGTTTCTACTATAGATGATGCAAGTTTTCCCTCTAAATGATGCACAAGATGCTGATTTCCCCCCACCTCCCACTGCTGCTTGAAGCTGGGGGCAGGGAAACCCTCATCCCCACTGGGGGTCTAGCAGCCCTGTGGACGATGATGGAGCCAATACAAACCAGATGTAAATTTGCCACAAACACAAAGCAGGAAGTAAAAGTGCATACAAGCAGATGGTTCAAGAAGACAAAAGCAAGAGTCTGACTACAAAATAATGTGTACGTATCTCCAAAGAAAAGCTCATGCTTGCTGTCATGATCTATGTAGGATGGAGGCAGGGACTAGAGGCCTAGGCTCTAGGAGGGGCCTGTCTGACAGTAGAAAACAGACAGCCTACAATCCCTATAATGCTTAGAGAGGGTTAAAGCCAATCAGAGTGCAGGGATTTTGTATAGGCCTCTGGAGAACTGTACATGACTGGGAGAAAAGCCTGAGAGGTCTCTGTGGTAGTAGAAAGCAAGCTGCCTACAATTCACACAATGCCTAGAGCCAGCTGCAACCAATGGGGATACTAGAAGTCTCTGAGGTGATGTGTTCTTATACTTGGTTTCAGTTTAACTGACGTTCTTTTTCTCTGTGGTCTGAGGAGACTGGTCTGGGACAAAGTTCCCCCACTTGGGAGAGTGAGTAAGTTAAGCCTGGTCTATAGAGAGCTGTGGAAAATGGCGTCCTTGCTCTCTGAGCTAAACCCTGAGACAAAACTGTTCTTCGTCTCATCTGCGGCCTGGTCTCACAGGAGACAGGCTGGTCTGGTGAGAGAAAGATTCCTCATGGCTCAGCATGAGTGTTAGGCAGGAGGCCTGGTAAGAAGCTAGGCCTTAAGTAGTAAGAGTTAAGGAGTAATAGGTAGCTGTGTTAGCTTTGTGTTCTTTTTGCCTTTCAACACTGTTATGCCTTTTGAAGCACCTTGTCTTGTTTTCAGTGCCCCATTACTGTATAAATAAACCAATTGTTTAAAAGTCCTCTGCCTGGTCATCACACCTAAGGTTCTCAGCTTGAAAAGGGGCATTTTGGATGGGCTTGAGAGGGTACCCTGGGCCTTCTCAAGGGACTGTAAGTCCAGGGTGGTGGCAGCGGAAGGCGGTGATCTGCTGGGGTCATGATACTTGCCCAAGCTCCTCTAACCCCCATCCCTGAAGAGTTCCATTGCTACACTATCCAGTGATGCATGGATGCTTCCTCAAATGGGAGCAGCAGCCATTCATCTTCTGAGCTGTCTTGTCAGAACGGGAAAGTCTGCTACGGCACTGCAAGAAATGCAATATCAAGGGATAGGCTGGATCCCATCAAAAAAGATCTTTGCATACAAGAGAGGGGATTTTTGCCAGTTCCCTTCTCCCACAGCAGCCCTTCAACTCCCATTACAATGCTCCTGTCCTTTGTCCCCTGGGACCAGCATTTCAGAAGCCATTTCGGAGTACAACAGGATGTGCATTGCCTCATTCCACATACAGAAATTTTAGATGAGATCCACCCCAAGGTATGGATGCCACCATGGTGAGTTGGGAGAAAGAAGCTCGCCAATAGTAAATGCATACATTTTACATTGAATGCAAAGGTTTATCATGGGGGTGGGGACTCAGATTTATTGAAAGCAATGTTTTTATTCCGGTTTCTTTGCATGTCTCAGTGTACTTCTGTGATCAGCAATAATGGCCTTTTTTGGCATCACCATAGCTTCTGTGGCATTAAAATACAGAAGCATTATAACTTTGGGATGCAAATTCTGAGCTTCAGCTTTTGCAGTCACAGTCAAGTGCAGTGCAAACAACAACAATAAACAGAATAATAGTTTTAATTTCCCCAAGGGTGAGGCTGAGAAAAATGGTTTGTTCTGGGCTGAAACAGGGTAGCTGGCAGGAATGCACTTTTTCTCAAAAGTACCAGTGAGGTACTGTAGATCACTTTAGATAAGGAGTGCGGAGAAGGTCGAGAGTGACCAGTCACTTCCTAAGCAGGTAAAAGAAGCTTTCTATTCCTTCTCCTAGTGCTGGTCTGGCTACTTCCTTATCCTTCCCTTTAAAACCGCTTCAACAGTTTCCATTATTTCTCGATTTTATGGGAAGGAGAAGGAGGTGCGCCCATACCCATGCACTTTTGCTATGAATGGGGAAATGACAGCACCAGCACCCTTTCTCATCTGCCTCTTCTCCTTCACGCACACACACAGACACACCCACGCTTTGGATGGGGAAAAAAATGAGCTATCAACACTTTCCTTTGCATCAGATCTGCTGTTTGCCTTTTCCAGGGAAAATGGAGAGATAACTTGTACATTTCTTTCTATGCAGGGCAAATTACAATTTGGGGGGGAGTGGTAGACGTTTGCTTTGGGAATACAACAGAGGAAAGTTTTCCCCACCCAGCGACTACAGACCTGCTCCGAAACACTTTAATTGGGGTCCAAGCTGCCATTTTGTGACTGGCTCCACCCACTGACAGGTAGCTTCCAAGGCTCTTGGAAGAAATAAAGTAGCTCTCAGAAATCATAAAGTCTGCCCTCTTCTGCTTTGAATTATGGCATATTTTAAAAAATGCACTACTTAGTGCAAGGTATCCTAATTCCATCCTACCAACATGAGGAAAACCCAACAAAACAGAAAAAGTAAACCAGAATCAAACTACAGCTTAGTCCCAGCAATAGGTTTCAGCCACATTACTGAAATCAAGTGTATCATAAATTAGGCATGAAAACCACATTGTTTGAATGAGACACATTTGGCGAGTGACACATGCTTTCACCTAGAATGAAAATATCAATTGTATGCAGATTTGCTTTTGATCTGCTTCAAACTGATTTTCCCAGTCATTCAGATTTGAGACAAAATATTAATAACAAAGATCAAGACACACACACCCAACACAATAGTCATTGACTGCCCAATACAGTACACTTCCGATCAAGGCAGCTAAACATCCTGCTAAATCTTTGCTATGGACTCTAGAACTGGTACAACAGAGGAAAGTTTTCCCCACCCAACAACTACAGACCTGTTCCGAAACACTTTAATTTGGGTTCAAGCTGCCATTTTGTGACTGGCTCCAACCTATAATAGAGTAGTCAAATTTTGTCTGCTGACTATCTCTGTTAAAACCACAATAAACTCTTATCCTCCTTGCTAAGGATCGGGAAATGGAGGTTCGTCCTGGTTCGTGGTTCGTGAGGTCTCACAAATCATGAACCAGGACGAACCTTCCCTAGTTCATGAACTGGTTTGGTTCATGAGGTTCATGGATCTTCCCTCCCCCTTTCTGCTGGTGGCAGCTCCCCAAGGCCAGAAGAATGGAAGGGGGGGGATCTTGCAAAAACCATTTTAAGGGAGTGCTCCCTTTATATGGCTTCTGGGTGAACTCATCACTTAGACTTTACTCAGCTGTGGCGCCCGCTTGCAAAAGCCATTTAAAAGGAACATTCCCTTTAAATGGCTTTTTAGGCCATTTCAGTGATCCCTTTCATGGGGGGAGTGAAAAGGATCACTGAAATCACTCCCAACTGGGATGGCATTTTAAATGCCTTCCCAGTTCATTCACTGAGTTGCACACTGGGGGCAGCATGACTCTGCGAGTCAACTGACTTCTTAGTTCACTTGTGAGTTGGGCTTCTGCAGCGGTGCTTCAAAAAACATTTAAAGGGATCCCTTCAAATGATTCTTGCAAACCATACGACTGTGGCAGCATGGCTTCGAGTAGGCTTTTAAAGAGACTGTGGTCTCTTTAAATGCCTTCTTGAAGCCCCTCCCCTGGTGCCAGCGTGTCTAGTGACACAAACCACATGAACCCACCTGGAAGGTTCGTGTGGCTCGTGAGGGCGGGATGGCACAAACCAAGGGCCACAAACCATGAACTGAGCCCAGTTCGTCATGCATTTCAGTTCGTAATTTGGTTCGTGTCCATCCCAACTCCTTGCTACTTAATGTATGCTGTTCGTTCACATATCAAAGTGGTCAGATATTCTACAGCTAAGATCCTTGTGTCCGTGTACTGTTTACTGAGTCACCGTTTTCCGGTCCAGAGGAATTAGAATCACACCATCCTTATTTAAGACAAGGATCCTACTGCCTTGCAACTCTCTAAGCAGCTTCTGCTCTGTTTGCACTGGCCTTGCTTTATATGAATCAGGGCTTAGAGGAAGTATGAAGCACACCCTCAAGCAGTCATCCCTGTGAAACTGGTCACAAAAGCCCAGGGATCTGGACTGCCACTAGATCTATTGCAATAGTTTATGGGAAAATGAGATCGAGCCCCAGCAGAATTCGATGCAGTTCTGCAGGGCCTGTAAGATGGAAATGTTTCGCCAGGCCCATGGCTGAGGTGGCAAAGTTTTCCATCTGAATTGGCCTCCCCCAGCCTCCAGCCCTCCTCTGCCATTTATTTGGTCATCACACCAGTTCCACTAACACACAGTCTTGTCGGATAATTTATGCTATTTTGTGCTGTACACCACCATCTGATTTATTCTATTTTACTACTTTGATAATTGTTTTTAACAACTAGTCTATGGTGTCGTTTTAATTTTGTTGTCGCCTTGCTACGCAGGGGAGGGCAGGAATAAAGAGAGGCATCCATGTGATAGCGCTCTGTAAAGATCTTGAGTGGGAGTGGTCCCTAGAGTTTTGCAGGAAGATTGTCATTTTTGAAACCAGCACCATTCTTTTTTGCAGTGCTAACAAACTACTTTAAATATGTTGTCGAAGGCTTTCATGGCCGGAGTTCATTAGTTGCTGTAGATTTTCTGGGTTGTGTGGCCATGGTTTAAACTACTTTAAACACTTCGTCATTTGGCAATATTTGACTGGGCAACTCACCATTTCTTTGGATCTTTAGCAGCACCAACTCTACTAAAACCCCATACTGTTGTGGCTTCATGTGTAGAATCACACACAAAAAAAATAGTGGCTGAGAACTACAAGCACCTGGGATGGATGATGGCTCTGCCCAGAGCAGCCGGAGGGTAAGGAGAAGATCCCGATAAACAAGCTATGTAAATACTTATGTATTACAGAATTTGTCGCAAAACAACTATTTGCTGTAACTGAATGTTGCCGAATTAAATGATATGAAACCCTGATAGCAGATTCTTCCCCCCGCCCCTCCACTGAAAAGTTCACTGACCTGATTCCTCTGGCTTTATGGAAGCTGCCATGAAAATCTCTCCAGTCATTTACAAACAGGAGAGCTAGACGGATCCAGCAGTTTGCTGTGAAATCAGAACAGGCTTACAGCAAAGGACACCGGGGATCTCTCTTTGTCAGACCCATTAATCTTATGACAAAGAAGGTCCATTCAAAGCCCCTGAATTTGACAGAGGGTGTGGTATTAAGTGCTACAGGGCACACTTGGAAGCTGACTCTCTCTACACTGTTTTCGGCTCAGGGAGAAAGGGAAGGGAACAGTACGTGATTCGCAGAAGGCAGGGAAAAGCTGAGGGATACCAAAGAGACATTTGATTGCCAGAACATGTAGTAAGCACTCCGAGGAATTTAAAATGTACAATTCCTTTTATGAAAAGTGTAGGCCATCCTGACTAGGGAGCATTTGCTAGGTTACTTTATAAATTGGTAAACTAGTTTGAAGTTTCCAAGGGATTGTGCCAAACTTAAACACATCATGGCTGACTCCTCTCACCCCACCTTTCCCAGGATGGGGAAATATTATCCTTCTCCATCATGTAGATGAGCTAATTCAACCATCAAGAAAGAGTAGCCTCATAGAGCTTGAAAAATAGTATCTCTTAGGGCTGGGCCTGCTGTAAGGCCAATGGGTCTTTACTGGCTCTGAAAGAACCAACAAACAGCTAGGCCACTACTATATGGCTGATTTCCCACTACAGCTGCCTCGGTGTTGTGCCACCGTTTGTCCCAATACTATTGGTCAATTTCACACCCGAAGCCGCGGGGCTGCATTTGACCCGCGGCTTCACCCGATTTCTCCGCAGTTTCGTAATCCTCAAAAAACAGGATTACAAAACTGCGGAGGAAATCGGGCAAGCTGCGGATCAAAATGCAGCCCCACGGCTTCGGGTGTGAAATTGACCAATAGTGTTGGGGCAAATGGTGGCGCAACACTGAGGCAGCTGTAGTGGGAAATCAGCCTATGACTATAGCTCTCTAATAGCATTGGTCTGTTCCTGAGACAATCTCGCCTACATCATTGACCCCACCCTGGTATCTGTGGACATTTCTAGCAGCCATTTGCTTCTTCTCAAATCATCTCTTCCCCAAAGCAAAGAACCAGGCCTTTCTTTTCTCCACCTCACTGGAGCAGACAGTGCTTCAGAAGAGACCAGAAGGCATCACTTTTGCATCTGCAGGAAGCATCTGTTTAGAAACAAAATGCCTCTATTGTAGGAGGACGCTTGACTTAGGAAACTTACAACATTTTTATTTGGTCCCCACGGCAGCCATTTTGTGATTGGTTCCATTCCACAAGGAAGATATTTTGTGGCTGTGATTATTGACGGTTCTGAAAATTCCTAGAGTGGCCTCAGGTTGGGGACCACTGAGGTAGACGTATGGGAGTATTGCAGCAGAATGTGGAGTGAGGTGATAAAAGGTCCCAGGTCATGGCTATGTGAAGAATGGTGAGTGGGGAAACATTATATTTTATATATATGTTTGCCAAAATTGCTCTGGCTATCCCCCCCACACACACATCCAATATCACTTAAAGGAGTGTGCTTAAAGTGCGTCGAGTGAATGCTCAGTTGTGCAGGGTCCCAATCTGCATAATTTTTCCCTCACAGAAAAGAGAGCAGATATCCTGAGCGTGGCCTCTGTGCATGATCAGGCAATTTGCCTTTGATATAAACAAACATGAAAGTACACTTATTCGGGTACATATACTGATAAACTTTTGAGTCTCGAGACAATAGGTACGATTATGTAAACAGACACAGAACTCTGGGGGCACACAAATCAGCAGACAAACTCGAGCAGACACACCTAAAATATTCATAACAACTGAAAAAGTAAGGGCTCATTTGAAGAAGGCTTTAATTTAAAACCCCTATGAATCTGCAGACAGTCTGCTTCCCTGTGTGTCCTACTTTGCTTTCTTTCTTTCTTTCTTTTTCAGTGTGGTACTTAATTATCATCAGAAGGATGCTCTCGAATCTGGGCTCTGGAATATGTCTGTGGTTACTGCACTCTGTGTTGTTTTGCTTGCTAACAAGAGGCAGCAAGAGAAGCTGCATCATTGCTAATTAAATTCAGGAATACTCATGGACGGCTCTAGCAGATGCAATGGCCACCGCCACGCACAAGCCTTTCATGCATGCAGCACGACCCTTTCATGTAAAATTCTAAATCTGTCTGGGCCAATTTTCTCTCAGCAGCCATAACGCTGGCTGAAATTTGGTCATCCAGTGTAACCAGAGTGAGGTCATGCTAGCTAGGGATTCGTTTAGACACTCCCCCTATGATATGTCTTGCCAGGTCTTTACAAGGATTTTGTTTCTGACTTATTGCTTTTGGTTAAAAAAGGAAACCTTTTGGTAGCCTCATTATCTGAGATTTTCTTTAAATGTCCTGCCACAAGATCAACGGACCCAGTGAAATCCAAAGAGATTCCAGTGTTCATGTTCTAAATTCACTAACCCGTTTTGGTATGATAAGCCACTCCCCTAATCCTGTTAAAATCACCAAGTTAGAAATGCGGCAGTTATAGTGGTTTCACATAGGAGCAATTTCAGACACATACCCTTCCTCCAGTCAAAAATAGTAGTTCACATCACTGTGAGAAGGCTTTAGTACCTCACATTCAGATGTGTAAACCAGTTCTCCCTTACAAGGAGTAAAAAATACCCAGTCACATGAAAATTAGCTTAGACTAAGCAAGGTTAAGGGAGATGTGCCCTACTTTTTCCTCTTAGCTCAATCAGAATTCACACGAAAAATTAGGTTTGAGGAGTCACAGGGCTCTTTCAAGGAATTTTGAGGACCACTGAGGTAAAGTCAAATAATTCAAAACTACAGATGATATCCATTAATCCTCTCACAAATGTCATAGAATTTTCTGTAGTTAATGGCCACAAATGCTATTTGCAACTGTGTGCATATAAATAACAAATAAAAGAGGGGATCTGAGAACAAAACCTGTAAGGAAATTGTCAATAATATGCTGCGCTACATTGCTTCTTTCCTGCTAGTAATTTAATAACATATTACTTCTATGGCACATACCATGTTTGAGGATACACAACAAAAGGCATAGCAAGGAGGCTCAGTTTACTAATATTGGAAGGAATTCTAATAAAGTGACCTTTTTTTGGCGGAGGGGGGAGTAGCTTGACAGGTATTGTTAACTGAGCCCCAAACTGCACTATTTCTAGAAACAAATACAATTCAAACAGCTGTTCCACAGAAGCCTAAGAAAACATCTATAGACCGTGTTTTATGGGGAAGGGAAGCAGTTGTTCTTACAATGTCTGTTTTTATACTCCTGAAATAAACCTGGGCTAGACATTTATAGGTAAAGAAGGATGGGGCAGTAGAGACACAAGTAGAACACCATGACAGGTGATGGATGAATCCTATAACAATGCAGCATCCAAATGAAAAGGTTTGAAACAATATTTTAAAATGCAGGTCTGAGAAAGTGCATGAAAGATTTCAAAATAATATTTAGCATTCACATCAAACTTAAGAACGTAAGAGAAGCCAATGTTGGATCAGGCCAATGGCCCATCCACTCCAACACCATCAGGAGGTCCACCAGTGGGGCCAGGACACTAGAAGCTCTCCCACTGTTGCCCCTCCCCAAAGTCCAAGAATACAGTGCATCACTTGCCCCAGACTGAGAGCTCCTATCTATACCTTGTGGCTAATAGCCACTGATGGACCTCTGCTTCATATGTTTATCTAATTCCCTCTTGAAACTGTCCATGCTTGTAGCCACTGCCACCTCCTGTGGCAGTGAATTCCATGTGTGAATCACTCTTTGGGTGAAGAAATACTTCGTTTTATCTGTTTAACCCAACTGCTCAGCAATTTCATTGAGTGCCCATGAGTTCTTGTATTGTGAGAAAGGGAGAAAAGTACTTCTTTCTCTACCTGCTCTATCCCATGCATTATTTTATAAACCTCGATCATGTCACCCCTCAGCCATCGTTTCTCCAAGCTAAAGAGCCCCAACTGTTTTAACCTTTCTTCATAGGGAAAGTATTCTAACCCTTTTATCATTTTAGTTGCCCTTTTCTGCACTTTTTCCAGTGCTATAATATCCTTTTTGAGGTGTGACCAGAACTGTACACAGTATTCCAAATGAGGTTGCAACATCGATTTATACAGGGGCATTATGATATTGGCTGATTTGTTTTCAATTCTCTTCCTAATAATCCCAAGCATAGCATTGGTCTTTTTTATTGCAGTCACACACTGTCTCGACATTGTCATTGAGTTATGTACTACGACTCCAAGATCTCTCTCTCGGTCAGTCTCTGCCAGTTCGGACCCCATCAACGTGTATGTATAGTTAGGATTTTTGGCTCCAATGTGCATCACTTTGCACTTGGCCACACTGAACCCCCATTTGCCACGTTGATGCCCACTTGCCCATCCTCGCCCATTAAGTGTTTAAGGTGCCTCACAAATATTACCTCAGTACTTGTTACAACAATTGTATAAAATAGGTTGTTTCCCCCACATATTGCAAATAGGGGTTTGAACCTGAAAGTGTGTAGCTTACTGAGGCAAGCTAAAGTGAGAAACTTTCTTTATCCAGTGTGCTACATAATGGGAAATTATCACTGTGAACAATATGGAACAGCAAAACCCAGCAGTTAATTAGAAAGGCTCTCCTGGAAGAAGCAAGACTCTCATCCATGAGACATTTACAGAAGACCAGCTTGTCACCTGGGTAATAGAAGAGAAGTTTGCTCACTTCTTAAATGTGTGCTAAAAGTGTTGAAAGTTCTGGTTACTTTTGCAGTAGTGCACAGTTGCTGTTGATCCACCCCTTGCTCCCCCGACTGATTTGTTCTGTAGTGACATGTGAAGATTTTCATTCAACTCATCCCTCCACATACCGTGGCACCATTTTGTTATCAACCCCTTGTTTTTTTACTGACAGCTTTTGACAGTCGGGCGCCAAGTTAAAACAAATGTCTTTTGTGTATAATTGAAATTATCCACAAGCATTCTTTGTGTGTTGTTTACTCAAATGGATTTTGCTTTATTCTAACGACAGCGCCATTGTGTGCATGTTTATCTGCAAACATTCACTGCTCCACAATTATTATTATTTTTTTTAAAAAATGGGGAAGACGATTCCCCAGAGGGATTCATTTTATAGATTAAAATCAAAATTAAGGGCATAGATACCAACATTCCAGCCAATTCCTCGTCATAATATAAAAGCAACATTATTTTAGAGATTCTTGTACTGTATTGTTCAGCGATACAATTACTTTTCCTGATGGTTATTATATTTTTAATATTGCTACATGCTCTTGTCAAGATTACCTTTGATGCTGTTACATTTTTAACAATATTTCTATTGCTTTACCATTTTATCCTCTCAGGTTGCACTTTTGCAGACATTATCGTTCTAAGCATTGTGAACAGCCTGATATGTTTGTTTATGCTAAAGTGACCAATAGACATTTTAAAGAAACAAAATTTATAAAATTATTATCAGGATACAGGTTCTCTGCAAGGGGGGGAAAAACCCTTGAAAACATCAATAGTTATATAGATATTTTAAAAAAACCCACCAAGAAACAAGCTATTTAAATATTTTGAACAGCTGTTGGCATTGTGAAAACTGAAAACCTTCAAGAAAAGGAAGACAAACTGTTCCTTAAAATGAGATTTTCGCCACAAAACTCTACAGCTCAAGGGGATCACTCAACATTGTCAGTTGTGTATTACTAATACAGAAAACTATTCATATGGTAAATGCGGGGAGCCCTTGCCACTTGCTAAAACACGTCATTCTTTACCACACAGAAGAAAGAATGGAAGGGGAAAAGCCCCTGCAAACCCTTAAACACGTGGTAAACTGGTTGTCAGCTCATTGCATTCACAATTTTGGGATAAGAGCAGAAAGAAGTACTGCCCTTGAACATCTGGAAAAAAATCAGAGCGGCTGGGGAAAAGAATTCAAATGCTGATTACAGTGACATCCCTGAATCAATTATTCTGTGAGAAACTGAGGGTTTTTTTTGGTTTCTTTAGAAAGGAAGCCCTCTGCTCAGAGAAAAGGAAAGGCCTTCTGAGAAGTCCTTTACCTAAGAAGAGACTGAAGATTCAATTAATTGTTTCGGTAAACGTGGAACGAAAACAAGATTTTCTTTTAAAGCTCTTCAAGGTGGTGCCTTCAAACAAAATTGTCTTGCTATCTCCTTTATACATTATCACTGACTGTAACGAATCAGCTGGAAGCTGGCACTTGCCAATTTTGTTGACAGCTGGATGTAATCACACCTCAAGATGAATGGCTGGAGGTTTTAATCATTGGCAGAGAGAAAGGTAAGGAGGCTAAAGTGTACTATTCAGGATAAAACTATGGAGTTTATTACAAGGTGGTGCTATTTATCACCTTGACTTACGACTGTCACCTGCCTTCCGGTTTAGCGGTGCCCAACCGCTTTAGCCATTCACGACACAAGGAAACAGTCTCTGCAGAAACCGGTTGCTCCCAGACGTGCAGTTTTGTTCAGATCATTATGTGAAATCACATGTAGAACTGAAGCCATACAAATAAATTCCACAAAATCTAAGGCCAGAAGCTTCATAATATATATTTTGCTTTCTACAATGAGCCAAAAGGAGCTACGGTGGCTCAAGTGGTTAAGAATCTGGACTGCAGGCTGTGGAAGGTCAGTAGTTCAGCAGTTCGAGACCCGAGAGTGCCTCATGACGGAGTGAGCTCCCGTCTCTAGTTCCAGCTCCTGCCAACCTAGCAGTTCGAAAGCAAGAAATTGCAAGTAGATAAATAGGTACCACTTTGATGGAAAGGTAACAGCATTCCGTGCTCCTTGGTGTTTAGTCATGCCGGCCACATGACCACTGAAACATCTTCAGACAGCGCTGGCTCTTCGGCTTTGAAACGGGAATGAGCACCGCAACCCTAGAGTCGGAGTTGACTGGCTTTCGAGCAAGGGAACCTTTACCTTTACCTTTACCTTTACAATGGGCCAATCTATGGTAGACCATACCTTTCTCCAAGGAGGTCAGAGCAGTGTACATTTTTTTCCATCCCCAAATTTCATTCTCAAAACTACTTAGTGAAGTTGTTTAGGCTGAAAGTGAGTGAAGGTCCCAAGGTCATCCAATGAGCATCATGACAGAGTGTGGATATCAACCCGTCTCCCAGATCTTAGTCCTTCACTCTAACCTTTATGCCACTAGACTGTTTAACAGAGCTCTACACCAGAATCATTAAGAGTTACCAACAGCAACAGCTTCTAGCACTCATGGTTTCAAAATACAACCACAATGTGTGGGTGGGGCTGCTCTGATATCAAGAAGTGGGGGGGGAGTTATAGTCCCTCCCACACACTGCCTCAAAGTCCCTGCAAATGTACCGGCAGATATTCCTTTCATACTTCTTTTAAGTTCAGGTTTCAATGTGGGAAGGAAAGCACTCTTACCTTATTGGATTGTCCATCCTGTTTACTGTGAGAAATGCTGCCAGGTTAGCTGTGTAGGATGAACATACAATAAGGGTGAAGAGCCACCAGCTTCCCATCACTATGCGCATCGCCATGGAATTGACTGTAGATTCGCCACCTGAAAAGTAGGCATGGGAAAAGAACTCTTAACAAGCCTGATGTTAATCGGCCCTTTACAAACGCTAATGTCTCTTTACCATAACTCTGACTTCTTCTCGTCATCTACTTGTACCATGATTCCACTCCTTTTTTGACTGAAGTAGGATTATCATTATGGTGGGTACTTTTGAAGAGGAGACATGGCATTGGCAAGTGCCTGGATATTCTTGGGGGGGGGGGATTACAGACTCCCACATTTCCAGGGATTCCAAGAAACAGAGCCAATCTCCACATGCTGGCAGGTCACAGGATACAGAGGTCTTGGATTACCACCATGATACAGAAGTCCTGGGCTTGCCGCCATTTCTGACTGCAGGTGAGATAGCCAGTTGCATAATTGAATACTTTGTTAGGCAACAAACAAAACACCAAAATCTCTTGCATGTGGAAACTGGGAGAATAATAGATTGAGTCTTTCCCTAATATGCTGATTTTTCAAGGGCAAAGCAATTTGGGATTTCCCATTAAAAAAACAAAACAAATTACTTTGAATCTGCAGTGATTGTGGACTGAATATGTGGAAACATTTGTCCTATACTTTCCTGCCTAATGATTAACTTCAGTGCACTTAAAAAGGACTCAGCTGACTGTTTTTCTCATAAACCTGTGAAAGGTCCAACCCATGGTTTGATAAACCCTGCAAAATCAGGGCATTCTGTTTGTGCAGTAACCACTAAGATGAGTGTAGATTTCATCCAAAATATGTGCAGAATCCTCCTGAGAAATTTGGCAAACATTATGGAGGCTCATCTGGTTGCCCTCAAAACTCTTCAGAAGTTTAACCTGAGGAGGTGCCAGGCTCCCTATGCATTTTACAGCTCACTTGCCATTGAGAGAGGAGGTTCCTCTGTCTTTGATGTGCCAGAGGCTTGTTACCTTAGTGGGGCCAACTGCCCTGGCTTCTCAAATGTCTGCTATTCTGTTTTTCTTGCTATGTAGAGGGGGGTAGGCAACTGTTAGTTTTGGCGGGAGGGATGCTCTGGGGGCTTAGTGGGGGGTAGTTGACTGTTAATTCTGGTGGGCATATACCGTGGGCTGATTGGATCCTGATCTTTAGCGCCTTAACTTGAACACACTATATCTGTAAACTCCGAGCATTCAACTTCAGTCCTAACAATAGCTCGTGTCCAGTATGGTATCTATCTATGTCTCAATAAAGTTAGCTTTCTTCAAAGTGACAGGTGTTGAGAACTGATTTAACCAGGATCCTGGCAAGGAGGAACCTCCAAAGTTGCTTCAGATTTAATTTCAGAGAATGTACAAAGTTTGCCAGAAAGTTTCCCCTAGTTGTACTGAAACTCTTTTGGGTGTCCCATAAAAGTTTGAAAATGATGAGAAGCAACCACATTAATTTCAAATTTTGGGAAAACTTTGGCAACAACTCCCTGGGCCTGTTGCAAATAAAACTCATTTCCATCTTTTTGGGGCGGAGGTGACCATAAGAATTCACCCTTAGTGAGAACCAGCAGCAAAGTAAGCCTAAAAGTGTGTGCGATGGAGTAAGTAATCCGAATCTCCATAATGGCTGTTGAAAATTATGCAAACCTTGTCAAAATAAATCACCGAAAAACAAAGTAGTGTCATTAACTGTAATTAATTAGCAGTATAAAATAATTTACAAGCCATAGCGACTGTGGCATTAATTACTTGCCACTTACTTTTTTATTCTTTGTTTTTAAATCTTTAGGAGTTTAGTTTTTGGGTGTGTGTTTTTTTTCCAGGATGATGAAAATTCAGTTGTGCTTGTCCTTTAATTTAAAATCACCTGAACTATGCAACTGATCTTTGATTATACCACTGGCAGTTGCTCAACATAAATTGCTTTGTGTTTTATATTTCTGAAACCCACCAGACGACCATCTCAATGACATAATGGGCAAAGCTTCCCATTAAAAGTTTTGCATCTTGCTGCTTTCTCAGGGGGGGAAAAAAAGCTTAACAACCTTGCAAGTTGCATCCTACGGAGTGCAATTAGTGAAAAATGGGAGGAAAACATCTTTGCTGAGTAATGAACAAGGACCTTCTTCAAAGGACATACACCCAAAGTGTGTTTTGGGCGGGGGGGAGGCAGCGATAATAATGCAACTGTTATCTGTGCCACACTTTGGGCACAACACAGCCCAAATTAAGCACTTTTTGGGTTCTCATCTACCTTAGTCAGAGACAATTATTATTCATCCAGTTGTTGTTGTTATCTTTATTAATCCAACTGGCTTATTCATCCAGTTCCCGCATTTAGATCTCACCTTCTTTCCAAGGAGCTCAAGTTGGCGTACGTGGAGACTGTGATCCCAGTCACAGCAACCCTGTGATGTAGGTCAATTTATGAGAGAACGGTTTGTCCAAGATTGCCTAGTGAGCTCCATGGTCTGATCTGCACATAGGTCTGCCTAGTCCAAGCTCAATCACTCCGGCCATTACTGGTTCTTACCCATCTCTCTGAAATCAGTGGAACTAAAAAGTACTTAGCTTTGGCAGGATGGTTGGCTTTATCTCAGGGAAGATTAAGGGGTTGGGGAAGAAGCTCTCTCTAATGTATCCTGCAAATTATAATTTACCCCATCTGGTGACAAATACAGCATCCCAGTTTTGTCCTGCTTGACAACTTCCAAAGACACCTACCTCTCTTGGAACTCAGGTGCGCTCAACTACTAGATTCAGCAAGGCAATTTTCCTGCTCTTACGTGTTTCCTTTACTGTGCAATGAAGTACTGGCAATTATATCTTGCAGTGAACATCACTCCTCAGTAGGAGCTGAATTTGAAAATGTGAAATGTGTAATAGACTACAGAGGAGGAGGGGCAGAAATTGGGCAGATTAGATGATCTGCAACAGAGCGACATCCTTCTTCCACTGAGTATGACAGTAGGACCTAAACACCAAGGAAGATCGCCACCCCCCCCTTTCTTTAAGCTCCACTTAGAACTGAGATTCACAGCAGAATCAATGACTTACTGCATGTCAGGAAGAAAAATTCTGGCTGAATCTTCTCCCTGAAAAGCAAGGGTTTTTTCATTCAAGGGAAGCGTTCAGGACCCCAGCTATACCATGGGATGCTCCAAATCACGTAGCTTGGCTCAGAAAGGCATTGGCAACACAGGACAGACTTCTGAACCAGGTTATTTAGTCCATAGACTTGGCTGTTTTGTTGTTGTTGTTTACTGAACAATGCACACATTAAATTATGTAAGAGACTTCTGTCCTGCATAATCTTAGCCAGACAGGGCTGATGATGGTGTGGGTGGGTGGCAAATGGCAAACAAAGAAGAGCCAGGCCAGAAAGATCTCAGATTTCAAGCAGGCATAAAGTGGGGGGGGATTGACTTAGCCCCCCAAAAACGTAAGCTTATTTCAGGTCAGTTTAGAAAATTTTCACCTTGCCTGTTGGCTAGCAGCAATTAATAGAATACCAAAAGCTATAAATGATAAATATTACCCAAACTTACAAAATAAAGCACCATTGTTAAAAAAATAAATGTGCAACATGTTTACTCCAACCGTCAAAGAGCCACCCTCCAAATGTTAAAGGAGTTTTATACGGGTATTTGCAAATTCAGCGGAATTTCTTTGGGGTTGCTGGTATGGCTCACATCTACAACATTCTGCATAAACAAGTTTTTCTTGGGTGAGTGGAAGAGAAATGCACTTTGGAAATAACTACTTTGTGTATCAACATGTAGCATTTCGTTTTAAATGGGGGCGGGGAAGAGAGAAACACAAAATAAATCAAGCCAAGACACCTTGACAGGCATCCAAGTGTACAGAAACAAGGGTGTGTTTTTATGTGTTGGGAAATTCTGTGTCTATGTTCTGTGTTCTGCGTCTCCTCAAATGTATTTTTAGCAGTGGAACACGGTCTGCCATGTACCCTTCAAACCATTATTTGCTGGAGGTTAATACACGGTCTAGCCTTTTGTTCCAAGATTGAAAAGTAGTGAATGGCCATCAGCACCATTTCTGTCAGTTAGCAAACACTTGAGCAAGTACCTTGCTGAACGAAGGCCCCGTATACGATCCAAATGGCACTGTGAAGCGTCGAGGACGGGGAGCCACCCGGCTGGGAAGAGTTCTGGGCTCTCACTGCCTGGATTCGGTTCAGGACGAAGATCAGGACGCCAACGACAGGGATGGCGGCGGCGATGCAAGCCCACACAGCGAAATCGAAGGGGGCGAAGAGGGAAAAGATGTTGATCTTCTCTTCCGGTTTCTTGAGCAGGATTCCTACTGAATAATCCATGTAGCGTTTGCTGAAGTCTACAACGCTCTCCCGGTCCGGTGTTATAGTAATGGCGGAGATTGCCAAATCAGCTCTCTGCAAATGGATTAGAAACAGCAGTCAAAATACTGTTCTGGTCCAATGGAACTCTCGATGCATTTGGAAGATTTCGACAGTAAAAGAAGGCAGGGATAACCAGACACAGGTTACTGGACTAAACTAGGCCACATCTTATGTGTTCCAAGGCTGTATCACTATCCCCTCGACATGGTGGACATACGAGTGTTTCTGGAAAGGGCTGAGAATGCACCAGAAAGCTGTACATTATCCCTTCCTTACCTAGGGTTACCACGTCTGGATAGGGAAACTGGGAAATTTCTGGAGATTTGGAAGTGGAGCCTAGGAAGGGCAGGGTTTGGGGACCGGGGGGGGGGACTTCACATGATATAAAGCCAGAGAGTCTATCATACAAACCAGCCATTCTTTCCAGGGGAATGGATCTCTGTAGTCTGGATATAACTTATAATTCTGGGAGATCTCCAGGCCCTACAGAAGGCTGGCAACCCTATAACCAAGCCTGTAGCCACAGGGGCATTTGAGAGTGACATCCCTGCCAAATTAGCCCTGCCCCTCACTGCCTATCCCTCCTGGTCCCCCCTCTCCCTCCCCATACCTTTGTTTTTAATCTATTTTCATTTTTTGTGACATTGGAAGTGACATCATGCCCCCTGGTGTCACCCACTGAAAATTTTCCGGCTATGGGCCTGCCTATAGCACAAGTGATTATTATAGTGTGGATTCTGCTGTCTGGTTGAAAATGCTGTACCATGTTGGAAGGCAATTCTTTCTTTCCTCTTCTTTTCCTTCTCTCCTTATATGAAAGAGATCAGCACCGAGAGATAATCTATTAATACAGCAGAATCACTCAAGTTTTCCTGAACTGTACCACTTAAGACTGACTGCAGGTGCGGGAGTATATGAATCTACTATGCCTTAAAAAAATACTTCCACTTAAATTAAAAAAAGATTAGCAAGTTGGGGCAAGCGCTAGTCTTTCTTTTCTCTTCTTTTTCTTCTCTCCTTCTCTCCTTTTCCCTGCCATGCTACTAATATGGCAGCAGGATTTCAAGAGAATTCAAGCATAAGACTCAATCACTTGCAATCCAGAAAAGAAAAGAAAAACACCACATGATCTTGCTAAGCAAGAAGAAGAAGGGCCACACCACTGGTTCCCAAAGTGGGAAATACCACCCCCCTCCCTGGGCAGGGGGTGCTGGAACGATCCAGGTGGGTAGTAGAAGCCCTGGGTGCAAATTGGTCACCACATCTTTTTGTCCACTTCTTGAAGGTAGATTTCCTGGGGGGCACTGAGTAATTCCTTTTCTGAAAAGGGAGCGGTAGGCCAAATAAGTTTGGGAACCTCTGGGCCACACCAGTAGAGCCAAGGAATGAAGAAAGAAAACAGTGGTGCATAAAGTGAATATAATTTATTCCCACAGCTGGGACATGCTTTTACTGCCTGTATTGATTGGCTATAATAATAGGGTAATTTTTCATTCGAAGGAATTAGTACATATCAAGGCTGGGATCGAAAGGGCCCAAAGGCTTGGCTATATCTTAACAGCCCGATCAAAACTGCGTTTGAAACTTCTCTCAGTGATGTGCATGTTGTGCTTTAAAAAAGAAAGAAAGAAATTCAAATCCAAGTCCCTCTGGACACAAAGATCTATATATGTTGTACATCGGACCCTGGTCGAACTAAACTGTTAAGGTGAAAACTCTCTTCTGTTTTTAGATTATACAATTTACTTAGTTGTAGCCCTCTTTGGTCATTACAGTTTTGGTGCTCCAGCCTCATCCAATGGTACAATGTCTACCAGTAATCCTCCCCACAGGTGCTCCAACCTCCCATGATGGGGGACAGTGTGCTACTGGCAATCCTCCCAAAAGATGTGGCCGCCATTTTGTGCTAACAGGGCAATAGATATTTTCCAGCTTTGGCATATGTATCTTCAAGTAAGCACACATACTGAAGCTGAAAATTATTCTGGTTCTATATCGCACCCTTCCCTGGGATACAGCATTCCAAGATGAAAATTCGAATTTCAGCCTGCCACATCTGAGCAACCAAGCAAAGAAAGCGGGCAGCGTCCTGCCAATACATCAACAGCGGTGGTTTGAGATGGAGCAAGGTAGAGTAAGATTGCCAGGGGAGAGTATGTGGACATCTTGACCCTGCTCTTCAGGGAGTTAAAGAAGAAGGACAAGGAGGACCTGGAGGAGAGGGATAAGGAAAGACTGAAGAAGAGTAGGGTGGACTGGACATGGGCTAACTGGCTGTCCAGTTCATGGTCTATGCAAGCATGTTAAACCAACTCAGCTGTGGAGGTGGTACTTATGGCTATATATACCACGGGTATTCTGACTTTGCTGGCCCTGTGTGCATGCAGTACAATGAGGACTTTCGTACGTGGGTGGTGATGGACCCTTCCTTGTGTTGGAACCAGATTCATCTGCAATTGTGGATGCAGCTGATGACACCAGCATGGCCTACTGGGGGGAGACAGGTCAGACAGTGGGCACCTCATGCAGCAGCTTTCCAGTGATTCAAGCTTCCGTGCCCCAGTGGGGCAGGTGGTTCAACTGTGCTTACTTCGCTGTGAGTTTAGCACCAACAGAGCCCATTGTGTGCCAGCCCCCATGCCATATTGGCATGTTTCAAGAGGAAGCCCAGGTGAGGTTCTTGAGACCAGTGAGAGGGCAGGCAAGGAGGGAGGCAACCCCCTGACAAGGAAGCCCAGTCTAATTAGGGTCAAGGTGCTTAAGAGATGGTTGTGTTCTTACCCCAACCAGGTGGATCAGGTGTACTTGTTGGAGGGCTTTATGGTTGGCTTTCATATTCTGTATAAGGGGCCAACAAATCTGCGCTTGGTCAAGGCGATGGAGCATGTGGTCAGGGGGAACATTGCTAAGGAGTGTAGGGAGTGTAGGGTGCTTGGCCCCTCCCCTGCACCCCTGGTGCCCAACCTACAGGTCTCCCCACTGGGGGTGGTGCCTAAGAACACTCCAGGTGAGTATCACCTCATTCTCCACCTGTCCTACCCAAGAGTGTACTTGTTGAATGATGCAATACTGGACTACGTATGCTCGATGTGCTACACATCCTTTCATCAGGTGGTGCACATTGTGCACTGTTGTGGCCCCAGGACCGAGCTAGCTAAATGCAACATTATGTCAGCCTTCCATTGCCTGCTGGTACATCCAGCTGACTTTGAGTTCCTTGGCTTCACCTTCGATGGGCAGTCTTATGTGGACAGGTCCCTGCCATTGGGTTGCTCCATCTTGTGCGCAGCCTTCAAGTGCTTCAGTTCTTTTCTCGGATGGGCACTGCAGTGCCAGACTGGCATGGTGGATTTGGCTCACTACCTTGACATTTTTTTGTTTGTGGGCAGTCGGGGCTCGGGTCAGTGTGTACAGTTGTTGCGGGCTTTTACTGGGATGGCTGAGGAATTGGGGGTCTCATTAGCTAGAGAGAAAACCAAAGGGCCAGTCGTGGCTCATGTCTGGGACAAGGGAGCTCACCCAGCATAAGGCAAGGAGGTAGTTGGAGGCCAACACCTCCCTTGCCTGACTCCGCACTCAGGGTTTGCCCCTGTCGCAGAAGTTGTAAATAATAAAGTAGCCCTTAGTTAATCCCAACTTTTGCATCCTCCTCTTTGTTCTGACTGGGGGGGGGGGGCAGACAGCGTTTCAGCGCAAAAAAAGGAAACACATCAAAAAAAGGGTATGCACGCATGCATATTGGAGTGCTCTGCAATGGTGAGAAGAGACTGAGAATATCCCATTAGCGCATTATCATGATAACTGCTTTCTAATCTTGTGTCTTGCTTTCATTTGCATCTTAAACCTTTTTCGCAGCGGAAACCCTAGATAACAAGCTTCCAAGCAGAGTGTGGGAGAGCAAACTACTAGGAAATGACCATCCTGTGGAATTTCATTCTATTGTTATGACAGGACTCGTTCCCCCATCAGAAATGAATATTTCCTGCCAGATACATTCTGGCATCTGAACTCTTGAGGATTCAGCCCTGAAATCTGCTCTGCATCCCTTTAGCAGCCTTCACTTAATCCGGAAGGTGCATGAGCCTCTAAATCATATGCAATTCAAACGCTTTGATATTTGTTTCCCATGTTCTCTTTTTTGAAAGCCTGGTTGCTGTTGTTTTTCAAAGCAAAAAAAAAAGATATTACTTCACCTTAGGAAGACCATTCAACAGATCATTACAAAATAGCATCACTACTTTTTAAAAAGTGCATGGAAGATGCCTGGTATACTCAAAAATTATGGTGGAGTGGCTTTTAGTAAGGAAGCAAAAGTAGAAAATATTTAATTAGGCATGCAACACAGGGATTCGTTCTGCGCTGCACACAACTTACATCAGAGTTGATGGGTTCGGGGTGACTTCCGGTCGGAGAAAATGGCGAATTGACACACTTTGCGAGTTGTGCAGAGTGTACTGCGGCATCTGACGACAGTCTGGGCTCTATCTGGCCCAGCGCAGCACTCTCCAGGCGGGGGAGTGGCAAGCAAGCAGCGAAGCCTGAGGGGGGTTGAGATCGGTGTGGATAAGCTTCGGAGGAAGCTTGTTTACACTTTGATCTCCCTCCGTGAAGAGGGCAGTTGCAAATCAACTCTACAGATGCCAGCCGGGCTGAGAATTCAGCATAAATTCGCCATCTACCGATCTCTTTATCATCTGATTAACATCGTTTACAGAAGAAGCACCGCGAAACCCCGAGATTACAAGCAAGGTAACAAACAAACGATTAAGCGCTTACCGGTTTAAAGGAGACTGTGACATTGAAACGTACGGATAAGCGTTGAAACCTTTAAGGAATTATTTCGCTTGAATTAAAAGTAAAAAGAAAGCTTTCCGTTAGAGAAAAAGGCTGAAAAGAGACTTTGTTTTGCATTCCTGTGGTCAGCCAAGTCTAAACGCTACGTAGTAGAAACGAAACTAACTGTGACTCTGTGATACAGGAAGTGGGCTAGAGTGGAGGTTTTTAGAGGCTGTTGTGTTTGAAGCGGATGGACATTTTATTGTGTGACACCACCTTTACCGGAAGTTGGATTACAGAGACGGACAGGTGAACAGGAAGTTTGAAAGGAGCCTACTCTAGCCGGAAAACCATAGAGAAATTGCGCCCGACATTTTGGGGAGGACTAAAATTTAAAATGTTATTTTCAAGCCGAAAAAGTGCTTAAACAAGTTCTAAAGGTGGCGATTTGGCTTGAAGACTGCTAACATAAAGTCTGACTAACATTGAAGTGACCTCCAAGACGGATTTGAGAACAAGACCTAGAGCTGCTTCATCACCCAGCCCAAGAATGACTGCAAAGGAAAAAAAAGAGTGGCAAGCAGCTATGGAAGCGATGGAAAAACGGATGACTGAGAATCTTGGAAAACAAATAGAATCACAGTTGCAACAACAATTGGAGCAAATAGAGCAAGTGCAAATCCAAGTACAGAAAAAAAATATGGAAGAATTGAAAGAACTGGTACTTACAGAAGTGTCAGGGATTAAAAAAGATACAGAAGAACTTAAAAAGGAAGTCAAAAGTCTGGTGACAAAATCTGAAGATATGGAACAAAAGGTTAAAAAAACCTTGTCAGAAAATGCAAGGCTGGAGACCATGATGGATTACAGGGCTACTCAGAATCACTTGAGATTGAGAGGGATTGAAGAGGAGGAAGATCAAGATCTACGGGCTCTAGTAATTAAGACATTGACAACTTATATAGGGGAAGATGAAGGAGATTTGGATGCAGACTTTGACTTGATCTATAGAGTAAATTCAGCTTATGCCAAAAGAAAGCAATTACCTAGAGATGTAATTGTTCAATTTGTGACAACAAAGATGAAGGAAGACGTTTTCAAGAAACAATTTACACAACCGTTGGAAATTAATGGAAAGAAAATAATAATTCTGAGAGAAATTCCGAGATCGATTCTACAAGATAGAAAGAAATTCAAGAAATTGACAGACAGGCTAAAAGAAATGAATATTAGGTTCAGATGGGAGATTCCATATGGACTTACATTTATGTACAACTCGGTGAGATCAACTCTTAAATCTGAAGGAGACTTATATAGATTTAAAGCGAACAATCTGGACGATTTTAAAGATATTTAACTTAATACCATTATGGATTACAAATTTTTATCTTGGAACGTAAATGGACTAAATTCACCAGGTAAAAGAAGACTGGTGAATCATTGGCTGGAAAAACAAAAATGTAATATAATTTGTTTACAAGAAACACACATAAGAAAACAAGACGACAAATATCTGATTAATAAAAAATTGGGAGAAGAATTTCATTCTTCAGCAGTTAACAAGAAAAAAGGAACAGTGATTTATATTTCAAAAGATTTGGATCCTAAACAAATTTTTTCCGACAAAGAAGGAAGGTATGTTGGCGTGGAAATTTGTATGGATAGAAAAATTGCTATTATAAATGAAAGTATGTCCAACAAATGTTGGAAATGTAAAAAACATGAGGGGTCTTTTTACCATATGTGGTGGACATGTGATAAAGCAGTAAAGTATTGGACAGAGATCCACAATGAGATACAAAAAATTTTGAATTGTACTTTTAAGAAAGACCCACAGATGTTATTGTTAGGTCTTAAAATGGAAGAAATAAATGTAGCCAAGAGAACATTACTATGGTACTTGACTACAGCAGCAAGACTGACTTTTGCTCAATGTTGGAAACAAGATAAAGTACCTGAAACATGGGAATGGATTAAAAAGACGTTGTTCTTAGCAGAAATGGATAAATTAACAAGAAAATTAAACAACGAAGAAGATGAAACTTTTTTTGAAGACTGGAAAGACTTTCAAAAATACTTATTGAAAAATTGGGACATTAAACGTGGTTTGATTTGTTTTGATAGTTATTAAGTGGAAAATGAAATAGAATTAGATTTCTGAATTGTTACCGTTTGATAGAGAAAATAAGTTTAGAAATAATTGTAACAGAATAAGAGAGATATTAATGGGGTTGGAGCGGTGCGGGAAGTCTTGTTTGGGGGGGGGGAGAAGGGAAATTAGAAAAATGGGTATGTAGGTTGGTTGAAAATGTTTGAACATGTGATATATCCAATAATAAATTGTATTTACCAAAAAAAGAGTTGATGGGTTCGAACTCGCAACCATTTGACACCAAGTATTAACTCTAGAACTTGCCACTGAAAATTTCACCTTCGGCACTTTCCTCATTTCTACAGTTCAGGTTTTGATTTTATGAAAACAGGATTCCCAGTTTTGGTTTCCAAGTTACAATAAAATGACACCTGAAGTTGTAAGCTGATTTGGATCTCCCATTGAGGAGAAAAGCAATGTATAAACACTTTTTTAAAAAATGATACTTATAATTTAGATAAGGGGCATGCTGGTGAATATTGATCTTAAGTTAGAGGGGAATCATTGAGTCCACTGTTCCCGCCAGATATACCTTGTTAATAAGTTCTCCAATCATGCCATTCCAGGAGCTGTTATGGAGCTGTTGTCCGTATTTGCCATCTGGAGATTGATAGATCTCATACTTGAAGCCCAAATTCTTCGAAAGCGCGTCCAAGACATCAATGGAAAAGCCTTTATAACGCTTGGGTTGCCCAAGAATATTTTCAGCCACCATAACAAAAGGTTCTTCCTGAGAATAAAGCAAGGTTTCAGCTGATGTTTAAAGTGCCATTTTCACAATGGTGACTCAGACAGATCTAACAGAGTATCAACACCACAGAGAATGGTGATGCTGACAGTTTTTGTCTTCAGATAAAAATCAAAGAACTATCCCCAGGCCATCTAGTCCAACCCCTGCTCAATGTGGGATCAACTTAGAGCATCCCTGATGGGCCCTTGTAGAGCGTTAGAGATCAACAAGATTTTTGGGGTATATCCCAAAAATACTGTTGGTCTCTTAAGGTGCTACTGGACTTGAATTTGGCTGTTCTAATGCAGACCAACAGAGTTCCCCTCTGAAACTAAGAATGAGAAATCTGTCTACCCATCCTTCCATGACTCATAATTACATTCAACAAGTCTTCAAATTGTTGGTTCCTGGGGTGCTTTCAGAGTTAACAAACTGCACTCTGGAATCGACATGGGGGAAGGGGATCTTTGTAGGATGGTCATTTCAATATTTATTTATTATTATTACTTATTTGATTTATAACCTGCCCTCCCCGCCGAAGCAGGCTCAGGGTGGCTTACATTAAATGCCATCGCTAAAACAATATAGATAAAAGCTTATAAACACGACATAAGGTGCTAACAATTTAAATGGTGATGGCGAAAGCAGAGTAACATCAGAGTAACAGAGTAAATGTAGTCAGCATTTGATGTTAGAATCAGCTAAGCTCAGGCTGTCGGTGGTGGTACTGGGCACAGGGCCTCAGTGTGTTGGGTGAGGCTCCTTAGGTGAATGCCTGGTGGAAGAGCTCTGTCTTGCAGGCCCTGTGGAACTGTAAAAGGTCCTGCAGGGCCCTGAGGTCTTCTGGGAGCTCATTCCACCAGTGTGGAGCCACCACTGAAAAGGCCCTGGCCCAAATTGATGCCAAAGCCTGACGTCTTTGGGGCCTGGAAGGGCCAGACAGTTTTGGGATCCTGACCGCAGTGCTCTCTGGGGAACATATGGGGAAAGGTGGTCCCTCAGGTAGGTAGACCCCTGACCATAAATGGCTTTAAAGGTAAGCACCAGCACCTTGAAGCAAATCCGGTATGCTACAGGCAGACAGTGCAGTGCTTTTAACGCAGGCTGAATGTGCTCCCGCATGTGGACACCCAGCAATAGCCTGGCCACTGCATTCTACACCAGCTGAAGCCTCCGGATTTGGGACAAGGGCAGCCCCATATAGAGAGTGTTACAGTAGTCTAGCCTTGAGGTGACCATTGCATGGATCACTGTCGCCAAGTCATTACGTTTGAGGAAGGGAACCAGCTGCCTAATCAGCCGAAGATGATAAAAGGCTGACTTGGCCATCATTAAGGAGGCATCCTTGAGCCTAACCTCCGACACTGGCACCAACGGCTAGGCCAGGAATGTGCTGATTTGCTTCGAGGAGCTCTTCCTTACTGATTTCACTGATGTTTGCTTTAGGCGATCTTTGCAAAGTGATGCTGACATGCTCTTGGGGAAGAATGGCTCACCTCCTGGACAAACAGAAACTATGTTCGTGACCCACACCAGTCAGAAGGGAGAAAAAAAATAATAACAGATGGGGGCAGGGACTGTATTAGAGATCGCAGAGGAGCACTCTGAATCTCTTTTAATGTGTTCTGATCAAAGGGAAAAGGAAAACAAACAAAAGGAAAGCAAGGAATTTTGGCTAAGGGTGGAGTGGGGGTTTGCATATGTCATACTGCAGACTCCGGTCTCTTTCAACTCATATTTGACATTACAAACAAGCAACTGGCACGCCTGTACCATTTTGAGAAGGAAGGAAAACAACATATTGAGGTCATAATGCTCAGCACAGCAAATAACAAAGTTAGGTGTTACTTTTGCAAGTATATCTGTTGCACGATGCTGCAGTAGAGGCCTTTCATTTTCAGAGTTCAAAATCTGAGTACCTGAGGCACCTACTATAATGCAGAGGAGAGGGGCAAAAAACCCAGAAGAGCTCAAGGGAATATTATTAACTAGTAAATGGAAAATATCACTGTAGATATGGCTACCTATAGACCTCTGCATAAGATATATCTACACTATATAAGTAAGCTAATGTGTAATTCTCTCAACCCAAAGATGTGTGGGAAATGTAGTTTTCTGATGAGGGAGATATGTATTTCTATTAGAGAACTCTAAATATCGTGACCAAATTATAATTCTTTTTGGGAAAGGAAGAAGAAGAAGAGGAGGAGGAGGAGGAGGAGGAGATTGGCATAGTTTGAGTTCTTATAGGATTTAAAGACTCTGGCTTCAGGTCACTTGGAGGAGCTTCTCTCTATGGTCAAACTAGCCATTATGTCTGCCGGGGGTATGGTCAGGGTCCCCTGAGCCATTTTGCAAACAGACATGATGCCAGGCAGGCCTGTCAGGTCCCTGGTCATGGTGGGAATTTCCTCCTCCCATTGCCCTCAGCCGCACAGGCCAATGGCGATGCTTCCTCTAAGCTGTGGAGTCTCGTGAGCAAAAAAATCTACTTTGTGAGCTACCGGCATTAAAGTTGTGAGCAAGTGATTTGGCTGCTGCATAAGCCAGTTTGCTCTGGAGCCATCCTTCCTGAGCGAAGGAAAAAAGTGTGAACCGGAGGCTAAAAAACTGAGCTAGCTCATGCTAACTCAGCTTAGAGGGAACATTGGCCAGTGGTGGAGGATTTTTTTTTTTTTTAATGACACCAGCTGCAGCATCACATCACTTCTGGTAGAAAAAACATGGCAGATTTAACAAGATACCTCACTCGGCCAGATATTGCCCTTGCAAACAAAAATGTGTTGAGTCGATGACTCATGTCCTTTTGCATTGTCACCTGTATGTGGATCTAAGGTGTATATATATTTACATTCTACTTTAAGCAGCATGATGGATTGTCCTGATGCACTTAAGGTACACCAACTTCTGAATGACTTCTCCTCTGACATCACCAAGAAGGTGGCCAGGTTTCTGTAGTCTGCTCTAAAGCTGCACCAAAGGATCCTAGAGACATAATTCTTTCATGGATGTACCTGCGAGTCGTGTTTTTATTTTGCTCTTAAATTGTATAATTGGTATTGACAATTTATGCCAATAAAGGCTAACTTGAACTTGAGCTATCCATGGTTGCTATCTCTGGATTGGGAAATACCTGGAGATTTTGGGGGTGGAGCCTGAAGAAGGTGGGGCTTGAGGAAGTGAGGGACATCAATGAAAATCAAAATGTCATAGAGTCCACCTTACAAAGCAGCCATTTTCTCCAGATGAACTGATCTTTGTCATCTGGAGATCAGCTGTAACCCCAGGAGTTCTCCAGCCACCACCTTGCGGTTTTGTATCCAAAGGAGAGCTCACGGGAGGAGGTTGTATCAATCTAGAAACACTGGTCTAAGGAGATTTATTAAATTGCCATTTCAGTAAGTATGTATGTTTGGACAACTGGGGAGACAGTAAATTTGTTGTCAATAATAGGTATGACATAGAAATATACTTTCAGTTTCACAGCTAAAGAGTACCAGCTATCTGAAGAAGCAGGAGGCGAATGTGGCACAGAAGCCAGCCATGCATAGCTCCTATTCCTACAAATGTGGAACTTTTGTTCTCCTGTGGAACTTTTGTTCTCCCGAAGCGTCTCATACTAAGGATTAGTGGACTTTATTTGGAATTTGTCCTTTGTATTATGTACTGTTTGATCCTAACCCTTTAAGAAAATATAAGAGTGTTTGTTGAACTTGATTAAGTATTGGAACTGTTTGAACTAATTGGGATAATATATTCTTTCTACTTCTGTTCGTGATTTATACATGGAGTGTTTGTGTATTGATAGAACCACCTTGTGGTTGGCAACCATACCCATACCCCTCCCACAGCCTTCCTGCCGGTTGCCAGGCAAACCTAATGCCAGGGGATGGATGTTCCCGAGTGCTGTGAGGCCTGATTCAGCTTGGGAGCATGATGCAGAGGGGAGGAAGAGCTTCAACATTCTGCCTCATGGCATTTTCCTGAGGGGGCAAGCACAGCCTCCTTGATGCCATTTTGGCTTGAGAAAATGGCCTGGGGGAAAGGCTAAAGCTCTTCCTCCTCCTGAGCCAAACTGGGCCCTACAGCACTTGGGGACATTCGTTCCCCAGCATCATGTCTTTTTGTAAAAATGGGTCAGGGAACAACTCCTGGCAGAGGTAGCATTTGGTTTGGCCCGCAGATAAGCTCAGGAATTTCACAGTTCCTAAGGCTGAGGATTTCAGGCAGTTGGGTCCTGTGTCCCAGGCTCTGGAACTGCACAAGTTGCTTAAGGCTTCAAAAGGCCTTTCAGGACTTTACACAGCTCTGTCTAAGCAATGATTAGTGTCCTAGACTTGGACCAAAATCAAAGAAATACTTCCAGTTTTAAGGAGATTCGCTTGGCGATTTGATGGAAGGCTTTCCCTCGGAGAACATGCTAATTTTGACAGATAAATCAAAACTCATAGGAATTTGGCATGGCTCTCCATAACACTGATAAAAGTCTGTAATGTAAATCTGCCTGTAGTGCCTGTAAGTGCGGCATAAGTGCCTTATTATACTGAGGTAAGTAAGGTGAGAAAAGGATTGATTGTAAACAGCACAAATTCCAGAACTGCATGGCTAGCCCACTCTTGCTTTGCATTCTCAGACATCAAACGGCCATCTGCTTCGGCTTAGACAATGAGAAAAATGAGTTGTGATTTGGAGGTATTACCTAAAGAAGTCCTGGCCCAACAGAAGAGGTAGCCTGCAGGCCCAATTCTGGGCAAAACGAAGACACGTAAGCACCCTTCCAGAGAGCGTACATGTCTAGAATCAGCTCAGTAATACACAGGTTCATTAATTCATCGACATAGGGTAGATCCACAACACTCATTTTCTTTTACTAACTAGGCGTTTCTGTAATCATTTGTTGGCACTCAGTCCTGTGATAGGGTTCCATGTGAAATTTGCATGCTATACTAGCAGCTGACACCTTAATAAAACTATCAAGACCTATACACAACACATGGAAATCTTTTTGCATAAGTACCCAAATGTAAAGGAGAACAGGGCTCCTGAACCTTTAACACAGAAGGAAGAATTGTGGTAGGTAGAACACATTGTGCAGAAGAGTTGTACTGACTAAAATTCTCTTTTCTGTACCACTTTTAAAAGTACAGAGCTCCAGGGCTTCCTTTTCATCTGGTTTCAGGGCATATGGACAGAACCTTCAGAACACCTAGATGTCTACAGATCTCACAGCTGTTGAAAAAACTGGAGTGATGGATCTACAAAACTCTATTCTTGCTTTGTCAAGTGACACATGATGCTACAGGAGACAAGAGGAGAAGCCTTTAATAGGGGGACAATAAAAGATGGGATTTAAAACAAGTAAAAGTGGGGTACGTCCAACCACACAGCCCCAAAGGCTGAATTCCTTGGAAGAGGGGCCAGCAATGTCCACTGACTATGCTTTCCCACTGCAGATCCTCACTAGCCCCCAAAGCTGTTCCTGAGGGTCTGTTGACCTCCAGGAACAAAATTGGAGGGGGGGGGGGTCGATGGTCTACAGTGAGAGGGGAAAGCCTGCTCCACAAAGGAAAAAAGACAGTTGGATGCACCCCATTACTGAGCATTACTGATGAGCATTTTGCTTCCTCAACTCAAACATGGTCATACCAAGACAGTCACCACTTTCAGTGTTAATCCTTGTAAGTCGCTGCCCAGGCGTCGTTCCTGCAGGCTGCCGTTCAGTCCTTTCTCGGAGTCCCATGTTGCCAACTGCAAGTGGAAATACAGCAAGTGTCAGAGGAAAAGACATTTCAATGTTTGTGGGAAATACTTCTAATAGCCACCAATAGGGAAAGGTACCAAAATAAAGTAGAGGCGCAGAGAAAAGAAGACCATGATGTTCAATTATCCCAAAATGTCAGGATCATAATTATAGAGCTTTAAAGGGATAAGAAAATCACAAGAACATAGGGTTGTGTGTGCTACCTTCTAGGCTTGTTACAACTATCATTTCAGCGAGTCAATTTGCTGTATACCACTTATGTACGGCTTTAGGCTCAAAGCCCGATCTCTTCCTCTGTTTTCATAATTATTCCCATTCATTTTAAGGCACACTTATATTAATGTTTGACATGGATCACTGCTGATCTGCAGAATCTGTAGCATGTTCCTTAAAGTACATCTGACGTATCATGTACAAGGCCAGGAAGGTATGACGTTACCAGGCCAAAAGCTATAAGAGAAGTAAATCCACCTTGCAGGAGAGTGATGGAAACTTGAAGCCACAACCATGTTCCATCTAGAGAGGAATTACAGAATCATGAGCTGAAGAGACTGCAAAAATCACTATCCAATTTGAAGAAGAAGAGGTTGGATTTATACCCCACCCTTCACTCGGAGTCTCAGAGTAGCTTACAATCTCCTTTTCCTTCCCCTCCCCACAACAGATTTCCCTGTGAAGTAGGTGGGGCTCTTTCGAGAACTGCTCCTGAGAGAACAACTATGAAAGAACTTGTGACTGACCCAAGGTCACACCAGCAGCAGCATGTGTAGGAGTGGGGAATCAAACCTGGTTCTCCCAGATTAAAGTCCACACTCCTAACCACTACACCAAACTGGCTCTCAGATTGCTGCTGCAGAATACAGTTCACAAGATGGTCTTTAAATAGACGGGAAAGAGACTACCTCCCGTGTGCTCAAGGTGAGGTAAATACTGAGATGCAACCAGGAGGCCTTGATCAGAACCTACTATCACTCTGGGGGACTGTAGCACCAGAGGGGATGTGGCTCAGTGGTAGAGCATCTGCTTGGCAGGCAAAAGGTCCTAGGTTCAATCCCTGGCATCTCCAGGTGAAAGGACCAGGCAGTAGTGATGTGAAAGACCTCAGCCTGAGACCCTGGAGAGCTGCTGCCAGTCTGAGTAGACAATACTGACCTTGCTGGACCAAGGGTCTGATTCAGTATAAGGCAGCTATGTATGTATGTTCAACTCAGTGAACCAGATCTTGAATCTGAGCTATAAATTGTTATTCATCAAACTTGGTCTAGTAATTTCCCACCTCTTTCCCAATATGCACATGAACACATCTGAAGCTGCCTTACACTGAATCTGACCCTTGGTCCATCAAGGCCAATATTGTCTACTCAGACTGGCAGCAGCTCTCCAGGGTCTCACGCTGGGGTTTTCACATCACCTGCTACCTGATCCTTTTAACTGGAGATGCCAGGATTGAACCGGGGACTGTCTGCGAGCTAAGCAGATGTTCTGCCAGTGAGCCACAGCCCCTCCCCATATATGCAAATTATATGCAAACTGTTGATAATGTATAAATTGTTAATTTAATGAACTTTCAACTGTGTTTAGTGGCAGATCTTCTTCAGTCCAACTTACATCTTCAAGCACACTGTCTTAGAATTTTGTTTCCTCTACAAAGCCAAGGTTACAAATGCCCAGTGTCCGTAACTATTAATTCAGTGCTGTTAAAAACTATCTATCCTTCTTCCACTATCCCTTTTACTAAGAAAACTTAGGCTGGTGCCACTGGGAGTTGTGTTCCCCTTTTACAACCTTCCTGACTAATTACAGTTTTATTCCATTCATCTTCAGTAGCTCTGTGAATGGACAACCTAGTCAAGGTGGTTTCATGAGCAGAGATGTGATCAAAAATAGATTTCTATACTATTCTCATGAGAAAAGGCAATGTATAATTCTCACAACTGCCACCACCCCCAGAGTAGGAGCTGCTGCTCACACTGACATCTTGCCATGAGCAGTGCATAAATGTATTGTTGGCTTGCCCTCAACAGGTAGAGGCCAACTCTACATTATGAACTCAGTGCCGACAGTGAGCATTTGCTCTTTTTCTTTGCCTTTTTCGGGGGAGGCTCCAAATCTGCCCAAACAGCTGTTGATGATTCTAGTGGCTTTGAGGTTGGCATCAGCACAGAAACGACCAAAGGAGTTCTGGCCACTTTTTCACCATTTTCCCGGTCATTGTCAGAGGAGATATGGAACTTGGACAGCCCTTTCACACAGAGCCACCTCAAGATGCACTGCCCGGCCTTCCCTGGCCTTCAGTGTTTGAAATCTACAGGACGAACAGGTGGTCATATTATGGGTTTCGCCCAGACGTAAGAAACAAGACTGATGTTAATCATTTTGTGCCACCTTCTCACCACAGTCCTTACATTTTTAAAGAAAAAAATACAAAGCCTTCTTGTTCTGTGGGGGAAGATAATTTCCCCTCAGGACATCATACACACAAGCCTGCTGAAGCACATCTTCATCTTGTGGTGACAAGAAAGAAAACGGAGGGAAGAGTGTTCCCCCTCCTGGTCACCTGACAAAATGGGTGTGAAAAATTCTTAGGAGGGGAGGGGGAACACTCTTGGGCTCCAGAAAATGCTTTTAAAAGCTTGTTAGCTCTTATCTGTGGCTGGCCTGTGCCTGCGCAGTCCCGTGTGGAACTGCACAGGAGCCACGAAGATGAACAATAGTTGCCACAAATGGGCAAGTCATCAGAATGGACATGGCTGCTGAGGTAACCTGTGGCAAAACAGGTGTAGCCTCCTGTACCTCCCCCCATGATGTTAGTAGATAACATAAAATATTTAAGCACACGGAGCATTAACGTAATAAGTCCATCATAGAGTGTAGCTTGAAATAGTGAAGGATGATCCACTCATGAACGCTCATGATCCAGTGCCGTGAACACAGATTCCCCAGATAGACCAATAAGCTTCTTAGTTTATTCTGTAAGCTGCTCCGCTGAAGGTCAAAGATGAAAGGCCAGATGGGAGCAATCTTGTTACAACTAACTTTAGACAATACAAACCAATACACTGGGGGCCTGGCAGGACCCTGGAGGTGCTTTGTGTCACACCCCCCCCCAGACTGGTACCTTAGCAACAAATGGAAGAGAAATACTCATAGTCTGCTAAAATCCTATCAGCCAAAAATTGAGGGCATATGCAGGAATATGCTTCATCCCTTTCTCTCCCATTCCCTGAGGTGTCAGACACCAGCATTCTTAGTCACAGAGTCTATCTATAGTATGTGCTATATTTGTTACATTTCCGAAAATCTGAGCAACAGACTTCCCCTTCTGTGTGTGAGAGAATGAATAACAGGATTTCTTTTAATCCCATTCTGTGCCCTTGTATCCTCCCTCTCACGACTCCTAAAGCTACTGTAATCAAAAAAATATCCCTTTCTGAGCCACCCAAGGCTGATGAAGATCCATCAATCCCTAAATCCAAAATAATACAGGAATCTGTTTGAGGCCACCTAAATTCTACAATATCTTTCAAGTATATTCTTATGAAAGAATGTGTAGGATACAGCGTATCACAGAGAATTGAATTCAGCGACATTTTATGTCAAGAAGATTATTATACCGATAAATCTAAGTGAAACGTAAGCTATTTCACAAGCTATATTTTCTATATCGTCAGGAAGAGGCTGACCCTATTTCACCAGAATGAACTTCATACAATTCTGTTCTTGTAGATGGGAAAGAAACTAGAGAGGTAAATAACCTCAGTTCAGCAATGAGGGTTATTTAGATAGTCAGTCTTAGAGTTTGCGGAGAATTATATTTCCACCATTGGAGTGGAAGCATATATGCACCTATCTACATTAATAATAAGCAAAAATAAGCAAAAGTGGGAAAGGTGTCCCAGTTGAATGAAAGCTGGACTTCTTTGTGGAAAGCTATCAGATTGGTTAATAATAAATATCTCATTTCAGTGACTACAAGCACTTTCCAATTTGTGTAATGGGCAGTAAAAAGGTATGAGTTCATTTGAATATGCTCTAAGGGGGGAGAATAGGGAATAAAATCAGTTAATCTTTAGAAAAAGAAGAAAAAAACTGTGTCAAAAGATTTAATAAAAAGGAAGGCTCCTTATAATAGAAGAAGAAGAGACTGGATTTATACCCCACCCTTCACTCGGAGTCTCAGAGCAGCTTACAAACTCCTTTCCCTTTTCCTCCCCACAACAAACACCCTGTAAGGTAGGTGGCACTGAGAGAGCTCTGACAGAAACTGCTCTTTCAAGGACAGTTCTGACAGAACTATGACTTGCCTAAGGTCATCCAGCAGGTGCGAGTGGAGGAGTGGGGAATCAAACCCGGTTCTCCCAGATTAGAGTCCGCGCACTTAACCACTACACCAAACTGGCTATAATAGCTGCTTATAATGCCATCCTACAAAGAGTTACACCCTTCCAAGTCCCCCAAAGTCTTAGAAGGGTCTACCTCTGCTTAAGATGACACTGCTAGATGCTTACAGTGGTTAGCATGAAGAACAGACTTCCAGATGAGGAATGGATGCACGATTCAGCCGTGTTCTCGTGTCTTTAAATGAGTACTAACATGTAATAAGAGTACAACTGAAAGAATATCTAATTTAATATGCAAAACACTGTATGTCTTTGGGGGAGAACTGCATTATGGACTGCTAGGAATATGCCCTTCTAAGACCACAGATCCAGAAAGGTATAGCTCTGCTTAGGAATGCGCCGCAAAAGTCCTAAATTTGCAATGTCACTTTGTAGTGATGCAGAATTATTAGTGGAAATGACAGGAAAGGCTTTATACATCCTCATTCCTCTGTGAAATGTAAGCTTTTAAAATTGTTTTCTAAACATCACATTTGTGCAATTGCAGCCCTACATGCCCCAATATAGCTTATGCAGTGACCTAAGAAAAGACAAAGGGCAGCTCCTTGAGACAATATTGTTTTTGCCAAGATTAGCTGATGTTAACAGAAAATAAGAGCCAAAATAGCAAGCAGCTTCAATGCACAATAGTTCATATTCACCATAACTATCTGTCCAAATTTGGGGTGAGTTTAATACCCTGATTGTGCTTGTGTTGGCAGAGCGTGCTGAGAAGTGCCTGTGCTATTTTGTTACCTGCACAATGTCCCCAAAGTACAACCGTTTCCCATTTAAAGTTTGCTTTCTGTAAACCAAAAATGGAACTGGGGCTCAAAGCAACTCAGAAATCTATGTATTTTGCCACTGAGGTCATTTTTTTTCTTCGAAGCCCAGTTGTACATTTTGATGTAAAAAATACCCCATGAGTTTATTGAAACAACACTGATCCAAGGAACCATTTAAAGTGCTCCAGAGCAATATGGCCATGTGTGCCTTGCACATGAAAGCTCATACCTCGAATAAACCTTTGTTCGTCATAAAGGTGCCACTGGACTCTAAATTTGTTCTTCATGACAGCCTGATGACTCTTCCTGATAACCTGGAGAATATTTTGTTCTCATCACACAGACAGATATTCATAGGGTTACCAGCCTCCAGGTGGGGCCTGGAGATTTCCCACTTTTACAACTGATCTCCAGCTGACAGAGATCAGCTCCCCTGGAGAAAATGGCTGCTTTGAAGGGTGGACTCTATGGCATTGTACCATGCTGAGGCCCCCAAACCCCGCCCTCTCCCGAAACCGCACCCTTTCCCGGATCCACCCCCAAAGTCTCAAGGTATCGTCCAACCCAGACCTGGCAACCCTAAATATTCATATGGTAGAAAAATACCCCATGATACAAATACAGTAAAAAGTTTTCTTTTAAAATTCACCAAAGTCTTACAATTGTCTAATACTTTTTGTTGTTTTCAAAATGGAAATAAAAAAAGCTTTGTAAAGGAGCTATATTATACTGGCATGAGTTATTCAGTATGCAAAAAGGGAAGGGTAATTTATTCCAAATAAACATTCTGCCTGCTTTTACCCCTACAAATATTTTTGTGGGAGCTTTTCTACACCAGCACAATGGAATTTGGCCTTGGGGGTAAGAATATTCCCCAGAATACCATATGTGTACACTTCTTAACAGGGTGTTCAGTGGGATAAACGTGTGGGGAAAACACAACTCCAGAAATGAGGAAGGGACAGAATGAAACTTGCTTCCAAATATGCAGAAGTACACAACTTCTTAATAAGACCTATGCTTTCATGCAAGAAAACAGGCGTTGAGAGCCAATAGTGATAAATCACGGTATGAGGTGAAGGCTATATGCCCTACTTTATTAAAAATTCTACACAAAACACTGATGTGGAATACCTTCTTGGTACCATTGTCGCTGAAACACAGACCACCTTTAAAGAGAGAGGAATTATGCTAGTTAATGTACGTGGAGGGAGAAGGAAGGGAATTTTAATGTGTGGACATGTGAGAATGAAAAAAAATGAGGGGTATACATGTACATGCACAACCTCTTTACTCACTCATGCACAGAGAGAGAACCTGAAAACTACTTTTTATACTGTAACCTGGAGATGCTGTAGAATATGTGTAAATGGTAAATGTGTAAACTAGTAGACAGCCAGTATGGTGTAATGGACATAGTGTCAGAATGGGATCTGGGAAACTCGGGTTCGAAGCCCCACTCAGGCCATAGAAGCTTGCTGGGTGACCTTGGGCCAGTCATATATTCTCAGCCTAACCTACCTCACAGGGTTGTTGTGAGGATAAAATGGAGGAGAGAAAAATGACGTAAGCTGCCTTGGAGCCCCATTAGGGAGAAAGCTGGAGTATGGTTGAAGTGAATAAATAAACAATGTTGCGCATGTATGAGAGTGACTGATTGCATAAGACTTTCTAGTCCAACAATTACCCCCTTTATTAATTATTGCTATCAAGTCACAGCCAACTTACTGATCGTTTACATCAATCTGAACTCTATCTCAAACCTACTAACTTTGTGGGGAAATGGCTCCCCTTTATGGAATTTTTCTCTGCCTCTGACCTTCAATCTCATAACTCAACTTACTTAGACTTAATGTATTAATACCCATTACACTGCAACACCACACACAATGTTTAGCTGTGTTTTTGGCTTAGAGTCAATCAGATTTGCTATATTTAGTTTTATCATCCTAAAGATTCACTCTATAGGCTAATACAATGTTCTCACCCTTATTATTCTCTTCAATATAGTTCACTTAAATGTTGATAATTTTCTAATCTAGCTCTCTACATTGTTATTACTATTTAAACTATTACAAAAATGCTCATGTATTATCACTGAGCACTGTTTATTGTTGGGAAATTTAAATATATATATATATATATATTTTAAAAGTCACAGCCAACTTATGGTGACCCTGTAGGGTTTTCTAAGCAAGAGGTTTTCAGAGGCAGTTTGCCATTGCCTGCCTACATATCGTGACCCTGGTATTGCTTGGTGGTCTCCCATCCAAATACTGATCAGGACCAACTCTGCTTAGCTTCTGAGATCTGATGAGTTTAGGCCAGGGGTCATTTCATAGAAAAAGAGGTGCAGGAGCTCGTTAGCATAACTCATTAGCATAACTTATTTGCATATGCCCCACCCACTGACATCACCAGAAGTGTGTCAGAAGACAACACCCACCACTCAAGCTCCACCCCTAGGGACTGTCTTTCCACTCTAGGGACTGTCATTCCAGTCCCAGAGTAGCCTATCTGGGCCCAGGAGGAATGCTACACATGCTGCTTTGCACTCCTGCTGGAAGCTGGGGGTGGGCTTGCCACCACCGGTGCTTCTAACTGCCGGAGCTCCGCTCCTGCACGCTCCTGCTCCAAATGACCCCTGGGCTATGCTGGGCCATCCAGGTCAGGGCCCTTATATTTTAGGAGGGAAGAAATTGCTTGATAGCACCAGAGGAAAATGGCCACAGTGCTATACATTTAATGTAGTGTGAGTATCAAAGGGATCCTATAAAAAATGCTGAAAGTAGTCCATCAATGTTCAATTAATTAAATTGTTAATAGGGTTTGATCAGAAAATGTATCTAATCCAAGATTTTACCCACTTTAATTAATGCATTTATTTATTCAATATAGTCCTAGATCACATTTTCTCTTTACATCAAACAACAATAAAGTTCTTTTTACCAAACAGATAGGTCTGAAGTTGGGACAATCACTCATTGCTTTACCTTATTGTTTCAAAAGTGGAATAAGCAATTATTAAATCAAACTAAACCACTCTATAAATTGCTTGATTCAGCCATCCTGCCTTTCCCCCGAAAACACAAAGTCCCAAACCATCTAAGCTTAGTTGTGACTAAATCCCATTGAAATCAATGCAGGTAATGAGTTGTGACTAACAAGCCCCCACTGGCTAAAGGACTCATTCCTAACTAACTTTAGCTGAATCAGCCCCCTTATTTTAACAATTGATGCATTTAAATGAAATCATCAACAAGGCTGGGAGTTCCTAAAGGTGGGCTGGAAATATGCCAGAATAAGGAAAAATCCCTATTATGTTTGGTTCAAAAAAGAAAAAAAGCTACAAGTTGCTTCTTGCATATTAAACAGTTGGAGGTCCAAGGAGGAGGTAAATATCTCAAAGGCATTTTAATGGCTTCCCCTTATTTCATACTAACCAGCAAAAAGAAATCTGTTTTGTGTGCTGGGCTGAAATAACGCTGTGCATATAGAAAATGAAATGGATAAGCCTGATAAACGAGGAAAACCTTTTACCAAAATGACATTATTTTCTTCCTGACTCTCTGAGCCTCCAACCATTGCAGTTGTTCATAAGTGTGTCAATTCTGACTTCCACTTGTTCTAGCAGGCAGAGCACGGTTTGCAGGATCAATGAATTTATAGATACGTACACCAATTTTTGACAGCTGACCTGTCAAGATCAGCGCCTGAAAAACTCATTTCCAGCACGGTTAAACAAAACGAGCTCTGCGGCTGTTTGATAAGGCCGTTACAATCTTCATTCTTTTGGAAATTAGCTAGACCTTCTACTAGGATTCCTGGAGGCAGAGGTTACAGTGTAGACATCAGCAGATACTCGATATATGGCTTCTAAATATGATGATGACAAACTGCTCTTTGCAGTGATCAGCTGCTTGTATGATATGTTTTATAAACTGCTGGTCTCCAGGAAATATATTTGCCATGGCAATCCAGTATATCTTTTTTACTGATTTATGAAATTTGGGTTTCCCTATATTTTATTCCCAAATATTTGCATTGGCCTGTCTAAGTGAAACGCCAGAGCAACCTTGCTTCTTGGCCTTTTGGTTAAGAGCAAAAGTAAAAAAATGCTCGAATGTATTTACTGTTGATATCTTGTATTCACCGCATGCACGGGACTTGTTTTCGGGACTTGTCTGTATTCACTGCCTTTTTATTTTTGTAACTCTGCCTCAAACATTTTCTTGAATAAATGTCAATCTGTTCTTATCAGTTTAATATCTGATATGTCCTCTATTTGAGGACTAGAATTTTAGAGCCAGTGTAGCGTATTGGTTAAGAGTGGCTGATTCTAATCTGGAAAACAAGATTTGATTCCCTATTCCTCCACATGAAGCTTGCTGGGTAACCTTGGGCCAGTCACAGTTCTCTCAGAACTCTTACAGCCCCACCTGCCTCTCAAGGTGCCTGTTGTGGGGAGAGGAAGGGAAGGCGATTGTAAGCTGCTTTGAGATTTCTTATGGTAGAGAAAAGCGAGGTATAAAAACCAACTCTTCTTCCTATCACAGTGTAATTTTTATTTATTTATTTAAACTAATAAAGCCCATCCTACAGTTTTATTTGCTGAGAACTCTGGTAGCTACTAGAGGTGGCAAGGGGACATATGATAGCAGGATGCCATGCAAGGTTCCCTATAGCTTGCGCTGGCCTGCGCTGGCAGACAGCTTTTCCCCACCCAGTGCCCAACATTTCCACTCAGTGCATGGGTGCTTCCAGTCCTCAATTGGCCCTGCCCCCCTCAGCCTCTGGGCCCACCATATAAAGGGGAGCACTGCCCTGCTGCCCAAATGCTGAGCTGACCCCCACAGCTAATGGTGGAGCCTTTTTTTTTTGTGCTTCAACTTGCTGCATAAATTAGCACTTTACTGGATGCCCTATTTAAGATTAGCAAATGAATAACAGTTTCCATACAAGATTCTTCTAATTCTTCCTTCCACAAAATATGGATAGGCTGGATTTTAATGACATCTGGTATGCCTCCCTTATGTTCTCATGTCCGTGTTTTTGTTGGTGGTCAAGCGAGCGTCAGGCCTATAGCGAGGATTTTTTTTTGTTCAGGAGGGCATTTAAACTGCAGTTAATTAAATTAATCTGGATGCCTGTCCCTAAAAGGGGAGGTTCCAAGTCTGTTTCTAGCCCCTTTCAACGGACAGGCCAGCAAGCGCGTCAGTTCCTAAGGGGGGAAAACCAGCTCAGAGGCATTTAATTGATTTCAGAAGACATTTAAATGCCTTCTGAGTTCCCTTCCATGGGCCAAGAAAGCTTAGAAGGGCACTCAAGAGCGGTACCTTCATTATAACTCCAACAATCCCCCCTTTCTGCTCGCCCAGTCCTGCTGTATACCACCTAGGTCATGGTGACTCTTTCAAAAGCATTCCCACGAGCCTTCAGGAAACATGCAATTAAATGCCCTCTGAGCTGTCTTTTTCTTTTTTTTTTTTTTTTTTTTTTTTAAATACAATTTATTATTGGATATATCACATGTTCATACAATTTAAACAAACCAATACATATCCATTTTTCTTTCTCCTCTCCCCCCAAACAAGGCTTCCCGCACCGCTCCAACCCCCTTGATATTTCTCTTGTACAATTACATTTACTGCTAAGCATATTTCTTTTACTAATGGTAACAATTCAAAAATCTAAGTCTCTTTCCACTTCTCCTCAATAACTGTCAAAACAAATCAAACCACGTCTTACGTCCCAATTCTTCAACAAGTATTCTTGAAAGTCCTTCCAGTCTCCAAAAAAGGTTTCATCTTCTTCGTTGTTTAATTTTCTTGTTAATTTGTCCATTTCTGCCATAAACAACGTCTTTTTAATCCATTCCCATGTTTCGGGTAGTTTATCTTGTTTCCAACATTGAGCAAAAGTCAGTCTAGCTGCTGTAATCAAGTACCATAATAGTGTTCTCTTGGCTACATTTATTTCTTCCATTTTAAGACCTAACAATAACATCTGTGGGTCTTTCTTAAAAGTACATTTCAAAATTTTTTGTATCTCATTGTGGATCTCAGTCCAATACTTTACTGCTTTATCACATGTCCACCACATATGGTAAAAAGACCCTTCATGTTTCTTACATTTCCAACATTTGTTAGACATACTTTCATTTATAATAGCAATTTTTTTAGGCGTCATATACCATCTATACATCATTTTATAACAATTCTCTTTAACATTTACACACGTTGAAATTTTCATTGATTTTTTCCACAAATATTCCCAAGATGACATTGGTATCTCATTGTTTTAACATTTACTGCCCATTTTATCATTTGCTCCTTTACAACCTCATCCTCAGTATACCATTTCAATAACACCTTGTACAGTTTAGAAATCATTTTTTTATCTTTCTCAAGCCATACAGTTTCAATTTCAATATACTTTTCTCTAAAACCATGTTCTCTTTTATCGGTCTTAAATAGATCATAAATCTGTCTATACTTCAACCAATCATATTCAAATTCAACATCAAATCTATCTTTTAACACAAAATTTTTCCCTTCAAATTTTAAAAGACTTTTATAGGGTAGCCAATCTAACCCTTGATTTCTTGAATACGGATTAATTACTTCAGCTAGTACAATCCAAAGTGGTCTTTCTTCCGAGAAGAATTTTCTATATCTCGTCCATGTCTCGAACAGTGATTGTCTTACAAAGTGGTGTTTAAAAAATTTATCCATTTTTACTTTTCCATACCATAAATATGCATGCCATCCGAATTTATTATCATGTCCTTCAAGGGCCAATAACTTCTTATTCTCCAAATTAATCCACTGTTTGCAACCATGTTAAACAGAAACGGCATCATAATACAGTCTTAAGTTTGGTAGTTGTAAGCCTCCTCTCTCCCTTGCGTCACATAAAATTTTCATTTTAATCCTTGGCTTTCTTCCTGCCCATACAAATTTGGATAATTCTTTCTGCCACGAATCCAATATTTTCCTTTGTTTTAGTATTGGAATAGTCTGAAACAAAAACATCAAACGTGGCAAGATATTCATTTTTACAGTCGCGATTCTTCCCATCAATGATAAATTCAAAGTATCCCATTTCTTCATATCCTGCTGAATCTTATGCCACACCTTTTCATAATTGTTTTTAAACAAGTCAATATTTTTCATGGTTAAATCAATTCCAAGATATTTAGTCTTTGTGACTACTTCACATTGTATTTTCTCTTGAAGTTCTGTTTGTCTTTGTTTCGTCATATTTTTGCACATCACTTTAGTTTTGTTTTTATTAACATAAAATCCCGCAACTGAACCAAATTCTTCAATTTTTTCCATCAATTGTGGTATTTTCTCAATTGGGTCTTGAATCATAAACATTACATCATCTGCAAATGCCCTCCTATATTTATAGGCGAAACCTTTCACTGTAAGTCCTTCAATACTGTCATCTTTTCTTATCGCTGTCAATAATATTTCCAATATCCAAATAAACAACAACGGGGATAACGGGCAGCCTTGACGTGTTCCTTTTTGGACTCGGAAGAAATCCGTCTTTTCTTTGTTTATATTCAAAGCCGCTTTTTGTTCTGAATATATTGCCACAATCATGTTTAAAAAGGACTGTCCAATGTTCATTTTTTCAATAACTTGCAGCATAAACTCCCAATTTAAATTATCAAAAGCTTTTTCCGCATCTAAGAAGAGGAATCCAACTTCTTTTCAGGATGCTTGTCATAATATTCAATTGCATCTATCACCACTCTTAGATTATCTCTAATTTGTCTATTTGGTAAAAATCCCGCTTGTTCTTCCGCTATCGTATCTTTCAAATATTTTTTCAGTCTCTCTGAAATTATTTTTGCAAATAATTTGTAGTCATTATTTAATAGCGATATTGGTCTATAGTTCTTTACTTGAGTCAAATCCAAACCTTCTTTAGGTATCAATGAAAATGTTTGCTTCCTTCCATGAATCTGGGATCCGCTTGGTCTGTCTTATCTCATTTGACAGAAGTACTAAAATAGGGGTTAGCTCCTCTTTAAATTTCTTATAAAATTTTGCTGTAAAACCATCTGGTCCTGGAGCTTTGCCCAACTTTGCGTCTTCTATCGCCATTGTCACTTCTTCTTTCGTTACTAAACCATTTAATAGTTCTTTAATTTGTTTTCCCAGCTCTGGAACTTCAATCGTCTCCAAATATTTCTTGATTCTCTGTTGGTCAATTCCTTTCTTTTGAAATAGTTTGGCGTAGTATTTAAAAAAGCTCTTTTTATACCATTCTTTTCTGAGTGGCATGATGCCCTCCCTCCCATTCCACAGTGGAAGGGAGAGGGAAACTTGAGGGCAAGCCATGGTGCTCTCACCTTGGTCGCTGCCAGCAGCAGGAAGCAGGGATCTCTCCTCAAAAATAAGGTTTGGGGCACAGCTATTTGTGGGGCAGGGCCCAGAAATGCCCCACTATAGCTATGGGCCTGGCAAGCATCCTTGGATAATTCTGTAGGACTTGTTTTTTGTTTCTCATACCTAATGTTGCACTACTGGAGTGGTACTATCCAGTACTGTTTCCTGGCGTTTGTCATCTCATAGAATTCTGTGCATAAGTTTTTGTGTGCATGTCCACTTCTTCAGATAAAGTGAGGAGCTGTGTAATGCTAGAGAGCTTTTTTGAAATGTTATGACCTGCTTCGCCAGCACAAACAAAGTTGTCTGGGGCAGGTTATGTAGGTGAACTTTTGAACATATTGGCAGTGCCACGGTGGAACCATAAATCTGCATTTAGGGTGAGAATATCATACTGAACACAAGTTTTGTTAGAACTGAAGGTGAAAGAGTGGAGATTGCAGATATATTGTGTTCAAGCAAAGGCACTAAAGATCAGGCCCCAATCACACCACGGCATTTGCCCTCCAGAAATAATGGTCAACTACCTCCCCACTAAGCATGTACCCCTCTACAGAAATAAAGCAAAACAACAGGTCTCTGAGACATATTGAAGCATTTAGGAAAACAAAAGCATTTGATTTTCACACCCCTCTTCCTCTCCTCCTTCTCTATGGTAGGCAAACTATAAAATGCATACGGAGCCTGACAGGTTGCCACTCTCTGGGTGGGGCCTGGAGATTTCCCAGACTGATCATTGATCTCAGACCACAAAAATCAGCTGTTTTGGAGGATGGATTTTATGGCATTAGACCTCGCTGAGCACAGCACAGCAGCTAAATGGAACCTCCATGTATAGGGATAGTGTATCTCGGAACTACACTTCTCTGACAAGAAAATGGAAGTGTTCTCCATTTGGCACTGGAAGGACATGAAGACCCTGGTGGATCAAGATCAATCTTGGAAGCTTCCAGACAAAAAAAAAAAGACTGTTTATCAAACCCCCTCCAACCTGGACAACTTTTCTTTTGGGAATCAAGAGCTTTCACGATTAGCTAAGCATTACTGCATTTGGTTCCAGAAAGATGAACAATCATATGCTAAGGAACTTCATACACGGTATTCAGACTTCAAATTAATCATTGCAGAGAAGATGAACGCTGGAGCAATGCAAACTTTCCAGGATGTACTGACATTCACAACAACAAAAACACTTCAGTGAACTAAATCTTCTTCTGGACATTTGTGGAACTTTTCAAGCCAAAAGTACTGATTGTGAGAGAGGTTTTAGCTTGATGAATGCCGTCAAAACTAAGATTAGAAGTCAGTTAGAAACAGATCACCTGGAGAACTTATGGAGAATTCAACTGTATATGTCTACTGGGAATAATGTTAATATTGACAGTGTTTTCAATTTTTGGAAAAAAGAGAAGGGAAGAAGAGAGAGGCTAAACTGAAAATTTTTCCCTAATGAAACTTGACTTAATACTGTTCAGAGCTATGATGTATAAATCATTTCTAAAATGTAGCTTGAAAGAGTCATATACAAATATAAGTTCCATATAAATATAAATAAGTTTAATATAAATAGACAACTTGCATATAAATGATAATACTTTAAATGTTATGTTTTGTATGTTGGGAAACTGAAAAAAAAAAGTTGGACAGCTCACAGTTTTAAAGCTAGCACCATTTTTGGCTCACAGAGTAAAATTTCTGGTCATGAGACTGCACACCTTAGAGGGAACATTGAACTATCTCCATATGTCATGGCTAAGATGAAAATCGCATTTCCAGCAATATCTTTGTGGTGACTGAAATGTGGGCTCCACCCCACTTGACTGAAGAAATTAAATAAGATAAAAAGGTATGTCCTGAAGAGAGGAAGTTTACCCATGCACACTTGGACCCAATGAACTGGATCCTCCCACTTTACCCAGCCCATGGATTCTGCTGGTTCAAGCTGCATTCCGTCAGTGCAAGGTGCATCCTACCAGTACAGGAAGGACCATCTTGTGCTGGCAAGATGTATCTTCTGTCATCAAAATGTGCCACTTTTATAGTAGGATACTAGTAGGATGCAACCTATTGTTTAAGCACAATTAATATAAAAAGTTTCAGCACCATATAAGATAAATGGCCTGGAACATGGACTGGTTGGCCATGACACCATTTTGGGGAAACACCATAATCTCATGTTGCATTTTGAATGGCCCTGGGGAGTTTTCTCCAGAAAGTGAAGCTGTAAAATCAAGGAGGAAAGTGACAATTATTGTATTACCCCTTTACATGGTTCATAATAACCAAAGGCATCCATTTGATTAAATCAGGATTAAGCAAAATATTCATTTTGCTTAAACTTTCAGGCTTTCTTCCGATCCTTTGACAAATGAGCTTAAGAATCAATTTATGCCCCCAGGTATAAAAGAGCAACTTATAGGGACTTTCCTGCAACATCCTGTGGGCTTTATCACAGACAAGATATTATTTCAGAACCAATCCCATTTATATTAGCATTTGTGTTTGGTGATAGATTGTTTCAATGGATTTCCTCTAGAGTAATTAGGGCATTGATTTTATTGTATAATATATTTATGTTGAAGGGAATGAAAGAAATTTGGCGGCAATTCGGCCCCATTATATCCTATGGGCCATTGAAGTCAATGGTGAAAACATAGGGTATATTCTGGGGGCTGGAGGGGAGGGGGTTTGAGGCCCCAAACTCACAGGGTAGCTGATGGAGCCTCTCCCCAAGATACCCACCAAGTTTCAAGAAGATTGGACCAGGGGGTCCAATTCCATGGGACCCCAAACAGGTTGCCCCTATTCCCTCCATTGTTCTCTATAGTGGGAAAAAAACTTACTTTTTTCCCACCATAGAGAACAATGGAGGGAATAGGGGCAACCTGTTTGGGGGCCCATAGAATTGGACCCCTGATCCAATGTTTTTGAAACTTGGTGGGTATCTTGGGGAGAGGCTCCATCAGCTATCCTGTGAGTTTGGAGCCTCTCCCTCAAACCCCTTCCTCCAGCCCCCAGAATATACCCTATGTTTTCACCATTGACTTCAATGGCCCATAGGATATAATGGAGCTGAAATTGACATTCGGCTGCCTGGAGGCGTACTCTACTTAATATCTGTGGTGAGGTAATCCTTGTAAATGGACTGTCAATATTCTGTGGCTTAACATAATCTGTACCAGTGAAATATTCGAAGGAAAAACATTACTTTGCCAATTCTCTGCGCTGCTTCAGATACAAAATACACATATAAGCTCAACATTACAGAGAAAATAAGGAAACATAAGCAGATGTGCTCATCCACGCCAACTCCCCTTCCCCATCAACATGATAATGATCACATAAATAACTTAAATAACTTAAACAAACAAACAAGCACGTAAGTAACTTAAAATTGTATTTTAGGTGTCTTATCCCCATATCACAGATGGGAACACTCAGGCTGAAAGAGCAGTAAATTGTCAAAGGCTACAGTGAAAATGGCTGAGACACCATTTGACCCTTGGACTTTCTTGGCATACTCTTAGCCATTCTTTACTGAACCTGCCAAGTCAACCACAGATGATTTCAGGGGGTTAGTCTTCAAGTTCTCAATCACCTGTAACATGATGTATGAGGCACCTGATATGGTGCTGTCATCTCAGTTACCCACATGGAATGCTGTCCATGGAACAATTACCTCTGGGTGTATCAGAAATAGGAGCATACAAGAAGTTGGACCCACGATACTCACAGGGGGAAGTATTCCCCGTGGCTCCTGAGCCACCAAGGCTTCTCCCCACCACCAGGGCCCACAACAGCAACACTGGCGAGCACTGCGTGGCTCTGAGCCACCAGGCCTGCCAGGCCCTTCCCCCCACCACCACCGCCACCCACAACAGTAACACTGGCAAGCCCTGCATGGCTTCAAGCCACCAGGCCCACCAGGCTTTCCCCTGCCACCACTAACAGCAGCAGCAACGGCCACGACTTCTAGCTGCTGGCACACCAAGGCTCCCCCCTGCCGCCACTAGCACCAATGGCGGTGAGCCCTGCACAGCTCTACCACAGATCCCAGATGTAAGTGAATTCTCTGAGCATGCACAGGGAATGCTTTTTTTTTTACTTTTGGGGGGATTTAAGTATCCCCTGTATAGTTTTTTAAAAACTTCTCAGATTTTTCTGCAGATCTGGAGACTGCTCCAAATGTGCAGGAAAATCTCTCTGCCCCCCAAGTGCCCCCAATGTGCAGATTTAGATATCTGCATGGAGGGGGCAACTTGTCTATTAGATATATAGATGTAAATGGGAACATCTCAGAAACTGCAAATTATCTCACAACTTATTGAGAAGGGGCATGGCTCAGTGGTAGAACATCTAGCTGCCCTGAACTTGCTCATGGGGAGGGTGGGGTATAAATTGAAGTAATAAAATGAATAAATAAATTGTATAGAAAAGGTCCCAGCTTCAATTCTCAGCATCTCTAGCTAAAAGGATCAAGTAGTGGGAAATGGAAAGACCTCTACACAAGACCCCAGAAAGTTGTTGCCAATCTGAGTAGACAATACTGACCTTGATAGATCAAGGGTCTGATTCAGCATAATTGCAAAGGGGAACATTAGACATGGAGGAAAATAAAACAAAAGTCAAGAGGCAACTTCAAGACTAACAACATTTATTTCTATGGGCACTTTTATGAGTCTTCTTCAGATATGTGGAGCTCAAACTGTGACTCTTACTTATGGAAGATTACAAGAGGGGAGGAGGAGTTAAGGCAAAGAATGAATTCTCTTATGGACTTTTCAAGTGTAAATCTTTCTAGAAAAAAAGAGGTGGAATGGCTAGGGGTGAATCTAGTTGAAGTGTATGTCTGAAACAGAACAGTAATTACAAATAATGGATGATAAGACATTTTGGAGGTTCAAACAAATTGAGAAAGTTAAGTGAAAATGTACAGATATTGCTGTTACAGGTAAATAGCCCAGGCTAGCCCAATCTCATCAGATTTCAGAAGCTAAACAGGATCAGCTGTTATTTGAATGGGAGACCTCCAAGGAATAGCAGGGCTGTGATGTGGAGATAGGCAATGACAAACCACTTCTGAATGTTTCAGCTGTGACTTGACAAAAAGTGGTACTGTTGAGCCTTACCTGTCCCTCTGGGCCAAAATCACCTTGCCATCCCCTAATTAAATCCCTGAGTTGTGAAGGCAGGTCAGCTTTTATATTGCTAATCAGCTTATTGGGGAGATAGATTTATCTTAAAAATAAATCTTTCTGTGAAAAGAAATCTATTCCACTGGTTGCATTTTGTTGTTGACAAAGGTCCTTTCCACACTAGACCTTAAATCATGGTTCAACCCTGTCCCCAAACTTACATTCTACACTACATGCAAGTTCACCCCTGTAATTATCTAGGGGTATTTTTACATTCTGCACTACACTCGAATTAATCCCTGTAATTATCTTGCGGTATTTTTTTTTTGTTTCCACATTACATTGAGGTCACCCCTGTTTCACTCCACACTTGTCCTGGGATAAACATATGCTATTATAACCAGGGATAAATGCAAGGTATTGTGTCACGAGTTGAACTCTGTTAAAACCAGGGATGAGATCCAAGTGCTGAAAGGACCAAAAAGAAAACATGTTATGAGCATCCAATCAAAATGTCTATAAAGTTGGTCATGTAGAACTAATAGAGATTGTTGAATGGACATAGAAAGAGGTACTGGGTAAGGAGTTTCAGAGATGGGTAATGAGTATCAGTATCTTGATAGGAAGATCTCCAAAACAGACAAGAGGCTTTGTAAGCACTGCAGCACTTAATCTTTTTGACTCCTCTGGGGGGGGGATTCCCCCAGCTGATCAGAGAGGAACGAGCAGTTGATGGATCTGTCCCCAGGCTAGCGACAAATCTCACAAGAGAAAGTCAGTGAAAATTATAGACCTTTAGGTAAACATTTCCCTTGCTCGAAACCCAGTCAAATCCGACTCTAGGTTGCAGTGCTCAGCTCCGATTCCAAGCCCAAGAGCCAGCGCTGTCCAAAGATGTTTCCATGGTCATGTGGCTGGCATGACTAGATGCCAAGGTGCATGGAACACTGCTACCTTCCCACCAAAGTGGTCCCTATTAATCTACTTGCAATTTCTTGCTTTCGAACTGCTAGATTGGCAGAAGCTGGGACCACAGACGAGAGCTCACTCCATCATGCGACACGTGGGTCTTGAACTGCTGAACTACCAGCCTTCCAGTCTGCAGTTCAGCATCTTAACCAATGAGCCACCGCAGCCCCTTGCTGTGCAGTAAATTGCAGAAGGCCATTCTACCTTTGATGATACACGTTGTAGAGGAAAGATTCTACTTTGACAAAAATCTCCAGAACGGAACTGGGTTATGCCACCCTTCCCTAATATTCTCTACACGACCTACCAAAATATTTGCAACAAAAACCCAGCAACCTTTCTTCCCCTCTTTGGATTCCGTTCTGTGCCGGACACAACACAACAATGTTTTGTTTGCTTGCTTATTATAACGAATCTGGATTACATTGCAGAGAGTCTTGAATGAGTTTGTGCCGAGCTCTTCTATTGCTGTAATGAGTTTAGGAAATTGTCGATCTGCGTGTTCCCTCCTCTGCACACATCAGACTGCAACCTCAGGCAACCCTCATCAGGACAGCTGGCTTCTAGGTCTCCAGGCAGATGCCATCACCTTGCTATGTGGGCTCACCCTAGTCTTCAGGCCAACGATTATGACTTCTGCTGTGAAGAGCTGTACAAATGTATGGCACCATATAAAGGATAATAAACCATCACTACAGCATAATAGAAGCATGAGCATTAAGCAGCATGCTTGTATAATGAACAAATCATTCCAGACAAACTTCATTGCTTTTCTGATAGAATGGGAGAATTAGAATTTGAGGGTGGGTAGGGGGAGAAACAGCAGACAATATGATGGCATGTAATTTTTGGTAATGGGTTTCAACAATTGTTCATGCAATCTTACCCAGGATAATATGACAATTTCTCCTAAAAGCTACATTGCACACAAATTTTCTAAGTGACAGAGGGACCCACGAGGCAAGGAAAACTAAAATAGGACAGTACTTAGTGGTAACTTCATGGTTCAGCATTATAAAGGAGTTTCTTCGGAGGAAAGAGAAATATCCAGGGGTACTACATACCAGAGATGCATATTCATTATCCAAAATATGAACAACCCCCCCAAACACACACAAATGAAAATAATAATGAAAATAAATGGGATTAAAAACATGTGACTCTTGTGTAAGCTGTTTCCCTGGCACCCAGTGGTCTGCTTTAGTGTAAAGATGTGCACTTTCCAAACTAATGACGCAATGAAACGAAAGAGCAGCAGCCCCGTTCACCACACTTGTTCGGCTATCAAAAGCAAAAGGGGTGGAAATGAAAACGAACGGGATTAACAATTTCTCCCATTCGTTTCATTCACTTCCTCTCAGTTCGTTTTACCCTGGTGTTCAAATTACTAAATACTCAGAACTCTAAAATTACTAGAAAAAATATGACCCCTTCCCCAGCCATATTTGTTAGAGTAACAAAAACTAATGGGGAACAGTAAGCAATAATATATATTTTTCACAATGAACAGCTTAAAAATACAAAAAAGTGGTTAGTATTACCATGCAGGAAAGAACTATCCAAATTCCACTTTTGTCAATTAATGAAAAGCTCTCTTTAAGTATCATCATCTGCATGTCCCCCCCACCCCCGAAAGCTATATAGGCTCTCGTGCTGCCAGCTCCATGCTGAAAAATTCCTAGAGGTTTTTTTTGGGGGGACCCTGGGGGGACACGGTTTGGGAAGGAGAGAGACTTCTGCAGGGTATAATGCCATTAAGTCCACCCTCCAAAGCAGCCATTTGCTCGTTTTTATTATTAATAAATTTGTATTAAGTTTTTTAAAATACAGGAGGGTAAAGAAGGGAAATGGGGAAGGGCTAGGGGAAAGGGTAAAAGCAATAGTTTCCTGCATGTAACTTTCCTCCACTTGTAATTTCATGTTATGCACAGATCAACTGCGAGATTTAAAAAGTGTATGAAGTCTTCTTAATATTATATTATTCAAAAGTTAATGCCTTCATATGTCTCTCTTATCCAATTATAGAATGGAGTCCCTAATCCAACAAAGTCTTCTTCCATTTGCCCTTTTAGCATCGAGGTCAATTTACCCATTTCCGCACTTTCCATGATCTTTGCTATTAAATCATGTTCCGAAGGTGTTGATGGAAGTTTCCAATACGTTGCCAATAAGATTCTCACTGCGGTTGCTACATGGATTATAAAATATCTTTGATTCAAAGCAGCCACTTTCTCCAGGAGAACTGATCTCTCCTCTCTGGTGATCAGTTGTCTTTCCCGGAGACCTCCAGGCCCAAGCTGGAGGTTGCCAACTTAATGGGCCCCCAACCTTGACCATTTCATAAGGTTGGGGCTATTGCCAACAAAACATATGAACAGGTGGAAACAGTCCCAGCTGCTCCATGAAATGTGACAGCGAGACGTAACTGGCTCATATGCACAAAATCAGGGTAGCCATGTTCGTTTGAAAGCAGCAGAACAAAGTTTGAGCCCAGTGGCACCTGTAAGATCGAGTTTGATTCAAGGTATAAGCTTTTGGAGCCAGTTTGGTGTAGTGGTTAAGTGCGCGGACTCTTATCTGGGAGAACCGGGTTTGATTCCCCACTCCTCCACTTGCACCTGCTGATTGACCTTGGGTCAGTCACAAGCTCTGGCACAGCTGTTCTCTCAAGGACAGTTCCTGTCAGAAGTTCTCTCAGCCCCGCCTACCTCACAGGGTGTCTGTTGTGGGGAGGGGAGGGGAAGGAAAAGGAGTTTGTAAGCTGCTCTGAGATGCCTTTGGGCAGTGAAGGGCGGAGTATAAATCCAAACTCTTCTTCTTCTTCTTTTGTTATCCGCACACTTCTTATGGAAGTTACCAGTCCATACATATAGGGTAGTGGGTGAGCAGCAAATCAGCATACAGCAAAATGAAGATAGTTAACAGATGCAAGGACCAAACAGGAATAACAAACTTAGGTTACCATTTTTTTTGGGGGGGGGGCATAATGAAGGAAATAAATATGCCAAAATTGGAGACCAATGAACAGATGCATCCTTAACTGTGAAGAGGTGAGAGTAATTACACATAGTGGCAGGGTCTCACTTAATTACAGATGGAGAAGTGAGGGCAACTTGTGAAGGGTGCTGTCACCTGAAGGACTAAATAAATGACTGGCTGAACTGACTGGAGAGACCTGAGTGTTTTTGGGAAATGGGATCCATGGCCTATAGGCCATTACCCAGCTGGCTATGGGCTACAGTACTATAGGTCACCCAGATAAAAGGAAGTATTTTTTCACCAAAAGAGTAATTAACATGTGGAATTCACTGTTGCAAGAAGTGGTGGCAGCTACAAGCACAGACAACTTCAAGGGTGGGATTGAATAAACCTATGGAGCAGAGGTCCATCAGTGGCTATTAGCCTAGGGTTGCCGGATCTGGGTTGGAAAATACCTGGAGACTTTGGGGGTGGATCAGGGAGAGGGTGGGGTTTGGGGAGGGGAGGGGAGGGGCCTCAGCATGGTACACTGCCACAGAGTCCGCCCTTCAAAGCAGCCATTTTCTCCAGAGGACCTGATCTCTATCAGCTGGAGATCAGTTGTAAAAACAGGAGATCCCCAGGCCCCACCTGGAGGCTGGCAACCCTGTATTAGCCACAAGGTATAGATGGAACGCTTTCTGGGGCAGTGATGCTGTGTATTCTTGGTGTTTGGGGGGCACAGTGGGGGGCTTCTGCAGTTCTGGCCCCACTGGTGGACCTCCTGATGGCACCTGGGTTTGGCTACTGTGTGACACAGAGCATTGGACTGGATGGGACATGGGTCTGATCCAGCAGGGCTTCTCTTATGTTCTTATGAGGCATCTAGTCCTGCCACATCTGGACTCATTTCATTTCAGCCTCAGAACTAGTACAGTTTTCAAACACTGACAAGTTTTGTCTCACAGAGGCATTTTCAGCTACTAAGGGGACCAAAAAAGACCAGTCTGTCAAAAATTGCCTAACGTGAGGTCGCTGTTCTTGTTTCACTTAACAACAAATACAGCTGCTTGCAAGATTTTGCCTAAAGGTTTTTCCTCTCTGTGTAATGTATATGGTATATGGCTAAACCATCACGAAGGATCACATAATATGGCAAATATCGATAGGGAAAAACTGTACAAAAATGCTGAAATCTTTGAACAATATTGAAAATTATATAAATGTAGAATAAGTATGACAATAAAGAATACAATAATGTACAAAAGATTATTCGATATGCTACAACAAAGTATTCAATAAAGTATTCTCAATAAAGTATTCAATGAAGGTTCCAGATTGTAAACTTTGCTTCAGGTATCTTCTTCAAGCATATAGCACTACTACACATTTCTTCTAACCAACAGTAAATGGTGATATTTCTTCAACCAATTTTCAGAATTCAGTTCAGAACAGCTTCTAAGTATTGCAGAATAATTGCAGTATCAATAACACAAATGGACAACCAGTCACAGTTTACAAAAGAGCCACTCTATATCATTGCTAAACTGGTATTATACAGCTGCCACAACATGAGAAAACAATGCCTCAGAGCAATGTACAGTGTACCTTTGGGAGGTGACAGAGGTCATTTCGTCTTGCTGGATATTAATGACAGAAATGGTGTTGGGAGTCAGAAATATCATATTACGTTATCTCCAATCTAGGCTTATTTTGACCACATTTTCTGTAGTGTAAGTAAATGTAATACCAGATGTGGGCCACAGAGGGACAAAAGGTTTCAGTTGTTGCTACAGAGTGTGCTCTGCTGTAAGTGAACATGTTCAGTAGCATTAAAAGAGAAAATCAGACAAAAAAATATCTTCTGACCTTACACCAGCAGGGATCTAAAGTACAGGTGCTTGCATTTATAGCTCCAAGAACATTAACCCCCAGAAACTATCCCTATGACAATGAATCATTCTCACTAAGCATACCTCTACTTCATAACCTACATCCCAACTTAACAGATAATGAACATAATGCAAATGAAATGGGATTAATGACGTGTGAATATGCAAGTCAAACAAACATTGCATAGCCTTACAGGGAACCATAGGAAATGTGTTTCCTGTTGCTCCTTGAATCCCTGAGCACAATGGTGGGCAGATTCTCAGACCCTGTGCAAGTTACAAGTTTATATACACAAAGTGGGGCTTGAAAGGAGGATTCCCAAAGTATGCAGTGGAGCTGACACTACAAAGCCTAGGATCTGATCCAAAATAGATCCTGGTAAGGAACACTGAAAATCTCAGTGATCCTTAATTTTTTCCCCTCTATGGTTGCTTGTAACTTGGATAAATTACAAGAAAAATAAGAGGTTCATCCTGGACAAATGACTACCTTTAATATTACCGGAGAAAACTAAGCACAAATCTAATTATTCCATTAGAGGCTGAAACACAGAAGTCAATACAAAAAAGGCCCAATCTGCATCTAGCATTTGCTCCGTTGTTTTACTAAACCAACACTGGAACGGGAAAAGATGCAGCTCAAAACCACATTCAAATACCCCGGGACCAAGGCGGTACTGACTGCAGAGTCATCCCTGAATGGCCACAAAATGGCTATAAGTCTAAGCAGACGTCTACTGTAAAACCAAGAGATCAAAGGAAGTGAAAGTGGCATGCAGTCTGGATGCTGCCACAAAATCCGACAATCAATTAAAGTGGAAACAGCCTGCAATGTAGAGGGGAATTTCTGTTCCAGTGTGGATTTGGTAGAACAGCAGAGCAAATGCTAGATGCAAAATGGGCCAAAGAGAGGGACAACAAATTAAGGAGCCACATCCAAGTGCCTGGCTGATAGCCAGGCTAGGGGCATGCAAGTGGATCTACCTGAGCTGAAAATATACCCGAAAAAATCTTATCTGTATTTTTTAAAATATATTTCGGCTTCCCAAATGTATCTGGGTTTCCTCGAGAAAACCAGAAAATAACAGGTGGCAGGAGAGGGCAGCCCAGCTGGGATCACTGAGCCTATGGGGAGCCCACTGCTTCCAGCAGGCACAGCTCTGCACTGCCTTCTCATGCAGCTTGGTTTAAACCAGGCGGCAGGAAAAGCCAAACCAGCCCCAGGATCAGGCTGGCATTTTTTATCAATATTTTTCGGTTTGGGTCTATTGGAAAAATCCCAGATCCGAATACCATACCGGTATTTGGATCCGGGATTTGTTGGGAATCCAGATTTTTTTTCAGGTCCAGTAGACCCAAACCGAATTAATATTAATTTAAAAAAAATGCACATCCCTAAGCCAGGCAGTAACAGCCACATGCAGAGATGGCTGTTTTGTGGACAGTCATAAAATCATAGAGTTGGAAGGGACCTCCAGGGCCATCTAGTCCAACCCCCTGCACAATGCAGGGAATTCACAAATACGCCCCCCCTCCACCTCCAGTGACCCCCATGCCCAGAAGATGACAAAAAACCTCCAGGATCCCTGGCCAAACTGGCCATCGTATCGGTATTTCTTTTGCTATAAGTATCTGGGGCAATGCCAGCTGTTTGGTTTTGGGGGGAGGAACATACAGCAAAAGGATACTAAAAAAATTGAAAGTATGAAAGAAAAAGTTGACAGACCAGAGAGATTAACCTCAAAATGGTACAGGGGGGAAAAAATGATTTTTTAAATCCCAAACAAGGACAAAAATTGATCCCACGGCCCAATGCAGTCTTCCACAAAGGCAGTTCATGCTGCCCGCTAATTGTAAAGTGCCTACCCCGACACCCTTGGCTCGCAAAAGATGCTGATGTGGCTTTCATGAGCACACTTCACTGGGGTTGCATTATTCACACAAGTAAGCTGCACAGGAGGGCAGTTCCTTGAGCCAATGATCATCAGGCTCTTGAAGAACTACAGCTTCACAGCAAAGAAAGAAACAACGGGAAACTCTTTGCATTACTTTTTACGTGGCAGAATGAAATGAGGAAGAGGAGGCCGAGTGACTGGGATTTGCTCGGTGAGTTCATGGCTGAGCAGGAATCCAGGCATATAATTGAACCCATTTAGAAAACATCAGTAAAATGAACACATGAAGCTGCCTTATACTGAATCAGACCCTTGGTCCATCAAGGTCAGCACTGTCTACTCAGACTGACAGCGGCTCTCCAGGGTCTCAGGTAGAGGTCTTTGACACCACATACTCCCCAGTACTCTTAAGTGGAGATGTTGGGGACTGAGCCTCAAACCTTCTGCTTCAGTGCGTCAAGTGAAGGCTTCTGTACTCATCTATATTTTCCCTAAGGAACAGTTAAAATGTTACACAACTCTGAGGTAATTAAAGAACACCCACACAACTGGTGATCCACCCAACTGAAACATCCATATACGGCATCCCACCAGGGGATCTGTAAACCTCTTCTCTAAAACTGTTCATTTGCTACTACAAAATTCTCTCTCTCTCTCTCCCCCCCCCTCTCTCTCTCTGCGTACACCAGACAATCAGCCTACATGGCTGATGGGTTGTGTTTATCTTGGTGGGTCACAGGTTGTGAGAACCTGCAATAACAAAGCAATACAGCGCCCGAATGGTTCCTCTAAATTAGACGGCGCTCTTTCTTACGATACAGAAGAGAAACTGCTCTGCTGAGTTTATGATTCTTTATGGCGGAGGAGGTAAAACGTTACAGTTTTTTTTTCTGTAAGATATCATTAACCTCACCTAGATTTGGCGAAAAGCATTCGTCCTCTTCTTGGAAGGCTCCCCTTTTGCATACAAATGTGTTAAGCGAAGCGGGCAGCAAATGAATAAGAGATTCAGCATCAAGTGTTCTCAAAAGAGGGGAAGCAGTACAGGGGCAACCATTGGCTACTTAAAACATTTATTTCTGGTATATCAAACACAATATAAGGAGATAGGGACACATGTACAAATGCGGCTTTGGGGGTGTTTGTGTGACTGGCATGCCCCACAGCAACTAGGGTCAACTATCCTAGACTCTTTGTCAACAACGGAATGCAACCCAGAGGAATAGATTTCTTCTCACAGAAAGATTTGTTTTTAAGATAAATCTGTCTCCCCAATAAGCTGATTAGCAATATAAAAGCCAACCTGCCTTCACAATTCAGGGATTTAATTAAGGGATGGCAAGGTGATTTTGGCCCAGAGGGACAGGTAAGGCTCAATGGGAATGCTACTCTACATATTGCAGATTAGCCATGCAGCCCTGAACAGAGCTACAGTCTTCTAAATTTACTGAAGTCAATGGGTTTAGCAGGCTGTAACTCTGCTTGAGACTGCACTGTTAATAGAAGAGGGAGAAGAAGAAGGAGGAGGAGGAGAAGGAGAAGGAGTCTTTGGTGTGGCTACTTTTAATAACCTAAAATATCCAGAAAAACAAGTGCTCCTATACCAGGGGTGTCGAACTCATTTGTTATGAGGGCCAGATCTGACATAAATGAGACCTTGTTGTGCAGGGTCATGTGTGCTATAAAATGTAATGCCAGGTAGCAGAGATATAAACATTATAAAGGACACAAACACAATTAAATATTTTTAAAAAACTTTAAATAAAACATGCTTAAAACACTAGCACTCTTGCAATATTTTGTCTATTTAACAGTCTCTGATAACTGACATCTCTTGCTCTGAGTTATTGCAGCAGCAGAACTGGAAAAGGAAGCAGGAAACAGCCAGGGCCTTGTGGGCCAGACTGCAGCCCTCCAAGGGCCTGATCCAGCTCCCGGGCCACATGTTTGACACCCCTGTCTTACACAATGATCACATGTGACAGCATATTCAATACACAGAGCACTTTACAGTTGGTGGTGGAAAGGACCATCGACTTGCAGCTGACTTATGGTAACCTCATAGGATTTTCAAATCAAGGGATGAATAGAGGTGGTTTTAACCATTGCCTGCCTCTGCAAAGTGACCCTGGACTTTGTTGGCAGTCTCCCATCCAAGTATTAACCAGGGCCAACACTGCTTAGCTTCTAAGATATGTTAAAGAATGTGACAGCCCGGGCCCTCTGGGTCAGGGAGCTTTACAGTTAGCAAGAGGGGAGTTCCTGCCACTGTTAACAACCTCCAGGTAAGACCAGGAGTTCTCTTGGAACTATCACCAATCTCCAACCTACAGATATCAGTTACCAGAGAGAAAATGGCAGTGACGTAGGGCAGTTTCTATGTCATCATGTCTCCCGCTAAGCTATCTCCTCTCCCCAAGTACTACCCCCAAATCTTCAGGAATTTTCCAACAACCTGGAACCAACAACCTTCCCACTGAGCCTCAAGTCTCAGAGGCAAATTACGTGGGAGCCCGAGGTAGAAGAAAAGGATAGCAGGAAAAGCATTAAATACTTCCTCCTCCCATTTGCACATCATATCTAACCCACCTCAGGGTCAATATTTTGAACAATTAAGACTGCAAACTTAAGAACACTTTCCAGGGAGCAATAAAACATGCCTTACTTCTGAATGGACCTGTTTATGATTGCTCCCTGAATTAGCTAACATCAACTTGCAAGAGCTCAAGTGCTACTTCAGACCAAACACTATATCACATCTTCCCTTGGTTCATCAAAGTCAGTATTATCCATTCTGACTGGCAGTCTTTCACATCACCTCCTGCCTGGTCCTTTCAACTGGAGATACCAGGGATTTAACCTGGAACCACCTACATGCAAAGCAGATGCTCTACCAATAAGCCATGGCCCCACCCACAATCAATTTGAGATTTCAGATCATTTTCACCATGTTTATGAAACAGATAAAACAGACAAGCAGGGCATCACCAGGCTGGTGCAATAACGTGTTGGACTAGGATCTGGGAGACTCAGGTTCGAATCCCCACTCTACTGTGGAAGCCTGCTGGATGACCTTGGGCCAGTCACACACCCTTGGCCTAAGCTACCTCACAGGGTTGTTGTGAAGATAAAACAGAGGATAAGAGAATAATGTAAGCCACTTTGGGTCCCCATTGGAGAGAGGTGGGCTATAAATAAAGTAAATAAAAATCTTCCTATGAAGCAATTTGTCTTAAGAAAGGCATGCTTTGCAAAAGCTAACAAAAGATATTAATTGCAATTTATATTTGTGCATTGTGGGGGTGACTATTAGAAAGAAAGGGGAAAGTACTTGGAATATATTGGCAAGGATATTTAATGTTGCTTCTGTGATCATCTAAGATCCAGCCAAAGTGCAGCCCTTTGAAGTCACAAGATGTTCAGCATTATTTAAACACACATGCTTAACTTTTCCTTGAAATCAGTGAGCCTGAAATGCGCTGACTGTGGTTGAATCACACCACTGGATTTAAGAATGTGCTCTGATTGAACACAAGCACTAATTGGCTCAATTTCTGACTTGCTTACTCTTAAAAGAGTAACATTCCAAACATTGCTAGTTAAAGGAATCTCATCTTGGTTTTATATATCTGTGCATCTCATTTCCAGCTACGATCTCCTTTGCCTGCAATAAGCACTGGATAAGCCAGACACTGCTTGTGACTCATCCAGTCAAATGTAGCTCACCAGCCAAGTATGGCCTGCCAAGAATTTGATGATTCCTACTTACCCTCTTGGGTGCTCAACATGGCAAAAAAAAAAAAGGTTACAACCTTGCTGGATCAGGGGAATGCCATAGACATAGTTTATCTTGATTTAAGCAAGCCTTTTGATAAGGTTCCACATAATATTCTTGATGATAAGTTGGTAAAATATGGTTTGGATTTTGTTACTGTTAGGTGGATCTGTAACTGGTTGACAGATTGCACCCAAAGAGTGCTTGTGAATGGTTCCTCATCTTCTTGGAGAGGAGTGACAAGTGGAGTACCTCAGGGATCTGTCCTGGGACCTGTTGTGTTAGTTTGTTTATTTAGTTATTATTTAGATTTATATCCCACCTTGCCCGCGGGTGCAGGCTCAAGGCGGCATACATAGACTAAAATATCATAAAATATAAATACACAGATACATAACAATAAAATTTCAAACTGTAATATACATAAAGTGCAAGTTGAATCAGATGGCATTTACTAAAGTGGGTCGATCTAGGTGGGCCAGTGTCCAGTTGACTTGATGTCAGTAGTGTAGCATAGGACCTTAATGGTGCAATTTCCAGCACTCATTCCTCAGTGGCGGCCACTAATGGTGGAAGAGCTCCATTTTACAGGCCTTGAGGAACTATAAAAGGTCCAGCAGGGCCCTGATGTCTTCCAGAAGCTCATTCCACCAGTATGGAGCCACCACTGAGAAGGCCCTGGCTCTCGTGACTGCCTATCATGACCCAGGGCCCTGTTATACAGCAATGTCTTGCTGCCCCTGTGTCACTGCCCTGACCCAGGCTCTATCACAGACAAACAGGGCGTGTGCTTGCCTTTTCTCAGGGTCATTCTATCAGCACACTGAGAAGTTTGGTATTTATCTGAGACTCCTTAGAGGTCTCCGCTCTTATTATCCAGCATAACAAGGATCAGTGACTATTCCAGTTAAAATAGAAAAAAATATTTACAAAAGAACACATAAAAACATACAAGTAGGGGAGAAAAGTGAACAAGATACAAACAAAACAAACAGAAACTTATCTAGCTAACTGGTACTTACCTAGGGCATTGCCCAAAGCAGCTGAACAAAAGCTGGGATTAGTGCCAGGAACCTCCGTCCCTCTTTTGGCAATCGCTGTCCTTCAGAGTTCCAAGTGTCCGGTCTTTGCAAATCCCAGCAATAGCAAGACATGCAGCATAGCTCCCTGGCTTTGTCTCTCTGACCCTGTGCCAGGTGATTAGGCTTTGTCTCGCCCCCTCCTTTAAACTAAGCTGGCTGTCATTCAATTATTGCCTCATCAGGGCGAGCACATGGCTAGGCCAGATCACCTCCTGTCATAGATCTTGTTACACCCTCCTAACTATCTGACAGTTCTCAGGTGTATGTGAGGTTTCTAGCCACTGAATGATGTCAGGTGCACCTGGCTAGCTGCTTCCATGCTGAAGGACTGATCCTGCAGAACTTAAAGGATTTAAGGGGCCAGTATCTTGACACTGCCAGTCTGGCATCTTTTGGCCCTAGGACAATCAGGCGATTTTGAGTCCCCGACCTCAGTGCTCTTTGGGGAACATGTGGAGAAAGGTGGTCCCTCAGGTAGGCAAGCCCCAAACCACATAGGGCCTTAAAGGTCAAAACCAGCACCTTGAAGCGAATCCTGTATGCTATTGGCAGCCAGTGCAGTGCCGTCAGCACAGGCGTGATGTGCTCTCATATAGAGAGACCCATTAGCAGCCTGGCTGCCACATTTTGCATCAGCTGCAGCTTCCGGATTTGGGACAAGAACAGCCCGATGTAGAGAGCATTGCAGTAGTCCAATCTCAAGGTGACCATTGCATGGATCACTGTTGCCAGGTCATTGCATTTGAGGAAGGGAATCGCCTAATCAGCCATAGATGGTAGAAGGCTGCCTTGGCAGTGGCTGCTACCTGGACCTCTGTTGTTAAGGTGGCATCCAGGAGCACTCCCAAACTCCTGACCCTCGGTGCTGGCACCAATGGCACCCCATCAAAGATCAGTAATGGGATCCCTAACCCTGCTCCGACCTAGGCACAGGACCTCCGTCTTCATTGGATTCAATTTCAATCAGCTCAGTCTCAGCCAGCCTGCCACATCCTGAAGTGCCAGGTCAAGGTTCTCTTGGGTAGAGTCAGATTGGCCACCCAACAACAGAGAAAGCTGGGTGTCATCTGCATATTGGTGACACCCTAGCCTATGCCTCCTAGCAATCTGGGCAAGAGGATGCATGCAGATGTTAAATAACATCGGGAATAGCACCACCCCTTGAGGAAACCTGCAAGTCAGTGGGTGCCTCTGGGACAGCTGCTCCCCTAGCACCACCCTCTGTCCCTGACCTTGGAGAAAGGAAACAAGCCATTGCAAGGTGAGCCCCTGAATCCCCGTGTCAGTGAGGTGGTGGATCAGTAACTGATGGTCGACCGTGTTGAATACCACCAACAGGTCTAACAACAACAGTACCGCCGTGCCGCCCCAATCCAGGTGCCTCCGGAGGTCATCTGTGAGGGCAACCAGTGCCATCTCCATCCCATGGCCTGGACGGAAGCCAGACTGGAAAGGGTCTAGCATGGAAGTGTCATCCATAAAACTCTGCAACCGAATCGCCATCGCTCTCTCAAGTAATTTGCCCAAATAGGGCAAATTTGAGACTGGCCGATAGTTCGCCAATTCGGCTGGGTCTAAAAATGTTTTTTTCAAGAGAGGGCAGACCAACGCTTCCTTGAGTGCACCCGGGAACAGTCCCTTTTTGAGGAACTTGTTGATAATATCCCTGAGGGCACCTCAAAACCCCTCATGGCCAGCTTTTATAAGCCATGAAGGGCACAGATCAAGGCTGCACGTGATTGGGCGTACTGTAGAGAGCAGTCTGTCGACTTCCTCAAGGCTGAGTGGATTGAAATAATCCAGAATGGAACCAGAAGACATGCATGGAGCCTCGAGTTCACTCACTGTCTCAACTGTGGCAGGGAGGTCATGGCAGAGCAACAAGACCTTATCTGCAAAATAGCTCGCAAAAGCCTCACAGCCAATATCCAATTCCCTAGCATTTGCCCTGTCCTGTGACAGATCTGTTAATAACCAAATAGTTCTAAACAATTGTGCTGGGCATGAGCTAGCAGATGCAACCATGGCTGCATAGAATTCTCTCTTCGCAGCTTTGACTGCCATCTCATAGGATCTCATAAACATCCTATAAGATGTTCTTGATGCTTCCTCACGGGCGTGCCACCAACGTCTCTCTAGTTATCTGAGTCCTCGTTTCATCAGCCGCAGCTCCTGGGTAAACTAAGGAGCCCACTTGGCACAGGGGTGCAGAGGGCGTCGGGGAGAGATCTCATTGATGGCTGCCAAGAGTCGGCCATGCCAATCCTCGACTAGCTCATCCAATGAGCCACCGGGGGCATAGGTTCCCGCATAGCCATCTGAAGCCACTGAGGGTCCATTTGGCTCCGTGGTGCTCTGTGGCTAAAGTGTGCTCACCACCCAAACAGGGTCGGAGTGGGACATTCACATGGGCCTTCAGAACATGGTGGTCCGACCATGGTACAGCTGTGGTCGTAATCCGATCCACTGTAACCCCTGCCACAAAGATCAAATTGAGCATGCGCCCTGCTCGGTGAGTGGGGGCTGTAACGTATTGGGAGAGTCCCAGTGCCTCCATGGACATCACCAGGTCCGTTGCCTGCATGGAGGTCGCATCATCGGCATGGACATTGAAGTCACCCAGGACTAGCAGTCTAGGGTGCTCCAGTGCCCAGCCTGATACGGCTTCCAGCAGGGATGGCAGGCTACTTGCTGGTGTGTTGGGCAGATGGTACACCAGCCAGATAGCCAAACTCTCCTTGGCTTCCCATACAAAGCTGGCACACTCTATGCCCATGAGCCTCAGCGACGGAAGTGCTCTGAAGGAGTAAGCCTCCCGAATGTTCAGCATCTTTATCAATGATTTGGATGAAGGAGTAGAGGGAATGCTTATTAAATTTGTAGATGATACTAAATTGGGAGGGATAGCAAATATGGTAGAAGACAGAGTTAGGATACAGGATGATCTTGACAGACTGGAAAACTGGGCTAAAACAAATAAAATGAATGTCAACAGTGATAAATGTCAAGTTCTGCATTTAAGTAGGAAAAATCAAATGCATAATTATAGGATGGGGGAGACTTGCCTTTACATTAGTACATGTGGAAATGATCTAGGGGGAAATGATCTAGCATGAGTCAGAAGTGTGATGTGGTAGCTAAACAGGCAAATGCCATTTTGGACTGTATCAACATAATTATAGTGCCCAGAGCATGAAAAGTGACGGTATTGCTTTATTCTGCCCTGGATAGACCTTGCCTAAAGTGTTGTGTTCAGTTATGGGTGTCACAAAATAAGAAGTATATAGACAAGCTGGAACGTGTCCAGAGGAGGGCAACAAAGATGGTGAGGGGTCTGGAGACCAAATCTTATGAGGAAAGGTTGAAGGAGCTGGGTATGTTTAGCCTGGAGAGGAGAAGACTGAGAGGATGATGTGGAGTTGTTTTCTGTTGCTCCAGAGGGTCGGACCAGATCCAAAAGGTTGAAATTAAATCAAAAGAGTTTTCGGCTGAACATTAAGAAGAACTTCCTGACAGTTAGAGTGGTTCCTCAGTAGAACAGGCTTCCTCGGGAGGTGGTGAGCTCTCCTTCTCTGGACATTTTTAAGCAGAGGCTAGATGACCATCTGACAGCAATGCTGATCCTGTGAACTTTGGCAGTTCATGAGAGGGTGGGCAGGAAGGGTTGCATCAGAGCTTAGTTCTTGTGGCTCTTTCTTACATGTCCAAGGAAATGCCAATCACCGCTTTGGGGTCAGGAAGCAATTTTCTCCAGGCCAGTTTGGCCAGGGATCCTGGAAGTTTTTTGCCATCTTCTGGACATGGAGGGTGTGTGGGGAGGCAGTTGTGAATTTCCTGCATTGTGCAGGGGGTTGGACTAGATGACCCTGGAGATCCCTTCCAATTATATGATTCTATAATCCTATATCCAATTTCTCCCTGACATCAAACAATCCATTTCTTCTTTTTAGGTGTTTGGAGTCTGTTTCAAAATCAATTCCATTTTGATCAACAGAGAAACTCAAAGAGAGGAAGGACAGGAAGGGAGGTTCTACAGAATTTCAGAAGTTCATTCTGCAGATGCTTAGAGGCAGGCAATGGCTTCTGAAATCTTCCTGTCCTTGTGCTAGAGCACCATGTGGTATGTCACATAAAAAAAAACCCTCTGCAAGGGGTAAAGTTACAAAAGAACACATAGGCTGCAGTCACACGGAAGGGAGAAAACGCGGGCAGGAAGCGAGGCTGTTTGCCCCGCCTGCAATGACGCATGTTTGCGCAATCATACTTCCTGCCACGTGTCTGCAGTTCCCAATAATACTAAGTTTTCGGCAGTAGCTTTTTACCTCGCTACTGTGGCGCGAAACGAAGCCCTGCTGACGACTCCGCAACGCCAGACAGATGTGTCTGTCTGATCGCGTCCCTTTAATCCGCGGGGGAATCGCATGTCTGCCGCGGCTTCCGGTACATATGATCGCACCCATAGTGATGTAACAGAAAACTACAAGAGAAATTCTTCTTTTGGAAGTGAAAAATAGTATAAGAGGAACTGATGGCTATATCTCCCCCACACACACTTTTTTTTTTTTTTTACAAAGGTAAATTTTGGAATTCCAGTGCTTATAGCTATTTCACCTTGTGCTGCCGAAGCACATGTATTTACCGTTCTAGTTTTTACCGTTCTAGTCAAACAGTGAAAAAAGAAAGCTCTGTGAGTTCCTGGCAGTCCACCAGGTGTGGCTGGTGGGCCAAGTTCAACTTTGTAGGTCACAACCTGTTGAGACCCGTATTCCACATCGCTGCAAGGAAAACAGCATTCTGTGCTGCTGCAGTCGGGCCAGCTTTCAAAGTCACCAGTTACTGATAATCCTTTCCCCTGGGCAGAATCGCTGATGACCAGGGAGGTCACCAAAGCTTGAACAAGCGTCCGGGGGACATCAAATACACGGTGATTGGAAACAGCAGTCAAGCAGAAGAGATAAGATAAGCACGGGCTGTTAGAATTAGGCATGGAGAGTTATAAATATGCCAGGTCCACCCGTGGTGAAATAAATTGCTTCAATTAATGTCAGTCCTCCAAGGGAGAATGACAGCAACATGCTGATGACAGCAAAACAGAAGAAATTGCAGGAGGACATTAGCCCTCCTTACAACCCCAGGAGTAAGAAGTGGTCCTAAAAGGTAATGAAAGTGACAGAGAAAGAAACAAGGTGTTCTGCCAAGTTGTGTGCTCCACAGCAGCAGCTGTGACAAAATCATCACAGTCTGCACCACTTGGAATCGAGGAGGCTCATCGCAAGCAAAATGCCTCCACTATGGCAAGTAGGGGGCGGAAAGAAGAGCGTGTAGTGCAAGTCCTTTGGGGGTGCCATACCATTTTGTGTAGGGATGCCAGACTCCCACCTGTTGTTTTAGCAGCATGCCTACGAGACTTCAGTGTGACCCAGAAGTGACATAGGCATGTTGGGGACATTGGGGCAACCCTCTGTTTTTTGAGCTTAAACTCTATGGTAGAACCTACTACTACCATAGAGTTTTTGCTTCAAAACCAGAGTGTTGCCCTGATGTTCCGATGTCACTTCTGGGTCGAGCTGGGAGTCATGTGGGCACATTGCTGAAAAATTGGGTGAGACTCCCCGCTCCTGGTAAACCCACTCCCCACCCCCTGCCAGCTGACTGGAGGGACCTGGAAACCCTAATTTTGTGTGTGCTCTGTATGCCTAGATGAACTGGCCCTATCCATGTGGTTCTTCTCAGCAGAGGCTCAAGCCAGGGAGGTTTCAGGGACAGGGGTTGGCTTCTATGACCACGATATACCTGCAGCGCTTCACAGCATCCATTCATTTATTTGGCAAGGAATAAAGGTGTGTACTGAAGGACAATACCGGGCAGAATGCTAAATCTGCTTGCTGCTTTCCCAATACCAACAAGTTTGTGTGGAAGTGGGTACGTTTTTGACCCTTTTCCAGCAGCCTTGCTGATCACAGTCAATTTATTTCATGCCACGGAACTCATGAAGTGTGCTGTCCTGCCCTGACCCTTCATCTATCTAGCCCCAGCCAGAGGTCAGTGATCACACCAGAGAGTAACAGAATCCAGGAAATGGGAATTACTTTACATACGTGTACACACATACAAAATATAATTATGTTTATATCATGTCACCCATGTAAATGGCATTATAGAGACCAGCAAACAGAGAGAGGTGGGGGGGACCAAACTCTTGAGGAGTTCTTCTCCAATTTTATGAAGTGGAACCTACTTTTTAATTTAAGATACACTACCAGAGCACCAGCCTGCCAGCAGAGTGGGTTTGGGGCCAAAAGGCAAAGAATACTCCCATCCGCTCCTGCATTGCTGGGGGCTGGGGGCATGCTAAATATGAGCATCACAACCAACGCTCCCTCTAAGCTGTGGAGTCTTGTGAGCAAAAATTCCACTTTGTGAGCTACTGGTATTAAAGTTGCGAGCGAGCAATTTGGCTGTTGCATAAATTAGTTTGCCTTGGAGCCATCCTTCCTGAGCTAAGGCAAAAACGTGTGAGCCAGAGGCTAAAAAACTGTGAACTAGCTCACACTCACTCAGCTTAGAGGGAACACAACCTACCTGCAAGAGAGTCCAACCCACTTTTGGGTCATAACCAACAGTCTGAGAATCACAGCTCTAGAGTGTTTACAGTCTAAAGTCTGGAAGCCGGGAGAGAAGAAAAGAGGAATATGGACGACAAGGATAACAAGGGCTTTAGCTTTTTTGAAGCTTGAAATAAAGATATAAAGCTTCTGGAATTTTTGAAGTTATAGGGGAAAATAAACCTGTCTCCCCCCCCCACATCACCTCCCCCCCAATCCAGAGGTTTTGGGGAAAAACGAAATATATGGAATACTTATTTTCTTATCAAACCCAAACTTTTTTTTATGGATTGAACAACATTAAATGCATCTATTACTTACTTAGCATATAAAATTGTCCTAATTGGTATGTGTAGGGAATTTAAAAGTATATAAATGTTGTTGGGGTTTTTTTGCTATAAGATTATATCCAGTGCTTGAGAAAGATTGCAAACTATTTCACCTTGTGCTGCTGAAACACGTCTTTTGTTTTTATTTTTTGCTTTTATTTTTGCAGTGTAGTTTCCAACAACCTGTGTGTGTGTGTATGGGCCATCACAAAAAAATAGCACTTCTATTGCTGGTCATTGGTTAAAACTGGATGCTTTTCAAGAAGTTTGGGGAGGGTTTCAGTCTTGAACCAAAAGGATAGGTAAGGTATAAACATTTTAATAAATAAATCTTGCTTGGTAGAGTGGTAGGATAGCAGCTGTGTGAACCCTGCTGAGGTCCTTCCTTTTCCCAAACCTTCTCTCCCCAGGCTCCACCCCCCAAATCTCCAGGAATTTCCCACACCAGAGTTGGTAACCCTAACCCCATCATCAAGTGTTGAATGTGTAAAAAGAGAAAATATCTATCAGCCATCATCCTTACCCATATCTGCAGCTTGTTGTGGGTCTGGGTCTGGCTGAAGCTGACTCCTCCTCAGATGGAGAAGAGGCAGGGAACAACTCAGCCTCCTCTAGAGACAGCCCAGAGGAAGAACCCTTAGCAGTACCTGATGAGGAAGAGTCCCCAGCAGCTGCACAAAAGGTGCAGCCAGAAGAAGAGACCATTCCTGAGCCTGGGCCAGCAGCCCCAGCTGCAGACACCCCAAGGCCAGACTCCCCACCTAGTTCCCCTGAGTGCCCCAGACATAGGGTACGGCAGAGGCTGACTTTGCAGGAATGAAGACGAAATGCCAGGCTGCAGCTCCAGCAACATCAACGGGAGGAGTTGTAAGTCTCTGCAGACTCAGCTCCAAAGGGAGGAAGGATCTGTTTAAAACCCCTTGGTGCACCTGCTCCAGATCTGCAACAACTCTGCAAAATCAGACTTGCTTCTGAGTGTGCAGCAGCTGATCCTTGCCTTTGGAAACCTGCATCCTTGAAATGACTTCACGGCTATCAGACCTTTGGCTTTCTCACTGACCTTGATTTCCGGCTTATGTTTTCAGCTTCTAGTTTATCACCTCGGTGGCTCGCAGCCAAAGTCAGCACAGTGCTTCTCCCACTTACACAACTACCCAGTCTGCCAGAATGAAAAACCTTAGGACAACTCTCCCTCCCCCCTACACACCTTCTGCTGTGGAGATTTTTTTTTAAGTTATTGGTTACCATCACAAAATGGATGCTCCAGACTAGGGCATCACAATCACAAAATGGCTGCCATGGGGAGGATCATCTCTTTGCTTTGGAGAAGAGACATTGTTTTGGTTTCAATTTCCAGAGAAAGTGGAGGGCTGGGTCCATGTGCAGCCACCAGAGTTTGCCATCTGAAAAACACTGTAATAAAGGAATACACAAAAAATTCTATTTGAAATTACAAAAAAAACCCTCTTATTAACTATTCTTTAAAGATGCAGTACAAGTGTGAATTTAAACACATGAAGCTAAACCATATTGCATGAGGTTAACTATATAGCATTAACCATTACAAAGGATGTCCCAGGTAAACCTTTACCATATGATTACGGCCTGATGAAGGGTCAAAACAGAGATTTACCTGAGACATACGCTGCCGTGGTTAATACTGTGTGGTTAACCTCATGTATTATGCTTCAGCTTCATATGTTAAATTCAACTTGTACTTGTACTGCATCTTTAAAGAATAGCTAATAAGAGGTTTTTGTAATGTCAAATGGAATTTTGTGCGTATTCCTTTATTACAGTGTTTTTCAGATTTAGTGTACCAGTGTTTGCCAGGCTCAGAACCATATGAAAGACTAAGGCCAAGCTGTGAGTGTGTGACTGTGACTGATTCCTCACAAGCACCTGTGCTGCTCTCCCTCTTCCATTTGCCCCGGTTGCATCGGTCAATTTCACACTGTTTGCTGCACACATTTTGACCCGCAGCTCCCCCCGATTTCCCCCGCTTCTTCTCAATCCTTGTTTTTTGAGATCGAGAAGACACAGGGGAAATCAGGGGGAGATTCAGGTCAAAATGCAGCCACACAGAGAATACTGTGAAATTGACCAATGCAACCAGGGTAAACGGAAGAGTGAGGGCGGCACAGCTGCTTGTGGGGAATCAGTAACACACACACAGAGATGAAGAGCAAGGGTGGCACAGCTGCTTGTGGGGCATCGGTCTGTGACACACCTGGCTGGGATGGGCTCAGTACTTTGCTCCTCCGTCAGCTGATTATGCCCTTTTTAATTTTCTATTCAAGATCTTTTGGATTCCCCTCCCCACCCCAGTAAGACTTCAGAAGCAAGCGGCTACCAGTAAACATGTCGGCAGGTACCACGGTGCCCAGAGACATTATGCTAGAGATCACTGCGGTAAGAGAGCCCACATCTCCTTCAAGGCAATACAGAAGGACGGCCTTCCCAGCTAGCCATTTCTCCATGCATAAACACAGAATGTTAAAGTCTAAAAGCCTACTTTAAAACAACTCATATACACAACAAAATTTATCAGCAAAGGCAATAAACTATCTACAAAGCCAAACATGGGATCGGTAATGTCTTCCTCCCATCGCTTTTCATAATTGCATATGATTTCGAAACAACAAAAAAGTTATGCAGTCCCATACCATGACAGATGCTTGTAGCCAAAATGAATTCTACCTGCTGCCATTCAAAGGGATGGAAGTAACAGATGTGTACCGGGGAACCTATCCTGCAGATAAAACTTCCGCCGCATCTGCTTTTGCTAATTACCCATCCATGAGCCATGAGCAGAGATGAGTAGCTTCTGAAAAGGGAATAATATGCAGGCACTTCCCCCCCTTTTTTACTTCTTACAGAATCAGACTCTGTGAACCAATTTTGAGACATATGGAATTTGGACTTAGTCGTGTGTGTGTGTGTGTGTCCCCCCGGAAGCCTGCTACATGTTCAAATGGGCAATTTTACCTGTTTTTCTAAGAATTTTTTTTTGGCATGTCATCATTGTCTTCTTCTTCTTCTTTTTCTTCTTTTAAGGTAACTGGCAACTGACACAAATGGATGTTCAAAGGAGCACTATGTGTTCTATTGTTATGACATAACATAACAGTCTATGGACAGAGGAGAAACTTACTCTGAGAGGAAGTATTTTAGAAAGCTTGGTTAGGAAGATGAGAACATGATGAAATAACCTCAGTCGTATGATAGAAGAGGAAATACTGCAACTTAAAAGCTCTCAAAAGTAGGTTTTCCAGAAAGTCCTTCACTGTTTAATCAACTATATTGCCCTCTCAACGTAATTCTGAAGAATGCATCACTTTTGTAATATCTAAAAAAAACCCCACAACATACCACAGCACTTCTAAAAAGATGCAACATCACAGCTTCCAAGAAGCCCACAAGAGCCTTGCTTACAAGTTTACACTGAACACACACACCACTGTAAGTAAGAAACAGTCAACATGCAATAACTCTGCAGATGAAACTGGAGACCAGTGCCTGGGGTCAGATTCACGTATTCAGGTGTACATGAGTTGAACGTAACATGAGAATTACTCAGGACATGAATAAAGAAACATCAAACATACACTGTACATGGATTGTACAAGTGTTCATGTAACGGGGCTTTTTTTTTTTTTTTTTTAAGGGGAGGTCCATCAAAAGGCAGTCTAGATGTAACAATGATATCTTACCTGTTCTTTAGCTATATGTCCAAGCTACTTTCACCTTGTGCTACTTCTCCTACACTCATTAGAAACAGAATTTTTATATTTTGCCATGATCACTCTTGGGGCTTCTTGCTGTTTGCTTTGCCATAATTTCTCCTGTCAGTCTCTGTGTGTATGTATAAGTAACAGAGATTGCCTATGCAAACTTGTGTGGCCACCGCCGGCTCGCTCACTAGGCGAGCTAGGCACTCGCCTAGGGCGCGAGGGCCCTCAGGGGCGCCAAATGGCGCCCCCGAAAGCTCCCCCACCACCCTAACCGGGCGCCGCGGCTGCCTCCCTGCCGCCGCTGTCAAGAGCGTCCGGCTGGGGGGGGGAAGAGGAGGGCGACGTGTCCTGAGCGCCCAGCTGGGGACTGGGGTGCAGGAGGCGCCCTGGGGGGGAGGAAGAGGCGGAGCGCATGGCGGCGGCCAGTGGGGACTCCCCGCCGCCGCCGCCAGTCCTGAGCACCCGGCTAGGGTGCAAACAGGAGGCGCCCAGCCCCGGGGGGAGGAAGAGGCAGGAGCGCATGGCAGTGGGCCGGCGGCCAGCGGGGACTCTCCCCGCCGCCACCGCCGCCAGTCCTGGGCACCCAGCCAGGCTGCAAACGGGGGGGGAGGAAGAGGCAGGAGCGCATGGCGGCGGCCAGCGGGGACTCTCCCCGCCGCCGCCGCCAGTCCTGAGCACCCGGCCGGGGTGCAAACAGGAGGCGCCCAGCCCCGGGCGGGGAGGAAGAGGCGGGAGCGCATGGCGGCAGCCAGCAGGGACTCTTCCCGCCGCCCCAGCAGCCCCCACCAGTCCTGAGTAAGCCTCGGGAGGGACGCCCCCACCTCTTCCCCCCAGGGTGGGTGTGCAGGCGAGCGAGTGCCACCACCACCTCCTGCGCCCCAGCTGGGCGCTCTTGGCAGCGGCGGGGGGAGGCAGCGACAGGTGCCCTGGGGGGGGGAGGCAGCCGCAGGGGCGGCATGGTGGGGTCTCCAGGCCCTGCCGGGAGGTTGGCACCTGCGCCCGCCTAGGGCGCAGAGCCACCTCGAGCCGGCCCTGTGTGTGGCACACACACACACACACACACATATATATATATATATATATAAACTTGTGTGGCAAAAAGCCCCAGGAAAATCCAGCATGGTGTGGCGGTGAGAGTGCTGGATCAGGGCGACCAAGGTTTGAATCCCTTCTGCCATAAAACTCACTGGGTGAACTTGGGCCAGTCTCTTTTTGAGCCAACTTAACCCTCAGGGTTAAGTTATGTATGTTAAGTTAATGTATGGCTGCAAGAGTTGGGCCATAAGGAATTCCAAGCACCGAAGAATAGATGCTTTCGAATCATGGTGCTGGAGAAGACCCTTGAGAGTCCTTTGGACTGCAAGGAGATCAGATCAGTCAGTCCTAAAAGGAATCAACCCTGACTGTTCCCTGGAAGGACAGATCCTGAAGCTGAAGCTCAAATACTTTGGCCACCAAATGAGAAGGGAGAACTCACTGGAGAAGACACCGATGCTGGGAAAGACTGAAGGTAAAAGAAGAAGGGGATGGCAAAGGATGAGATGGTTTGACAGTGTTATCGATGCAACGAACGTGGGGTCGAGCAAACTCCAGGGGATGGTGGAGGACAGGAGGGCCTGGCGTGATGTGGTCCATGGGGTCGTGAAGAGTCAGAATAAAATGTATGTACGCTATTTATAGCCCACCTTTCTCACATCAAGTTGGATTACACATAGTGAGCCAGCACCAGCACAAAAATGGGACATTCAGAAATAAATGCATTGGGATTTTTGAAGTGTGGAACCGCTAGGAAGAGCAGAAGCACAGCCTAAGTATCCACAGGACACGTTAAGCAGTACAGAAATTATGTAAATAGGATCCTACTCACAAGAAGCTAAACAAAGTAGCATTGACAACAGTCCTTAATAATTTCTCCAAGCAAGTTTGTGCAGGGCAACCCTATTACCTGTGCAGAAAAAGCCCTCTTCAATCATTCAACTTTGCATAGTTTGCAAGAGGCCAGGAGAGGCGGAGCTTTCCTGGCCTCCTCGGGTGCGCCATTCTACAAGGTGGGAAGCACAACAGTCAAAACAGAGTAGGGAAAGAACAAATGCCTGTTTCGGAGGGGCGTAGTCTAAGTAGCTACTCTGTCTAAGTACTTACCGTGCCGGCTCTTCCCGTCATCTGGAACACATCTAGCCCTGACTCATACTGTCCCATATTTCATTTGTCAGAAGGAGCCGGAGCAAACCAACCCATGGCTTAAGATGCCATGAATGCTCCTTCTTACCACAGCTTTGCGAAGATGGAGGGACAGGGTTTTGAAGCTCCAGAACCTCAACCATGACTTTTGCAAGACTGTGGAGGCAATGGCTTCCTTAATGTCCTTGCTGGGAAGTGAAGGCGAGGAGGTTCTTCTCCCTCTTTCTAGCCAGTTTGGTGTAGTGGTTAAGTGTCCGGACTCTAATCTGGGAGAACCGGGTTTGATTCCCCACTCCTCCACTTGCACCTGCTGGATGACCTTGGGCAAGCCATAGTTCTGTCAGAGCTGTTCTTGAAAAAGAACAGTTTCTGTCAGAGCTCTCTCAGCCCCACCTACCTCACAGGGTGTCTGTTGTGGGGAAGGGAAGGGTAAGGAGTTTGTAAGTAGCTCTGAGATTCCTTTGGGTAATGAAGGGGGGGTATAAATCCAATCTCTTCCTCCTCCCCCTCCCCCTCCCCCTCTTCTTCTTCTTCTCTGTCACCTGTGGGATATGCATCCCCATAGCCTTGCAGAGCTGGAGATGCATATAGACATCCTCTCTTTCTTTGTGGGTGGCCTAGGGCGGGGCTGGCATGATTAAACCCTAGATCCATTATTACAACACAGTGGGCAAGTTAGAGCTGCAGGGGGAAGCTATTTGGGAATGGAGCATTCATTGGAGAAGACCCTGATGCTGGGAAAGATTGAAGGTCAAAGAAGAAGGGGACGGCAAAGGATGAGATGGTTAGACAGTGTCATCGATGCAACGAACATGAAATTGAGCAAACTTCAGTGGACAGCAGAAGACAGGAGGGCCTGGTGTAAACTGGTCCATGGGGTCGCGAAGAGTCGGACTTGACTGTGCGACTGAACAACAACAACAACTGATGCTGGAAATCTCCTCTTCCAAGATTCTCAAAGCTATTGTGAGCTCAAGTGGACAACTTCCCCCTTCTCCCCTTCACTCAGTTCTCAACTGCTCTCAGTAGTCTGTGTCTCTTGGAGCATGTTAAGTTCGTATCAGGCTGTTGGGGCTGGGGGTGGTTTACTTCTCTTTTGGTCAGTTTGCAAAGCCACAGCCTGAGATGTTTTCTGAGAATGCGGACATCCCTGTCTTTGAGGCCCAGGCTAGCCCAACCTCATCAGATCATGGAAGATAAGCAGGGTCTACCCTGCCTTATTATTTGGATGGGAGACCACCAAGGAAGCTCAGGGTTGCTATGCAGAGACCAGCAGCCACCTCTGGCCTTGAGAACCCTACAGGGTCACCGTAAGTCAGCTGTGACTTGACAGTGTTTTCCACCAGGCGGGTTTCGCTGTTTCTGTGACTGGCCCAAAGGGACAGTCATCTCACTCAATTGCAATTAGTGGTGATGATGGAAGAACTACAAGCTGACTATTCAGGGGCTTGTCCTCTCTACTTTTACCCTCCAACTCTCTCGCTTCTCCCAGATACCAGCTCTCCATTGCTCAGCTGGACTCCTCCCTCCACAGCTAAGCTCAGCTCCCAGAACTCTGCAGTTGCCTGATAGACCCTAAGAGAAAGGGTGCAGACCTTTCAATTCCTTTATCAGTCCACATACAAGACCGAGTCCCCACAAGCAGCTCTGCTGCCCTCACTTTTCCATTTGCCCCGGTTGTATTAGTCAATTTCACGCTATTTGGTGCACAGGCGCATTTTGACCTGCAGCTCTCCCCAGTTTCCCCGGTGTCTTCTTGACCCTTGTTTTTTTGAGATCGAGGAGACGTGGGGGAAATCAGGGGGAGATGTGGGTCAAAATGTGGCCACACAGCGAATAATGTGAAAATGCAACCAGGGTAAATGGAAGAGTGAGGGCAGCACAGCTGCTTGTGGGGAATCAGTAACACACACACACACACACAGAGATGAAGCTGCCTTATTCTGAATCAGACCATTTGTCCATCACAATCAGTACTGTCTACTCAGATGGGCAACAGCTCTCCAGAATTTTTTTTTTTTTTGGCCCCCCGAAGGGGATATTTTAATTGCTTTTCTAAATCTACATACAGGGAAAAAAAGAAAGAAACTACAATACACAGAAAAATAGGGATGGGGAAACTACTATCTACAGGTGAAAGAAAGGAAAAACCTCTAAAAACCCACTTCTTTGTTCAAGCGGCTGAGAGGCGTCCCTCTCTTCCCGCACTTCTCTCAATGTCCCGTTTTTTACGGAGGGAGGTATGAGATTCTTTTAAAGTTCATAGATTCGCTTATGCAGAACTCATGTTCATTGTTGGTCTTGTCCGACCATGCTCTGCTCCGCTACTCAGCTCGATCTCCTGCACTTGTCCTGGTGGCGTGGCTCATTCCCAAAGGACACTAAGTGGCAGGTCCGTCAGGGAGGAAGGAAGCCTCTATTCCCCGGCATCGGGCTGGTGAAGAGACTAACCCTCAAAAGCGCTATGGCTTGGAGCCTTCACCTAAGGCTCCATGGGGGCACCAATCAATGGCACCCCTCCTGACCACCAGTGCGCGATCCGCCTCCCCGGAGAGTTCGGGAGAAGCGATCGCCAGTTGCTACGCCATGACCAGAAGTCCAAACCTATTATCAATAGCTGTGATTTTCTCCAGCAGAGGGCGCAGAGCCTCCGACAGCAACCTTTGGAGTTCCGCAGTTGGGTCCTGTCTAGGCACAGAACTTGAAGGGCTGGAACTTCCTGAAGAAGGTTTAACTTTCGCTAGTTTATCCTTAGAGTCTTTCGGCGGTGCCATGTTTGAGGATTGTTTACTTTTTATAAAAGTTCGTCAAAGCCTCTGGAAGTTCTTAATCAAAATGGTAAGCTCTCACAGTCTCTTTATTTCCATTCACCCACTTTTTACTGCCCCCCCTTTTCTGACTTTAGAATCACTTGCAAACAGTCCTTAGCAGGGGGAAGTCCCCTCCCCCCCTCGTTTCCTTTTAGGGGAGCACAGTATTTGCTTATCTCGCCGGGAGGGGTTCTCTAGCACCCCTTGGCTTGGAGTCCAACCCAAGGACTCCTGGGTGGCGAGGACAATCGCACCCCCACCCAGCCACAGGCGCTGGCAGGCTTCTCCCAGAGCCCCGGGAGAAGACGACTGCCATGGCGATCACCAAGACTGGAAGTCCAGCTCTCCAGAATCTTATGAAGGGGTCTTTCACATCACCTACAGCCAAATTCTCTTTTTAAGCAGGAGATGTTGGGGACTGAACACAGAATCTTCTACATGCTCTACCACTGAGCCACAGCCCTTTCCAAAGAAGTAAAAAGGGGTTTAACCAATCTTATAGTGTTCAACCTTCCTCTGTTCCCATCCCTCATTCCTAAGCAGCGTGGAGTTTGGGGGCACAATTTTTAACATGAACTGTGTCCTTGTACTGAGGGAAGTATTAGAGAGACTTACTGCATGGTAATAGCTCTCTGTTGTACAAATATATGCGTCGACATGGAAGGTAAGCAAGCAGAAAGGCATGCATGGTCTGTAAGTCATTGCTTGTTTCGTCAAAAGTAAATGACAGCATATCCTTGGTAGACCCCCCCTACTCACCCTGCTCTAGCTGCAAAAAGTCAAGCTTCAGTTTCCATGGGCACATTGCACTCTAAACTATTTCTCTCCTGTCATATGCACATTTATGCACAAGCAAACACTGGCAAAACACTGCTCTACGGATTGTCTTCATATGCAAGATCTGAGATCAGAAGTGGCAATGATTCTTTTAATGTTTTTTAAAAAAAAAAAAACAGCTGTGAAGGTGCTTAATTTAGATCAAGGTTCCAGGGATAGGAAGGAGTTAAAGCCTCCCCTCCCATTTCCCAATAGAAACTGACCCACTCCCTGGGTATAAAGCTGGGTATAAGCTGGGTATAAGAAGAAGAGAAGAGATTGGATTAATATCGTACCCCTCACTACCCAAAGGAGTCTCAGAGTGGCTTACAATCTCTTTCCCTTCCCCTCCCCATAACAGACACCCTTTGAGGGAGGTGGGGCTGCGAGAGCTCTGACAGAAACTGCTCTTTTTCAAGAACAGCTGTGGCAGAACTATGGCTTGCCCAAGGTCATCCAGCAGGTGCCAATGGAGAAGGGGGGAATCAAACCCGGTTCTCCCAGATTAGAGTCCGTGCACTTAACACTACACCAAATTGTAAAACATAGAGGCCCATCCTTATTCTAATTCCAGACTTTTTTTTTTCTGTGCGGATACCTATTCCCTCCAACAGGGGCCTCACTCTCCCCCAACAGCTTTTCCTACATAGTCAGTAGACTTCCTGGGTTTGTAGAAAAATCCAAACAGTGAGGAAAACCCTTCAGGGACGGTTGAATTCCCCCCCCCCAAAAGCCTTTTGAAATGGCCTCTGCAGGGACCTGACTCCAGGCAGCAACGGTGAGAGATTAGAACGTTGGGGGGGGGGGAGAGGAGGCTTCTGACTGGCTCTGTCAGTCAAAGGGTGGGGGGAAGGGCCCTTTCTTTCCAGGCCTCTTTCGGGCATTGGAGGGAGGGGGGAGGGAGCCTTGGGGCCAGGCTGGGAGATTCCTAGAGGTTTTGGGGTGGAGTGCAAGTAGGGCAGGATTTGGGGAAGGGAGAGGCCTCAGCTGGGTATCATGCCACAGAATCCACCCTCCAAAGCAGCCATTTTCTCCAGGGAGACAGATCTCTGTTGTTCACAGATCTCTGGAGTTCACTCTCCAGGCCCCACTTGGAGGTTGCCAACCCTAGGCCTGGCAGCAGTATAGGGTTGCCAGGTCCCCCCATGGGCACTGGCAGGGGATGGGGTAGTGGGGTTGCCAGCTCCAGGTCTGGAAACTCCTGGAGATTTGGGGATGGAGCCTGGGGAGGACAGGGACCTCAGTGGGGTACAATGCCCTAGAGTCCACCCTCCAAAGCATCCATTTTCTCCAGGGGAAGTTATCTCAGTAGTCTGGAGCTGAGCAGTAATTCCAGGGGATCCCCAGATCCCACCTGGAGGCTGGCATCCCTAGGCAGCACCCTCTGGGTGACTTGATACCACCTAATTTGCATGACTCAACTTGGCCTGGCTGCTTGCTGCTGTTCAGCAGCCACCCTATGAAAGCCAGCAGTGATGCAGCAGTTAGAGCCTCAGAGTAGGGTCTGCAAGACCCAGGTTCAGATCCCCATATTGCGGTGGAAGCTGACTGGGTGATTTTGGACCAGTCACATACTTTCAGCCTAACCAACCTCACAGGGTTGTTGTGCAGATAAAAAGGCGGTGAGAATAATGTAAGCTGCTTTGGTCCCCACTGTGGAGAAAGACTATAATTTTCCTTGGTAGAAGCTGTGGGGGAGGGGGGCGGACGAAAAGCTGAAGACAGATAAAGGCAGATAAAGATTAAGTTGGCTGTTGGGTGGGAAGGAAATAGGGTTGCCAACTCTGGACTGGGAAACTCCTGGACATTTAAGGGGTGGATCCTGGGAATGGTGGGGTTTGAGGAGGGGAGGAACTTCAGACCAGTATAATGCCACAGACTCCACCCTCCAAACCAGCCGTTTCCTCCATGAGAACTACCATTGCCAGCCTCTGGGTGAGGGCTGGAGATCACCCAGAATTACAACTGTTGTTCGGGTGATAGAGATCAGTTCCCCTGGGTAAAATGGCTGCTTTGGAGGCTCCACCCCCAGAAGGGAGAAAGAGTGTGAGATGTAAGGGTAGAGGGGAGGGAGCAAAGGTGTGAGGAATGGGATGACCATCCCGCAAGTTTCTTGCGGGTCTCCACTTGTTTTTTTCCTAATACCAGCTAAGTAGGGTAGCCAACTCCAGGATGGGAAATTTCTAGAGATTTTGGGGGGGTGGAACTTGGTGAAAGCAGGGTTTGGGACAGGAAGACCGCAGTAGTGTATGATGCCATTAGAGTCCACCCTCCAAAGAAGCCATTTTCACCAGGGAACTGATCTCTATTGTCTAGAGATGAGATGGAATTCCAGGAGATCTACAGGCCCCACCTGGAGGTTGGCAACCCTCCCTGAACTAAGAGGGGATGATCTTTTATCAAGAAAATGGCATGGGGGAAGAATTAAACTCTTCCTCCTCTCCATCACGACCCCGATCCCAAACTGGCACGCGACAATTGCTTTTGAATGTTCAAAATACACCAGGGGATCCCGCCCCCCACTATGAAATGCACAGATCAACCCTCAGCTCCTCTCAAGAGGGTGGCTGCAGCGTAAATTCATGTGCCTTACTTGTGAGGTTAGAGAGCAAAACTCTGAAACCAGAAGTCAATGTCCTGATACTTTATGGGTACTGCATCCTATAACACTAATGTTGGACAAACTGAAATGTGACAAACAATTCTGGCATCTGCCAAAGTTATAACAAAGCAGCCAACGTGGGGGGGGGGGAGCTGAGTAGTAAAATGGTTGGCGTACATCAACACCACACAGCCCCTTTAGCAAACTAGAAAACAACCTGAGCAACAGAATGTCATATATCAACAGTCTGGGCCCTTTCCCAGCCAAAACATGCATTATAGCCTCTCTATATCAATTGAAAGTCCTAAATTACATGTTGAAGGCAAAATCATACTTGGTGCACAGAAGATATGAAAGCTTAGTGAATGCTCGCAGGTCCTCAGCAATAGCTACCTTTCCCTTTTAGGTAAAAGAAGGGTCTGCACATTTGTTGGGCCTTAGAAATGTGACTTACACTCCTAATGCAATTCCACACAAGAGATGAAAAGCAGTCATTGAAATAAAAAGAAAGAAAGATATTATCTAGAAGCACAATATAAAATGAACACTGGTTTTGCAAAAAGGATTATTTTCTGCAAATGTCAGGTATTGTTTGGGTTCTGAAATGTACACTGGGAAAATTCATAATTGCAGGAACACAGTTTATGCAGTAGAGTAGTTGTTACTGGTAGAAAGGTGTGTGTGTGTTTTTAAAAGACCTCTGTATAAATAATATATACTCACACAATTGAGAGAGATAACTGGAAGATCTTGAAAGATTATTTGAGATAGGTCTCTCTATGCTATTTCGAGGTTAACCCAGACAATAAATTGGTTGTATGAAGAAGTGATTTTGCACTTGAAAAACTCAGATTTGCAAACATGAGATTCAACAAAGGTAACACGGTGCTCACAAAATTTGAACTGCTAAATTTCTCCACTGCATTTTATTTGCATAGTGGTCAGCAGGGCTATTTTTGGGCAGGAATGCACAGGAATGGCGTTCCGGCTGGCTCCCAAGTTGGCTACGCCCAGCAGGAGCTTATTAGCATAACAGGCCACAGCCAACAGCAGAAACTCATTAGGATTGGCTACATTAGGGGTGTGTGGCCTAACATGCAAAGGAGTTCCTGCTACAAAAAAGCCCTGGGTTTTGACAACAAAGAAAGTAAACAGAATAAGAAGCAAAAGGTGGGTGTGGCTGGATGACCACACTTCTGGTAACATGGGGTGTGGCCTAATATGCTAATGAGCTGTCAGGCTGTGGCCTAATATGCTAATGAGTTTCTGCTGCTGGGTGTATTCTATTATGCTAATGAATTCCCGCTGGGCTTTTTCTACAAAAAAACCCCCTGGTGGTCAGTATGACACATCAAAACAGACTTAACGGTACTTTCAGCTCATTTCATTTCACTGCCAACAAAGTGCTTTCAGACACATTTAGTGACCTATTTCGTTTTGATGCAGTGCCAGAAGACACAGAGGACTGGATCCTCTAGATCCTCTAACGGAAGTTGCCTTCTCCTGACCCAAGAAACTCTGAACCTCTTGAACTATTAAAAAATAGTCTTCTGAGTCTGAGCCCCTGGACGAGAACACCTCTAATCCAGAACTCATGGAAGTCTGCAGGCTGGATAACAGCAACTGATCTCAGGTGCCAGGGGTTCATCCTTTCCACATCCAACAGAAGTCTACAAACATTCATACAATCTCATGTGGCTACACACATAAGAAATACTGAACACAGAGTAAAAAATAAATCTTGAAATATGTCCTCAAATACTCCTTTTTGAGAAAAAAGAATGAAAAGAATGAAAATTAGAAGAGAGGTGTGGGAAACCTGACCAACAAAATCCACAAATGCAGATAATCAGAGAAACTGACCCAATGAAGTTAGGGGATTGCACTCATCCCTATATTACACAAAGAACAACAAATATCATGAGCAATAAATAGCATACACTACTACCTCTGATAAAAGTAAGGAAATTAGGGCAGGGTTTGCAAACTATACCTTCAATTACACCTTTTGATATTTAGTTGCAGCCAGTGGCTCAGAGGTAAAGACGCTGACCTGCCGACCGGAAGGTCTCTAGTTTGGCAGTTCGAGACCGTAGTGCCATGTGACGGCGTGAGCTCCCCTCTCTGGCCCCAGCTCCTACCAACGTAGCAATTACAAAGCAAGAAATCACAAGTAGATAAATAGGTACCGCTTTGGTGGGAAGGTAACAGCATTCCGTGCACCTCTGTGTTTAGTCATGCTGGCCACATGACCACGGAAACATCTTTGGACAGCTCTGGCTCTTTGGCTTGGAAACGGAGATGAGCATCGCCTCCTAGAGTCGGATTGGATTCACTTTCGAGCAAGGGAAACCTTTACCTTTACCTTTGTGCTTATGTTGTATTGACACGAACTTGCATACTATACCTATTGGTAGACATGTGGTCCCCACCTCACACCCAATGTGCGCAATCAATATACTGCATGAACTCCCTCCTCCAGGGTTCTAGGTTATTTGTGAGGTGGCAGTAAGCACATGAAAAATCCATGCAGTGCCCAGTTCAGACAATACGCAGTGCCCAGTTCACACAATACAATGAATGCATGTATTGAGAATGTCACTGATACTGCATACTCTCAATGCATGTTGTTGGCAAATCCCAGTTCATGTTAAGGTAGCATCTACACAGACCTTTATTTGCCAAGGAATCCAAGCACATCTGTCATGGAACCCCTGGAGAGCCAGTGTGGTGTAGGGGGTTAAGGGTGCCGAACTAGTATCTGGAAGACCCACGTTTGAATCCCCATCATGTCATGGAAGCTCACTGAGTGATCTCAGGCCAGTTACCCTCTCTCTGCCTAACCTCACAGGGATGTTGTGAGGATAAAATGGAGGAGCGGAGAACCGGTGTAAGCCACTTTGGTCCCCATCAGGGAGAAAGGCAGGGTACAAATGTAATCAATAAGTCAATAGATAGGCATTGCAGAAGATTGTGTGTCCAAGGAGAGACCCCACAATTGGGATTGTACAAAGTACCAGTCAGGGCTGTCGGGCTTCACCATTGCACCGTGTGAATGGAGGGAACATTTCCTTGTAGGAACCACAGTGCATGAAACCTGCTCAGGGAGACAGCATTACAGGGGAAGATTATTAACGGTGGACATGGACAGCAGGGAAGCTTTACTGATCTTCCCACTGAGGACCTACAGTGTTTTCTGGAACACAATTTGAAAATCACTAACGTAAGACACTCTCTAGTTACCGCAATATTTTTCCCTTTCTGTGCCTGGTTTTCCATGGTTTGTAGGGACTATTTTGCAACAAGGTTTTTGTTCCAAATGTTGTAATAACTTGCAATTCAGCAGTCTCCCTTTCCATTCTGTTCCTGAAGTTCCTTTGTAATAAAACAGCTACTTTGAGGTCATTCGTTGAATGTCCTAGAAGGCTGAAGTGTTCTCCTACAGGTTTCTCAGTCTTGTGATTCCTGATGTTAGATTTGTGTCCATTTATCCTCTGGCGTAGGGTTTGTCCTGTTTGTCCTACGTAGAGAACCAAAGAGCATTGCTGGCGTTTAACGGCATATACAATGTTAGAAGATGAGCGAGTGAATGAGCCTCTGATGGTGTAGCTGGTGTTGTTAGGTCCAGTGATTGTGCTGTCTGGGTGTATGGGGCACCTGGGTTTATTACAAGCTCTGGTCCCAGTGTCCATGTTCAAATTAGATGTTGTGTTATTGTGGAAGAGGAGTTGTTTGAGATTGGGTGGCTGTCTGTGGGCAAGAAAAGGTTTGCCCCGCAGCACTTGTGAAGGAGAACGGTCATTATCCAGGAGAGGTTGTAAGTCATTGACAATGCATTGAACTGTTTTGAGCTGAAAGTTGTATGTAACCAACTAGTGGTGTTCTATTATTGTCTCTTTGGGGCCTGTCTTGTAAGAGGGCTTCTCTGTGTATCATTCTGGCTTTGTTAATCTGTTTCCTGACTTCATCAGGTTCCAAAAAAGCTGTGTTGTAGATCTCTCAGGTGAGAATCTCTATCTGTAGGGTTGGAGCAGATGTGGCTGTTGCGTACAGCTTGGCTGTATACAATGGAATGTTTGGTACGTTTAGGATGCTAGCTAAAGGCATGTAGGTATGTTTGTCGGGCAGTAGGTTTCTGGTATAAGGTGATGTCTATGCATCCATTGTGTACTTTTACAGTTGTGTCCAGAAAATGCATTTCTTGCATGGATTGGTTAATTGTAAGGTTGATGGTGGGGTGAAAATCATAGAATGCCTGGTGGAATGTGTCCAGGGCTTCTTTACCATGTGTCCAGACAATAAAAATGTCATCAATGCAACAGAAGAAGAAGAAGAAGAAGAAGAAGAAGAAGAAGAAGAAGAAGAAGAAGAAGAAGAAGAAGAAGAAGAAGAAGAAGAAGAAGAAGAAGAAGAAGAAGAAGAAGAAGAAGAAGAAGAAGAAGAAGAAGAGGAGGAGGAGGAGGAGGAGGAGGAGGAGGAGGAGGAGGAGGAGGAGGAGGAGGAGGAGAGAAGAGATTGGATTTATACCCTGCCCTTCACTACCCAAAGAAGTCTCAGAGCGGCTTACAAACTTCTTTCCCTTCCCTTCCCCACAACAGACACCCTGTGAGGGAAGTGGGGTTGAGAGAGCTCTGACAGAAACTGCTCTTTTTCAAGGACAGCTCTTGTCAGAACTATGGCTTGCCCAAAGTCATCCAGCAGGTGCAAGTGGAGGAGTGGGGAATCAAACCTGGTTCTCCCAGATTAGAGTCCAGACACTTAACCACTACACCAAACTGGTATGAGTACAGGTATGAGTGGGTGGGAGTTTAGGAAGCATTGCTCCAAGTCAGCAATAAAGATGTTAGCATACTGTGGGGACATGCAGGTGCCCATGGCTGTACCAGTTATCTGGAGAAACAGGTTGTCACCAAATCTGAAGTGGTTGTGGGTGAGGACAGAATGGCACCATTTGGTGGCAAACTCAGCTGCGTTATTATCAGAAATCATATTCCTTATGGCTTGTAATCCATCTTTGTGTGGGATGCTGGTAATCCATCTTTGTGTGGGATGCTGATATACAGAGATTTCCCATCCATGGTGACTAAAATAGTATTCTCTGGAAGATTGTTCAAGGTTTGTATTTTCCTCAGAAAGTCTGTGCTGTCATGAACATAACTAGGAACATTGATGGCATATTACAAAGGAACTTCAAGAACAGAATGGAAAGGGAGACTGCTGAATTATGAGTTATTACAACACTCCCCAGGACTCAACAGGGATATTGGTTTCTTATCTCATTACATATGCTAACCCATTCTCACATATGTATTTTCAACAAGAAGGACTATACAGCCTCTGTATTTTAGTGTATTTCTTTTTCAGAATGGTATATTAGAATACTGAATGTAATGCAAGGAAATAATGGAATGTTTTGCTGTTAAGTTACCTCTATGTCTGAGAGGAGACAAACGGTGACTTCCCACAATTAGAAAAGATGCCTGCTCACATTTATCCCCTATTTTGACATATTTATTACCTTGCTGTCCTTTCCCCCTCTTAATTAAATCAAAACAACTGTTGACCTTATAAACCTCAGCTTGTTATTTAGTTTCACTTTGAATATCTTAAAGCATCTGCATCATGTTACATGTTAATTTGCTGTTAGGTCTGTATCTATAAATTTGAAATCTAGCTTCCTTTCCAATGTATCTAACAAAGTGTGCATGCACACAAAAGTTCATACTTTGAATAAACCTTTGTTGATCTTAAAGGTGCCACTGGATTCTAAATTCATATATCTACCTTCTGCTGGTTGTTAAGCTTTTTTGCACAACATCAATCCAGAATAGCATACCCAAGGCTTGAATTTGTTGCTTTCTCTGAAACATTAGCAGCAGATTAACTTTTACCCAGGGTCAATGGGAAATGCCAATTTCCTAGTAAATCCTCCAACTTCTCATTATAGAACTCTGGGAATCTGGGCTGAAGGTGAAAAAGAGTCCAAAGAGGATTAGACATACAAGTTTATCCGTGCTTCTGCATTGATTCACTTTTACGTTTACATACCAAAAATAACTGCTTGGCATCATGTGTACATCGTTCGGCATTCCATTTGCGAGCGTTTATATAAACATCAGAGAATAATTCACTTGCATGTCAGGTAAGCTCTCATTTCAACTGTGGTAGATGCACAGGAGTAGAGTAGTAATACTGATGAGAGCGAAATCGCTGATGTCTCATGTGGTCAGAATCTCTGACCTCTTCCAGCCCAGTAGCACTGATGATCATTAATATCAATGGGACGTACATCTCTGTATGGTACAATTATAAATAGTAATGTGAACACCACAGCATATGCGCTATGCAGGCTTTCCTCATACGCTGCTGCAGCTCAGCACTGAACCAGAAACTGCTTTTAAAACTCCATCAAACTTAGGTAGGAGTCTGAAGAGGAAAGGATTTTCTTTCTTTTTAAGTTGTCCCTAGGGACAGTTTTTTTTATTATTTTTACTACAACAAAACACCACACTGGCAAACAATACATACCTTACATTACATTACATTACATTACAAAACAACACACTAACCATCGCTGATTTATACCGCTTGACTATAACACTCATTTAACAATTAACAATTACAGGGGGTAAAATCGTTAACACTATTTCTTAACATGCTATTCTTCTAACTATCTCTTATATGTGTATCCTTAGTCTCTACTTTTATTACCTTCTCGTATAACTAATCTTCAATACCGGTTCGTGCATAAATATCAACTATCAGTCCTCTTATCTAGTTGATTCACACCAATCGTAAAAGCATTGCTGTGTGTCCTGAAAAGTGGATTCCTCACATCCTTTCAGGGACAAAGTCAACTTGTCCATCTCTGCCGCCTCCAATATCTTCGTAACATATTCTTGCTCAGATGGTACCTTGGTCACCCGCCGGTAGGAAAGGATTTTGTTTAAAGTTAGGTTTGTATAGGGAACTGCAAGGAACATTATTTAAAGAAGTTCTTTTTCTCTTTTTTCCCCTGTGAAGCCTTCTTTCTTTTCTAGACTTCTACTTGATTTGGGGGGGGCACTTTTCTTTTATGTTGTTAAATTGTATATAACACTTTGTAAGTATTCCTATATAGATATTCCTGACAACACCTCTGTAAGATAGGCCAGTCATATGATCAACATATTGCAGATGAAATACTGAGAGAGATGCCAAAGGTCACCCGAGAGGTTCATGACGTGGTAACATTTGAACTAGAGACGTTCTATTTTTTTTTTGCTGTCCCGGCCAATACTTCCTCTAAACAGTGGAGTCTTATGGGCAAAAAAAAATCTACTTTGTGAGCTACTGGCGTTTAAGTTGTGAGCGACTTGGCTGCTACAGAAACTAGTTTGCTCTAGAGTCATCCTTCTTAAGCAAAGACAAAAATGTGTGAGCCGGAGGCTAAAAAACCATCAGCTAGCTCACACGATCTCAGCTTAGAGGGAACACTGGTACCAGCTCACTTTTGAGGGGACCCATCTCAACAAGGGGCACTGTACGGGGCATGGACAGAGCTGATCATGGCCCATCACAGAGTATGCCCCTGTGAGAAATTAATTAAACCTACTCAGCAATATTACATAGCATGGATTCTCATCTGCATAATGATGCAATTTAACGGTTCTCATTTGCTAGGAAAACTATTTAGGATCTATTTTCCAATGTCTTTTTCTCCCTCTTGTTTTTTTTTTTTTATCCTGTGAGTTTTCTGGCAGCCCACTTCTTATCAATCTACTCAGTTCTAATTAGTTTTTAATAACACACGCCTCGTGTTTAGAAATCTCCTGATTCCAACACTATATATGCAGCTGAACAATTACGATTTCAATGGCTTCTGGTAAGCAAACTCTGCTTCTCCATATATCCTTCTAAGAAAGACACTGGAAATTCTACACTGTATCTCAAGGCCACATTAATATATATATATATATTTTAAATTAGCTTGTCATGCCTTTTCTCAAAGCATATTTAAGTATAACTGCAACATTTAATCTATACAATAGTTAGATACATTCGTTTGAAAAGCTTTGCTCGTATAAAAAATTAACTTGATTGATTAGGTATCTTATTTTTTAAGTGTAGTTAATGCATTTTAATATAAGAATGTATAGAAGTTGTAGGAGGTAGGTATCATCTTAGAAGAGGCAGCTCACAGTTACTAAACTCAAGGTGGGTTCTTCCAGAGTTACAGCCTGGTTTGCCAAATTCCAGGTGGTGTCTGGAGATCTCCTGGGATTATAACTGATACCCAGGCAATAGAGATCATTTCCACTAGAACAAATGGCCAGTTCAGAAGGTGGACTCTGTGACATCATAACCCACTGAAGTCCCACCCCTCTCCACACCCAGCCCTCCCAAGGCTCCGCCCCCAAGATCACCAGGAATTTCCCAACCCAGACCTGGCAACCCTAGTTACAGCTGAACTCCAGGCTAGGGTTGCCAGCCTCCAGGAGGGGCCTGAGAATCTCCTGCTTTTACTGAGATCAGCTCCCCTGGAGAAAATCCCAAATATACATATTCCACGAGTAGAAAACACCATCAAAGATTGCCAAAATTATATTAAACAATTATAAAGTTGGTGGTGTGACAACCACAACATTAATGCATTTGTTGTTGTTCAGTTGCACAGTCGAGTCTGACTCTTCGCGACCCCATGGACCAGATTACGCCAGGCCCTCCTGTCTTCCGCTGTCCGCTGAAGTTTGCTCAGTTTCATGTTCGTTGCATCGATGACACTGTCTAACCATCTCATCCTTTGCCGTCCCCTTCTTCTTTGACCTTCAATCTTTCCCAGCATCAGGGTCTTCTCCAGTGAGTGCTCCCTTCTCATTTGGTGGCCAAAGTATTTGAGCTTCAGCTTCAGGATCTGGCCTTCCAGGGAACAATCAGGGTTGATTTCTTTTAGGATTGACTGATTTGATCTCCTTGCAGTCCAAGGGACTCTCAAGAGTCTTCTCCAGCACCATAGTTCAAAAGAATTGATTCTTCGGCGCTCGGCCTTCCTTATAGTCCAGCTCTCACAGCCATACATTACTACAGGGAATACCATTGCTTTGACCATGTGGACTTTTGTTGGCAAGGTGATGTCTCTGCTTTTTATCATGCTGTTAAGGTTTGCATTAATGCATACTGTGACTATAATAAGGCATAAGATGCAGTATTTCCTCCTTTGAAGGCAAGACATAAAGCCCATGTAGTCAGTGTAACTTGACAGGAGGAGTCCACATGGTCATAACACTTTCCAAACAGCCCAATTTGCAAAGACGCCCATTCTAGATACTTGGAAGATGCGTTTCCTTTGACTTCTTCAGTTTGCTGTGTAAGTGGAACAGTGAAGAGATTTACACAAATGCCTAGCCACAAAAACACATATGAAAAGCAGAATTGTTTAAAAAACATGCCTGAAAAATACACTCACCCTCATTTCAGCAATTTCAACGATCTTTGATGGTGTTTTCTACTAGTCGAATTTGTATATTTGGGGCTTCCGTGACACTAGTCTTTTCCCCTTGTTGTTTGGATTTACTCCTGGAGAAAATGGCTGCTTTGAAGAGTGGACTCTATGGCATTGTACTGTGCTGAGGCCCCTTCCCTCCCCAAACCCCACCCTCTCCTGGCTCCACCCCCAAAGTCTACAAATATTTTCCAACACAGACCTGGCAGCCCTACTCCAGGCTAAAGAGGTAAGATCCCCTGCAGATAACAGCAGCTTTTGCTGATAAACTCTGTGGTATTGCATTCCTGCTGAGCTCTCCCCAAAACACTGCTTTCCCCTGGTACTACCAAATCTCCAAGAATTTCCCTAGCGGGAATGGGGGCAACTCTAGCCCGACACACGAGGGAATGCCCCCTCTAACAGAATGTCTGTTGTGATACCTGCACACACCATCTGAAAACCATGAAGTGTTTCCCCCTTCATCAGCATGGTCTTATTCATAAACAAACTTATGCAGGATTTAATCAAGCAGCTGGTAAAAAAACAAAACAAAACCCTGAACATCAATTAAGGCCAAAACCAGACATAATGAAGTTCGTGCATCTCTGTATCTATAAAAAGCAAACAGCAATATTATGTACCTTGAATGGTTGTATACTCTGTATCATTTCAGACTTCAAAATATTAATAAAAGGTTAATTATTAAAAAAGAGAGACAGCAAATAACGGACTCGTGAAGCCTCAGTTTGCATCAGGTTCATGAGAAGGATGGAGAGGGGTTTCACTACAGATGTAAAATGTCTCAAAAAGTTGAAGCAATGGAAGATCTATTTTAAAAAAAACACCTGAGGAAGGAACAGAAATTTTAGAGAGTGGGGGGGGGAGGGGACAGAAACAGGGGCTTGGATTGAGACTGACATCTCCATGGACACAAGGCCTTTCACCTGAGGAGTGCCATTTTCTGGTCTGCCCCTACTTCAACATATGTCCCTGTCCCTGAAGAACAGGATTTGGGAGGCACTTGGGGCTGCCATGAAGGGGGAGGTGAGAGAATTGTACTCTGCAGTAGGGTTGCCAGATACACAGGTTGGGAAAATTCTGGAGATTCAAGGATGGAGTCTAGGGAGGACAGGGACCTCAGTATGGCACAATGCCATAGAGTCCACCCTCCAAAGCATCCGTTTTCTCCCAAAGAAATCTCTGTAATTTGGAAATGAGCTGTAATTCCAGGGTATCCCCAGGTCTCATCTGGAGACTGGCATCCCGACTCTGCAGGCAGAATGGTACCCCTGGGTGCCCAAAGAAACATTCATCTGGATCCAACTCATATGGAGTATTTACATTATTATCAAACCTAAAATTATTTTACTGCTTTAACAACATTAAATGCATCATTTATAACTCAGATAGCACACAAAATTTCCACTGTGCCATATTTATGAAATGTAAACATACAAATGCCTTCGTTCTCTACAAGCAAAATTTCAAATATGCCAATACTAATGGGAAAGAGCTGCATATTGCTGCACCCTGTTGCTGCATCTTAAGCTAATATATCTGAGCGTTCATCATCTGAGAGGTAAGGGGGGGGAGTTGAACATAGGAAGGAGGAGGAGAAGGAGGAGATTGGGTTTATACCCTGCCCTTCACTTGGAGTCTCAGAGTGGCTTAAAAACTCCTTTCTCTTCCCCTCCTCACAACAGATACCCTGTGAGGTAGGTGGGGCTGAGAGAGCTCTCTCAAGAACTGTCCTTGAGAGAACAGCTCTATAGATTGCCCAAGGTCATCCTGCAGCTGCAAGTGGAGGAGTGGGGAATCAAACCCGGTTCTCCCAGATTAGAGTCTGCACACTTAACCACTACACCAAACTGGCTCTCAGTTAGTAAACACAAGCAAATATGTTACCTGGTGAGAAATAGTGTCATACTAGGGTTGCCTGTCCTCAGGTCCCAGTGGAGGTTCCCCTGATTTTTGGAGCTTCTGCCCACCACTGGTCAGCAGGTTGGCAGGGGAAACCCCACCTGCAAACAGCCACGTCTGGGCATGACATCTCCAACACGATGATGTCACCCGGAAGCAACGTCATCATGTTCGGGATGTTGCACGCAACGTTCTGGTTTGAGGACGTATTTTGCCCTTAATCCAAAGCCTCGCCATGCAGTGCTGCTGACGCTACTTCCGGGTGATGTCATTGTGTCGGCGACGTCCTGGAACACCCCTCCCATCCTCCCACCAGTGCAGCTAGGGGAACTGGCAGTCTATGTCATTCAGTCACAATAGAAGTAGAGGCATGTTTGGATATCAAGCTGAACTTTCTAACGCCGAAGCACATAACTCTTTAACAGTGCATTATCATCACACACAAAATCCATCACATTTATAAACAACAAAAAGTTCCTTGAAAATATTGCCCCCGGTAAAGCAGGGAAATACAGCCGCATGTTTCCCAGCGTGGGCGTCTCTTGGCTAAAACATATGATACACGTCAGGACACGGGTTTTTGAAAAACTTCTTTTCAAAAGGTTTTTTTTGCCCCAGAGTTTCCCATCTGCCTCTCATTTAGATATTTTGCATCAGATCAGCCTAGGTCTGCCAATCCAGGTTGGGAAATTCCTGGAAATTTGGGGGTGAAACTTTGGAAGGGGCAGAATTTTGGAAAGGGAGGGACCACATCAGGTCCTGATGCCATAGAGTCCTTTTTCTCCAGGGAAACTGATTTCTGTAGTCAGTTGTAATTTCAGGAGATCTCTAGGTCCCACCTGAAGGGTGGCAACCCTAGACCAGCTCAAGCAGAGCAATGAACTTCTAGGGTATCCCAGCAAAGCATGTTGCTCCGGGGGGGGGATGCTGCCAACAATCAGACTTGGTGGCAAAAAAAGAACCAGTGAAACAGAACTTGCCGTGCATTTGATTCTCAGGAGTGGGCAGAATTCTGCTCGTCAGTTCTTGGTCCCTTCCTAAGTCAAGCAGCCCTACCTCCCCAGGAACATGGATAAACGCTCCGTGGTTTTCAACGCTCCACGGTTTTCACGAGACAAATAACCTTGACTCGAAGTTGCCGCACAATGCTGTCCTTAATCGTTTATAGGGGATCTATAACAAGCCACTCAGCGACGGCGACAAAGCAGCAAACAAGCTGTTTATTTATGAGATAAAACATCACCGCCAGAACAGAAAATGCCCTTTGGTGCCCCCACATTCTAACAATGATTTGTAAATAAGAAACCGGCAGTGGCTACAGATAGGGCCCAGAGAAAGGAGGCCTTTGGAAAGATAGCTGATGCTCTTATATCAATCTCTATTGAAAGGGAGCCAACCGGCACTCCCAGGAAGCCAGCTCTGTTTTGCAATTCAAGAGTCAGAACAGATGTAAGAGGACGGGGGCGGGGAGGAGGGAGAGAACAGCACACACAAAGTATGTGGGGGTGAACCCTGTGGACTGATTCAGATGTTATGGCCTTTCCTTCCACGGAAGCTGTGGACAAGAGCTTCTCCTGTGATTATGAGCATTTTGTAGAGAATGTGTGAATGTTGATACCCTGTTTTTTAAAGAATGAAGCCAAATTTGGAAGGAATTGGGTACAGTGGGATGAACAAGCAGGGGCAGATTAGGGCTCACTGGTCCCTTAAGCACTGACCAATCTTGGTGCCCCCCTCATTGAAATGACTGTCATGACAACTGGATTTAGCTCCATCGTTCTACTTTTAAACACATGCGTTTTACTTTTAAACTTAGCCTATGACACTGCACCTCGCCAACAAAAAATAGAAGATAACCCCTAGGGTGCACCGTGATCAATTTGCACTAGTTTTTTTTTTTTTTTTACAAATCTTCATTCGTTTTTTTCTTTTCCTTTTCACCCTTTGCTCAACTTTGTGGTGCCCCCTTTGGCCCTGGTGCCCTAAGCACGTGCTTGGTCTCCTTAATGGTTAACCTGCCACTGTGAACAGGGCCTGGCCAGCTGTTTTGCTTTCTATCACGTCCTCCTCCGGGTCTAGGAAGCATCAGCCCCTAGTCTTTCCAACTCTGGGATGCTCTGCTGCTCGAAAGGTGCATTTGTTAAAATGTATGTGCTCCACATGCAAAATCCCACTTCCCTGGCAAGGCAGGCTGGGTCCCCTTTCCTGATCAATACAATACATTCCAAGGGAATGAGGGTTCTCTATATAAAGCCTTCTGTTTATACAGCATTTTGTATCTGCGAGTGTCCTATGAACCGTAAGATTACTCTCCTGAACCAGCTTACTCTAGATGAATACTGAATTCAGTGACAACTCAGAATTGCTTTGAGGAGTCTAAAAAATGCCTAGGCGATGCTGGCTTCTCATGTTCCTAAGCTGTTTATGCCATAGATTGGCCCCATCACAGAGTTTCAATGCCAATGGTGGCCACTAGTGATATTTAGGTTTGGTTTTTTTTAAATAAAATATTGGAAAATCAAACTGATTGCAACACCCTTTTTCTTTTCAGTCGAGCACCCCATGAAATCACACTAATTATTTATTTGTTTGCCTCTCAAAACAAGTGGTATTTCAAGTGGCTCTGTGTTTGCACAATTAGTGATATTCAACAGGGCAGGAGGCCAGGTACCCATTGTCAGCACATGCTCGAAATCTGTTGGCTTCCTTGGGTTACATATGCCACACATCATCCTTCATGGCCACAGGAGGTGGTGGTGGCTACAAACATGGAGAGCTTCAAGAAGGAATTGGATAAACATATGGAGGAGAGGTCCATCAGTGACTATTAGCCAGAAGGTATAGATAGGAACTCTCAGTCGGGGGCAAGTGATGCTCTGTGTTCTTGGTTTTTGGGAGGGGCAACAGTGGGAGGGCTTCTAGGGTCTGGGCCCCACTGCTGGACCTCCTGATGGCACGTGGGACTTTTGGCCACTGTGTGACAGTGTTGGAGTGGATGGGCCAATGGCCTGATCCAACATTGGCTTCTCTTAGGTGCTTACGTTATCACTGAAAACCAGCTAAATACGTGCATGCTGCCCTTGCACCTATGTAATCAGTGGCATTTATCATGTTGGCACATGCTCAGGACTTGCTAGATTGACCCAACAGTTCTTCACAAAGTATTTCCAAACCAATCTGAATACTCAATTAAACAAGCTTGCTCAGTTTGACCAGCCAGGCAGGGGAAAGGGGTGAGGCTGGGCTACTAGAGCCACATAGCTTTCCCCCACTCACAATTGGAGTTACCCAGTCCTAGGGCGTACAAACCTGGGTGGAGCCCCAAAAAGTGCCCACCCACAATAAAGAAGGGCCAATGGAGCTACAGAATGGAGCTCAGTGGGGCCAAGTAGTGAAGCCTGTGTACCCAGGGGGGAAACTGAGGGGTCAAGTGCCAGAGCCAACAGAAAACATTAATTCACTGGAGATGCAGGAGTGTCTGTCTTTTCAGCTGAGGAATACCAGGAGAGAAAAGAGAGGAGAAAAGGCAGGCAGAGACACACCTGCAATGTCTAGAGAAGCTGCTTCTGAGGCACAGAAGAGCCTGAGCTGAAAAGAAAAGTTAAACTTGTCAGCTTGTCTAGTGTGCAAAAAAGAACCACACAGCAAATTTACACGTATTCACATGAAGTAACTTGCCTCGTGATGGGTGTTGAGTTCCCGGTGTTATATGAAAAGATTTGCTAATCCCTTGTCTGGATCGCATTACTTCCCATAAGAAACCCAATTGCTGATTTTACTCTGCCCAGGTAATTTTTGGCAGAATCGACATTGCTTTAGCCAGCAGTCTCCTGGTTAAGGAAGTGATGGGAAGTGGAGGAAAAAAGCACCTTCACACTGGGTCATTTGGCATGGGCTCTGATGGAAAAGTCGGCCCCGTTTGTACAGGCATGTGGCTTTGCTCTGAATATGCCTTTCCCCATATGTTCCCCAGAGAGCACTGCGTTCAGGTGCCCAAAACAGGATGGCCCTCCCAGGTCCCAAAGACGACAACCAGGGCCAGGGCCTTATCAGTAGTGGCTCCGCACTGATGGAATGAGCTCCTGGAAGAGATCAGGGCCCTGCAGGACCTATTACCATTCCACAGGGCCTGCAAGACGGAGCTCTTCCGCCAGGCGTTCAATCAGGAGCCGCGTGTGACATCTGAGAAGAGACCCTGTGCCCTGGCTCTACCATCTCTAGCCCGCCTCGCTAGGTAAATAAGTAGATCAACGGAGCATGTGGGAACATCATTATGACCGTCACCCGTGGTGTATGGTTCAGTCTGAAATTTCTTCTTGTGCACTTTTATCTGCAACTGTACCAGCACTTTAGGATAGTGGATTTATGGATTTTAGGATAACTGACCTGTTTTTGGTATGATGAATTTTATGATGGATTTTAATTGTATTTTTATGGATTTGTGTAAGCTGCCCTGAGCCTGCCTTGGTACGGAGGGCAGGGTATAAATCAAATCAAATCAATAAATTGTTATGTACATGGACCGCCTCTAGGGGGCCACAGCTAAAGTAAGGAGCTTGGTCCCTGAACACAAAGGGACCTAGGATGCTAGACCACCTGGTGTCCACCAATAGCACCTCTGGCGGGAAATTCAAACCCTCCAATGGGACTGTGGGTGTGCCGGGTGGGATGTATATAGCTGGCCCTTGCGGGGCCATTTTGTCAGTTCGTGTGTGAAGTACAATAAACGCGTCTGAACGCACGTTGTTGTACGAGTCCTCCATGCGGCGAACCCAGTACTTTACATAAATAAACATCACCTCCATCAGTTATAATTGAATGAGGAAAAGCTACACACCTCCAAGGGCATCCAAATCTATTTGCTCCACTGTTACTCTATTGAGCCAGTTGATGCAATGGTTAAGTGTGCGGACTCTAATCTGGGAGAAGCGGGTTTGATTCCCCACTCCTCCACTTGCACCTGGCTGGATGACCTTGTGCAAGCCGTAGTTCTGATAAGAGCTGTTCTTGAAAAAGAGCAGTTTCTGTCAAGAGCTCTCTCAGCCCCACCTGCCTCACAGGGTGTCTGTTGTGGGGAGGGGAAGAGAAAGGAGTTTGTAAGCCACTCTGAGACACCTTTGGGTAGTGAAGGGCGGGGTATAAATCCAATCTCTTCTTCTTCTTCTTCTTCTGTTGACAATATTTTGGATACGGGGTTCTGGCAGCTGGATCCTTTGAACCCCGTCAGACTTGATGGTTCTGTGACTGACTTGATGCTGCTGATCCTGAAAAAAATGTGCAAAGTGGGCCCTTCCCCACACTAATCCAATGCCTTAAATTAGCAAAGCTGTGCTCAATTAAAACATGTGTAACTTCCCTCCCAAAGCTAGTGCATACACTTTTGTGGCATCTTTTCAAACTCTCTTTTGGGCACACTCCACCTAACAGACAATGAGTTTGTCTAATAATTAAATTTGGCGTAATTACTTTACAGAGCGATCAGTGACAGTCTATTGTTTGGGAAGAATTAATCCTCTGAGCCTCCCAACATCATTTCAATTCCTGGTTCTAAATGAGATTTTCAAAGGATGTAATTTATAATAACTAAAATCCCTAATGCACACTTTTAATATGGACTTGCTTTGTGGTTTGCTGGTAAAATGCTTCTGAATTAGAAACCTTCTGGGGCAATGAGTTACCTGTGCCACATTTGGCCACCTGAACTGAAGCAGGAACTTAATAAACATCCTTAATGACATTCTGTCCTCACGCTGGGGGGGAATATTTTTTGATTCTTTGAGATTCATAGAAAACTAATTCCTTCATTCCTGCCTTTTCTTTCTTTAGTACAATGCCTTTGAAATGGAAAAGCCTCATATTTATCACATAAAGCCAAAACAGCAACCTTTTTTTAATATGTTTTCACTTAATCAGATTACTCCCAAAGCATTATTCAAGAATACTCCTGGAGTCTTACAGCTCTAGCCGCATTCTTATTGAAACAGCAAACTTGTCCCTTGATTATTCCATTGGTCAGCAGGTGGGGCTCACATGATGGAATGGAGACATTTTCCTTATGACGACATCTTCCAACACAGAAAACTAGTGTATGAGGGGTAAAAGCTGGGCTACAACCCTCCTCTAGCTGTCCATGTTCTGGGAACTGTTTTTGCCCAAAGAAGCATTCAATTGTGCAATACCTGTGACCGTCACAGCCTGAAGTGTTAAGAGTTCTACACAGTCTTACATCAATCACAAACAGGCCTCTACTTCAATCTATGCAGGAGCTGATACTGACATTTCCGCATTGCCATTTGTTTATACTAAGATCTCATCACATCAAGACAGTGAATAGCTTCATTTTAACCAGGGGTCTTTTCGTAGAAAAACAGATGCAGGAGCTCATTAGCATATGATATGCTAATGAGCTATAAGGCTATTAGCATATGTCACACCCCCTGACATCACCGGAAGTGATGTCAGAAGGGGAAGCAAAAGGGGGGTAAAAGGTAAAGGTAAAGGTTCCCTTGCTCGAAAGCCAGTCGAATCCGACTCTAGGGTTGCGGTGCTCATCTCCGTTTCAAAGCCGAAGAGCCAGCGCTGTCCGAAGACATTTCCGTGGTCATGTGGCCGGCATGACTAAACACCAAGGCGCACGGAACGCTGTTACCTTCCCACTGAAGTGGTAACTATTTATCTACTTGCAATTTCTTGCTTTCAAACTGCTAGGTTGGCAGGAGCTGGAACTAGAGATGGGAGCTCACCCCGTCATGTGGCACTCACGGGTCTTGAACTGCTGAACTACTGACCTTCCACAGCCTGCAGTTCAGCGTCTTAACCACTTGAGCCACCGCATCTTCAAAAGCCTCCCCTTCCCTTCCCCAGCTGGACTGGGTGGGGGAGCTAAGAGAGAAGGGGTTTAAAGTTTAAACTCCTTCTCATGAGAGTTGGGCCACAGAAGGAGGAAAGAGAGAAGGAAAGAAAGAGAGAGTAGAGAGAAGGAAAGAAGGAAGGAAAGAGGGAAAGAAAGAGAGGGAAGAAGGAGGGAAACAGGGAAAGGAGGAAAAAGAGAAGAGAAGAAGGTGGGAAAGAAAGAAAGATAGAAGAGAAGGAGGAGGGAAAGAGGAAAAGGAGAGAACGAAAGGAGCGAATGAAAGAAATTCGGTGGCAATTGGCCTTATTATATCCTATGGGCCATTGAAGTCAATGGTGAAAACATAGGGTATATTCTGGGGGCTGGAGGAGGGGGTTTGAGGAAGAGGCTCCAAACTCACAGGATAGCTGATGGAGCCTCTCCCCAAGATTCCCATCAAGTTTCAAGAACATTGGACCAGGGGGTCCAATTCTATGGGCCCCCAAACAGGTTGCCCTATTCCTCCATTGTCCTCTATGGTGGGAAAAAGTTATTTTTTTCCCACCATAGAGAACAATGGAGGGGATAGGGGCAACCTGTTTGGGGGACCATTAAATTGGACCCCCTGATCCAATGTTCTTGAAACTTGATGGGTATCTTGGGGAGAGGCTCCACCAGCTACCCTGTGAGTTTGGAGCCTCTTCCTCAAACCCCTCCCTCTAGACCCCAGAATACACCCTATGTTTTCACCATTGACTTCAATGGCCCATAGGATATAATTGAGCTGAAATTGACATTCGGCTGCCTGAAAGACTCCCCGGGATGCCAGCTGGGGGCGGGGCTTGGCTCCTGAGCTGCGCTTCGGTGCGCTCCCCCCCAAAAAAGACCCCTGGTTTTAACCAAACAAGAGCAAGGGCCAAATGTTGTTCTAGAGCACTGAGCTTTGAGATGAACTGAAAACTAGTTATCCAAATTGAAGCACTGACTTAGGGCCACACCACATATTCTACACATAAGGGTAAACGTGATGAAAACATGTTTGCAAATATGTGCGTCATAAGAACATAAGAGAAGCCAATGTTGGATCAGGCCAAGGGCCCATCCAGTCCAACGTTCTGTCACACAGCAGCCAAAAATACCAGGTACATAAAAAGGTAAAGGTTCCCTTGCTCGAAAGCCAGTCGAATCCGACTCTAGGGTTGCGGTGCTCATCTCCGTTACAAAGCCGCAGAGCCAGCGCTGTCCGAAGACGTTTCCGTGGTCATGTGGCCGGCATGACTAAACACCAAGGCACACAGAACGCTGTTACCTTCCCACTGAAGTGGTACCTATTTATCTACTTGCAATTTCTTGCTTTCGAACTGCTAGGTTGGCAGGAGCTGGAACTAGAGACGGGAGCTCACTCCGTCATGCGGCAGTCTCAGGTCTCGAACTGCTGAACTACTGACCTTCCACAGCCTGCAGTTCAGCGTCTTAACCACTTGAGCCACCGCAGCTCCTAAAGGTAAAGGTTCCCTTGCTCGAAAGCCAGTCGAATCCGACTCTAGGGTTGCGGTGCTCATCTTCGTTTCAAAGCTGAAGAGCCAGCGCTGTCTGAAGACATTTCTGTGGTCACGTGGCCGGCATGACTAAACACCAAGGCGCACGGAACGCTGTTACCTTCCCACTGAAGTGGTACCTATTTATCTACTTGCAATTTCTTGCTTTCGAACTGCTAGGTTGGCAGGAGCTGGAACTAGAGACGGGAGCTCACCCCGTCATGCGGCACTCATGGGTCTTGAACTGCTGAACTACTGACCTTCCACAGCCTGCAGTTAAGCGTCTTAACCACTTGAGCCACCGCAGCTCCACCAGGTACATACTGGTATACTAATGAGAGAGCCGTGTTAGGTGAAAGTTGTCTTCTCAACATAGGTAAAGGTTTCCCCTGCTCAAAAGCCAGTCAAATCCGACTCTAGGGTTGTGGTGCTCATCTCCATTTCCAAGCTGAAGAGTCAGCGCTGTCTGAAGACATTTCCATGGTCATGTGGCCGGCATGACTAGACACCAAGGCAGACGGAACAGTTACCTTCCCACCAAAGCGTTACCTATTTATCTACTTACAACTTCTTGCTTTCAAACTGCTAGGATGGCAGGAGCTGGAACCAGAGATGGGAACTCAGTCTGTCATGCGGCACTTGGGGCTCGAACTGCTGAACTACCAACCTTCCAGCCTGCAGGTCAGTGTCTTAGCCAATTATCACTAATTCCAGCATAATATGTGGGAAAGAGAGATGCAATGTGGTGGGCAATTCAGGGGGGGAACAGTTGTGGAGTTGGTATTGGTGGGTGGAGGGGGGACATTCTCAGAGAATGAACTGTTCCTGTGGGTAAAGGAATGTTGGAATGTCTGTGTCGGGTTATCACCTAGGCAGCAAGTGGATGGAAGGGCACGGGTGGCAATGTTCCAGTCAGAAGTTCAACAGATTTGGGCGTGGAGTGAGGCTTCTGTGTGTGGGAGGCTGGAAAGGTGTCCCACGGGCCGTGGAAAAGTGAAGAGTAAATATGGGCCCTCGGTGGAGGGACCCAGTTGCTGTGGCTGCCTGCCTTGCTGTGGCAGACATACAGGTGTCCTGACCTCACTGGACACGGCCCCCACAAGGGACAGGCACAGAAAACTCACTCCCAACCAGGGAGGGGTGAAGAACTGTTCCTAATCAGACAGAAATGTTCTTCCAGGAAAGCAAACACTCTTTGAGGGATGGAAATGTTATTCAGGGGACAAAAATGTTCTTAGATAGAGGGAAATAGTCTTGGAGAGACAGAAATGGTCTTGAGAGGACAGACATGTTCTTGGAGAGACAGAAATGGTTCTGAAGAGAGGGAAGTAATCCAGCCTTTTAGGAACAAGACTGCTCTTGGAGATACAGTACTGTTCATGAAGAGACAGAAACGGTCTTTGATGGGGAGGAAATATTCTAGGGGGACAGAAATGTATTTGGAGGGGACATAAATGCTCTTGGGGGAAGCAATTCTCACTGGGGGACAGAGTTGTGCTCTGAGATGACAGAAACACCCTTCAGGGGAATAAAGTGCTCCTAGGGGGGACAGAGATGTTCTTGTAGAGGCAGAGATTCTGACAGAGAGATAGAAGTGGTCTTGGGGTGGGGGCAGACATGTTTTTGCGGAGACAGAAACTGTCCTGGAGAGATGGAAGTAGTCTTTGAGGGACAAAAGTGCTCTTTGAGAGACAGGGATGTTCATGGAAAGACAGATATGTTCTGGGAGAGGCAGAAATAGTCAGGTGGATTTAGCACTGCCCGGTAATCATGTTGCTGGGGGGGTGATGGGGAGGCCATGGAGGCATGTACCCTGTCATGCCTGCTGTGACCCAGTCTCACAAGCGGTTCATTTCCATGGATTTCCATGAAATGCACCTAAATGTGCTCCCACAAAAGAAGGATTTTGCTTTTTTTTACAGTTGTCACATTCCCAGTGGGCAGGAAGAAAAGGCCTGTTGGCTGAGGACCCATCCGGGCCCCCCACACACACACACACACCACCTCACATGGCCAGCAGTTGTGATCATAGAGTGAATCCTCAGTCGCACGTGCCAGGTCTACGTTCTGTTCCAACAATACCAGTGTCAGAGAAGGGTGTTTCCTCATACCCCACAACTGGCCTCTCTTGGGATGGGACGAAGGTAGGAAGGAGACCAAGCATTTTGGCATCTCCATCTCTTTTTCCCTATGCCACCTTGACCCACTGTGATATCTTCCCCACCCCACTGTTACTAGAATAGTAATACTCTCCTCCTACTGGAATAGCAGTGGAACGACGACCCCTCATATCCTACCGCAACCCAAGGTAGGGGGGAAATGAAGTTAAATGAAATGAAAGACCAAGGAAAAAGTCTCAAGGAGGCAGACAGCTCGCAGGAAAATCCCTCTAAACAAAAACGCTTTGTGAAAGTGTGTAATTCTGCCATACGATAAAAGATAAGAATAACCCCTTCTAGGTCTATTGATAGCTCTAGGGCGCTTCAAGGACACAGCCGGCTGCCCTGAACAATTCTCTTACTACTTATGCTGTGCAGATCTCAGAAAAGGGAGGAGGTTTTCCTGAATGTTCACTGAAAATGTCAATATAGAGGCAATTCCGTATTGAACTGGAGGGAACTCAGTGATCACTAGACCAGTTGGAAAAATGTATTTATTTTGTCGTGACTCTCTCTCTCTTTTTTTTTTTTTTGGCTATTGATTCCGCTTCTTGATGTTCCAGGTCTCATTCACAAACTCCATCTTAATTCTGCCAAGCTCTGTCCTGGGCTTCACCAATCCTACCAGACTCTGGCCCAAACTACCATCCCCTCTGCTTCTGAGAGATTTCTAGTGTCAGCAGAGCTGTGCTAGATGAAGGAGGGGAGGACTCCTCCCCAACATCCTGCCATTCTGCCTCCTACAAAATCATACCAGGAAGGTAGGACAATGGTTTCTCCAGGAACAGTGTACATGGGTCCATAATACGAGGGGCAAATGCCAAAGATCAACCTCCCCCACTTCTATGGGCAGAAGTGTCTTCCAAAAGGAGACAAAGAAACAATCAGATCTAAGCCCAAAACACAGGAGTCAAACATGTGGCCCACCAGTCAAATATAGCCCACCGAGCCTGTAGGGATGCCAGCCTTCAAGTGGGAGCTGGGGGTCCCCAGAATCACAGCTCATCTCCAGAATACAGACTCTATGGCTGAATCTGCATCTGCTGTGTAAAGCAGTCTCGGTCTGTTGTGGCGTCATTGTACTCTGTTCCCCTTTCCCTCCCATTCTGGCTGGGAATAAAGGCTAGCTGTCTGCATCAGTCCTCAACATGGCGACTAGGGGGGCACAGGAGGGAGAGCGCATGAGAGAGGAGGGAGGTCTCCCAGGGTGCCGGCATGGCACTACACTGTGGGGAGGAAATGGCACCCACGACTCCCTTGCAGAAAGGAAAAGGGGGTGTCCTGGTGGAGGGGGAGGCGTGGGTGCAGAGGGAAGCTGGAAAGTGAATGAGCTGGGTAAAAAAATACAAAACACCTGGTGGTTGCCAGGCAGGGCATTTTAAGGACTGCCCCAGGAAATAGATAGTAATGGTTCAGGGGTACACATGCTTCTAACCCACCAGCAAAAAAAAAATATGATGATAGAAAAATGTTCCTTGGCTGCTTTTAAACACAGAGACGACTGGGGCAGGGGGATTCGGCTCCAGTTGTCTGCTTTTTGCTCACAGCAATTCGAGGGCGGGGAGGAGCAATTGGAACTGCTTTAAACGAGATCCAGATAATGCAGTGAGATGCCGTAGTGACCTCGGAGTCACCACTACAGGGCAATAAAATGATTCAGACAGCCGACGCTGAGACAATACAATATGGGAATGGCTGCGAGATGATATACAGACATTTGTGAGATGATGTGAGATTGTTGGGAGAGAGGCTGGAAAGACCAATGCAGATTGGACCTATGACATTGTGCCCCACTGAAATTCCTGTCCTCCCCAGGCTCCACCCCCAAATCTCTAGGTGTTTCCCAACCTGGATCTAGCATTCCTAACCCCCCCCGGCCCCCCAAGATGACCTGGCAAACCTAAACCGGGGTGTGGCCTGCTTGGAATTTTTAGTAAAAAAATTTGAGCTCTTCAAGTTGAATTCTACTATAGCTACAACACAAAATTACTGAAATTACCGCGGTGGGGGGTGGGGGGTGGAAATAGGTATGAATAAAGCCTCCAATGCACTTAACTCACATTTCAGAGGATAGCTGTTAGTTTGCAGTAGCACAGCCAGATTTGAGTCCAGTGGCGCCTTAGAGAACAAAGATTTTCAGGCTACCAGCTCTTGAGAGCCAAAGCTGCTGACGACGGGAGCTCTGACTCTCCAAAGCCCGTACCCTGAAAATCTTGTTGGTCTGCTCACTCATGTTTGAGTTGCATCCTGGGCTATTTTTGGGCAGGAATGCACGGGAACGGAGTTCCGTCTGACTCTGGAACTGACCACGCCCAGCAGGAACTCATTAGCATAATAGGCCACACCCAACAGCAGAAACTCATTAGGATTGGCTACATTAGGGCTGTGTGGCCTAACATGCAAAGGAGTTGCTGCTATGAAAAAAGCCCTGGGTTTTGACAACAAACAAGGTAAACAGAATAAGAAGCAAAAGGTGGGTATGGCTGGATGACCACACTTCTGGTGACAAGGGATGTGGCCTAATATGCTAATGAGATGTCATATCAGGGTGTGGCCTAATATACTAATGAGTTTCTGCTAATGGGTGTGGCCTATTATGCTAATGAATTCCTGCTGGGCTTTTTCTACAAAAAAAGCCCTGGTTGCATCCAATACTCATACGCCAAAGCAGGGACCCTCTGGACTCTGTTGTTCAGTGAAGACGTTGAAATGTCAGAGCTGAGTGGCTAAGATTCAATCAATCAATCAATTCTTTATTCGGCCAATGACCAGTACAAGTCAAGAATAAAAGCTTTACAATAATGTCATTAGAAAGTCAAATTGGTCCAATCTATTGGCAACAATTCGTTAAAATTTGTACATAAAATCTGGGGACAGGCACATAACGCAGAGCGTCATAGATCATGTTGCCCAGTACTGGAAAAAAAACATGGATACCCTGCCCGAGAGTGTCCCTGCAAGCTGTGTCCTCAGCTATTGCAAAGCCGGATTTCTCTCTTTGCATCTGGACAGGCAAACCAAATTAATTGGGGAAGGAAGTTTGAGTCCGGTGGCACCTTTAAGCCCAACAAAGCTTTATTCTGTGTATATACTTCTTCAGATTGCATCCATATAGGTAGCGGGTAACGGAGATGTTGCCAGGAAGGAGTCACACCTAATCTACATAGGTGTGAGTGAATCAGTCAAGTGATTTGCTTTGAAAGCGGTATACAGTGAACATCTTAAGTTGCTTTAATGGACCGCAGGAGCTAAACCTGGTTTCTGCAACAAGGGCAGAATGACCAAGGTATATTATGAAACTTGCTTTTTGTTGTTTTTAAATAAAAGAGTGTTGCTGTGTATTAACGCAGCAGAAACACAATATACATGAAACAACTGGAAGAAAATAGGAGAGAGACTTGCCTGCAGAGAGTGAAACAACAGTTTTTATAAATAAAATTTGGTATGAAATATTTATTGGCTGTTTGCAATTCAGTAAGTGGCTAGAAATGCTTCATGCTTGCAAGCAAAATAAAAGGGGGGGGGAAACCACAGGTTGCTTCCTTCTCCCCTTCCCTCCTCCTTTCCCTTTCAATTAATTAAAGTGTGTTGAATAGAGAGAGACTTCGAAAGCATTTGACAGTATAATCCAAAATGCCAGCAGAAATATGACAAGGCTAATCGTTTAGTTTAAAAGAGTCTAACTTTGCCTCGCAGGCATGGGCTTCTATCAGTTTTCCTGGGGATGGACAGTCAATAATGCCTTTCCTAATCTCCTATAACTGACAGAGGCCAAACATCCCATTACAAGCCAATTTCTTTTAAAAGGGAAACTCTAATATTAGGACTGTCAAGAATGAAGACATCGCAGTAATTATTACAGTAACATTTGGAAAGGAGCGGCTGGTGAGTCTGTTTTCTTTAATCAAAGCGATAATTACAATTATTGGCCTTGCAGAATTTCAACAGGGTCTCTTTGTTTCTTTCTCCTCTGCTGTACAGGCTGTTGTTGTTCCTGTCTCTCTTATTCAGCCAGCAGGGATAATTCTCAATTTAGTATCACTATTTTAATTCAAAAATACTGGTTTTCGTTCCCTTGCTGCCTTGTGTGAACTGAATCCAACATTCCTTTATTTTCATGCCGTTTGGGGTTTCCTTCTACTGAATTTGCCCCATCCAATGTATGCATTTCAGTGCTGTGAGTCCATACACCAGCATTATGCGTTTTAATGCACTGTATTAATATTATCATAGACTCACAGAGTTGGAAGGGGCCATACAGGCCATCTAGTCCAACCCTCGGCTCAGTGCAGGATCAGCCTAGAGTATCCCTGACAAGTGTTTGTCCAGCCGCTGCTTGAAAGACCGCCAGAGAGGGGGAGCTCACCACCTCCCCAGGCAGCTGATTCCACTGCTCAACAACTCTTACTGTAAAAAAGGTTTTCCTAAAATCCAGCCTGTATCTTCCCGTCCTTAATTTAAACCCTTTATTGCAAATCCTATCCTCTGCTACCAACGGGAACGGCTCTCTGCCCTCTAAGTGGCAGCCCTTCAAATACTTAAAAAGAGCAATCATGTCCCCCCTCAACCTCCTCTTCTCCAGACTGAACATTCCCGAGTCCCTCAGCCTTTCCTCAGAGGGCTTGGTCTCCAAGCCCTTGATCATTCTCATCACTCTCCTCTGCACCCGCTCCATCCTTTTTGAAGCGAGGCCTCCAGAACTCCACACAATACTCCAGGTGTGGTATGACCAATGTAGTGTACAGAGGGACTATGACATCTTGCAATTTGGATTTTATGCCTCTGTTGATACACACCAAGATCACATTAACCTTTGTTGTTGCTCCACCACACTGGCTGCTCGTATTTAACTTTCTGTTCACCGGTACCTCAAGATCTTGTTCACACACACCACTGCCCAGAAGTGTATTCCCCATCCAGTCAGGACCGGTGCTACCATTAGGCCAACCTAGGTGACCACCTAGAGTGCAGACATCAGAGGAGCACAGAACTGACAGCAGGGGTGCTTGTCTGTGACGCAGGAGGTGAGGGCACTTCTCCTTCCCCGCTGGCTGGGATAGGAGAATGGCTACGGGATGGCGGAGGGTGCCAGTGTCTGCAAGCCCATAGGTCCCTCTCTCCCTCAGGCACCCTAGAAGAAGATCTCCCCTCCCCGTTCACGTTAACCCTCTGTCTCCCAGTCAAGCTGGCCCAGGAAGCCTGCCTACCACTTCTTCTGCAGCCAGCCCTTCAAGTCCACTCCCTTGCCCCTCCCATGCCTGCGATGGGCCAGTCGACTGTGCCTGGGGGTAGGGCAAAGGACCATGGAGGTGAGCTGGGACCCAGGGCTGGGGCAAAAGCCAAGCTGCAGACAGGGAGGGAGAACCGCTACAGAGGATGAGGGTTGGAGTGCATGCCCTCCCAAGTGAGTGTGCATGCATGTGCAAGCTGGGGTGGGAAGGCCATGTGTGCCCTCCTTCCCCCTTGGCAATGCGGCCCAGCAGCTCTCATGGGTCTGCCATGGCCAGTGCCATCGAGAGAGGAAGGAGGGTGTATGTGTGTGTGCATGCGTGCATGTGAGCTGGGGTGGGAAGAATGTGGGTACCCTCCTTCTCCCTGTATCTCTCTCTCCCCCCATCTCTCTCTCTCCCGTTCTTCCCCTGTCCCTCTCTCGCTGTCTTGCTCTCCTCCCTCCCGTCTCTCTGTTTCTCACTCTTTCTCTTCCCCCCCTCTTTTGCTCTTTCTCTCTTCACCCCTCACTGTCTCTCTCTGTCCCCCCCTTCCCCCCCTCTTTTCTCCCCTGTCTGCCCTGTCCCCCCTCTCTCTTCCCCTCTCTGTCCCCCTCTCTCTCTGTTCTCCCCTCTCTGCCCCCCCCATTTCTCTCTCTCTCTGTCTTTCTCTGTTCCTCTTTTAACTGTCAAAAGGAGATGAAAAAGACCTCTGCCTGAGATCTGTGTTTTTCTGTTTGAGAGAGAAAATCAGAGATCATATTACTTGTTCTCACAATTAAAAAGAAATTAGCAATTTCATATTTTGTGTTTTTTATTCTTCTTAAAATGCATTTATGTTTGAAAATTGGTGGGCACACGGAGGAGGGTGCCATAAGGTAACCTCACCTAGTGTGCAAAAAACCTGGCACAGGCCCTGCTTGGCTCCTCTGTGGCTGACTGGCTACTGAGGTGAGTTACCAGTTGTTAAACCATTCTCTTCTCCTCCTGCTGTCGGGCAAACTTTCCGCTCAGTAGCTGTTGCTAGGCAATCAAGCTTGGTTCTGTAAATAAAAAGGCAAAGCCAGGAGGCCCTTTCCAGGCCTACTTCAGCCTTTGTAGGGAACTCATTGGGGCCAGGCCTGACTAGGTTTGCCAGCTCCAGGCTGGGAAATTCCTGGCTATTTTGTGGTGCAGTCTATGGAAGCCAGAGTTTGGGGAATGGAGAGGCCTCAGCTGAATAGAATGTCATAGAATCCACCCTCCAAGCCAGACATTTCCTCCTGGGAATCTGCAGGTGAGGGCTGGAGATCACTCAGAATTAGAACTGCTCTCCAGATTGCAGAGATCAGCTCCCCTGGAGAAAATGGCTGCTTTGCAGGGTGGACTCTGTGTACTATATACTATACCTTGCTGTGGTTGCATCCCTCCTGCTTGGGTCCCCACTACAGAGAAAGATTGTACTTTTCCTAGGTAGAGTCTACAGGTGGGGGGGAGATGGAAAGGTGAAGTCAGAGGAGCAGATAAAGATGGGTTGATGGTTGGCTGAGAAGGAGATAGGGTTGCCAACTCCAGGTTGGGAAATTCCTGGAGATTTGAGGGGTGGAGTTTGGAGAGGGTGGGGTTTGAGGAGAAGTGGGATGTCAGACAGCTAGAATGCCATAGACTTCACCTTCCAAACTAGCCATTTTCTCCTGGGGAACCATTGCTGCCAGTCTCCAGGTGAGGGCTGGAGATCACTCAGAATTACAACTGCTCTTCAGATGACAGAAATCAATTCCCCTGGAGAAAATGGTGGACTCTGTGACAAGAACTGCTCTTTCCAGAACAGTTCTGAGAGAACTGTGACTGGCCCAAGGTCACACACCAGCAGCTGCATGTGGAGGAGTGGGGAATCAAACCTGGTTCTCCCAGATTAGAGTCCATGCTCCTGACCATTACATCAAACTGGCTCTCCAGTGATCCTCTCCCACCATGAATTACAAGTATTGCCTGCAGTGTGGGCAAATATTCAGATGGAAGTAGGCATCCTGAAGGTCCAGTGTGGCCATCCATACCCCTTCCTTGAGCAGTGGTAGGATGTTTTGTAGCCAGGTCAAGTGGAATTTGTGGTAGGCGATGAATCTATTCAGAGCCCTCAGGTCCATTATGGGTCATAGTCCTCTATCCTTCTTGGAAACCATAAAATGTCAAGAGTAGAAGCCATGCACCCTCAAAGCTGGTGGTACCCTTTCTATGGCTTCTTTCTCCAAGAGTGACTAGACTTCTTCCTGTGGGACGTTGGATGGGGCAGTGAGGATGAACACTGGTGTCGAAGGTGTCTGAGCAAATTCTATCACTATAACCCTGAGCAATGATAGAAAGGACCCACTTGTCAGAGGTGATTTGCCTCCATGCTAAAACAAAGGGGTGGAGGTGGGTAGGTGATGTGTGGGGTGGTCTGGGGGCTCTTTGTTTCAGTCAGATGAGGACACAAAAGTAAAAAAAAAAACATTTTGGGATCCTAGAGACCTTAGGTCTCAGTGGTTGTCCAGTGTTCTGAAACTTGGATGTTGTCACATATGAATGTGGATGTAGAGTGTGGCTGTCTGCTCCTCCATGGCTGGTCAGGTGAGGTTTTAATGTATTGTCCCTTGGACCAGGAGTATGACCATGACCTGTTCTTGTAGGGGTGAGATAGAGCTGTAATATCAAAGCTGTGAGAGGTCTTAATACTCTTGTCCATCTCCTGGAGGACTGTATTGCTTGTAGAATTGAAAAGGCCCTCTCTGTTGAAAGAGAGATCCTCTATGTAGGCCTGGGTGTAGGGCTGGTGAGAGGTGATACAAAGCCATTAATGCCTTTGGCAGAAGTCAAAGTCTTGGCAGAGATGTCGAGGGTGTGCTTGGAAGAGTTTATCTGCTGCTTCACAAGCAGCATCCCCTCCTTCTGAATTCATCTGGCTGTTGAACACTTGTCTTCAGGGAGTATGGAGATCACCTCTGATATTTGCTCCCAGAGGGAGTATTCACAGTGCCCATAAAGCCTACATAGCTGGTGTTTTTCACTCCCAGAGCTCCTGTGGAGTAGAACTTGTGCCCAAATGAGTCAAGTTTGTGGGAGCCTGCTCTTGGAAGCCAACATTACTACCACAGAGTTTGGTTTTGGATGGCAGAATAAGAATTTGGCTCAGGTGTCATTGACCCGATACATGTGATCAGGCCTCCTGGAAGAAATTGGAACAGAGATGGGCTTGTCCCATGGAGTCTTGGCCTCCAGGAGTATAAGTTGGTCCAAGGCAGAGCAATGGCCACTGAGGGATCGAGTTGGACAATGTCAAAGACTGAGCTGGCGATAGTCGGTTGTGACTGGATGATGGATAGATCCATGATATGAGTCATCTGCTTAATCAGTTCTCCATAGGAGTTCAGGTCCTCCAATGGCAAGATGGGGAGGTCCTCTGCCACTTGCATTGTCAGCAAGGGATTGGACTGGGAGGTACATTGTCCTGAGTCCTGTCAGCACCTGGAAGGTAGGCGGGTTGGCATGAGGTTGTTGCTGCTGGTGTCTGGGGAATGGATGTCGACAATGGGATCTGGATTGATGGCTATCTCCAATGTCTTCCAATGGTCTAAGTCAAGGTTTGTCAGCATTCATTGACATTGGTGGGGAGCTTTCCCCACTGTAAGAACTGGAGCATGAAGTTTGTGGGGAGGAGCTTTAGGTCAGAACAATTTTGTCTGACTCTGATGTCAAGAAATGCAGGATGTGGGAGGGCGGAAGTGTTGTCGGCAGTGACTTCGGCACCAGGGAGCTTAACTGATGAATGGGAGAGTCAAACAGTTGAAATGGTGGTACTGTTGGGGCCTGTGCCAGTTCCAGTGTCGGTGGTTTTGAGAGAGTGGCATGCTAGTGGCTTGATGACCCACATTGGGGACTCCTGGACTTGTGTTGTACATCTGGCTTGGTGGTTGCAGCCTTACCCTTTGCCACCTTTGTCATCCCTTCTCACCTTTGTCATCCCTGCATTTCTTGGCAGGTATCGAGGACTCCAATATCAAAGCCAAACCGGCCCTCTTTGACATCAAGCAGCCTGTGCCAGAGTGGGTTTGTGCTGAGGCAGTTGCTGTCTGGCCCGAGGGCTGTGTGCATCCTGTCAACACGGGGGCCAATTCAGTGAGCCCCTGTTGGGATGAGGCACTCAATGCCATTGGGGTGGGATGGGCAGGCAGATTCTAAGAGTGCCACCCGAAGCCTTGCCACACTGTTCTTCCTGGTTTGTTTGGAGAACCCGGTGCAATGGACGCAGGAGTCTGTCTGGTGGCCTTCCCTGAGGCAGAAGAGGGTCAGGGAGTGGATGTCTGCTAGGGGCAGGCTTCCTCCCGCACTGGGTGTACCTCTTAAAAAATCCCCACAACTTTTCCATAAGATAGGATAGTAGAGGAGGATGGGGAAGAGATGGGAGCAAAGTTCTATCACTGACTCTGTCTCCCCGCCCCCCCTTTGGCTAGGTACAAAGAAGGGGCAAAGAAAAACAAAGCACTGAGTAAAAAAAACCCCTGGTAAATTCACCGACCAAGGTGAGGAGATCATCTGATCAGCAAAGCGGTCAGAAAAGAACTGGCAGGATGTCTGACCCCTGCCCCTGTGGGTATGCATAGTGGGGCTTCTAGGGTTGCCAAATCACTTACCTTTAAAAGTGGGGGAGAGTTGGTCCTGGCCCGGAAGTGACATCATCACATTGGGCACGTCGCTGGCTGATGCTCTAGCAATCAACCTGGTACCATAGAGTTTTCAGGCTGATTGCTAGAGCATCAGCCGGCGACATGCCCAGCGCAATGACGTCAACTCCGGGTGACGTCATTGTGCTGGGCATGTCGGCGCGAACCGGGCACTTTGGGGGCGGGGTTCCCCCCACCGACCTGATCTGGACCGGTGGATTGGGGGCTCTTTGGGACCTGGCAACCCTAGGGGCTTCTGTGCATGACACAGGGACTGAGCATGGGGAAAAACTTTGCTGAGCTTTGAAAGTTTACTGATTGGGGCTGGCGCAGGTGCCTTATTCCACAGGTGTGATGCACAGAGAACACAACAAAGATTAAATGCTGAGATGATGCCAAAACATTTATTATCCAAATAGTTGACCCATATAAAATTTCAGACTCCTGGTCTATTTACTCTGGCGGCAGATGTAAACATGTTAAAAGAAAAAGAAAAAAAAAAGCCATGTTAATTTCCCCGGATGGACGTGATGTGTTAAAAAGGAAGAGATTTAAATTAGTCTCTAATGTACTGAAAGACATTTTTAAAGAAATAAGTCATTTTAATTACTTATCTGCCCTTTACGTACACCGATATTAGGGTGAAGCAGCTTTCTGAAGATAATATTTTCTGATTCCACCACGCTGGGGGAAGCATACAAAGCTTTTTAAAATAGCGGGCAGACACAAATCAGCTTCATAAAAAAAATGAGAAAGTATGTGTAATTCAAAAGCTGTTTAAAACTGAACACGGGCAGCTACGAAACATGCTAATGTAAAGAGCCTAGAATCTATTATGAATCGGGACAGGATGTAAGAAACATTACAACTCTAGCTTCTGAAAAGCTGGCGTCAATTTATTTAAAAATGCTAACCCACGTTACTCAAATATTTCTTGCACTTCCTACACATTTTTGCATTTTTAGTTGTATATAATTTGACGTAGTACACTTTCATAATATATATTATTTGCATTTGATAGCGACTTCCCCAGTTTGTGTTCATTGAACCCACGTTACTGGCCGGAGTTCAGGTTGGGTTGCCAACCAAGGGCCAGCAACCTCCACAAGCATCTGGAGTGTGGGACTGAGTGGGGTGTTCTGTCACTTACAGTCACACAAATAACACCCACTAAGGGAAGACCATCCACAATCCACAACTATATATGCACAAAACTGTATATTATGTTCATTGAAGCACAAAGATGGGTTAGTGGTCATAACTCAAAAGAATGTATACGCACATATCCAACAGATTGCTCATAACAAGTAAGCACAGTTTACAAAAAGAACGTCTTCAAAACCAACAGTAGGCTCCTCTGTAATCCCATACATAGTGTCCATAGACCTCCAAACAGAAAGCAACTGCGGAAGAAAACACCCACTGTGGAAATAATAACAGTCGTATGTCTCTCCCAGCTATAAATCAAGATGTTTCAATGATCTTCAACAGTGGCTGGTAAAACGGAACTGTGAAGCAATCATAAATATACATAGAAAGACAAGGTCGATATATATTAATTCAAAAACATATATCAAAAACATCGGGGTGGGTTGGCTGTGGAAGCAAAGGGCAGGCAGGAAAACATGCCTGGGCTCCCTGCCTGCCTTTCTCCAGCTACCCCATGCCAGCTAAAGAAGGGAAGGCAAACAGGAGGCTTTCCCTTGTCAATTACACTAACAGCTGACTGCCGGGAGTGAAATTGACAAGGACATCTGCAGTGGCTACCAGAGCAAAAGAAGGCATTTTAACATTCCTTCTTTCTCTCTGGTGGGGTATATCAGACCCAAATATTTTTGGTAATACCGATATCTCCCCAATCTGAATACTTTACTGGTATTGGAGTGGGGAAATTCGGCATTTACTGATATTTTTTGGGTCTGATTTACCCGAAGCCGAAAAATACCTGCCTTTTTTTTTGCACATCCCTAAAGGCAATCTGCCACGCAGCATTTAACCATATACAAATCAATTGCAACACAGTTTCTTAAAGTGGACCCGTCCCATTTTTCACAAACATGCCTGAGTTTCAAATATACAGTTTTGAGCATATATACTTGTGAATTGTGGATGGCCTTCCCTTGGAGGGTGTTATTTGTGACTATACTTGTATGCTAAGGGTTTGGCACTTTCAGTCACATAGCACCAAACTGTAGAGTTTGGGTGGCTTGTTAGAATTTCCCTGGTGACACGTGATATCAGTTCTGGTTGATTGCCTGGTAATGATGCCACAGGATTACTGCAAGGTCACTTTTTTTGGCAAATTTCTCCTGCTGCTGCATCAGACAGACAGGGGACTGGGGATGGGAGGTTCCTCTAGGCTTGGGGTGGGCTGGAAGCCCAGGGTCTGATCCACACATGCCGAAGAAGTAGAGGGAAGCAGGACTGCCAAGGCCCTGGCAGTGGCAGGCCACTCCCCACCCTCATGGAATTCACTGCCATAGGAGGGAATTAGATAAACATATGGAACAGAAGTCCATCAGTGGCTATAAGCCACAAGGTATAGATAGGAACTCTCAGTCTGGGGCAGGTGATGCACTGTATTCTTGGTGCTTGGGGGGGCAGCAGTGTGGAGGGCTTCTAGTGTCCTGGCCCCACTGCTGGACCTCCTGATGGCACCTGATATTTTTGCCCACTGTGTGACAGAGTGTTGGACTAGATGGGCCATTGGCCTGATTCAACATTGGCTTCTTTTATGTTCTTAAGTCCTTTTTTTTTTTTGTAAAACTCTCTTAAAAAAGAGAGAATTTTATTCTTTTTATAAGAAAAGGGGAAGGGTAGACAGATGGAGAAAGAGAAAGATGGAGTGAAATTTTTTTCTGTTAGTGAGGGTTAGTTTAGGTTAATAACCAATACCAATTTTGGCATCCATCATGGTTAGAAGATCATCTTTTTAACTACTGCAAAGTCCAAAATCACTCTGTTAATGCAGTTAGTAAAGTCCATTGGGGTTAGTAATTAAACAGCTCCTTCCAGATGCTACACGAACAGTCCTCAAAGTATCTTCTTTTTAATTTTCTTCCAGTTATGGATTGAGTCCATTTTAACTTTGAAGTCTTCCGTTCCATCACCACTTTCCCCTGGGCTGCTGTCTTCTTCACTTATCCCAGTTTTGAATGCTGCATCTTCCTCCCTGCTGGCGTGTCTCTTCAGAAGTTTCCGTATTTTGAAGATGAAATCCGTCTTCTTTCTTTTCTTTTTTTCCTTAAACTTCTGACCTTCAAGCTTCCAGGGCTCCATAAACTCTTCAGATGAAATTAGATCTCCAGTTTGTCACCTGCTATGCTCGACATCCCCTTCTACTGGCAGAGTATTTTCTTTTATAAAAGCGGAATAGGCTTTGGGAGCCTTATCCACCTCTTCTTTTAACTTTATCGCTTCACTGCCAGTTAGGGGTGCCAAGACATTTGTCAAGGTAAATCCAAGATCTTCTTTCTCTTCTTCTTTAACGCCCTGGAAACCTAGAATCAAATTCGATTTCTGTTCGATCTCCAACATCTTTCTAGTTGTTTCCGATATCTGTTTCTGTCGACTGATGAGAACACTTTCCATTTTGAACAGAGTTTCGTTGATTTTCTGCAATTGTTCCAGCAGGGGGCACAGCGTCTCCTTTTCCTGTTGATTGACAGCAAGCTCTTGGGGGGGCTGTCTGGACCGGAAGTCCCTCCTCTCTTCTCTTCCGGTGTCTACATGACTTTTTCCATTATCGACATTTTGTTTTTTTGTTTACTTTTAAAAAGTTCATGCCGCATCGCCCAGGAAGCTAAGATGATCACAGTCTTCCATGCAACCCCAACGGTACTTTCACCAACACTTTATTTTCTCTCTGCCCCCTTCGCGCTCCCTTTGTAGATCTTGCTTCTCAAAGGGGGTGGGAATTCCTCCCTCCTCCCAACGCTTATACGCATGCAGGGGGCTCCGATTTACGCTTCAAAATAGATCTTCAACTCACGATTCGATGCTACTTCTTCTTTTTATGTTAAACCATGGCGCTGTCTTCACTCCTGGAAATCGGTGGCGCCGCTAAGTCCCATTACGGGCATGCCGCAGCGGGGCCGATTGGGGCGGGGAGAAAGCCTCAATTTCCCGGCTGTCTGCCGGCAAAGAGGCTACTCCCCAAGCGCCCCCGGTTCGGAGCCTTTGCCTAAGGCTCACTAGGGTCTTTCGCACATGCGAAGACCCCCCTAACTGTGCGTGGGCTAACAGCCTCCGGGAGCGTCCCGAGAAGCGGCCGCCATTCGCGACGCCGAAACCGAAACCAGCTTATGTTCTTAAGTCCTATTGCCCACTGCCACTCTGAGTGGCATTGGGAGAAACACAAAAATAAAAAAGCAGAATCATACATTAATGCATTATTAGCAATATTTCCTCTTGCTTTCTAGAATTATAGCATGGAGGCACAACCTGCCAGGGACCACATGCACACTGGTAGCTTAATGTATGTCATCCACCCCCACCAAGAAAAGCACATCAACAAATTACTCAGAAGGAAGATTAAACTAGGACAGGAAGGATACCTTTAATACACATGAAGGGTTTGGGGGTTTTTTTTGTAACGTCAGCTGCAGGATTCATTTGTTTTGATGCTAATGATTCAGATTAACTTGTCAGGGAAGATGCGTGTGGGAAGCGAGCTGATCTCAAAAGAACGATGAATCCTAAAACCAGGTGCCGTTTAGAGGTAATATGCCGTTAGGTGCGTCAGGCATTCAACTTGCCCTATTTAAAAGGCAAATTCTGACTCCGGTTCCTCCAGTGTAAATCTGATGCCACTAAAATCAGTGATTTCTGGGAGAAAGGAGGCTGGGCTGCAAACGTTAGATACTAATAATTACAGCAGTGAGTGGGGGGAAAGAGAGAAAGAATTCAGGTGTCAGACTGATTACATGAAACGGGGGGAAAGTTTAATGATGGTACTGTATGAGAGCTCTAGTGATAGAAATAGAAACGAGGAGCCTTTAGAATGAATCTCAGTCTAGGAGTGAGCACAGTGCCCTTGCAAAACCACATTGTCATCTGTGAGGCTATAAAGCCTCAAGTGAAGACAGTGCAATCCAAAGTAGAGCTGCCTCCTTTGAAGCTCATTGACTTCAACGGATTTAGAAAGATGTAACTCTGACTAGGATCACGCTGGAAGTGTGGTGTATGTGGTCTGAAAATCTTCATTACCCTGAAAATACCTGCATGTTTTTTGTTCATCCGAGCTGTCCAAAGAAAACACAATCAAAGGAAAGCTGGACACAACGAGCACACACATTGGCTAGCACGTGTGAGGTTACCAATACACCTGGCCCCCTCCCCTTAACCCCTGGGGTGGTTCTGCTGCTGTTTTTAAGGCGTTCATGGATTTTTTTCATCGCATGAAGAAGGAGGAGTATATAATGGCACATGTGCTGCTTTAAAGTGTGATTTTAAAACTGGACAAACTCTCTGAAGCGCAAGAAGATGGGCAAGACAGAGAGCCGATCCAATTGCCACATTACTAGTCATATGTGCATGCAAGGCAAATTGCAACTTTGGGCTGATACCTGCTGTGGAGATCTGGTTACAGTCTGGCTATGGCTACTTTTGTGGTTGCTCCTACATTTGTGGTTGCTCCCAGAGGACAGAGCATCAGACTACAATCTGGGAGATCTAGGTTTGAATCCCCCCCCTTTGCCATGGAATAGGGTTGCCGGCTCCGGGTTGGAAAATACCTGGAGATTTGGGGGTGGAGTCTGAGGAGGACGGGGTTTGGGGAGGGGAGAGAATTCAATGGGGGGGATAATGCCATGCAGTCCACCTTCCAACACAGCCATTTCCTCCAGGGGAACTGATCTCTGTCACCTGGAGATCAGTTGCAGTCCCAGGAGATCTCCTGCTATCACCTGGAGGTTGGCAACCCTAGCTTGCTGAATTGCTCTGGGTCACTCATTCTCAGCATAATTTAACTCACATGGTTATATTCCAGTGAGCAGCTGATGTTGGTCTGCACTAGAGGAGCACAATTGCAGTCCAGTAGCACCTCAGACCAAAAAGATTTGGGGGGGGGTGCACACTTTCAAGAGTCTCTGACGAAGGGCACTTCCACAGTTGAAAGCTTATCTCCTGGAAATCTTGTTGGTCTTTAGGATGCCTTTCTTTATTTGTTAAGTCACAGCTAACATGGTGGCCCCAGGCGGTTTTCAAAGCACGGGACCTTCAGAGGTGGTTTGCCATTGTGCATCACAGAGCCCTGGACTTCCTTGGCGGTCTCCCATCCAAATGCTAACCAGGGTTGATCCAGCTTAGCTTCTAGGATCTGACCAGATCAGACTGGCTTGGGCTATTCAGGCCAAGGCCTCTAAGGCACTACTGGACTCAGGGCAGGAAGAGCATATTTGTGTTGAATGTGATGAGGGCTCTACTGTCCGCTCAGTCTTCTAAGCAGCTTTACATGTGTTTCGTAGTTATTACAGATTTAGTGTATATTCGAACAGATATATTAAAAGGTACTTCCTTGAGCAAATAGATACATTAAAAGGTATTTCCTTGAGCAAAAATTTCCAATGCTACATTTTGATTGCACTCAACTCCTCATACTCTTCACTATAGAGGATTATTCATTGCTTTTCGATGGCGTTTCACCAAGGCTACAGACAGGAATGAAAGTTTTGAGGCCCGTTGCTGATTTCTGTACTGCGAACAAGCTTTGACTTCATGAGCATTTCTGGGTTAGCTAAATAATGCAGAACGCTCCATGAATACCGAGTTGCTGAGATCGATTGCTGTCCATGACCCTTCTGGTGAGTTTTCCAAGACACATCAGTAAATTATGGAACTTGCCTTGCAGTCACATTATCGAGACTCTGAAGGTTTCTTCCACTTGTTTACTCCTTCCTTGAACATCCACAGATTTTGTGTATGCATGAGAGAGAGAGGAAGCAGGTTACTGGAGGATTTATCGCCTTTCCAGCATGCCATAATAACCCATTTGTAATCTCAGCAGACTCTCAGAAAAATCAAAACCGTGTCACAGGTGTGCAAGGCTGCCGCGGAAGCAAGTGGTTAATTACTGAACATAAACTGAATCCTGTTAGTATTAATATAGTGGGGTCTCACTGAGAAAGCACAGCTTCCAGTTTTATTTAACCTTAAGAAGGTTGTAGTGGTTGGGAATCAAAAGGGATGTGCCTGCACAGGCTTGGATGCCTAGAGTGGGGGATCAGCAGGGTGAGACCTTCCCACTGAACATTTACTTCTCTGATTGCTATCCCAGAAACAAGAGAGCTCGGTACAAAGAAAGTGGTAGCCATGCCAGTAGGATTTGCTGGCAGTGCGTGGAAAGAGGGTAGATGATTTAGAGTTCTAGGAAGTTTTATAAACAGAAGACAATATGAAATATTAGAGAATAAGCTGTAAAAAAAGTGACTTAGATTATATATGTGAGAAGGATATTTAGGGAAGGATAACAACAGAAGATATTGGCACAAATAGAAACGTTATAAAGTTAGTTAACAGGTAAAGATAAAGTTAATTTATAGAAGACTGTTGTAGAACGTTTAACCAGGACAGAATTGGCTTGGATAGTAATACAGATGTAATAATTATAGATTGTTACGATTGTTATGATTATGTAATTTTACAGTTATAGAGAGAGAGCTAGGATTATTAAAATTGTTAATCTAAAACATAGACTTGCAAAAATAATAATGGTCCATGTGGCGAGAATATTAATCTATATGCAAGAGGCGATCTAAGAGATATGATGATGTTACTACCACTCTCATGTATGTGCGTGTTTGTTTGTATGTTTGTTAAAACCTAATACAAATTATTCAAAAAAAGAAAGAGGGTAGAGGAGTTTGGCTAAGGTTGTCATGTACCCACGGGAGGGAGACACATTTCTTGCCCCTGTATCTATATTATCTATATTATCTATTTATTTAAATATTTGTGTCCTGCCTTTCCACTTGGTTCAAGGAGGCTTACAATAAAGAAGAGAGCCTTGCCTACCAGCATTCCAATCACCAGTGGGAGGGAAAAAATTAATTGTCATTGGTAACAGCATGATGTCACTTCTGAGAAAACCCAGAAGTGACATCACGCCATTCTAGGATCACTGGAAAGCTACAGTAAAATCACAAAGTTTTTGGCAATTCTTAGAGAGGACTGATGTCATTTCCAGGGGAAACCTGGAAGTGAAATCAGTCCCCTCTAGGAATCATAGCAAACTCTATGATTTTACCCTAGAATTTCTGGCAATTCCTAGAGAGGTGCGATGCCACTTCCAGGTTTTCAAAGAAGTGACAACACACTGTCACACTGCCACTGATAGCTGCCCATGTCCATGCCCCCTCTGGTGTCCCACTGGTTGCCCAACCAGGCCTGGTTGTCCAACCAGGCCTAAATCTGGCCCACTCTATCTCCTCCTGCAAGTGGGGAGCCAAAGGGTGTAAGCTGTCCAAAAGCTCCACAAAGCTGAGAACCTCCCCCAATTTATTGGTTCAAAATACCTGCTGTTAGTACACAAACAAGGTTGTGATTCTCTGACCTTTCACCATTGACCTTCAGGGAATAGCTTCAGAGTCAAATAGGAAGTTTGCTGGCCTATCTGGTGAATCAGCTGGCCTATCTGGTGAATCAGCATTTGTGGTGGGTAATGAATCATGACATATTACATGCTCAATCATACAGTCAATATACCATATACTTCTATACACTATGTCATCTACTAACAGCATCGGTGTGTGTGTGTGTGTGACAGAAGACTGACCCTAAGACTGCGTTCTGCCTCAGGGCCAGGCTTATCTCTCAGCTGCTGTTCCTAAAAGTGATGCTACTTTTGACCAAGGACCCAAACTGACTTGTAATTTTGCAAGGGAAAGCAGTACGGGAAAAAAGTGTACATACTCCACACAAGAATCTAGGCCGGAGTCATACTGTCAAGCAAGTGTCAAAAGTATTCGTTGAATGGATCTAATACTGGCTGCTTTCTGGAAAGTTCTGGGCTGAAATATAGGAAAGCTGCCCCTGCAAGGAGGGTGTTTGTGTGCTTCACCTAGCCCTCCTGAACTTGAAGGCAATGGAAATGTCCAATTTTGTTTCCGTTCTCATAGGAATGCCAGCCTCCAGGTGGGGCCTGGGGATCCCCTGGAATTACAGCTCATCTCCAGACTACAGAGATCAGTTCCCCTGGAGAAAAATGGATGCCTTGGAGGGTGGACTCTGTGGGCATTGTGCCCTACTTGGTGCCCAGTCCTCCCCGGGCTCCACTCCCAAATCTCCAGAAGTTTCCCAAACAGGAGCAGACAACCCTGTCCCCCCCATCCCCCACCAGTAGCCAGATTGCTTCTCAGCAGACTCCAAGAAACAATACCATAAAGAGGCAGAAAAACACCTTTCTCTTCCTGCATAAAGAAGGGTAGGCGGGAGGGAGACATTCAAACAAAACCAGGTGGGGTGGATTAGATCTTTCTCCAGTCTGACAATGAAATGCATGGGGGAAGAGTCATTTGTTATTTGTTATTTGTTTTGTTTCTTAAATTCCCTCATCAGAGTGCAACACAGAATTGTTCCCTGTAAAGGAAAAGTTTTAAAAGACCATGTTTAAAAGGGCCTGTGCCCATGCCTCACACTGCGAGGGGAATGGTCTAGATCAATTTAGCCACTGAAATGGTCTAGATCAGGCGTGTTGAACTCATTTGTTATGAGGGCCAGATCTGACACAAATGAGACCTTTTCAGGCCGGGCTGTGTGTGTCATAAAATGCGATGCCAGGTAGCGGAGATATATAAACTTCATAAAGGATACAAACACAAAGGTGGGTTTTTTACTTAAAAACATGCTTAAAACATCAGCACTCTTGCAATATTTTGTTTATTTAACAGTGTCAATAACTGACACCTGTGGCTCTGAATTATTGCATCAAAATGTCTCTGCTGTTTCAATCTTGAGTATGCTGTTCAGGTGTGTATCTGTAAGCTGCAAGACTATGATGACGCAGCAGCAGCAGAACTGGAAGAAAAAGCAGAAGACAGACAGTTCCACTGCAGGCCTGATTGAAGCCCTCCAAGGGCCTGGTCTGGCCCGTGGGCCACATGTTTGACACCCCTGGTCTAGATCAATCTAGCCACTGAAATGGTCTAGATCAACATCCTGTACAAGATAAAATTAATCTTCAAAATAAAATGGCTGCTTCCTTAAACACATCTTTGCCGGCAGTGAGAAGTTCTAAAATAGCAGCAAGAATGAACAACATCAGATTTTGCAAGCAGGGTTTCAGCCATGCTGAAGTGAGATCGCAAACGCAACCTGGAATGATTTCTACAATCTGCTCTGAAAAGTGCTAAGAGAAACAGTTAAGCTGATTTTAAGGAACAGATGATATTTCAAGAAAATGAGGGGGTTGGTTGAAAAGACATAAATGAATAACCAATGGTAAATGTTGTCACTCAAAACAGAATGTTTCTTGCAAAATACAGCATGCATGCGAGAGAGGAGTTCTGCCTTTGCTCCCCGCAGTTTGAGAAACAACTCGGGGAAAAAAGCTTGATTTCACAAAGTAAAGTGAGCATAATGTTGCTGCCGAACAAACCAAACACAAGGAAGGCATAAGGAAGGCATAAGATGTCTTATGTATGCTACAAAGTAGCGTCCTTCAGCTCGTGGGCTCGAACACGCAAGTGGATTTTGCCACGGCTTAACATGGGTCATACCTGATGCGTCACAACCACTCGCTTTTCTGGTTGTACTTGGTTTAGGGCTTTTATTTAAAGGGAAAAGAGAGAGAAAGACACAGAGGGATGGAGGGTGGGGCAGCTACATTGCCATTTGAAGCTTTGTAGACAACGAATCTCAGCACACATCTCCGTGACAAACTGCATCTTTTTTCATTTTGTTTACTTCATTTGTACTCTACATTTCTCCTCGATGGAACCCAGGGTGGCTTACATCAGGCCCGTAACTACAGAGGGGCATCTCGGGGCCTGGCCCTGACTTACCACCAAGGCCCCCAAACTTCTCATCCAGTCCAGGTGCTCCCTTGGGGTGTGTGTGCGGGGGTGTGTGCGGGGTGCCCCCTGACTTATTTAAAGGCCCCCTGAATTAAAAAAGCCTGGCTATAGGCCTGGCTTACATCCTTCTCCTATCCTCCATTTTATCCTCACAACAACCCTGTGAGGAAGGTTAGGCAGAGTGAGGTCCTTTCCACACTAGATCTTAAATCCTGGTTCAGCCCTGTCCCCGAACTTACATTCTACACTACACATGATTTCACCCCTGTAATTATCTCGGGGTATTTTTACATTCTACACTACACTCGAGTTCACCCTTGTAAATATCTCGGGGTATTGTTTGTTTCCACATTACATTGAGGTCACCCCAGTTTCGCCTCACACTTGTCCCGGGGTAAATGGATGTTGTTGGTCCTTTCCACACATGGATCTCCTCCCTGGTTTTATCAGAGCTCAACTTGTGACACAATACTTTAAATTTATCCCTGATTATAACAGCATCTGTTTATCCCGGGACAAGCATGAGGCGAAACCAGGGTGACCTCAGTGTAATGTGGAAACAAAAAATACCCCGAGATAATTACAGGGGTGAACTCGAGTGTAGTGTAGAATGTAAGTTTGGGGACACGGTTGAACCAGGATCTAAGGTCTAGTGAGGAATTACCCGTTATAACCAGGGATAAATGCAAGGTATTGACCTGTAATGTGGCCAATTGGTCAACTGTTGTTGTTGTTTTTAATCAAACATCTACATTTAAGTACTGGTGTTTTTCCAAGGAATGATTTCAGATGCCACATATCTCAATAAAACTTCTATAATACGTGTTATGCACATTAATGGGGTATAAAACATACCCCTAACAACCCCCTCCAAAATCAAAGAGTGTTCTTAGACTTATACACATTTTATTCTAATAGATGGATCTATTGTTTCAATATTGAATCACATATTTATGCAAATGTCCCTTTATAGTTACAGCAATATTTTATGGATCTAACAGGAATTAAATCAGCTGATGCTATGCGAATACAAGATGCAATCCTAAACAGAGTCACAGTCTTCCAAGCCTATTGCTTTCAATGGACTTAAGAAGGACATAACTGTGTTTAGGATCACAATGTAAAGGAATTATTCTATGGCTGCAATTTACCTCAAGAACAGAAGAAAAGGTCTGTTACGCATGCAATAATGTAAAGCATAAGTCGCTTCTAAGCTAACATTAAGCACTCTAATTTCAATCCATGTTAATGTTCTATCAGCAGCGGAATTCCTACAATACTGATTGAAGCAAGGAATCAGTCAAGTAACCAGAAAAGTTAGTGGTGCTTGAACAGTTAGTTCTTTGGCATGCAACAGCAAAGATCTGATTTTCTACAAGATTATACTTGAGTTTCAAACACTTTTGCGCTTGCAGTGAATCATTTTCGGAACATTCTCCGGTGCTGGAGGAACATCATTCATTACCAGGTCTCAAATTCTTCCCTTTAAGCTGCTGGCCCTATTCATTCGGTGGCACTGTGCATTCTTGGTAGTTCAAAATTCACTCTCAGATTATGATAACAGACAGATGCTGATGGTGAGAACGCTTTGGCCTGCACAAATCATGCCACATCTACTAGCTTCTCCTGCCGCCATCTTGGTGAAACAACTTTGCAATTAGAAAATCAATACAGTCCTTAGTGCCTTAGCCTTGCTTCCAACATGAGCCGGATCCCCTCCTCTTGCCTTTGGACTTCTCATTATGACAGAAGTAGGGAAACCAACCACATATGGATCACTCCTTCTCTTCAGAACTTTTATATTACTGTGTAATAGTTCAGTCCCTGACCTGGATGGTCCTGGCTAGCCCGTTCTCGTCTGATCTCGGAAGCTAAGCAAGGTCAGCTCTAGTTAGCATTTGGATGAAAGACCTCCAAGGAATAGCAGGGTTGTGACACGCAGGCAGGCAATGGCAAACCGCCCCTGAATGTCTCTTGCTTTGAAAACCCCATGGGTTCACCATAAGTCATCTGTGACTTGATGGCAAAAAGAGAGAGAGAGAGATCGAGATCATTTAGTCATGTGCTGGCAGAAAACTTTCTGAGTCAATTTAGCATGGAGGAGATGAACAGACAAGGCAAAGAATGATAGTGTTTGAAGAATAGATGACAGTTTCTATGTATTTTCTTTTTAAAATGAACATGATCTTTCAAGGTACCAATAGTATCTATGCACTGGAGCCACAGAGTTGCTGTCCTTAAAAGATGGCAATCAGAACAATCATTTAGTATGGTCAAACATGAGCAGAACAGAACGTGCACAAGCAGAGAGATGCAAGAAGAGGGTGACGGCTCCTGCTGAGTCCGAGCCCATGGCTCCAGCGGAGGAGCTAAGTGCTGCTGGGGATGAGCTCCCAATGCCGGAAAATCTCGCACCTGACAGCACTTTGAGTTCAGAGGCTGCTCCAGCAACAGCTGGGGCAGATTCCCGCCTGGTCAGCACTCCCCCTGATTCGCCTCCACCCGTTTCCCATTTGAGAAAACAGCGCTGACGGGACATGGCAGCCTGGCGGCAAGAGGCAGACATGCGCAACAGACACTCTTTCAGTCCCGAGTACTAGCAGGAGCCAGGACGTGCTTGGGGTGCGCTAATTGCCGGCAGCTTAGTGAGCTATTTAGCCTTCACATTCATGTTGAGAAATCGTGCCAGCAACTAGTCACTTTAACGAAGCTTTGCACCTCCTCGCTTGTGTTCCTGATTCCCGTCTTGACTTCCTCGGCTCCTTGACCTCGGCTTGCATGACTACACTTAAACCTGCACCTCGAACCTTTGACTCTTGGAAATGCTGGCTTACTGATGACTCTAACGGTTTGTGCTTTGGACTTGGCTTCCCTGGTTGGTTTGTTGGCTTGACTCTTACCTTTGGACTGCACCTTGACCACCCCGCTTTATATTACGCTTTGGACTTGGTTTTCCTGGTTGGTTGGTTTGCCTGGCTCTTGGCCCCGGACTGTGCCTTGACTCCCTCACTTGTGCCTAGACCCTGCACCCCAGACTGTGACAAAGATATATGCAATCTTCTATTAAAATTTATATTGGTTTCGGTTTCGGCGTTGTGAATGGCGGCCGCGTCTCGGGACGATCCCGGAGGCGGCTAGCCCACACGCAGTCAGGGGGGTCTTCGCTTATGCGAAAGACCCTAGTGAGCCTTAGGATAAGGCTCCGAACCGGGGCGCTTGGGGAGTAGCCTCTTTGCCGGCAGACAGCCGGGAAATTGAGGCTTTCTCCCCGCCCCAATCGGCCCCGCTGCGTTGTGCCCGTAATGGGACTTAGCAGCGCCACCGATTTCCAGGAGTGAGGAACAGCGATATGAACTAAAGCAAAAGAAGAATCGGCGGTGAACCGTGAGTCGAAGGTCTTACTTTGAAGCGAAAACCCGAATCCTTTCCCCTTGAGCGAATGAGCGTTTGGGAGGAGGGGAATCCCCCCCAGTGAGAAGCGGGACTTTTAAAAGAAAGCGAAGGGGACTATAAGGAAAGAAGGGTTGATGAAAATACCTTTGGGGTGCTACTGAAGCTTGAGTGTAAGCGGGTCTCCTGAGGGACGTGTCACGAACTTTTAAAAAGTAAACAAATAAAACAGATGTCGGCCATGAAGAAGGTCCCTTTTAAACCGGAAAAGAAGGGAGGCGGGACTTCCGGCCCGGGTAATCCCCCCCAGAACCTGCTGTCAGTCAACAGACAAGCGAGTTACTGCACCCTCTGCTGGTTCAAATACAGAAAATCAGTGAAACTTTAACTAGTATGGAAGGTGTCCTCAGCAGTCAACAAAAGCAACTGACAGAAACGTCTAAGAAGATGGAGGATATTGCGCAAAAATGCTTGGTCTCGACGGAAGACATCGGAAAAGTTAAGAAAAGGGTCAACAAACTAGAAAAACATCAAGATGTGCAAGAAAAAAGAATTTTGATGCTTCAAATGGAGAAATCGAATCTGATGCTTCGTTTTCAGGGCATTAAAGAAGAAGATAATGAAGATCTCAGATCTACACTAGCAAACGCCTTGGCACCAGTAACTGGCAGGGATCAGCGTGAAATAAAAGAAGAGATGGATAAGGTTTATAGGGCCTATTCCACCTTTACAAAGAAAAATAACCTGCCAGCAGAAGTGGTGGTCAAGTTTGTTAAACAGAATACTAGAGATCAAATCTTGCGTGCAGTCTCAGCGGTGCCCTTGAAAATTGGAGAACAGACTATCAGAACTCTGAAAGATGTGCCATATGAAATTCGGATGAAGAGGAAAGCATATAAAGGATTGACCAATTTTCTACAAAAGCACCAGATCACGTACAGATGGTCGTTCCCGGAAGGCCTAGTGTTTAAGTACAAGGATAAAAGAGAAAAGATTGACTCTATCTTCAAAGCACAAGAGTTCCTGAAGAGGCACGCCAGCTCAGAGGAAGATGCAGCTCTCGCAACTTGGACAAGTAGCGAAGATGACAGCGGTCCAGAGGAGGGAGGTGCCGGTGCGGGAGGTGGGAAAGCTAAAGAGGGCCCATCGTATAACCTGAGAGACACCAAAGGAAGACAACCAAAGAAATGACTGTTCGTGAGACGTCTGAAAGGAGTTGATTAATAATTAACCCCAAAGGACACTACTAACCTGATTAACAGAGCTATTTTGGATTTTTGTTAATTTAAAAAGAAGACTCTTCGACCACGGTGACCGTCAAAAAATGTATCTATACTAACTTAATCTAACCCCCATTAACAGGATACTCACTCTGCCCTTTTCTTAGTCCCTCTATATACCCTACCTTTTTCTATATATAAAAAGAATAAATTCCTCTCCTTTTTAGGAGGGTTTTTGCAAAAAAAAAATAAAATTATATTTAAAAAGTGTCCTTAAAAGGGACTCCTGGTTATTTAAATTTCCTATTACTCTTTCTTGTGCTGAACATTCTTGAAGTACATGATCTAGGGTTGCCAAACTCTGGGTGGGGCCTGGAAATGTCCTGTAATTACAACTGATCGCCAGACAATAGAAATAATTTCCCTTTGAGAAAATGGTCGCTCTGGAGGGCGGACTCTGTATCCTGCTGACGTCCCTTCTCTCCTCAAAGCCTTCCCTCCCACCACAAAACTGCAAACATACAAGATCATGACCAGATGGTACCTCACACCTGAAAGTATTGCCAAAATAACATTGGATCATTCTCTTTCTTGCTAGAAAAAATGTGGAGAAGTAGGCTCATTCGCCCATTGCTGGTAGCAATACAAAGATATTTCTGAATACCGGCAAGACATCTTACATCAAATACGATTAATTACGGGCTATTCGATCCCATTCTCACCAGAACTAATCTTCCAGGATGTCTGGCATAAAGTTGACATACCTCAGATCCGATGAGATCTAATAACAAGTCTTTTAGTAGCTGCAAAGAGCTCGATTGCATCCATGTGGAATTCTCCTTCGGCTCCAACATGCAACAACTGGTTCAACAAAGTCTGAGATCATTACATTATGGAGAAGATCACGGATCATCTTCAAAGATTAGAGATCTACCCAAAACAGTCAAACTTCAATGAAAAATGGTTTCTTTTGGACTATGCCCTAAGAAATGACTGCCAACCGCACAACCCAATCTATCGTACATTGATATATTCTTAACTACACTGTACCACACTGCTCTTTCTTTTCTTCTTAGCTTGTTTCATACTGTGCCTAATTGTGAATTCTCTGCTTCGCAGATAGATCCTATACACCAAGGTTAACAGCAAACTCCACAAGGTCTAAATGCACTATCCAACATACTGCCTAACATACTATACTTGCTTCACTTACTAGTTAATGCATACTTTCATGTTTATGATGATGTTACAAATTTTGATGTTCTGAACAAGTTTTGATGTTTATATGTGCACTATTGTTTATAAATGTACTGTTTAAATTTCAATAAAATTTTATGAAAAATAAAAAAGCTTTCCCTCCCCAGGCACCACCTCCAAAAACTCCAAGTATTTCCCATTCTGGAGTTGGCAACCCTATGTACATTGATTAAATTATTGTTGTTGTCACCATCTTCAAGAAGGGGGGGAAAGAAGGATCTGGGCAACTACTGACCTGTCAGTTTGATGTTTATACCTGAAAAAGTTTTAGAACAAATAATCAAACAGACTGTCTTTGAGCATTTAGAAAGCATGGCTGTGATTACTAAGATCTAGCATGGGTTTCTCAAGAAAAAGTCATATCAGACTAACCTTATCTCTTTTTTTCGAGAAAGTTACTACCTTGCTGGATCAGGGGAATGCTATAGATATAGCTTATCTTGATTTCAGTAAGGCTTTTGATAAAGTTCCACACAATATTCTTGTTGACAAATTGGTAAAATGTGGTTTGGATCCTATGAATGTTAGGTAGATCTATAACTGGTTGACAGATCGCATCCAAAGAGTGCTTGTTAATGGTTCCTCATCATTTTGGAGAGGAGTGACAAGTGAAATGCCTCAAGGAGCTGTCCTGGGACCTGTTTGGTTCAACATCTTTATAAATGTTTTGGTTGAAGGAATAAAAGGAATGCTTATTAAATTTGCAGATGATACAAAAATTGGGAGAGGTACTAGCAAATATGGTAGAAGACAGAGTCAGGATATAGGATGATATTGGCAGTCTGCAAAACTGAGCTAAAACAAATAAAATGAATGTCAACAGAGGTATATGTGAAGTTCTGCATTTAGGTAGGAAAAATCAAATGCATGTTTATAGGATGGGGGAGACTTGTCTTAGCAGTAGGATGTACGAAAAGGATCTAGGGGGTCTTAGTAAACCACACACTGAACATGAGTCAGCAGTGTGATACAGGCGCTAAAAAGGCAAATGCGATTTTGGACAATATCAACAGAAGTATAGTGTCCAGATCACCTGAGGTGATGGTATCACTTTATTCTGCTCTGGTTAGACCTCAGCTAGAGGATTGTGTTCAGTTATGGGCACCACAATTTAAGGAGGATATAGACAAGCTGGAACATGTCCAGAGGAGGGCAATGAAGATGGTGAGGGGTCTGGAGACCAAGTCTTATGAGGGAAGATTGAAGGAACTGGGTAAGTTTAGCCTAGAGAGGAGATGACTGAGAGGTGATATGATAACCATCTTCAAGTATTTTAAGGGCTATCATATAGAGGATAGTGTGGAGTTGTTTTCTGTTACCCCAGAAATTTGGACCTGAACCAATGGGTTGAAATTAAATCAGAACAGTCTTCAGCTAAACATTAGGAAGAACTTCCTGACAGTTCAAGTGGTTCACCAGTGAAACAAGGCTTCCTTGGGAGGTAGTAGGTTCTCCTTCTTCGGAGGTTTTCAAACAGAGGCTAGATGACCATCTGACAGGAATGCTGATCCTATGAACTTAGGCAGATCATGAGAGGGAGGGCAGAAATAGTTGCATCAGTGCGTACTTCTCGTGGCCCTTTCCTACATGCCCAGGGAAATGCTGATCACTACTTTGGGGGCAGGAAGAAATTATTCTGCAGGCCAGTTTGGACAGGGATCCTGGAGGTTATTTTATCATCTTCTGGGCATGGAACAGGGGTCACTGGGGGTGTGGGGAGGGAGGCATTTGTTAATTTCCTGCATAGTGAAAGGGGTTGGATTAGATTACCATGGAGGTCCTTTCCAACTCTGTGATTCTATGATGGTGGGTTTGTGTGTTAAGTGTTATAGTTGCTCTGGGCCTACTAGCTTTTAACACAAAACTTGGCCTACTGATGCTACTTTTTAATAATTTTGGTTCAGGAGGTTCAGGAGGGTATAGAACAGATCCTGTGCAAACTAGAGACTCCAAACTTGCAGGGGATCTATGGCTGATGCTCTTCTACTTGCCCTCCAAGTTTAGTGAGGATTGGATTTACGGGCTCCAAGTTATGGCTTCCCAAAGAAGCTACTCCCAGGTAAGTGCTTTTTGGAGAGATGATAGGCACAGGTTCAGGAGTGTATAGAACAGATCCTGTTCAAGCTAGAGACATCAAAATCACAGGAGACCTCCTCCTGATGTTCCTCTACATGCCCCCTAAGTTATGTTCCTTTGAAGTTTGGTAAATGTTGTGATTGAGCAGAGAAATTTTGTTTGGAAATGTATCTGTTCATGAACCACCACAAACAGCTTGAAAGTCTGTGGAAAGTTTGTGCCAGTTGACCAGCCACAAACTTCAGTTTGTGGAGCATGAACCAGCCAAAATTTGTGAGTCAGTTTGTGCCCATCCCTATATCTGATTGTGAAGACTATGCAGGAGTTGCAGCTGATGCACTATGACACACAGTAATGCACAACCAATGCCAGCAAGTGATGTTGTCAGCCACAGGCTGCTTAAGGATCTGACCCACCAACAGCCAAATATGACCCCTTGGCTCTACTCATCATGGCTCAGCCAGATTGCCTCTGTAAAGTACCCACTTGGCACTATATCTAATCAATTTAAATTAGCTTATTTCTTCTAAATGAGGCATAAAGCTCCTACCCTGGTGGGACTCCTCCTGGCTGGACACTTACTTTGCAGAACCCAGATGAAACATAAAGCTTTGCAAAATCCTGTTTGCTGCAACAGTTCCTGACACAGCACCCTGTTGTTAATGCTATTTAATTACATGTAATACATACTCCTTAATTTTCAGCAGTAAGCCCACCCCTCCAAATGGACTATTTATTCTGCACCTGCTGAATTTTTTGAGAGTTGCTATGATAACCATCCATCATAGGATTAAAATGGTATTAGAGAGTTTCCCCCCATTCTAATCTTATCCTCCTTTGACCTCACTGGAATGATTCCGAATAACACTAACTGGACCACTAACACTATATCTGCTTGTTTTGAGCCTATCTGCTATAGAAAGTCTGAAAGACTGGTTTCCTCAGACAGAGATTTACAGAACTGGAATGGACCTCAAATTCACTGAATCTAATCTTCTACCTAAAAGGAAATCTGTGGCCTCTTAGCCCCTTATAGGTTAGGGTTCAGCTGAAAGGGGAAACAATCATGAGAGCATTCAGAAACAGTAAAAAGTGCCCGCCCTTTCAGCAATCCGAAATCAGATGAAAGAGCTCTCCCATTTAGAATTAGTAAAACCTGATGCAGGAATTATCGCTCTCATTTTCATCTGACTTCATCATGTAGCCAAATCTAATTGGCTACACAACACTGTAACCTCTTCGTCTATAGTATGGGATTCCTGATTGACTAGGGTGATAGTTTCCAGGAAGACTATAAGGTAAAGGTAAAGGTTTCCCTTGCTTGAAAGCCAGTTGAATCTGACTCTAGGGGGCAGTGCTCATCTCCGTTTCAAAGCCGAAGAGCCAGCACTGTTCGAAGATGTTTCCATGATCATGTGGCCAGCATGACTAAATGCCGAGGTGCATGGAACACTGTTACCTTCTCACTGAAGCTACCCCTATCTATATACCTGCAAATTCTTGCTTTCGAACTGCTAGGCTGGCAGGAGCTGGGGCCAGAGATGGGAGCTCACTCTGTCACAAGGCACTTAGGTCTCGAGCTGCCGAACTACAGATCTTCCAGTCTGCAGCTCAGTATCTTAACCTCTGAGCCACTGTGGCCCCCAGGAAGGCTATAGCCCAGTGATAAAAAAAAGATGGTAACGGCAGCAAAGAACATCAACAAGGAAGAAAGTATGAAGTATATTTCCCATAACACATATTCTCCCCCACACCCAACAACAGACATAAACTTTAATCTGGAAACATGAAATAGGTAGTGGTCACACAGTCACCACCTCAAATTTCTCTGTTATTTTTTGTAATACAGAAATTTGATCAGACATCCCATCCTTACCCCACTTCACTCCGCACATACCCCATGGAGGACCAATCAGACAGCAGCCATGGAGTGGGCGCTTTTTCTTTATCATTTATTCTTTGAGCATGCACATAAGCGCTCATGGGAAGTATCACTTCAAACTCCTGGCAGCTTTTGGCCAATGGAATTGCAGGATAAGGCTGCTGAGATTTGTAGTGCATCTGTGAGGGTTGTGTTTCTTAAACCATGCTTTTTAAAAATTAAGTGTTTCAAAAATTTCAAAGCCAGGGGGAGAGCATAAAGAAGCCTCATGCCGTGTCCTGTGTGCTGACATTTTTATTTAAAAGCTTGGAGCAAAGCTGGAGTCATGGTGTTGTTCTCAGGCTGCCTCTCTCCCTCCTGCCTCTCTGAAAAAAAACACAACTTTTCAATTAACCCCTTTCCCAACCGTATCTGCCGCAAAGCTGTAGGCAGAAAAAAAAGCTGAAACACATAGGCATCTTTGTTTGGAAGGTTTTAAAAGGTTTTTAAAAGAGAAACACATGGGGCGAAGATCTGCTTAAGCACACACCACAAAATGAATTTTTTAAAATGGCACCAACGCAAGTGTGCTCTCTAGCTTTCCAAACAGCTGGATTGCTCAAGAGAAAGTTCAGACAACAGGAATTGCGTGGTGAGACCAGTTCAATCCATAAAGGTCTGCTCTTTTTCCAGTGTTGGGAAAGTCAGCTGTGAGTATGCGCAACCACCGACTGCAGAATAGGAGCCAGATGACACTGTCTGAATGATCAATTTTAATCCATAAGGGAGAAGCAATGAAATTGGGTCAAATAGCCTGTCTGATCACAGCCATAGATAAACATCAACACAATTCTATTAATCCCATCATTAGCCACTAATGCCATGCTGAACTCGGACCTGGGAGTCCCAGGTTTCAATACTAACTCAGCCACGGACCTCACCGGGTGACCTCGGGCCCGTTGTTTTGATGCCACCTAACCAATCTCGAAGGATTATTATGATGGGTAAAATGGAGGCAGGGAGAACCATGTGTGGCACCTTGAGAGCCCTGGGGGATGGATGAGAGGATCTGAGGTCTGAATACATGCTATAATATGAAATAGCTTAAGCCAAGAGGTCTAGTTGTTGTTGTTTTTCCTCGCATTTTTCCTCTCAGTTTTGCTGGGCCTGTCAGGCTCGGGTTGTCCATGTGTAACTCTGTGCCTTGGCAGTTTGGACTCCGTTTTAATGTCCTTTCACTGTAACCGCTTTTTGCCTTTTGCCTTGGTATGAGTGCGCTTACCTTACCCCTCGCCTAACACTACATTCCGGTAGGAGGGGGGAGAGTGTATGTGTGTAGGAGTAGGCTCACTTGCAGATGTGACTTTCTATTGAGCCCTCAAGAGACGCTTTCCCACGGGAAGGTGTCCTTGGGAGATACAACTTTGATTAGCTAAAGGTGGACCTCTTGTCTCTTGGTCTATGTAAGCTTGCTGACATGTATGCGTGGAATGTGTGATTGTAACTATAACCAATTTTCCCGCCTTCCCGTCTCAGACCTGACAAGAGATTCATTCCCTGCACATCTCATATCTTCCAATAAACTTTTCAAACCCGAAAGTTGCGTGAAGAGTGAGTTGACTTGACGGGGACCCTGACGCTAACGTGGAGAAACAGAGCAGGTAAGGCAATGGGAAAAGCCTCCTGCTCTCTGTAACTTCTGTGTATCATCTGATAAAGGTGCAGGCCAGTAAAGCAACAGTAATAGCCCCAGCTATTAGAATAATTCAACTTGATCCAGTGACTTTCTTCCACACGAAATAGGGTTAGGGTTATGCCCAACATGCTATCACTGAATCCATCACCTCCTTTGCATAAGCTAGATTGAAGTCCAGTAGCGCCTTAGAGACCAACAAGGATTTCACGAGTGTTAAGATTTTCAAGAGTATTAAGCTTTTCAACAGTATTAAGCTATCAAGAGTCCAAGTTCCCTTTGACTAGCTCTGCTACTACAGACCAGCAGGGCTAACCTCTGAAACTATCCTTTGCATGAGGCTACTATCCATCCAGGGCAGTTTCCACACCACCTTCCTGGGTTGTCATGCACACACAAGAAGCTCAATTTGCAAATAACTGCTACAGAGCAATGGCAGAGTAATGCACCACAGTGCATGGATACAAAAAATCTCTTACATTTTCAAGGAGGTCAGAGCAGTGGACATGGTCTCTCTCCTATTTTAACCTCACAAGAAGCCAGCGAGGTAGGTAGGGCCAAGAGATAGCAACAGATCTGAGGTCAGCCATTGAACTTCAGGGCTGATTTGGATCCAGGTCTCCCCAAGTCTCATCCAATTTTTTAACCACGAAACCAGTCTGAGAGCCAGTTTGGTGTAGTGGTTAAGTGTGCGGACATTGATCTGGGAGAACCAGGTGTGATTCCCCACTTCCCCACTTGCAGCTGCTGGATGACCTTGGGCAAACCATAGTTCTGTCAGTTCTGTCCTTGAAAGAGCAGTTCTCTCAGAACTCTCTCAGCCCCACCTACCCCCACTGGGTGTCTGTTATGGGGAGGGGAAAGGAAAGGAGTTTGTAAACCATCCTGAGACTCTGAGAGGAGGGTGGGGTATAAATCCAATCTCCTTCTCTTCCTCTTCCTCTTCTTCATAACAGAACATCCAAAGCTCAATATGCTTGTGTGATTCATGTTAAAATGGCTACAGAAATGTTAAAGCCACCGCTCAAATGACATGGGACTACACCTTTGAGTTCAGGGGCAGATAGCTGAAAGAGTGAGTCCTCCCCAGTTTAGCCTCAGAGGCACCACTATTAGAAATATTCAGATATGTACATATATACCTCTATAAGGAGAAGGGAGGTTCATATTTCAAACAAACCAGCTACTCAAGTCATAGCTAAAGCTATTATTATTGCCTACAATATCCACACAATTGTAGTAAAAGTTGGGGGAAGTGCATGTTGTCAATGTTTACAAACCTTCTGCAGCTTCAAGGCCAGCAGATGTCCTATCAACCTATCCTCATTCTTCTGTATACCCTGGTGATTTTTAACAGCCTACATGGAAACTGGAGATACATGATTAATGATAAGAATGGGGGGCACTTGTTGACTGGGCTGAAGAACATGGCTTGTCTCTCATTTTTGACGCTAAAGACAGAGGCACCTTCAGATCAGAGGCATAGAACAGAGATTCCAATTCTGATTTAACATTTGTCTCATCTGACCAGAGAAGTCAGCCCCTGCCTATATCCAGACATGTTCTTGAGGCTTTCCCACACAGCCAGCATCAAACTGTAATCCTCAAGCTACGAATATAAATACCACTTATCAGGTATTTTCCAAGACCGTGATGGAACTTTAAGAAGCTGAATTGGAAAGGTTTCAGTTAAGATCTGGATAGATATCTTGGATGGGTCTCACCAACACACAATAACTACCACCGATTCATTGAAGCTGTTATATATATGGCCAAAAACACATTCCTCAAGGATATCGGAAAGAATATATTCCGACTTCCAGTCAACAGCGTGGCAATGGCAGCCACTACTCCCGAGGTTCGGGAGAGTGGCTAGCACATCAGCGGTTTGGAGGGGGGCTACAGAAGTGGCCCCTCCACAGAACCCTGGGTAAGGGTTCCTAGCCAGAGGGCTTTTAAGGAGTTGCCTCTTCGGCGGCAGAATGCCGCAGAATTGAGGCGCTCCTTCACCCTAACGGTCCTACCGCTGGTGGCCGAATGGTGTGAGCTAGGCTGACTGGGGCAAGCAGAGGAGATCGGGCGAGATGCGACAACTGAGGCGAGGCTGCAGGTAGCCGAGGATGAACGTGAGTTCAATGTAAGCGATTTAAGGAAGAAACGGCAAATTCCCTGCCCCTTTGTCTCACCGGTTTGGAGGGAGTTCCCCCCCACACACGAGCGGCAAATAGAAGAAAAAGGGTGGGCACAGGGAAAATAGAAAAGCAGTTTGGTTTTGAGAGACTTACCAGAGCGGATTTTACACATAAGCGAATTTCAGAGGTGGTGAAGGAGCGGTTGGTTCCTGTAAACAATAATCTAAGATGTCGAGCGTCGGGAAGAGGGTAGCGAAACCAAAACCTCTGGGTGGTCAGAGTCCCAGGCCAGAAGAGGAGGGGCCAGATGTCATAAGACTACTAGCGGATACGCTCAAGCCAGTCATGGATCAACTCACTGGCATTAACCAGCAGTTAGCCGTTTTAAACCAGACGATGGCAGCGCAGCAGCTCCAAGTGGCGGAAACGGTTAAACAAATGGAGCAGACAATTGCAGAAGTGAAGGAGATGCACTCCGAACATAGAAAGTTGAAGAAAAGAGTGGATCAAGTGGTGAATAAGCAAAACCATCAAGAATATAAGCTTTTGTCCTTGCAAATGGAAAAAGCTAATATGATCCTCAGATTTCAAGGGGTGCCAGAGTCCTCGAAGGAAGATTTAAAGAAGCTCCTTAGTGATCTTCTCGCACCAGTTGTAGGCTTAAAAGCGGAAGAAATTATGCACGACATTGAAGCAGCGTATAGGGTGTATTCAAACTACACCAAAAAGCATAGCCTACCTGGTGAAATATCAGTCAGATTTTCAAGAAGACAAACTAGGGATGCAATTTTACGAGCAACCTCGGCAGCTCCATTGAAAATGGGGAACGACAGTATCAAGGTCTTAAAGGACATACCATTCGAGATTCGTCAGAAGCGGAAAAGTTACAAGGACTTGATACTCTTTCTCCAAACCAACCAAATCAGATATAAATGGGTAGCCCCGGAAGGAGTGGTCTTTAAGATGAATGATAAGAGAGAGAAGATTGACTCTGTGTTTAAAGCCAAGGAATTTCTCAAACGTCACCTGGGGACTAAAGAAGACGGCGAAACTGGTTCGAGTGGCTCTGTTCCCTCTGAGACGGATGAGGACCTGGCAGCAGAAGAAGGTGCTGATGCCCGAAGACCAGCTTATGCACTTAGGGACAGGAAACTTAAGTAAAGGCAGAAGGTCTCTGAAATTGGCCTTTATGAAGCGAGTTTGAGAGATGCTCTGGAATACTCTCATAACAACTAATCAACTAATTTTGAAACAGGGAAAGTTAGACAGGAACTCGTGGTATTCATGCATGCTAACTGTGTAGTACTAACATAGATGCTAACGGGGTGGAATGATCTCCTACTCTTGGGTTTTTAGTTTAGTGTGGGTTTGCTTTTCTTTCTCCCTTAGTGTTAGTCCCCCCTCCTTTTTTCTTTAGTTTGTAGTCTATATAAAATGCAAATAAATAAAAAATCCCCTTCGGGGGGCTTTAAAAAAAAAAAAAGGAAAGAATATATTCCAGGCTGGAGCGATCAGAGCAAGAAGCTATATCAAAATTTCCTTGACAGCGTTTTTTTTTTCTGGTTTATGGCAGCTTGCACTTGGACGCATCCCATCAATCCTCTGATGGAGATGTGCCAAGCCATGATGATCAGGAGGGGTCTTGGCTGGTTCCAGACCCCCCAGGAGTCTCTGTAGAAGACCCCCAGCCTGGGGAGCAGGGACAAGCCTCTCCTGAGGTGACGGCTTAAGAATCAAGGCTTGCCCATCCCTGAGAGGTCCTGATGCTGGGGAGCCAGCTTGGCGATGAGAGCTGACCCCCAGATGAGTGGACAAGAGGAACTCTTACAATGAACAAGCACAACTTAACAGTGAGTCAAGCAAACTTCCCCCCAAGCGATAAGGTCTCTGACTGCTAGATCGATACGAGAAGAAGCGGTGGGTGGGGAAGGGCTGGAGATCCACCCCCAAAGCAAAATGGTCCATAAGCAAAAAAAAAAAAAAAAAAGACATAGAAAATGAAACTAACTGCACGAGATTTTTACTGAGCTTGAGAGGCGCAATTCAATCCAAGATGCATTGAATTCGGGCAAACTTGACTTTAAAACTAAAAACTTTCTTTTTCATAAACAACGGCTGGTAGAGGGAGGAGAACCACACCGGATAAAAAACTTCCAACAGGAAGTGCTATACCAATGACTCCCACCCAGCCAGATGCGGCTGCTGACTTTCCTAATATGTTGGCTTCAGCATTACACCCTCTGCTGGAGCAGATATCAAACATCAATAGCAAGCTGGATTCCGTGCAAAAGCAGCTGTGACACATGGAAAAACGGGCTGACAAGACAAACAACAAGATAAAGAAAGTTGAAACAAGGACTAAAGTTATCGAGCAAAACATGGAAGAAGAAAAAAGAGAAAGAAATACGGATAAAAACCAGTTGTTGCAACTCCAACTGGAAAAATCCATGTATGTTCTACACTTTCAAGGTTTACTGGAACAGAAAGGAGAAAACTTAAAGATAATCTTAAGTGAAGCAAAAGCATCACTTTCAGTTCTCAAGCCAGAGCACCTCCAGAAGGACATGGACCTGGTTTATTGTACATACCCGGACTTTATAAGAAAAAAAACAAACTGCCTGGCTAAATATATGTGAAATTCTCCAACAGAACTATGAGAGAACATGTCATGAAAGCCACATCGAGGAAAACACTAAAAGTCAAGGAGGAAGAAATCAAAATCCTAAAAGATATTCCATTTGAGATCCAGAAACGAAGACGCCAATATAAAGACTTAATTCTTTTCCTTCAAAACAAAGCAATTGCATACAGATGGACTTTCCCAGAATGACGTGTTTTCAGTTTCAATTATAAGAAAATTAAAGTTGATTCTGTCCAAAAGGCCAAAAACTTTTGGAAACAACAATTAAACCTAAATAAAGATGATAATGAAGAAGAGGAACTCAGTGAGGAAGAATTGGATAATACCTCAAGTTACTCCAGCAGTACAACTGAAACTTCAGAATCTGAGAAAGGAGCAGCAGCTCCTAAGACACTAAAAGCAAAGAAGAAGTGCAAGAAATAAATGTAAGATAATGGATTATAAAACACCTGAACTTACCGTAACTTTATTTCATAATACAGAAGTCTGAAACTTGTGTTTTTTATAGGCATTCCAGGAGTTACAATTAATTGTAACTTATTGCATAAAGCTTGTCTTAGATTTTAGTTGTGTTCCCCATTCCCCTTCCTTTAGGATGTATTTTTGTAAAACCAATAAAATATTATTAAAAAACCCACAAAATTTCCTTGACAGCAAAGACCAAGTAAACTACTCCATGAGCCAAGTAAACTACTCCATGAGCAGAGGTCTGTCAGTAGCTATTAGTCACAAAGTACAGATATGGACTCTGGGGCAAGTGATGCTCTGTATTCTTGGTGCATGGGGGTGGTCAACAGTGGGAGGGCTTCTAGTGTCCTGGCCCCACTGGTGGACCTCCTGATGGCACCTGGTATTTTTGGCCACTGTGTGACAGAGTGTTGGACTGGTTGGGCCATTGGCCTTATCCAACATTGGCTTCTCTTATGTTCTTAACTCAACATTACACACAGACATAAATGGACCGAAGCAACTGTGGATTTGGATTTCAGGCATCACAGTAGGAACACTTGGAGGCTGCTAAAAAAAAAACCGAAACCCAAGTGCTCCAAGGAAATCTGGAGGTAACATCAAACCAGATAGCTGCCCAACTGGTATCCCTATCCAGAGCTCCAAAGGACTGAGATTTTACTATCAGGATTTTAAAAAAAGAACCTCCAGATTTTGAGAAGCACCTGCTCTGAAGACTGCAAGCTGTCAGGGGGTTTCAGTGCTGATGAGATTTCTAAGGCACTGAAGGACATCAATCATGGAAAGGCATCAGGCTTTGACTGCATCCATAATGAGTTCCTGATCAATAGTGACATGTTCACTACAAAGTGGCTTGCAAAGTTTCTCACTGACATCATGAGAACAGGAAGACTCCCACAGGAATTCAAGAAAGCAAAGATAGTTGCTATTCTGAAATCTGGAAAACCAAAACATCTGATAGAATGTTACAGACCTATTTCCCTTCTGAGCTCCTGTTATAAACTCCTCGAGAGGCTAAACCTGAACAGAATTAGTGACAGAACGAACATGTCCTATAGAGCAAGAAGGATTTAGACCCCATCATAGTTGTGAAGACCAGGTTCTCAGCTTAAAAAACTTTAATTGAGGCAGGGTATCAGAAGTGTCTTAAGACATCAGCAGTTTTTGTTGATTTGGCTACCACCTATGACACAGTGTGGAGGGATGGTCTGCTGTACAAGTTTTTACAAGTTTTCCCCTGCAGATCTTTATTCTGACTCTTAAATAACATGTTAAGTGATAGAACTTTCCAAGTAATTAATAATCAGTCAATTAGCAAGCAGAAGAAACTGAATAACTGTCTACCCCCAAGCTCAGTCCTTGCTCCAGTTCTTTAAAATCTATACATCTCTCATGTTCCCAAGACGATATCCAGGAAGTTTGCTTATGCTGATGACATGGTGATTGCAGTAAGGCACAAATCGATTGAAGGGATTGATGAAATACTGACTAGGGACTTTGAAATTTTGGCTGACTACTACTGTAAACGTTGGCTCATCCCAAGTCCAGGAAAAAACAGAATGCTCCTGTTTCCATCTCAATAACAATCTTGCCAACCATGAACTGAATGTCTACCTTAATGACACATTACTTACACACAACCATACACCTAAATACCCTGGCCTTACCCTGTACAGGACCTTGAGCTATAAAGACCATCTTATCAATGTAGCAGCGAAAATACACATGCTAGACAACATTCTCAAAATATCATGTGGTGCAACTTGGGTATATCTGTTACAACACTTAGATGCTCAGCTTTGGGGTTGGTGTATAGTACTGCAGAATATGGTACTTCAGAATGTCCCAACAGCCTCCATGTCCACAATACAACGCAATACAACAATGAGAACCATCAGTGGTTGTATTAAACCCACTCTGACCTACTGTCTACCTACTTTGTGCCATATCACACACACACACCCGCGTCTCCAAAGGCAAGATGTTCTTCATAAATACAGAAAGATAATCAAATGCCCATCCATAAAGACATGGCTGACGTGGGCCTATCCAGAATGAAGTCCCAACACCAAGCAATAAGATCTGCATCAATCATGCAATCACAAAATGTTGATCTAGGAAATGAATGGTTGTGAACATGGATGCAATCAATTTCACCCAGTATATATAACCTGATAAACACCAAGAAGAGGCCTGCAAGATTTGGCCTGCCACATAAATTATGGAGGATAGCTAACAGACTACAAACAGGCTTTGACAGTTGTGCGGACCTGTTGTTTAAATGGGGCAGAATACCAGGACCCAAATGTGATTGTGATGTAGTTCACCAAACTTATTTCCCATCTGTCACAGGAATGTGAGTATTGTGCTTCCCAGGGTGGAGTGATGAAGGTGTTTGTACTCTCCTCGGCTGCAATTGAGTGGACTGAAAAAATTAGATATTAGTATTTAGGGGGATTGCCCAATCTGTCTGCATACCCTCTGTATCTACTTAAATATTTTATATTATTATCTGCTTCCTGTGTGTAACTCTGCCATACAGTAAATACATAAATATTCTATACTGTGATCTTCAAAGAAGATCTGCACATCAGAACCATGTGTGATGTTAGCCTGACAGCTGCTTCTGTGGTGCAAAGTGGGCGTGGGGGTGAGAGTGAAGAAGGGACAGTGGGAAAAGAATGTTTACCCATTACCCCCTTTGGCCATTTTTCTGTCAGCTGTCTTCCTCACTAAATTGACTCATTTCTACCCCAGTCTTTATATATATCTATATGTACAGGGCTCTCTTTCTAGCAGGAACTCCTTTGCATACTAGGCGACACCACTAATGTAGCCAATCCTCCAAGAGTTTACAGAGCTCTTCTTACAGGGCCTACTGTAAGCTCTTGGAGGATTAGCTACCTTAGGGGGTGTGTCGCCTAATATGCAAAGGAGTTCCTGCTACAAAAAGAGCCCTGTATGTATGTATGTGTGTGTGTGTGTGTATGTATATATATTTCAAAAACATAACCAGTATATAACTTAAGTTACATAAGATTTTTGCAAGTCTATTAATCTAACTAATTTTTAACCAATTATACACTCTTGACCATCGTTCTAGATAAAGTTCTTCATCTTTTCCTAATAAAGCCACATTCAGTCTGTCCATTTCTGCTAGTTCCAACTTTTTGGATTATCTCCTCTTTTGAAGGAGTCCTCTCTGTTTCCCAACATGTAGCCGGTAAAATCCTAGCTGACGTTAAAATATATGTCATCGTATACAATTCATTCTGATTATAACCGTCAGGAATCATATTTAACAGGAAGATTTCTGGTGTTACAGCTAAATTTATATTAGCTAAATTTCTAAATTTATATTAGCTAAATTTCTAAATTTATATTAGCTAAATTTCTACCCCGGTCTTGACCCGTCATCCCAGAGGGGTAATAGTGTTAGTTTGTAGCTAAATGTGAAAATAAACAGAAGACCACCATACAGGCCAATGTGCTTTTGTTCCAACATAAGTGTTCATGGACTGCAGTCCACTTCATCACATGTGATGAGTGAATCCTGATTCTCCATGGAATGGATTCACTGACAGCATCTGAAGAAGTGAACTCGAGTCCATGAATGTTCACCCTGAAAGAAAGAAAAAAATCCCCTGTTTACAAGACTCCTGCTTCTTCTTGACCAGTGTTTTCCTGGCAAATAAAGATCTACAGTCCTCTAGAGGATAGAGAAGCAAGGTGTGTATTTGTGTGTGTGCGTGGGGGGGGGGGGCGGTGCCAGAAAAAAAATTCTTGGCATGGACAGAGTTTTTCTCCCAATGCCACTTCACTGTATGGAGCAGCCACTGGCCTAACGTTTCCCCCAGCTGAAGTGCAAAATGGTACGGGTCCATGTTCTCTCTGCTTTGCCACCTCATCACATCTTTTGCCCGATTAAGACAAGCCCCAGTTACGCCAACCGTACCGTCATTCACCTGAAATGACCTCCGAGAAGAGTTCTACCATCCCCAGTATTATGCTCACAGCATCAGTGTTGGAGCAGATTAAAGGATATGGCACATCCGAGAACAATTTGCTGGACTCCCTCCTGACAGTCTAAAATTGTTATCTTTCACATTTTAAGCGTATGAGAAATTAGAAAATATTATTACCATAGTGTCAGTGCTGCGAACAAAAGTACTTCCACCATTCATTTTAAAACAATAGCATTTTTTTCCCCCTGGATAAGCACAATACGATTCTAGTGTAGTGGAGAAGGGGAAAAGATAAATAAAACTTTTCTTACCCTTCGCACATCCTTGCCAAATGTTTCGCTGTAGCTGGTTCCAAGAATTTCAAATTGGACATAAGGGTTGGCTCCGTCTTCTCTGAACTCCATGACACCGGTGAGTCCCGTGATATGACCCTAGAAGAAGAAGAGAAGAGATTGGATTTATACCCCGCCCTTCGCTACCCAAAGGAGTCTCAGAGCGGCTTACAAATTCCTTTCCCTTCCCCTCCCCACAACAGACACCCTGTGAAGTAGGTGGCGCTGAGAGAGCTCTGACAGAAACGGCTCTTTTTCAAGGACAGCTGTGCCAGAACTATGGCTTGCCCAAGGTCATCCAGCAGCTGCTAGTGGAGGAGTGGGGAATCAAACCCGGTTCTCCCAGATTAGAGTGCACACACTTAACCGCTACACTACACCTAAAGGAACAGGGTGCACAATATTAGGACCCAAAAAGAAACCTCAAAATGTCTCGCAAATATGGGTTCATTGAGCAAATGCTTTCCACAGCTTGCCGGGTGACTTTGGCCAATCACACTCTCTCAACCAAACCCACCTCACAGGGCTGTTGTTGTGATGCTACACTGGAGGAGAGGGGGAGGATGTAAGTTGCTTTGGGTTCCCATTGGGAAGAAAGGTGGGGTATAACTGAATTAAACAAATAAATAACAGTCTCTGCCAGGCAGGGAATATATTAGTCACATCCTCCAAGAGGGAAGAAAGAGAAGTTGTGCTGTTGTGATGGGAATGGGGGGATTCCCAAGGAAAGGGGAAGTGTCAGTGGGAAACGTTTGGAGAAGGAAAGAAAGCATTCAGCAATGTTGTGAAGAGGCGGGGAGGCGGAGAACCAACACTAGAGCACCCTTTTGTGTTGAGGTTCACCCACTATTTGATTTTTGTGCCAAGAATCACTCCACCTTAGCCTTGCCCAGTGTTGGAATAAAGACACACCTGAGGCAGCGAGTCCTCCTGGTTTCTTTGAGCCCAGCCACCCAGCAGCAGGAAGAGGCTATGAGCGGGCTGGTCAGAGGCTCCTGCCCAAAGCTCCTTAGCAATGCTCAGGGCTCTTTTTGTAGCAGGAACTCATTTGCCTATTAGGTGACATACCCCTAATGCAGCCAATCCTCCAAGAGCTTACAGTAGGCAAAGGAGTTCCTGCTACAAAAAGAGCCCTGGCTACGCTGAGAAGCTGGCTTTGTGGTTCTCGTGCTTGCTCTGGCTGGTCTTTAGGCTTTTCCCTTGATCCTGTTGCCCCTCAAAACAGAACTCTGAAAGTTTGTCTACAAAGTGAATAAAAGACTGATACTGGCCTTCCATCAGCTTACTCTTACCTTCTTAATGGTCTCCAGCATGGATCGGCCTCCGTTCCAAGGCTTGGTGGATTTTCTCATGCAGTTCAAGCTTGCCATGCTGTGCCATTTCCTGTCTTCTAGCTTCCTGTGGAAGGCGTTGGCCAACATGAGCACACTGTCATAGAGATAGAGGTTGGACACCTGCAAAGGAAGACAAGAGCAAAGTGGATGAGAGTGTTAAGAAAACTGCCGCAGGAATCTTGACTGCATTTAAAGATATGGGGCATACGGAACTGATTCATATGGAACTTAAATGTCATGTATCCTACCACTCCACTGAGCAATGCTTGAAGCCTTCCTTCTGCCTAAAGTAGGATACATGCCATTGCAAGTTCATCAACCAAGTACGTACTTATTGCTTCTCTTTTAAAGCTTCACAAAAGCCATCCAGGACTAAGCAGTGGCAGAACATACACATTAAAAAAAAAAAGTTAGTTCCTGGTGCCTCCAGTTGAAAGGTAGGAGGTTCAGAACAGGCAGCCAGAGAGCACAGAGATCTCTTGACAGTTGGACTACACCACGCTAAACTAGATGGATCAAAAGTGTGACCTAGTAAAAGGCAAATTCCTGTTCCTGAGTGGAATTCTTCCCTGGCTAATGCATCCAGAGTTTTCAACATAGTGAAAAAGTACATAACTAATCGTCGCTACTGCCTACACATGTTCCAAACCACCATCTCAAAGTCCTACCATATTATATATGCAAGAGAGTTATTATCAAAAACATAATATAGGGCTTTCTGTTCCAGAACTAACATTAGAGAGAAGTCAGTTGGTAAAATATGGCACAAGTCGAGAGAGTTGTACTCCTGACGCTCTCAAGCTCTTAATGCTCTACACCGAGCTGGAATCGTCTCAGAAATTGTGGTGCATTTAGATCTGATGGCTGCCGCTATCCAATCGCCAACAGCTTCCCACAGTTAGCCATGACTGGGTAATCTGCTTTCCCCCCAACAGAATTGCATAACTGAATGCTCATTAATGTGCTAGGCTGAAACTATGGAGCCAATAGGACACTGCAGGGATGCTACTCTTCCCGGGCCGCTTCACTCACTTCAGAAAATTGGTATCTGGCTTCGCCTCTACCATCTTGAAATCATACCTTGGTGACCAAACACAAACAAACCATTACCAAATATCAAAGAGCCAGGGCTCTTTTTGTAGCAGGAACTCCTTTGCATATTAGGCGACACACCCCTAATGTAACCAATCCTCCAAGAGCTTACAGTAGCCCCTGTAAGAAGAGCTCCGTAAGCTCTTGGAGGATTGGCTACATTAGGGGTGTGTCGCCTAATATGCTAAGGCGTTCCTGCTACAAAAAGAGCCCTGCATATAAGCTATGTTAGTATGTATAAATATGAGACACTGTCTGGGGAGCTCTATTTTTGTGCCCAAATTCAAATTGAGACAGAGGCACCTGCCCCTGTTGCCACACCCTGGGTAAGTTCTCGCAGGCACGTTCTTAGAGATGTGTACAGAGCCATTATTTCATTTTTCAGCTTGTTTTGTTCTTGAGTAACATGATAAAAGCTCAATTATCATAGAATCACGGAATCACAAAGTTAGCGGGGGCCATACAGGCCACCCAGTTCAACCCCTTGCTCAGCACAGGATCAGCCTAGGGAATCCCTGAGAAGTGTTTGTCCAGATGCTGCTTAAGACTGCCAGCGACTTGATTATCCAGAATGCTAATTTCACCGGCATTACCCAGAGGGCAAACTCCTCTCCTTTGCCCACCATGCCTCTGTGTCCTCAGGTCCCTTTTTCACCTTGATGCCTCAGGGGATTGCTGGGTTTCTGACAGATGGCACTGCCAGCTGATTTCAGCCTCAGACACCTCCTTCCCACTCAGCCTTCTCGAGCTGTTGGTAGCCAGCTGCCTTGAAGGACTGATGGACAACTGGTCAGTTTCTCAGCCGGCTACACAGGATGGATTGAGAGGAAGGGAAAGTGTCTGACTCAGTGTGGGTGCTGTCGCCGTGCCATCCTGATTGGGATGGGGTTTGGTTGCTGCAGATTCCTGGGGGGGGGGCATGGCAGAACAATTACCTTCAGTATCTGGGACATTTAAGAAAAACAATATTTTTATTATTTTTAATAAAACATATTACAAACGTTAGAATCAGTTATACTTCAAACTGTTACTGGTTACATATGTCAATACAACATTAAAATACTTTCTTAAAAGAATAACAAGCCTCGATAATACGGATTATTCGGAATTATATTTCTTTCTGCTGAATATCCTATTACTGGAAACCATAGCATTTGAAATGATTTTTGATAGCTTGCTAGATTAGTAGGCATTGTGTGCAAAGTAATTTTTCCTAATACAAAGTGGTCCCATAGTTTCTTTTGCCACATTAACAGAGCGGGGCAAGACTTGTCTCTCCATTTTTTCGCAATTACAATATGTGCAATAGCTAACAAATAAGATATGGATTTTACAGTGTTTTTATTCTCTATAGAGTTTACCCAGTATGCAAGGAGGGTTTTTTCCTGGAGTTTCTGGTAAAGTAGAGCCTGTGATTATGTAAATATGTTTAAAAATTTGATTCCAATATTGTTTAATAAGTGGACAGAGCCACCAACAATGTAAGTAGTTCCCCGTTTGCCCACACCCTTTCCAGCATTTCCAGTATCTGGGACATTTGATTAACTGGCAACTGCCATTCTCTATGAATGTAGGGTAACAAAGCTTTTACTGGAAAAAACACATTTTCATTATTATTACCTGTTTTCTATATTATATTTGGTTTTAATTCCCAAGTACAAGTGTGTAGAAAGTCTGTTTTTAATCAAAGAGAGCATATAGGTGAAAGGCAGCAAAGTCCTGCCATCTCTCATAACTTACCTTACTGTGTTCTGGAGCTTGAAGCATGTCTCTCCCAACCAGGTTTCTGAATTAGAAATGAGCCAAGCTGGGAGAAGAATGTTTCAACTTCCACAGTAAGGTATGAGGCAGAATAGAATTAGCTTTCCTTGCCTGTGTGCTTGAGAGACCCCTCTATCCCCTCTTTTCTTTACATGGCCTGACTGTCTTTTCTCCATGCTGAAGCTAATAGTCATTTGGAAGAAGGAATTGTATTGGGAAATACATACTTCTAAATAAAAATATGCTAGGAAATCTCAGATATCTGATCTTTATCCATTACATAGCGGAATGCCAGATCCTTCTTTATCACAGATCTCTCACATCTCATCTGATCTGGACATGCTTTTCAGTATGAAGGGGAACATCTGCCTCTATCCCACCCCACTGTCTCCTCTGAAGCAGCCTGCCTGCTTTCCAGAAGGTACAAGCAACAAGAATGCTTCATTGTCCTATAGGCATGCCATTTATGAAGGGGATGCTGCACAGCCAAGCCTCTCCCTCTATGTAACCCCCATTAACAGTCTTCAAGAAAAAAACAAGAAAATCTTGCAGGTGTGCTGCCTCAACACCCACCAGTGTCTGTATTTTCCCCCACAGTCAGAATAAAGAAATCCACACAGATGTGTTGGTATAAATAAAGGGCAGCTTTATTAAATTTAACTTTAAATGATGAACTGTAACTCAGCAAGGGCCAACTAAAAACATAAGGGATAAACCTTGGTCCCTTTCCTGGCCAGCTATGGGCGAGCCACTGTGCCCATGATGCCAATGATAGTATGGTCATTGCCAGGCAGCAAGACATGGAAATAACCCCCAAAAGGAAGCCAGCTACCTCAGGCCACAAAACTTGAAGGGGAGGCCAAATCCAAGGGGCATTGCAGGCTGTTTGCATTCCCCTCCTGCCCACAGATGGTTTTTGCCAAATGTGCCCTCCCTTCAGTCAAGGGGGGGGGTCTGCCTACTGGTGCTCACCACCCTAACCAAATCAGACAGATTCCTGCCAGGGAAACCTTATTAACAGTACCATCCCTAGCCAATTACCCAACCATGGTGTACAGTGTGAAGTAGGCAAAAATCTTCCCCCCTGGCCAATCTGAGAGAGGGCGAAAAATTCCTACCTGACCCCAAAGTTGGTGACCAGTAAAAACCCACACTATAGAAGGGAGGCGGCGGGTGGGCTGGTTGAAATGTGAAGACTGCCCGATAGAGGGGCAAGCAGAGCAAACTAAACCAAAGGTCCCCCCCCCAAAAAAAAAAAATACCTGTATGGGCAGGAAATTGCCCACCCAGCCTCCTCCTCCTTCCTTGGAGGCAAAGGAGGGCCTCCATTGTAAAGCAAACACCAGGTTGCAGCCTGGTATGGCTATATCCTGGTGATACACATTAATTTCCCCCCTCTCTAGGCATAGCACCAGAGCAGAGGGGAGAGTGGAACAAGGGCCCCACTCCATGCCCAAACCAGAAAGCCTCTCCCAGCAAGCGGCAAGAGTGCACAGTGGAGATATTACATAGAGAAACGCCAATCACCACAATATTCATTGACAGGAACACAAGACGACTTGTTCTAGATGAAAGATGTCCAATCAGTTAAATTACTTGCTGAGTTATTCTCTCTCATCTGCCTTTCTTTCCCCCACTTTGCACGCCTGTGAAAAGCATACAACGAGGAACCAGAGCACTAAGCCAAGTCCAGAGATTTCTGAAATCATTCGTTTTTTGGAAACAGGTTAATTTCATTAGCTGTATTCAACAGCGATTTTGATCCTGTAGTTTCTGAACGCCTATCATCGGTATTTCAGCAGAGATGTCTGTAGAAGATGCTGTCCAAGCTCCGAGAGGAGCCAACATATAACCTTGGGGGGATTTATTCATGCAGCTCGTTCTTCAGCCCAACTCCTGGATGTTGTCTGTTCCCAGCAGCTTTCAAAGAAAGCAATCAAGCAAGTCTTTGACATTCAGAAAGACTCTCCCTCCTCCTTTCTACCAAGCCAGTGTCCTCAACAGGGTTCTGCTCAGCTAGAAACAGATTTCACATGCAGCACACAAAGCAATACAATTTCCTCCTGTGCCAAAACTGAGAGACCCGATTCCCTGGGCTCCCGACTGAAATTAATTTCACACCCACACTTTATAACCAATCATTCATTGCAAAGTCACTTTCGAACATCCACACTGAAATGGCACTGTATAGTCATGGGCTTGTACTGTTGTGTTCCAGTTCTGGTAGGAGAAAAATCACAGCAGTCTTTTTTGAGAATGGGGTTTTTCTCTCTCTCTCAGCCACATTTCCTGCTTACATAACGTTCTTCCTCTCTGTGTATTTATTGGAGTATGAAAAATGAATTCACTCTTCTTCTTGAGTAATGAACTGTGCCTTTTCAAGAATTCGTTTTCTTTTCTGAAGAATTCGGGTTTTTTTCCCTGGGGATTTTATACAGTGAAAGATGGATACATCATTGCTACTAATTAAGAACGTAAGAAGAGCCCTGCCAGATCAGACCAGTGGTCCGTCTAGTTCAGCATCCGGTCTCAAACAGCAGCCAACCTCTGGAGTATGAAAACAGGGCCTAGAGGCCGAGGCCATCCCCTGATGTTGCCTCCTGGCACTGAGATTCAGAGGTTGACTGCCTCTGAATGTGGAGGTTCCCCTCAGTCACCATGACTAGTAGAGCCACTGATAGACCTATCCTCCAAGAATCAATCTAATCCCTTTGTAAAGCTGTCTATTCTTGTGGCCATCACTACATCCTCTGTCAGTAAATACCACATTTTAATCACCCCCTAAACACTGAGCGCTTTCTGTCCCTGGGTGGTTATAAGCTTTTGGCTTGTGCTCCTTCTCTCTTCTGGTCATTGACATTGCCGCCAGCTTTGTTTGCTCATTAGAATTGAGGGTTCTCTTCAGGGCAGAAGGCTCAGGTGTTTGTTGTAGTATTCCTCTGTGCTCTTTTGAAGCAGGTGCTTCTGCAGCAGGTAGAACAGAGTACCTGATGTTAGGGAAGAAACTAAAGAGACAGGCATTTCCCTGTCTCCAGGAGGCCAACCATTGGTCAATGAAAATGGACCCTCCATGCCCTTAATGTAGCTAAAAAAACCCATATTACTACAGTGGAGAGATAAACACCCACCTCCCCTAATACAATGGATGTAGGACTTTGCAAACTTATCAGCATTTGAATGTATGGCACATTGATGGCAATTGTGAATGGGCTTATTTTTACATATTTGGGAACCTTTTAGAGAAGCATATGCATAGACCTGCCACCACTACTGTCACATTTTTGTCTCCAATCTATATGGGGTTTGTGTGTTAAATATGTTTTTAAAGAGACAGACAAAAGTTCAGGCATCCCAGAGGCAGTGATAAAAAGAACTGAGCGGAAGAGACAGAGTCTGCTCTTGGGAGGGTATAAGCAGGGCTCTTTTTGTAGCAGGAACTCCTTTGCATATTAGGCAACACACCCCTAATGTAGCCAGTCCTCCAAGAGCTTACAGAGCTCTTCTTACAGGGGCAACTGTAAGCTCCTGGAGGATTGGCTACATTAGGGGTGTGTCGCCTAATATGCAAAGGAGTTCCTGCTACAAAAAGAGCCCTGGGTATAAGATCATGGAGACGTCATATTGTCACAGGCTCCAGCATGGTTATAGGATGACGGCTTAAATTGGTGGTGTTCTCTGTGGCACTGAGACTCAAAACAACAACAACCAACGCCCCCCCCAAGAGCAAGAGGGGTAGCTGTGTTCGTCATTGCTCAGTTCTTCATGTGAATCATGAAAGCTCATCCCCTGCCACAAATTTTGTTAGTCTTTAAGGTGCTACTGGACCCTCGCTCTTTTCTACCCCCCCAGGACAGATTGATCTTTAGGAGAAGGTCTTGGTGTCCATTGCTACTGATTTGGCAATCACCTATGAAAGGCAGCTTTGAAAATTGAGGCAGGTTTAGACAGCTTTGGAGTCTGGATGCAGAGTTTGGGAACGAGCCTGGGTTTAGTTATTTATATTTATAATCTGAATTTATAAACCACCCTCCCCCGAGTACACCAGGCTCAGGGCGGTAAACAAGGAAAAGTAAAAGCATTCATAAATAATTTTTAAAAACCCAGCTTATAGTACAGAGGTAATAAATAGATAAAACAGTCTCATTGGAGCAACATTACAATTGTGTCACTGCCCTGTGGGGAGGTAGAGAAGGGAAATGGGGAGACAAGGGGAGTGCGAATGAGGTGGTAACCCATTGCTGTCCTCAACAAGAAGCCTGGTGGAACATCTCTGCCTTGTATACTCTGCGGAACTGCATTAAATCCCACAGGGCATGGGTGTTATTCGGCAGAGAGTTCCACCAGGTAGGAGCCAGGGTAAAAAAGGCCCTGGCTCTGATTGAGGACAGATGATAGATAGATAGATTATAGATAGATAGGTAAGTAGGTAGATAGGTAGGTAGGTAGATAGACAGACAGATGATAGATAGATAGATAGATAGATAGATAGATAGATAGATAGATAGATAGATAGACAGATGATAGAAGATAGAAGATAGAAGATAGATGATAGATAGATAGATAGATAGATAGATAGATAGATAGATAGATGATAGATAGATGATAGATAGATGATAGATAGATAGATAGATAGATAGATAGATAGATAGATAGATAGATAGATAGATAGATAGATAGATAGATAGATAGATAGATGATGGATGGAAGATAGACAGACAGACGATAGATAGATAGACACACACACACTCTAGAATAACACATACCCCTTGGTTCCAGGTTTGATGAAGGAAATCTATTGAACTCTGCCTCTCCTGTCCACCCTGCCAGCAGCCAAAAATAAAAAAAAAAGTTCATGAAGCTGGCCAAGATTGGTGGTGCCCATTGTCACATGGTAGGGCAAAAGCACTGACATGCACTTTTGGCACTACACCTATAAGTATGGGCACAGGGGCCACTGCTGTAGCTGAACTACAGGATCAGCATACCTGTATATTCATTATACCAGACTCGTATGGATAACATCACATTTCTGGACAAATTAATAATGCTACAGCTTGGGATTTTTTAATCATTATACTGTCAGACCTCTTTCAGCCCTTCTTTTCTCAGAGATCCTTTATTGGAATTTTTAAAGGATTCCCATCTCGCATGGAAAGGTTTTTGGTACCGCTAAATGTATATACCGGCAAGGTGGCTCCCTTCAACCACTCAAAAGTCTCCAACATTTGTTTTTTGTAAATCCCTTCTTTTAAAATCAGGGGCCTGTGCTATGCGTATACAACTTCTTTGCTGTAATTAGACACAGCACTGCTGATTCATTACAGGAACAAGAGTTAAGAAACTGTCTTGACACTTTGAGATTAAAACTGTGAAACACACAAATGAAGAATGTGTGTCTCAAGTAGCCACCGTGCTAGGAAGTCCTGGATGTGATTTTACTATTTCTGTCGTTCACTGATACCTATATTTATATACTATACTATACTATACTATACTATACTATACTATACTATACTATACTATACTATACTATACTATACTATACTTATCAGGGAAGCCAGTGGGAAACATGCACCTCCCAACCCTGGTCTGCCCTATCATTGTACACAAAGTCATGTGCTTGTGATAAGATTCAGGTGGGTAGCCATGTTGGTCTGAAGAAACAGAACAAAATTTGAGAACTCTCTCTGAAGGAGTGTTTTCTGTATATTAATCCTATTGTATCTGTTGGCAGTCACAAATTCCAAGAATAAAAATTTAAAGTCATTAACAGTATGATTATAGTCTATAAAATGCTGAACTAAAGGAGAGTCCAGTTGGTGTTGTCCAATACATGATTTGTGTTCTATAATGTGTATACACACAGAACATGTGGAAATACCCACATAATACAAGCTACATGAACATCTGATCACGTAAATGACCCGTTTAGATGAACAGGGGGGGAAAAAAAAACCTTCAAGTCATGTTGAAAGTTAATTTCTGGTAAGTAAATGCTCTCAGTTTGCCATGCCCATGGACATATGGAACATCTGCCACAAGAGAAGTGCCCCACCATAGTGCCAGTGATCTTCTGAGATGAACCTAAATCTGCACGAACCAAAGTATTGTGAAGGCTGGTGGTCTTACAAAAACCTATAAAGGGTTTTTTTGTTGGCAACCTGGGATATCATTGAGGATACGCCAATGTTTAAAAATAATATGCTTGATGGAATTGCCCAAAGGTGTGTAATCTAGAGCACAGTATATGTTTTCTTTTTGTGGATTATTCTGTTCCCTAATCTTAAAGAGATCCCTCTGTTCTACATTATGTGCTCTTAAAGAGGCATTAGGAATTAAAGGGGCCGGGTAGCCTCGAGCTAAAAACTGCTTAGACAGTCTCCTAGCTTCTTCCTCATAGTGTTGCAACAGAGTTGAGTTCCTTTTGATTCTTAAATGCTGCCCACAAGGTAGATTGTTCCTCAAATGTCTAGCATGATGGGATTTAAAACGTAAATATGAATTGTTGTCTGTAGTTTTGGTGTAATGTTTAACAGCCACCCTCCCTGAATCCCTTACAAAAACAGAAGTGTCCAAAAATGGATAATTGTTTGGCTGTGCTGTGATGTAAATTTAATGGATGGATGTCACTCACTTAGCCAACCTAAGAAGTCCTCAAATTTGGATAAATCCAAAAATAAAAAGAATAAATCATCAATGTACCTCTTGAAGAAGAAAATGTGTGTAAAAAAAAAAGGATTATCTACTGGATTCAAAATCCATGTCTGTTCGAAGGAAGCCATAAACAAGTTAGCCCTTTCTTACACGCCCAGGGGAATGCTGATTGCCACTTTGGCGTCAGGAAGCAATTTTTCTCCAGACCAGTTTGGCCAGGGATCCTGGAGGTTTTTTTGCCATCTTCTAGGTGTGGAACAGCAGTCACTGGGGGTGTGGAGGGGGAGGTATTTGTGAATTTCTTGCATTGTGCAGGGGTTGGACCAGATGACTCTGGAGGTCCCTTCCAGCTCTATGATTCTATGATTCTGTGACTCTTGACTTTGAGGTCATAGCATAGAACTGGTAGGAAGATTTCCTGGCAGAGAGAGGGGAAAAAACAACATCAAAGAGGTGTGTGTGGGAGGTCTGCTCTGAATTTAGAAGCTTCTCCCCCTTCTCCTGATCATTTGTGTTTGTGTTGTTACACTTTATTTTTTTATTGTGAGCCACACTGGCAATGTGCCCCGTCTGGCAATCTAACCACCACTCCACTACAGCAACAGAAAGTTAAAGAGAGGAGACCACCTTCAAAAATGTGATGCAGGGAAGTCAAAGACGCAAGAAGGCAATGGAAAACAAATAAACCATCTCCCAGCAGAAGCGGTTACCTTTATCTCAGCTTGTCCACCCATGGTTATACCAAGGGGAACCTACCGGTGAATGCATGCATGGCATCTCAAAGATTAAAAAAGGAGAAGGAGCAGAAGAGAGAGCAGATCTGGCCAAATGGAAGGGTGGAAATGTGCTTGAAGCAGCAGGTGGTAGGAAAAGAGCCTAGGAGTGCAAGCCTTGGGGGCTTCAGGAGGAACACAGAGAGAGAGAGAAGCAGGAAAGGGAGAAATGGCATGATGCTCAGAAGCTGGTTGGAAGTTAAATGGGGGATGGGAGGGGGAGTTGGCTTCTGGCAGAGAGAGTGGGGTCTCTGGAGTGGAGTTCTGAGGGAATCAAAAATACAGGAGAGTGAGCAAGAGAGAAACAGAGAGAGTCAAAGCCCTGTGTGGCCAGGGACCAAAATACCTGTGGGACCGTCTCTCCCTGTATGCGCCCCAGAGAGCCTTGCACTCTGCAGATCAATGCCTTATGGTAGTCCCTGGCCCAAAAGACATCTGCCTAGCCTTGACCAGAGCGAGGGCATTTTCTGCAGTGGCCCCAGCCTGGTGGAACATGTTCCCACCTGAGATTAGGGCCCTGTGGGATCTATTACAATTCCTCAGGGGCTGTAAAATGAAGCTGTTCCACCAGACTTTTGGCTGAGGAGGCAGACGTCCAACCATCTTAGCCTCCCCTGCTGAGGGGTGACATGATCGAGGTTTATAAGATTATGCATGGGATTGAGCAGGTTGAGAAAGAAGTACTTTTCTCCCTTTCTCACAATACAAGAACTTGTGGGCACTCAATGAAATTGCTGAGCAGTCAGGTTAGAATAGATAAAAGGAAGTACTTCTTCACCCAAAGAGTGATTAACACATGGAATTCACTGCCACAGGAGGTGGTGGCAGCTACAAGCATGGAGGGCTTCAAGAGGGAATTGGATAAACAATATGGAGCAGAGGTCCATCAGTGGCTATTAGCCACAAGGTATAGATAGGAACTCTCAGTCTGGGGCAGGTGATGTTCTGTGTTCTTGGTGCTTGGGGGAGGCAACAATGGGAGGGTTTCTAGTGTCCTGGCCCCACTGGTGGACCTCCTGATAGCACCTGGTATATTTTGGCCACTGCGTGACCGAGTGTTGGACTGGATGGGCCATTGGCCTGACCCAACATTGGCTGCTCTTATGTTCTTATGTTCTGCTCATACTGCCCTATTTAATGGGCCTACAATGCTAGAGAGAACTGCACAGAATCTTCCAGTGAATTGGATGCCTTATTGACCATCTAGCCAGCACCCATGCAGGAGGTACTCTGGACTGTCACAGAGACCTTCCTGCCATCTTATTCTGAATTGGTTTTAAACTGGATTTAAATTCTATATTTTAGGCTGCAATCACACACGCCTTTAGATCAGACATAGGTGCAAATGTTTGACGTATCTAAAGGGAGCGATCAGACAGCAACATCTGGGAAGCGTCCCACAGTCATCGGCAAGCTGTGCTGTTCCACTGCAGTAGTGGAGTTAAAAGTGACTGGGGAAAGCCTGGTAGTATACAGGTTCTGACAGGCCATGGATCGACTTTCCCATGTCTGATTGCTCAAGCACCTTCTCAAGCCATAGGGGGTCCTCAGTGTAGAGGTGTGATTCCTCGATTATGTGCATGGGAAACAAACGGCCAAAAAACAAACAAACACCAACCTGATTCACCCACAGTTGCATCTGATCACACAGTGATGGACTGTACCCACAGACACAAAGGGAGGTGTGATCTCACAACTGCGTGTCAAATTTCTCCAGAGAGAATAGCCTTGCTTCCCCTCCGTTTCAACTGGTGCATGTGACCGCAGTCTTAATACTCTTTTTACTGTGAAATGACCTGTTGTGACCCACCCTGAGCCTGCTTGTGGGGGAGGGCAGGATATAAATCAAAATAAATAAATAAATATGTTGCCTGGTCTTCATGCATGAGTATTATCAAGAGTCTCAATGGGGGGGCGGTCCTGGGGGGGGACTAATACTTCCTGTTTCTGCAACAACAGATTTTCAGTATGACAACTATTTTTGCTCCACACTACTCAACCCTTCTTTGCTTCATGAGTAATATACAGCAAGTATTCTGCACTAGAAATCAGGGCTGCAGATATTTTCACAGGGCACCAGGTACTCGCAGGGCGGACAATGATGGTTCTGTTCCTCCCTTCCCTCATACGTGCTGAAGGGAGGGGAAACACAACTCTCTAACAGTGTTCTTATACTCAGTGTCATGAAAGTGTTTCAGAGGAGCACAAAAACACCAGCTGTTCTCCCATCAGGAAATGGAATTAGGAGATTGCCCCCCCCACCCCATAGTCCACATGATGTCATAGGTGACATCTTCCCACTTCCTAATGGGAGCAATGCCTAGAGAAGAAAGTGGGGGGACACAATTCTCTTGCAGTCTTTTCTCTCCACTGGAACGTGGGGAAGAGGCTGGGACTCAGTGGGAGAGCATCAGCTTTGCACACAGAAGGTCCCAGTTTCAATCTCTGGTGTCTCCAGTTATCAGGGAGTAGTTAATGTGACAGACCTTTGTCTGAGACTCTGGAGATCCACTGCCAGTAAGAGTGGTCAAATGGTCAGCCAGTCAGAAAGGTCTGACTCAGCAGAGATCATCTTCATGTGTAGATGAGCTAAAGATTTTGTGTCAACAGGGGCCCTCTACTCAGGTTTGAGCAGGAGGCCAATAAAGATAGCCTTGACGAAAACCCCTGCTGAAAGCACTGTGATTGGCTACATGTGAAGAAAAAGCCCCCCCTATTTCCAACTCATAGTCAAAAACTCAATTCCGTAAGCTGTTGCTTCAGGTTCAGCAAAAATCTTTCTGATCGTGTGTACAACTTTTAAGATGACAGTCATATTTTCATATCGCCACTACATCCCTTTCACAGCAGGTACTGAATCACAGAAGGAAACATGCTTCCCAAAGCACACTTTCTCCTACCTTTCGAGTTGGTATTTACATCATTGCCGTTTTGCTGCCGGAGAGGAGGATGTTGTGAAGGAGCAAGAGAAACAAGTGAGTTTATATTTGCTACTTCAAGGACCGCCACACATTTCAATTTGCTGCTAACTCTCGCACGCCCACTGGGCATAGAGAGGCACCCTAATGAGGAATTCATGCAGATTGCTGAATGCCCTGCAGGGCCTGCCCGGGAGGTCCTGGACATGAGAAAACGGAAAAATTCAAGAATCGTTTTTGAAACACTATGTTGGGATTGGTGGGAAAGAAATGCCGAGAAGAAAACGAAGTCAGGGATTTCATTTTCCTGTCTGTGTGTTGTTTTTTTAAGACCATGTCACTCTGTTGATTTCACCTCTTCATGCAATGGAGGGGAAAACCGAAGCCAACTCCTCCCCCAAGGAACAGTACATTTAATGTCCTCTACTTGAAAGGAGAGCATACAGGTATCCCACAGCTTTTCTATAAGCATACTACAGTCTGGGGGTATTACTTATCTTTAGGCTAAGTCATGTCTTCGGCCACTTTCGGATGGAACCCTGACGGTATGGAAATAATTGCAGCAGAGCAGCCCCCAATACCATGAAGGCAACATCTGAAGGTTTGAGCCACATGGAAGGAGTCTATGCCACAGGTGCCTCCCCACTACCACCACGCTACTTGGAAGCTGAGTCACTACTGCATTGGGTTTTTCCATGTGCCCCCGTCATGTTCGCAGCACAGGACGGAGCCATGCTGGAAGAGCTACCGTGACACTAAGCTCCACAAAAAGGTCCCATCGCCGATCTGTCAGGCAGGTATGTGGGGTCATTCAACAGGCAGTTCATCACTCTGCCACGGCAACTTTAAGAGGTGACTTGCATTTGTGAATGGGTCATCGCCGGTCAAACGTCAGAAACAGGACTTCCAGGTTAACCTCCTAATACTTTTCAATGGAATCAGCTTGCATTAAGTGCTGAGAACTCAAGTGATATGCATGCGTGTGTATAAATCGACTCCAGAAGTGATGGAGCCCGGGCACTCCAGCATTCGACAGAAGTTCTAGCCCGAGACAGAGGTGGAAAAGGAAGTACTTCTTCACCAAAAGAATGATTAACATATGGAATTCAGTGCCACAGGAGGTGGTGGCAGCTACAAGCATAGACAGTTTCAAGAGGGAATTAGATAAACATATGGAGCAGAAGTCCATCAGTGGCTATTAGCCACAAGGTATGGATAGGGACTCTCAGTCTGGAGCAGGTGATGCACTCTATTCTTGGTGCTGGAGGGGGCAGCAGTGGGAGGGCTTCTAGTGTCCTGGCCCTACTGCTGGATCTCCTGATGGCACCTGGTATTTTTGGCCACTGTGTGACAGAGTGCTGGACTAGATGGGCCATTGGCCTGATTCAACATTGGCTTCTCTTATGTTCTTATGTTCTTAGGTGCCTGGAACACCACGTTACAAATGAGGGCTGGGAAACCTAGGAGCGGATCAGAAATGGCAAACTCTGGTGGCTCACTGTCAGCCAGGCCAGCCCATCAGGAATAGGTCAGGCTGCCTCAAGAAAGGATAACATAGTAAGAAGACAAAAATAATGCGGCCTTATTAATAAACTTATAATACGAGTTTGCCAAGAAAGATAAGTAGAAGACAAGTAGAAGGCATCAAAAAAAATTCATTTTTAAAATCACCAGGCTCCTGTTTTTTTGCTTCTTACCCCTCTACCCAAGCCACACTTATCATTCAGAAGATCACACAGCACAGCTGGACATCTCGCAAGGCAAAAGGACAACGAACGGACGAGCAGGGGAGACAAGGTGATAGCCAAGGTGCCACTGCTTGAGAAATGTGTTCCCCAAAGACCTTCATCGGCCAAACTCAACCTGCGATTTCATCCAAGGGTGATCTGCAAAGAGGCTGGCAGGCAGAGGATGACTGGAACGTACAAAGCTCTCTCAGAAGCATAAAGCTGCTGTCTACATAAGAACATGAGAGAAGCCAATGTTGGATAAGGCCAATGGCCCATCCGGGCCAACATTCTGTCACACAGTGGCCAAAAATATCAGGTGCGACTAGGAGGTCCACCAGTGGGACCAGGACACTAGAAGCTCTCCCTCTGTCCCCCCCACAAGCACCAAGAATACAGAGCATCACTTGCCCCAGACCAATGTTCCCTCTGAGCTGTGGAGTCTTGTGATCAAAAATTCTACTTTGTGAGCTACAGGCATTAAAGTTGTGAGCAAGTGATGTGGCTACTGCATAAATTAGCTTGCTCTGGAGCCATCCTTCCTGAGCTAAGACAAAAATGTGTGAGCCGGAGGCTAAAAAACTGTGAGCTAGCTCACACTAACTCAGCTTAGGGGGAACACTGCCCCAAACTGAGAGTTCCTATCTATACCTTGTGGCTAATAGCCACTGATGGACTTCTGCTCCATAAGCTTGTTTAATTCCCTCTTGAAGCTGTCCATGCTTGTCCACCACCTCCTGTGGCAGTGAATTCCATGTGTTAATCACTCTTTGGGTGAAGAAGGACTTCCTTTTATCTGTTCTAACCTGACCGCTCAGCAATTTCAAGGAGTGCCTGCAAGTTCTTGTATTGTAAAAAAGGGAGAAAAGTACCTCTTTCTCAACCTGCTCTATCCCATGCATAATCTTGTAAACCTCGATCATGTCACCCCTCAGCCGTCGTTTCTCCAAGCTAAAGAGCTCCAAGTGTTTTAACCTTTCTTCATAGGGAAAGTGTTCCAACCCTTTTATCATTCTAGTTGCCCTTCTCTGCACTTTTACTAGAGATTCATAGGGCTATGTTAGAGCATGGTTGTGGAAGGGGACTCCAAAACTTTGTTAGACCCCCACAGATAGTGCAGAATATTATACTGGGGCCAAAACAAAGGGGGCTGAACACAAATTACCTGTTCTGGCTCTAACCTGTAATGTTAAGCAGAACTGCAGCAAAGGAAGCAGGAAAACAGGTCTCCCCACCTCTCACAAAATCAGGATGGGAAAACTACTGAGAACAATGCAAAGGCCGAGTTACACATTATGGAGTAGACAGGCTGGTTTTTGGGATCCCCATTCTGGGTCTGACGTGACTTGGGGATTTCTCCTCAATGCCTAATCATGATTGTGGCACATGTGGAGAAGGGGCTTCAGTCTCCTCCCCATCCACATTCCCAACCTGAACCAGTCCCAGGGGGCATTATTCGGCCCACTGTGAAGAGACACAGACGTATCTCCCCAGGGGAGCATGCCGGTTTCCCCAACTGGCCGAACACTGTCCTCCTTACTGCTTCAGTGAGGAAAATGGCACAGGAAGGAAGCTGAAGTCGCTTCTCCCCACCTACCGTGATCACCAGTTGAACCAGACATCACTTTACATAGGGAGCATCAGAGCGGCTTATGATCTCCTTCCCCTCTCCTCCCCACAACAGGCACTCTATGAGGTAGGCGGGGCTGAGAGAGCTCTCTTGAGAACTGCCCTTGAGAGAACAGCTCTGAAATAACTTGCGACCGACCCAAGGTCATGCCAGCAGCTGCATGTGGAGGAGTGGGGAATCAAACCCAGTTCTCCCAGGTTAGGGTCTGCACTCTTAACCACTATACCAAATTGGCTCTCTATAAAGTGGAGCACCTGCTATAACTGTTCTAGTAGAACTGAAAGCACAGGATGAGAGAGACCAGATGGCTGCTACCATTCATAAGCAGGCTATTGTTAAACCACAGCGAAGTAGGGGATCACTTACTCCAATCAGTTTATTGCTTTCTGTCCTGGCCGCAAATACTCAACATGAGTGTACTTGCAAACTGCATGCTTGTGCGTTGCAATACTTTAAACTCTTTAAAAAATAATAACACTGTAGTAGCTGGCAACCTGAACCTAAGAACAGGTGGCTGCCATGATGGTGGCAGCAACATGATTGGAACACTTGAGGCCCAGGCAATTCCTGGCAGACAGTGACCAGCACCAGCAATGTAAGTTGCACAGATGGCCCTCCACGCTGAAACAGGGGGTGTACCATGTGGTAAGAGACTTTTCTTTCCCTTGATCCCAGCCAAGCATGTGGGAGGCCACTGTCTGAACACCCCCTAGCCCAGAGTAGAAGAAAACAAAGACACATTTTCCTACAAGATACATTATCCTACAAGACAACTGACTCAGCCCTACTCCAGCCTTCCTGAGTAGATATAGGCCCTGTTCACACAGAGCATTTGCCCCGCTGAAGGCACGGTAGCCCTGCGGACTTTCTGTGCGTGATCATACCAGCACATCTGGGAGGTGTAGCACTCCCGTGGCCAACCCGCGGCTTCCCATGGAAAACGCAGAGTAAAAAACTACTAGGGTCGAAGCACTCGTTTCCGGAAACCCTGGGGCAAAGCCCAGCGTCTGATCGCGGGAGCTCCAGTATCCCGCGGCTTCTGATGCCCGCCCATGTCCTGGGGTTTCCGGATGTTGTAAGTTTCCATGGGATGTGCACCAACGCTGAATAAGGCATGCGCATACGCAAGACACTGACAGTGGCCCACACCCCCCAACGGCACAAGTGCCCTCTGCTACAGTGTGGCTTGCTGCTCTGCTGCACTGCTTTTTTGCCGCGCTGCAGCAGTGCTGTGTGATCAGCGCTCAGTGCTGGAGCGTGGCAACCCGGTGGCCCATGTGATTGGGCTACCGCACCTTATTTTGCTCCAGGGTGAACTGCTACGCCTCCCCCCTGAGTTTTCTGGCCCATATGACCGGCGCCATAAATTACCTGCCTACCATTTTTTCTTCTCACCTTGACACAGAGAGTACTCCGTCTTTCTGTGTTGTACCTCTGAGGACGCCAGTCACAGCTGCTGGCAAAACGTCAGGTCCTACAATGCCAAGACCACGGCCAGGCAGCCCAGAAAACCTACAACAGTAAATGAACTCGGGCCATGAAGGCCTTCGACAACATATAAAGCCACATTAATTACTGTAAAGGACTAGAGACGTCTTTCTTTGGTTGGATCTCTCCAGTCAATATGTGAGCTTCAGCTTCTCTCACGTCAGACTGCCCTGCCAACTATGGGTTGGGGACATTCGTGGAGATTTGAGACCAGAACCTGGGGAGGGCAGGGTTTGGGGAGGCGAAGAACTTCAGCAGGATGCAGTGCCATGCAGTTCCCCTCCCCAAGTAGCCATTTTCTCTGGGGGAACTGATCTTTGTAATGTGGAGAACAGCTGTAACCCCAGGAGAGCTCCATGTCCCACATGGCCATCCTGTCTCCCAGTTCCTCTCCCCTCTCATCCCGTCATGGTCTTTGTGACCTACAATGTATTCAAGTTGCTGCCAGCAGTTCAGGTTTCTGTTCCTTTATCACAAAGGTGCTCTCAAGTATCTCTGGGAAGATGCTAACTAATATAGTCTTAGTGCTAACTAAGAGCCTGTTGTAGAGACTCACTTATGAAACTTTAAATAATAGAACACAAGTCAACTGAAGAAGAAGAGGAGGAGATAGGATTTATACCCCGCCCTTCACTACCCAAAGGCATCTCAGAACGGCTTACAAACTCCTTTCCCTTCCTCTCCCCACAACAGACACCCTGTGAGGTAGGTGGGGTTGAGAGAGCTCTGGCAGAAACTGCTCTTTTTCAAGAACAGTTGTGCCAAAACTATGGCTTGCCCAAGGTCATCCAGCAGGTGCAAGTGGAGGAGTGGGGAACCAAACCCGGTTCTCCCAGATTATAGTCCGTGTACTTAACCACTACACCAAACTGAATATATACGAAGTCAAAATGAAGAATACGAAAATCCAACCCTAATTCTAAGCACTGCAGGGATGCCAGCCTCCAGGTGGGACCTGAGGATCCCCTAGGATTACAGCTCATCTCCAGACTACAGAGATCAGTTCCACCAGATAAAGTGGATGCTTTGGATGTGGAGTCTATATCATCGTGCCCCACGAAGGTCCTTGTCCTTCTCAGGCTTCACCCCCTTAACTTGGAGCTGGCAACCTACACCCCCAGCCCCTGCCAGCTGCCAGTAGGGACCTGGCAACTCTAAACCACTGTCTCTGTATATACCATTTTTAGTATTTCTGTTTCATTTGCATCCACTGCATACCCCTTCCTTGGAGGCTCTCTTTACCAAGCCTTCCAAGGTCTTCTTTTCTTAATGTAAGCTGTGATCAGCTGGGCAGTTTGGCCCAATATAGTTCCCTTCCCCAGGTGTCCGCCACTCCAGATTTTCTCAGCATTCAAGTTGAGGCAATTTAAGTGCATGGCAAAACAGCATCTAGGCTGAAACCGGGCTGACCACTGAAGGCAGGTAGTATAATGGAGAATGCAGGGGGGTGGGGGGCAGAATAAAAAGGAGGCTGAACTCTATTTTAATACAGAATGGAGGGGGGGATTCAAATTGAATTCGATTTTAGTGCCAAATGGCTTGGAGGACACTGTGGTGAACATGGATTAAAAGGAGAGTGCAGAAAGGGCCACAGTTGCTTTTCCCTAATGGATTAAACCGGCTGGTTCACACTGCCACATCTGGCAGCCGTTCCCCAGTTGTATTCACCCCGTTGCAAGATGAGTTGGAGGTGGAGTAAATGGACAGCAGAGGAATCCCGGTGCTTAACAGATCCCCACGCGTTCATCCCTTGTTGCCGGATGCCTGAACTCCTCTGATGCATGCTCAAATCGGTTCAGAAGTGTGAACCTGTAGTTCCAGGTTTGCTGTTTTTTGTTTTTTTAAAAATGGTAGAGCATATGTGCACATGTGCACCAAGAAATGTTCTAAAACAATGTCAAAGTTATTTCTTTAAAAAAAAAAAAATAAAACAGATCATGCCCTCCGTGGTTGACGTGCAGCACTGATGTGAATGGTCAACCATGGAAGAAGAGCGCAGTGAGGCCAGAGGAAAGTGAGAGTCTGATCGAAAATCTCCATCACAAAAGGTCCCGGCTCCTGCCAACGTAGCAGAAAGCAAGAAATTGCAAGTACCACTTTGGTGGGAAGGTAACAGCATTCTGTGCACCTTGGCGTCTAGTAATACCAGCCACATGACCACGGGAACATCTTTAGACAGCGCTGGCTCTTCGGCTTGGAAACGGCGATGAGCACTGCATCCCTAGAATCGGATTTGACTGCCTTTCGACCAAGGGAAACTTTTACCTTTACTTTTACTAATTAGCGGAACGCCCAAACCACACCAACCTGCCAGTCTCACCACAGCCATAGCCTCCTTTTCTGTCTTCTCTTCAACTCTGTCTTGGCCCAACTGCCTCCAACTGATTCTTCCCAGCCCTAGAACATTCATACTCCCACCAGTCACACCCACAGCTTCTCAAACTGACCAATCATAGCCAAGCCAAGCAGTAACCAGTCCTTCAGTTCCAACCTCCTCCTTCTAAACTCATTCTCCTAACTGAAGACTTCCTACTCCTTGCAAATGTTACTGTTGGTTGGTAAAAAAAAACACACCAACAAATGCCCTCATTTTGACATAATCTCCTTCGTTCCTTCTCCTTCCACAGAACCATTCCTCCCCCCCATACCCTACCTCTTTCTCAGGCCTTGGCAAGCCCTATTCCTAGGGTTGCCAATCTCCAGGTGGTGGCTGGAGATCTCTTAGAATTACAACTGGTCTTCGGGTGACAGAGATCCAGAGAAGCCTTCTGTAGAATCGTTGACTTGTGCACTGTAGTATTGTGAGCTTTGGCTCCAAGAAAAATATGTCTGCCTGAAGAAGAATCTGTCGAAACAAGCAATTTTTGCCTGGGAGGCGTGTTGCTTGCTTGGATGCTTGCCGGATCACTTTCTTGTGGAGAACATTAACAGCCTGCTGCATCTCTCGTCACTTACGACGGTTACAACCTTCCTCAGTCTCTTATCAGGAGCCAGATAGTCTACAGCATTGGAATAGGTCTCTGTAGCTGTGGACTTTTCCTTTTCGTAGATATATAATATTTTTTAGGTGTTTGTACTGTAATGTATATATGTAAGATATACTAGGGTCTCTATTGTATTTAAATTAATATATGAAGACACAAGTGCATATTGGTAGAGTGTGTTTTGTTCTAACATGCTTTTGAGGGTGGACATTATGGCATTATACCCCACTGCAGTGTTCCCTCTAAGCTGAGTTGGTGTGAGCTAGCTCACAAGTTTTTAGCCTCCTGCTCACACATTTTTGTCTTAGCTCAGGAAGGCTGGCTCCAGAGCAAACTAATTTATGCAGTAGCCAAATCACTCGCTCACAACTTTAATGCCGGTAGCTCACAATGTAGAATTTTTGCTCACAAGACTCCATAGCTTAGAGGGAGCATTGCCCCACTGATGTCCTTCCCCTCCTCAAACCACACCCTCTCCAGGCTCCACGCCCCAAATCTCCAGGAATTTCCCAGACTAGAGCCTGCAACTCTATCAGTGCCTCCTTCTACCCTTCCTTAGCTAGGCTCTTCTGGTTGCTCTGTTACTCCATCTAAGTCTGGAATTGCTTGGCCAGAGGCTAGGGTTGCCAGGTCTGGGCTGGGAAACACCTGGAGACTTTGGGATGGAGCCAGAAGAGGCTGAGGTTTGGGGTGGGGAGGGGAGGGGCCTCAGCATAGTACAATGCCAGAGAGTTCACCCTCTAAAGCAGCCATTTTCTCCCTGGGAGCTGAGCTCTGTCAGCTGAGGATCAGTTGTAGAAGTGGGAAATCCCCAGGCCCCTACCAAAGGCAGCCAGAGACCTTTCTGCCTGCTCTGTTCTTCTGTGATGTTAAAGGCAGCTCATTCAAGCACTGCCATTTGGAGTACTGTGTACAGTTCTGGTCACCACACCTCAAAAAGGACATTATAGCTTTGGAAAAAGTGCAGAAAATGGCAACTAGAATGATAAAAGGGTCGGAACACTTTCCCTATGAAGAAAGGTTAAAACACTTGGGGGTCTTTAACGTGGAGAAATGACGGCTGAGAGGTGACATGATCGAGGTTTATAAGATTATGCATGGGGTAGAGCAGGTAGAGAAAGAACTACTTTTCTCCCTTTCTCACAATATAAGAACTCGTGGGCACACCATGAAATTGCTGAGCGGTTGGGTTAGAACAGATAAAAGGAAGTCCTTCTTCACCCAAAGAGTGATTAACACATGGAATTCACTGCCACAGGAGGTGGTGGCAGCTACAAGCATGGGCAGCTTCAAGAGGGAATTAGATAAGCATATGGAGCAGAAGTCCATCAGTGGCTATTAGCCACAAGGTATTGGTAGGGACTCTGGGTCAAGTGATGTTCTGTCTTCTTGGTGCTTGGGGGGGGGTCAACAGTGGGCGGGCTTCTAGTGTCCTGGCCCCACTGCTGGACCTCCTGATGGCACCTGGTATATTTTGGCCGCTGTGTGACAGAGTGTTGGACTAGATGGGCCATCGGCCTGATCCAAAATTGGCTTCTCTTATGTCCTTATACCAAAGATTTCATAGCCACACACACCCTGTGCATTACAGTATACATATTTCTTACCGGTACTAAATTATTACAAAACAAGGGCTCTTTCTCAGAGCACTGGTGGGAAGGAGTAGATTCAGTCTACTTCATATGACAGAGAGGATCTTTTTTGGGGGGAACACGGCTATTTTCTACTATTTTGTCTGTTCTAGTTTTAAAGATCTCAAGTGACCAGCCTTCTAATAATTTCCTTCAGAAGCTCTGCCATGTTTTATGGATTATCCTGTAAAGGGATTTTTACTGGTGCTCAGTTTTGACTTTTTTCTCCCTTCATTTCATTCCATTACACAGTTATATTCCTCTAAACAATTCCTCTCCAACTCTATTGTGAATATTCCTGAAGTAAGAGGAGTCCTTTAGGCAAGAAGGAGAAGGAGAAGAGAGGAGGAGGAGGAGGAGGAGGAGGAGGAGGAGATTGGATTTATACTCTGCCCTTCACTCGGAGTCTTAGAGCAGTTTACAAACGCCTTTCCCTTCCCCTCCCCACAACAGACACCCTGCAAGGTAGGTGGGGCTGAGAGAGCTCTGAGAGAACTGTCCTTGAAAGAACAGCTCTGACAAAACTATGGCTTGCCCGAAGTCATCCAGCAGCTGCGAGTGGAGGAGTGGGGAATCAAACCCGCTTCTCCCAGATTAGAGTGTTCACACTTAACCACTACTCCAAACTGGCTCTCATGGAATTAACCCATGGAATTAACTTGCCCGTAGAGAGCAACAAAAGATCCCTAGTAATCATAGGGGGCAAATTCAATCTCAGTTGTGTTCCCTGAGTACTTTAATGGGAATAAAAATGGCTGACAAAACAGCCTGACTGGTGATGATCAGTCTCTAATCTATGGTATTGGGACAAATGGGAGCTGCCACAGGCTGAGACCCCTCCCCATACCTTTAAATACCATTTAAAAAACAGAATTACAAAAGGAAGGAAGGAAGGAAGGAAGGAAGGAAGGAAGGAAGGAAGGAAGGAAGGAAGGAAGGAAGGAAAGAAGGAAGGGGATGAAACGTGTGACTCTTCAATCAGGGTTTGTTTGGGTTTACAACCTCCAGGTGGGGTCTGGAGATCTCCTGTAATTAGAACTGATCTCCAGGCAAGAGAGATCAGTTCCCCTACAGAAAATGGTTGCTTTCCAGTGCGGACTCTGGCATTATACCACCCTGAGGCCCCTCCCCTCCCCAAATGCCTCCCTCCCCAGTCTCTACCCCCAAAATCTGCAGGTATTCCCCAACTCAGAGTTCACAACCCTAGGGCTTACACCCATATATCACTGGATATTGCAATGTCATTGTGCTATCACATTCATTCACATGCCATCACTTTCTTGGGTGGACAACACAACCTCATTGTGAATGAATGATGTGCAACACATTGATAGTACAGTATCCAATGATGTGTGGATGAAACCAGAGAGGAAAACAGACTCAACAATCTTTAAGGAGCACTGCAGGAAGAAGCTTCTGCAGGAATCCAGATTCTCTTACTAACTCTTCACTTAACTGGGAAAACCTAGAAATGCTCTCGTGCTGCAGGGGAGTACATGCTGTGCTTCAAAGTCAAGCAAGGTGCTTTCAAGTGATAGATGATGGGTTCCTAGTGATACTTCTATCTGTTGCTGAAGCCCTGAGATAGAAGCTTCGGAAACATAGCATCATTTTGGCTACAGTAGTAATTAGATCATTTAAGCCTCTGGACTTCAAGATCCCTTTCCAGAGGCTACATTTTTGGTGAACCAATTGGGGGGGTGGGGAAGGGGAGAGGGTGCAATCCACAATCCATGCACTCGCCTCGCTATTGTACGTGATCAGGGAAATGCACATCTTTTCCAGCTTTGGTATGTGTGATTGGAACGCAGATTTTGGGGGTTTCCTGTGTATACCAAAAGCACACCAAATACACACACTGCACTATTCCCACAAAATAGCAACCATAGTACCGCACTTCCATTTCTGCAGACAAGCGCAGGTTTGCTAGGTCCCCTGGGCTTGCTGGCAGGGGGAATTGGGAGGCGTTCCAAGGGTGGGCAGGGACATTGCAGGGATGTCATCACGTCAGGGATGTTGTGTGGCGACACTGCATTTTGGGCAAAACTCTATGGGTTTTTTTGACCTAAAACCATAGAGTTTTGTGCGACATCCCTGTTTGGGGACGGGGCTGGCCGGGGGCAGGAAGAAGCCCGAAAAATCAGGGGAACCTCCACCTATATCGGGGGTCTGGCAACCCTAAGGCAATCACTGTTGTCTTGTGCTACACTTACATTATCTGAATAAGCTTTATAACCACACTGTGATGCAGCCCTGTATATAATTGCACCATATATTATTTGCCCCAGAGATGTGGGAGAGGGCTAAGAGATACAGGTTTGCTTAAGATATTACATGACTTCATGGCTTAGGTAGGGTTTGAACTATTTCCAGAGGAAATATACCCACAGTTGCACAATCATGCAGTCCTTTGAAGCTGTGGGGGCAGCCCGCCACTGCGTGATCTGATGCACTGCGGGTGAGTTGGGGCGGGGTTTTTTTGCCATTTGTTCCCGATGTGCTTAAACGGGGAATCGATGAATCACATCTCAGCACTGAGGGCTCCCTATGGAATGTGCAATGATGCACATACTGTGAAGGGGGGGGAACGGCACAGAGTCGGGATTGCCTGATCAGATCCGTGGCCCGTAGCAACCCATTTGCTACTGGACTTTCCCCAGTGTCTTTTTACTCTGCTTCTGCAGTGGAGCCAAACGTGTTGCCGACGGGTGCGGGGCGCTTCCCAGATGTTTGCATTTGATCGCGCCCTTTAAATCTGCCTGGCATCTATGCCTATGGTGTGGCTAATTGTGCATGTGATCGCAACCACCATTTAGCTAGCTTTCTAAATTGGAGAGTTTCATGACGAGTGTGTTACCACTGAGAAGGCCCTGCTTTTAGTCCTAATCTAGTGGATTTCATTAGACAGTGATCCTTGGAAGAGGATATGATTTGATTGGGCACACAGGATGAGGAAGTGATGTGCACATGGGTGTTATCTCTGTCTTTTCCTCAACATACAGTGTATGTCAGAGAGGGATAGTGGTTAGAGTGTCTGACCAGGATCTGGGAGACCCTGGTTAGAATCCACTCTTTGTCATGGAAGCTTGCAAGGTGACCCTGGGCCAGCCTCAAACTCTCAGCCTAACCTAACTTACAGGGTTGTTGTGAGGATAAAATGGAGAAGAGGAGAGAATGGTGGGGCATAGGCAAAGTAAATAAATACATAAATAGGCTGTAAATCAGACACTCCCTTCTCTGCTGCAGTGAACAACCTGTACAATTTTTTTGTTCAATTTTGTTCTGTTTGAATGGTCTACAGTAGTTACTCCAGTCTTGGGAACTAATTTGCAATATTTTGAAGACTTAGACTGATAGGGTGCGGTCAGACGGCGTGCTGAGAGCGGGTTAAACTGCTCTGGTTCTAACCAGATTATATTTGATCTGGAAAATCATGATCACACTCACCTCCCTTATCCTGCCTCACTGCACAGTCACATTGCTCCCCGGCATCTACATTACTGACGCGCGGGAGCGTGTGTCGGCGGATTTTTAAATTTTTCCTCCGTTTGCGCATGCGCGTAGGCTCCCCTCTGTAGAAGGGGGGAAACTATCATGGCACATGCGCAGAACCACCACGGCAAATCAATCCAACCCCTCCAACAAAAGACTTCCCTTTAAATGTTTGACCCGAAAACGGCCTCCGTGAGATCCTGAACTCATCTAAACACTAAAACAAGTGACCGTTTAAATGTCGGTTTTCTAAACGTGGTGGTGGAGCTCCGCCTATGCGCACACCACCAATGCATTAAAAAAATGGTGGGCGAAAAGTGGAAACCTCGGGCAGCTTTCAAGCGGGGAGGGGGATGTGGCTCGACACCGCAGGAGCGATCAGATGTCAGAAAAGTGTGGGTAGAACTGGAGACTCAGGAAAATACCACTTGGGGGCCTGGTATCAAAACACTCCATTTTAAAGGGGGGTTGATCAGGAAAGCGACAGCTGGGCACAGTGCACAGATGTTGGGTGTGTGAAGGTGGATATAAAATCCATTACTGAAGCATGCCAAAAGTGGACTAAATGGCCCATCTGAACGCACCCTCACTGTGTCCCAGTATCTCCTAATGTCTTGGGCATACATTTATGCATATATCCTGATGTCAACCATATTGTGAATTTCCCACAACACAAGCAACACAAGGAAGTGTACCAGATAAACTGGCAAGGAACAGGGATTAAGTGCACATTGCCATTTTTTGGCAACAACCACGCATTTAAATATGGCATGTGATTTTGTTTCCTCGGGATGTATGACACTGATATCTAAGCCACCGGTGCAGATGTGTAAACCTGACAACATTAATCACAGATGTCGGATGTCTCTTTTTTGGTGTCCGTCCGCTTTGGGGCTCTTAAAAAAGAAACCCTGATGAAAATGCCCTCTTTTCTGGGTTGGGAGGTTAGGAATATTCCTAGAACAAAGTTTGAGTCCAGTGGCACCTTTAAGACCAACAAAGTTTTGTTCAAGGCATGACCTTTTGTGTGCAAAGCACACTTCTTCAGATACAATGAGATGGAAATAGAAATAACAGTCCTACATGTAGAGGGTGGGTAGTAAATTAACATACAGAATAACGAAGGTGTTTTTAACAAATTAAGAGAGTAATAGAGAATAAAAAGAATAAGAATAATAACTAGGGATATTCCTAGTTCGTAGCAATTATCACAGCTTCAATAGTAGGGGTATTTCAAATGAGATTTGTCATAGTGATCTCTTGCTTGAAGTAGTCAATTGGGAAATATGCCTTCTTTTTCTTTTCTTTTCTTTTCAAAATATGGTAATCCTACCATTAATTTACTGTTCTATCAAGGAAGTAAACTATGTGAGCCCAGATTTTCTGAATGTGACCCTCTCTCTAGTGTTAGGTTTGATGTGTGATGCAGATTTATTCATTTCTACCTGTAACAATATATTTACTAGCTAAGGTGCAGGTTTTTTTCCCTGTTGTTACCGAAAAATAATTTCACAGCTCTATGCTCTGTAGTTCCACCTTTTTATATGTCTGTGTGTGTATAGGGACTCATTTACTTGAACTCGGTTCACTCCTTTGGTTTATTTATTTGTTTGCTTATTGCGGCAATTTGGATTCCACTTTTTGGAATGAAATAACCCCAAAGTACTTTGCAGCAGAAAAAAACCTTAGTTGCCAAATGCAGTTAATTTAAACGTATATGCACACATCTAAATAATCAATGAAATAAAACAACAAACTAGGAAACAGAAGGCGAAACCCAAAATAAGATAGCATGAAAATATCCTACCTGGCCTGAAAACTGCAGCATAAATAGACAAAGCCAACCGAACAACCATAACATCCCCAATATTGTCAGAAACCTAAACTGAATTACAACAAAAAAGGTCTTGACCATGGTTCAGAAGGATGCATGATACACACCTCATGGAATAGTAATCCCAAAATTTTCGTGCTGCTACTGAAAGGCTCCACCATTTAGGTCTACTGGCCAGTACATCACGGTAATGCTGGGAACCCTCACTTCCCCCTGTGTTATCTCGCATGTGCAACCGAAACCAGTATTTATTTTGTATATCTCCAGAGTTGGCTGGGTGGATGTTTTATGTCACTTGATGCCATTTGCACTGTTTTAAGCATTTACATTTGCTGTCTTAAGGCCCCGGTCATACGGGCCAGAAAACGCGGGGGAGGGAGGCGTGGCAGTTTGCCCCGGAGCAAAATAAGGTGCGGTAGCCCAATCACATGGGCCACTGGGTTACCACGCTCTGGCCCCGAGCACCGATCACACTGCACTGCTGCAGCGTGGCAAAAAAACAGCACAGCAGAGCACTCAAGCCGTGCTGTAGCAAAGTGCGCATGTGCCATTGGGGGGTGAGCCGCTGTCGGTGTCTTGCGTGTGTGCATGTACCATTCAGCGTTGGTGTGCATCCCATGGAAACTTACAACATCTGGAAACCCCGGGACATGGGCAGGTGTCGGAAGCTGCGGGATACTAGCACTCCCGCAATCAGACGCTGGCCTTTGCCCTGGGGTTTCCAGAAACTAGTGCTTCGTCCCTAGTAGTTTTTTTACTCTGTGTTTTCCATGGGAAGCTGCGGGTTGGCCACGGGAGTGCTACACCTCCCAGATGTGCCGGTGTGATCGCACATGGAAAGTCCACAGGGCTACTGTGCCTTCGGCGGGGCAAATGCTCCATGTGAACGGGGCCTAATAACACTATCTTATATCCCTATGCTTTAAATTATACTATTTAATTGTAAAGTAATTATTTAATTGTAAGCAGACTGAGAATCAGTCTGGTTAAAACTGAGGAGGCTCTACACAATTCAAGATACCAAAACAACTTCCGCAGCTTTTGTGAGTCAAAGCTGGGCTCCCTTTGCCAGATTCCACCAGGTACTGAGCTTTGACTCACAAAAGCAGAATCGTGTTGGTCTTTAAGATACTCCTGCACTCCGATTTTATTCTGCTCCTACAGATTCACAAGACTACCCACCTGAAATGATCTTTGTGGGGTGGCTCAAGGTGCCTATCTGAATGCCCCACAGTATTTTTCAGACTCCTCCTGTGCCATGCTCCCTCGAAGCTGTGGAATCTTGTAGGCAAAAATTCTACTTTGTGAGCTACTGGCATTAAAGTTATGAGCGAGCAATTTGGCTAGGGCATAAATTAGTTTGCTCTGGAGCCATCTGGTTCCCTTCAATTTTCTTTTTGTAAGCGGGCCGCCCATGCCTGAATTCCATGTGGCAAATTCTCCACTTGGAGTTCAGGCATGTGGGGCATCCAGCCCCACTTACTAAGACCATTTGAAGGGAAGGTTCCCTTTATTTATTTTTTTTGGCAAGCGGGGCCGCCGTGCCTGAACTCCAAGCAGCAAGTTCAAGCTTGCATGGTGCCTGCTTGCAAAAACCATTTAATTCACTTTAAATGGTTTTTGCAAGAGGGTGCCGCTAGCACCTTCCAAGGGGCTGAGTCCCAAACGTAGTGACATCACCACATCGGGAATGTCCCCTGCCCCTCCAGGAATGCCCCCCCACAAGCTCTCCACCAGTGACAAGGTAGATCCTGGCAATCCTGCATGCTTCTAGGAATCATCAGAAACTCCATGGCAGAATCACACCATTTTTGGTGAATCTTAGAGAGATGTGATGTCATTTCCTGGGAAAACCAGGAAGAGACGTCACAATACTGACAAAGCCATTGGAATGTCAGCAGGCAAGGCCTATTGGGGGCGGGAAATCTCCCTAGACTGGAAGCTTGTGGCAGCCCTAGACTTTGCTGGGCCTGCCTGTTTGATACTCCAGAGTCAAGTGACCCTTCAAAAAATTAGACTGTACAGCTCCTTCTCGTTAGGGTATAAAGGCCTCCCCCCAAAATCCTCCCATTTGGGGAACATTTTATCACACGGAAGCCAAAAACCTGTTTTGCTTTCTAAGAATTAAGGCTAGAACCCAATGGTGGGGAAAGAGTGGGTGGAATAAGGTGGACCTGGCCCACTCAAAGAAACTAAGATTTGGGAGGACCTCCTGAACTGTACAGACACCTTTACAAGGTTTGTCAGGCTGAACTTTACATGCATGTCACCCGTAAAGAAAGTCTTTTGTGTGCCGTTCATGAAGATATTCATAACTAAGTAATTCCAAACAGATTTTTGTTAATCCTATCAGGTTAAAGTTAATAAACTGTGACCCAAACATATTTTTTCTTTACCAGCCCATATTAAAATACGTCGCATTAATTTGCTCTCGTGAATATTCCCATAAGTAGTCGGCAGAAATACGTTTGCTCCATAAACCCATTTTAATATAGATAGCCAGCCACAGCTAGTATGAAAGTTGGCCAGACATTATTTATTATATAATTACTCATGAAATGACTACAGCATATTTGAGACAAAATCCATTTCTAATCCAGCAGAGGGGGAAAAAACAAAACAGTTGACCAGCAACCATTCCGCAATGCATATTTTATACGAAATAATTCCAGAAGTCACGGTGCAAAGTAAAACAATCCGATCTCATCATGAAATTTATACTGCAAGAATCCCTACAAGGTTTATCTACTATGGAAATATTTGGTGTGTAGAAATTAGATATGTATATTTATTTCCTAAGACATTTTGCAGGATAGTTCTCCAGCTTGCCATGAAAATATAATGAAGAGCAGAACACCGGGAGGAGGCACTTCAAGGGATGAGACTATGGGTCCCCTTTCACTTTCTAGGGTCAAGGTCAGGGCTTTTTTTGTAGAAAAAGCCCAGCAAGAACTCATTAGCATAATAGGCCACACCCAACAGCAGAAACTCATTAGCACATCAGGCCACACCCCTGACAGCACAGCTCATTAGCCTATTAGGCCACACCCCATGTTACCCAAAGTGTGGTCATCCAGCCACACCCACCTTTTGCTTCTTATTCTGTTTACTTTGTTTGTTGTCAAAACCCGGGCTTTTTTTTGTAGCAGGAACTCCTTTGCATGTTAGGCCACACATCCCCTAATGTAGCCAGTCCTAATGAGTTTCTGCTGTTGGGTGTGCCCTATTATGCTAATGAGTTCCTGCTGGGCGTAGCCAACTCAGGAGCCAGCCGGAACTCCATTCCTGTACGTTCCTGCTCAAAAATAGCCCTGGTCACAATCATAGTTCTTTTGCCAAAGTTCTGAAAATCATATTTCACATGAGGGGTAATGGCCTTGAGGGATGTACAGTCATAGGTGGGTGGAGAAGCCTTGGTTTACAGATTTAGACCTGCCCTGGTGCTCATAAGGTTTAGGCAATTACCGATCTGGGCTTTTCTCAACAATCTGGAATAAACACAAGGTCTCGTTTATATGACACTTGGAATTGTTTACTGGTTATCAGAGGACTGGACTACAAATGGGGTGTCTTACGTTCCAATTCCACTTCTGCGATGCAACTACCTGATATGACTTTGGCTAATCATATACTGTAGGCCTAAGAGCATCGGAAACAGCCTTAGTATAGATGCCAGGCAACCTAACCTCAGCTAACACCAGTATCCAAAAGATATACTTTTTGGTTTCCCTGAAATGGACACATCAATTCCCAAAGCAGACAGTTTCTGCTCATTCAAATTTTGGACATCCCTTGAACCAAAGCTCCTCTTTTACATCTACACACACACACCCAGTAGGGAAACAACTGTTTCTCCTTTCCCCCGGCAGTGGGAAAATGCTTCTGATGTATTCTTTGTAGACACATTTGAAAGTAATACTTAAAACATTGGCTATCACTGTTGGTCAAGTCTGGTTTGATTTTAAAACAGATATTGGCCACAGCACAGAATGAAGGATACAAATCCTATGAAATTGATGGGCTTCAGAGAGCTCTAGTCCCCACTGGGTTGCTATAGAAAATTCACACATCACTAAATTGACATGGCACATTGAAGAAGAAGGATTGGATTTATACCCTGCCCTTCACTACCCAAAAGTGTCTCAGAGCAGCTTACAAACTCCTTTCCCTTCCCCTCCCCACAACAGACACCCTGTGAGGTAGGTGGGGCTGAGAGAACTCTTGACAGAAACTGCTCTTTTTCAAGAATAGCTCTTATCAGAACTATGGCTTGCCCAAGGTCATCCAGCCAGGTGCAAGTGGAGGAGTGGGGAATCAAACCCGGTTCTCCCAGATTAGAGTCTGCACACTTAACCACTACACCAAACTGGCTGGATGAAACAAATGAACATTGAAAAGTATACGGACTATACACTTATGTTTCCAACGAGTGTCAAAAATAGCCATGAGAGGCAGTTTTCATCAAAACAGGGAACCCCAAAATATTTCTAGGTAAGCAGTTTCAGCTCATCTTGTCTGAAGAATCTCCATGTTCGACCTCCCCTCTTTGGAAATGAATTTGTAGCTACGGCATGTCTAAACATGCCGAAAGACAGCTGGCAGAACAACAGAAAGCACTTGTGGGGTTCGATTTGCACAAAGTAACTCTCAAATGGAAGTTAGCAGGAGCTGGTGATAATTTATACCCACAATTTCAGACCAAAAGCATTCAAGAACTGGAAGAAAAAGTGAGATAATTGGGTTACCTAGGAACCATACTTAGTAAATGGAGCACACAGAGATTTAAGTATTTCCGTTGGCAATTTTCCTGTTTCAGTGATCCTAAAAAAAACTTTAGCAAGCAAAGCCAAACAGCATGGCATTTTCCCAAGGGGATACGAGGGGATGGGGGCTTGGGACCTGCAACTGACCTGCAGCAATTGTAGATAACCTTCCTGCGGATCACAGAGGAGCGAAGAGATCCGGTGGTTGTTCCTCATGCACCTTTGATTGTTCTCCCTTGTCAGAGGGAAGATCTGCCGTATGACGGTCATTCTCCCAAGAGCACTGTGTACCAATTCTAATATTTCATTGTCACTGATTTCCTGCAAAGAAAAAAAGAAGAAAAACATCCATGTGAAATTGATGCCTCCTCCACTGTTTTAGTCTCATATATATTTTTATGACATACAAAAAAACCCCAAAAAACATTTTCTGGAGTGAAATGATAAACAAGAGATCTAATTCTACTGAGAATTGCTGAAACACGCTACAATAAAATAATTGCTCAAAATTGGAATGGAATTTCTTAGCACCGTGGCACCCGGCATTTGTTGAGCCCCACATTAGGATGTCCAAAGGCTCCTTGCCTGTGCCTCATCTTTAGATCCTCTTGTTGGAGATACGTGTGTTGTAAGGTCTACATTCAGTCAATATAGGGTTAATTGCTCAAAATTGGAATGGAATTTCTTAGCACCGTGACACCTGGCATTTGTTGAGCCCCTCATTAGGATGTTCAAATGCTCCTTGCCTGTACCTTATCTTTAGATCCTCTTGTTGGAAATACATGTGTTGCAAGGTCTACATTCAGTCAATATAAGGTTAATGTGTTTACCTGGTGTGCTATTGTTTAGACCGACCTGGAGGGTAACCTGGCACAAAGCCAATGGGAAGAAAGCCCAGGAAACTGGAGCCTATTTACTAACAGTCATTGGTTAATGTATTCAGGTGATTTCCTTCTTGGGTCAAGAAGAAAGAAGAATCTCCATTACCAACCATGTGGTCAGTCAGTCTGTTGTTGTCATTGTAACAGTAAGGACGTAGTCTTTGTCTGTTGGTTGTTTTGCAGATTTCCCGTGTACCCTTCCCTTTAGAGAGAAAGATTTTTACAAAGAAAGAATATCTCCAGTGAACAAAGATCTGCCACAAAGCTCTGTATATCTAACTACTTTTACCAAATTTTCCAACACCTCTCAGTCAGAGCTATGGCACAGCAACAAAGGGTGTGTTCAGACGGATCTTTTGATCTGCCATAGGAACGACTCCCTTGTGGATCAAAAATGCACGACCAGACAGAAATATTCCGGTCCCATAGGCATCCCGTTCTGCTGTGCCTCCAATCCTGATTTAAAAAGCAGCAGTTTCAATGTAGGGTTTTCGCTTACCCGCGCAACAACTGCAGGCTTTCTTCCGTCTGGTCACTCCATTAGCGCGCGATGCTCCCGTCAGCTCGGTCTGACGTCAGACCGAGCCGATGGGGGCGCGATTTTTAAAAAATTGAAACCCCATGTGCGCTTTAATGAGGAAACGCATTCAGCGATAAGCGCTACGAGGAATGTAATATTCATGCTTATTTCTTTTAGGGACAAGATGTTACAGCGATGGGAGATGGAGGGGGAAGGACTGTTCTAACTTGCAAAATAGTCCCTCCATTGATCATGATGGCAATGGCAAGGGGAGGACCGGGACTTTGCTGAAAACCCTCCGCGATCACCTCAGTTCTCCAAGGAGGCGCAGCCTTGCCTATGCGAATGTACAAAACTTTTTTAAAAAAATCCTCGGTGGATGCCGTGTAGACAAATCACGGCGGGAACAACGTGCGGTGAGGCTATTTCATGGGGGGCGTCTGGTCGTGCTAGGCTGGATTAAAAAAACCGGGATAAAATTTTAGGAGGGCTCATGGCGTGATTGACTGGCCGTCTGAACGCAGCCAAAGATAAACAACTAACAGTTTCACCATGATACTGGAATTTCTACTCCTTCCTGTGTAACAACTACAGTACAATAAGCATCACTCGACTGAGTCGTGACATTTTGTCTTATGACTGAATAAGCAGCATGCAGCCCCACAGTATAAATCACGGGTTCCCAAGCTCTTTGAGCCTGTGAGCACCTTTGGAATTCTGGCACAGCATGGTGGGCACAGCCACAAAACAGCTAATCGAAATACGGCTGCTGCAGGTGAAGGAGCCTGCCACAAAATGGCTGCCACAGCTTACCTTTGGCCATACCCTGAAGAGCCTTCTCTTGTAGTCACAGCTGCTGCCAGAACAATGTTTTCAGAAACCTGCACAGCCAATAAAATCTCCAGTGACCAATAGCTCTACCTGGCCCTGGGTACTTTCTTAAAACACTTGGCAGGCACCAAGAATGGTTTCAGTGCATGCCATGACCCCCACAGGCACCATGGTGGGGATCCCTGGTATAAGTGTTAAAGTAGCTGAAGTTTATCAGCCAATCAGTACATTATTTAGGATAACCAATGGTTCTCTCTTAGAATGAGGAAGAATTTGTTAAAATGATAAGCTTCCACAGGATGTTGGCAGAGAATCTGTATTCTCAGGGAACATTCCATCTAACTATATTGGCTATTTTAGAAAAGACAGACATTACACAGGTACTTCTGGCATGAGTCATCTGGTTCCATCCTGCTCGCTGCTTCTGTCACAACACTTAACCTCCTACAGGTTAACCTGTAGGAGGAAGTATCTCAGGAGCACAGATTGGGGTTGATCCAGATTTTTGTGGGTTTTAAGTAGGGGTGTGCCCCCCCCCCCCAATTATATTTTCTGGGTTTGGGTATATTGAACCTGAAAAAAATGACATTTTCTAATATTCTCAAATCCCAGTACTGGTATGGTGTGGGATCAATGGTCTCCATAGGACAATCAGTTCAGGGGTTATGTGGGGCTTGGGGATAGATGCCTCTCCTACAAAAAAAAAAAACCCAAGTTTCAAAAGGGGTCCAATTCTATGGGTGCTCAAATAAGGTGCCCCCATTCTCCATTGGTTTCAGTAGAGGGGAACGTGTTAAAGGAGCATGGTCCTTTAATGCCTTCTCAAGCAGTGAACTGAGGCATTTAGGGTCCCTTTAAACACCTTTTCCAAGCAATGAGTTCACCCAGAAGGCATTTAAAGGGACTGCAATCCCTTTAAACATCCTTTAGCTTTGATCATAAGGCTGTCCCAAAATATCCCAACTATTTTTTGTGTTTTTGGGAGCTTCACCATTTTGGATAGCAGAAAAAATAGCCAAAACTATATCTAGCTGAAAGAATGCCTGGAAAATACTGATAAATCCTTAGTTTTAAGGCAACGTGGTCTGCAGAAATACCTTTGGAATAACCACTTCCTCTTCTGGGATTACCTATTGTATAATTAAGCATATGTTTTCTATGGCTTGTTGCCGTAATAAATGACTGACTATTGTATAATTAAAATGGACACAACTTGCACTAATTCCAACAAGATATACAGTGAAAGACTCAAAACATTGGAGCTGTATCTTGGCAGAGAAAAGAAAGTTCAGAATTTTGGCTTTCAAAGGTTTTTCACAGTCTTACAAAATCAGCCATCGAAACACACCTGGCTTGTAAACTAATTAGGGCAAGCCACAATGTAGGTCTTAGACATTGCTCATTAAACAATTAACCAAAAGTCAGAAAAACAGGAAAACATTGACTTTTAAATCAAAGCCGTCCTTTAAATTAAAGCCGTACAGTTCCAGTAGTGTTTCTGTTAAGAAATGAGTATGGATCACGCGAACCAGGCAATGCCTTTAGGAACGTTTGTCCAACCATAACTATTGGCTTAGTGTTGTTTAGTCAACAGGATTTGTTTTATGTCCATTAAAAAGCCTCAGTGTTTCAAATGTTTTATTAAATATTTTGATTGACGAAGCCCATAAACTCAGAGCAAATCATGTTTTAAAATGCCCTTGTTTCAACTCATTTTGTGAAAACACAACTCAATAAAATTAAATCACTTACACATCGCCCATAAATAGTACCATCGAAAAATAATAAAATTCAGTCACCACAACTCCCTGCTGCCTTTGAGACTGCAAAACTGATGGTGCTGCATTCATCCATGTGAACAAGCCATACTGTAAAAGCTGCCTCTATCATAACTGTCAAACAGTTTTGCAGCATTTCCACTAGACTGTCTAAAAACACACTGGAAATGGAAACAGTGAAAACATGCAAGTCGTTGTTTTTTTTTTGGGGGGGGGCACCACCAAGTACCACAGAGAAGGTTCAAGAATATATGAGGGGGGGACACACAACCTGAGTATCACATAGAAGGTTCAAGAATCTTAGTGCATCCAAACCTCTCTCTTGATTAGTGGCTTGCAGAAGAGTTTCAATCTTGTTAATCATAACAGCTGCCCAAACAGTAGCCAATATGGCAGGTGTTTAATTCTTGTTGGGGATCGACCTGCGGCAAAGACTGTGGGCTGCCTTGGGCTGCTTGGTGGCCCTGATTGGTGGAATGAGGTAAAATGGATATGGTGAGCACCACAGAACACCTACCTTGTTTTGGGGGAAAAGGGGTCCATCAAGATGTGCCTGCGAGCTTCGTGGGCTGGGGCATGGAATGGGGCCTGCCTTCATAGCTGCTCAGGCAAGACTTCTGCCTTTGGTGGGCTTCACGGCCCGGGGAGGTGTCAGGCTCCCTATGCATTTTACAGCTCACCTGCCATTGAGAGAGGAGGCTCTCTTTGATGTGCCAGGGGTTTGTCACCTTTGTGAAGACAAATGTCCTGGCTTCTCAAATGTCTGTTATTCTGTTTTTCTTGCTATGTAGAGGCTACGTGTCTATGGGAGGGTAGGCAACCATTAGTTCTGGCGGGAAGGATGCTCTGAAAGGGGTATGTGCTTGGGGGGGGGGTAGTTGACTGTTAATTCTGGCGAGCAAATACCATGGGGTGATTGGGTCCTGATCTTTAGTGCTTTAATTTGAACACAATATATCTGTAACCTCCACATGTTCACCTTCAGTTCTAACAATAGCTTGGGTCCAGTATGGTATCTATCAATGTCTCAATAAAGTTAGCTTCTTCAAAGTGACTGTGTTGAGAACTGCTTTAACCAGGATCCTGACAGGAGGCTGGGCCCTTAACAAGGCAGCTTCTAGTTATCTTTGGCTCACAACCAGGACAGGGGTGCTTGCCCAGCTTGGGGCAAGGAGGTAGTCGGTGGGCCAACACCTGTCTTGCCTGAAGTCCATGTATAGTTTATGGCCTTGCCGCAATGGCTGTAAATAATTAATAAAGTGGCCCTTAGTTAATCCCAACTCTTTTATCCACCTCTTTATTCCGACTGGGGGGGGGCAACTGCTATCTTCCCTAAGGTAGCCATCAAGATTAGATCCTGGACGTTGGAAGAACTCTGTTAACCAAACATGTACAAATGTTATACATTGTTCTAATGATGATTACTGAAAGAGGCCTGTGGACTGTATAATAAAGCTGATACACTGCTTATAAGAACAGAGGTATTCAAGGTACACAAGACAGATGGATGCTGTATTTTTAATTGGTTAGATTTTACCATTCCTTCTATTCAGGAGGCATCATGACTGCAAGTAACTTCCAAAAACGTGCATAAATTCCACTCTGAGCTGATACCGTCACCGAGGGCCTGCAGTTTGTGCTCTGCCAGCAGAAATAAGCTGGCACCTCTATTTTTAACGGGAGCAAAAATAAATATTTTGTTTTCATACCAATTTTCTATCTCAAACTGCATGGCAAATGACCTCTGAGCTCTAATAATGGTTTGCTGGGGTTGGCTAATTCTGCAGCTTTGGCTCATTTTTATACCGCTCTGCCAATTTTGAGTATTTCTGGGAATAGTGTGTATTTTGATTATTTTTTTTCAGAAGGAGTGATGCTCTGTACTAACAGAGGGTCAAGTGGAGAGACGTAATTAAAGATTTAAAAATAAATCAAGGATTTATTTTTTTTAAAAAAAATGCTAACTCGGAACAACAGCTGAAGCCGCTGATAGAAAACTTGGGCACGCTTTGGAAAAACTTGCGAACAGTGGATGTTCACTCCCGGAAAAGTGCAATAGATGTTCTAGTGCAATTGCTAGTATCTATTAGTGCCACTCATCTGTTATATGGAACCACTAGTACATACTCTAGGGACATATAATGGCCTTGGATACATGAAGCGGATTTATACTGAGTCAGACCACTGGGTCTAGCAAGGTCAGTATTGTCTACTCTGACTGGTAGCAGTGCTCCAGGGTCTCCACTAGAGGTCTGTCACACAGGGGCATAGCCAGAAATCTTGGGGGGCATTGGGGAATATGGGGGGCAAGGGGAGGGGAGAGCAGGGGGCAGAGAGAAAGATACCCCATCAGCAAGCAGGCAGGTGAAGAAGAGAAGGGTCTTTTCTTACCTGCCAACCACACTTGTTTGCCTTGGCTGCTACGGGGAAGGAGAGCAGCAGAGAATGCATATTCACCGAGTATTAATTGCACAGGCCGGCTCACCTTCTCCTGCAACCGCCAAAGCAAATGTATGCGGATGACAGGTAAGGGCAGGGGTAGCAGGAGTGGTGGGGCATGGGCCACAAGTGAGGGGGCACTGCCCCTAAATGCCCCACCGTGGCTACTGGCCTGCTATCACATCACCTGCCCCCTGATTCTTTTCACTGGAAGTGCTGGGGACTAATCCTTGGACAATCTGCATTTAAAAGAGATACTCTACCGCTGGGCCATCACCCGTCCCCTAAGTGAGCCGAGCGTGGCACAAAAAAAAGGGAAAGGGGGGAATACTGAATGGGGGGGCAACTGCAAATGGCTGCTTGTTCAGGTGTGCCAAAGACCTCACAATTTGGAGAAAAAATCTGGGCAAACTTTTCATAGGAAGATTAACATCATGTTAGAGAATCACTTATACATAACAAAGTTGATCACTTTAGAGGTATGAAAAACAGATAGACAGCAGGGCCAAGGAGCCATGTCATGAAGGTGATAAGTTATTTTGTACAGCTCATGCCTAATCAAGAAAAAAAAACAAGAACAGAGAGTTCATTCACTAGTTTTCCTAAGCTAGTTAACGCCTGTGATTGGTGGGGTGTCCCAAGTTTTGCTGGAATAGCTAATGCTTGTAATGAAGAAGAAACCCAAAGTCCTTGTTGGTGTGTGTGGGGGGAGGTAGGATCCCAGTTCACCAATTTCATACCAGAGTCTGCCTCTGCAGTTCTTTTATTAAAGAACGGTGACTTTCAGGGCAGAAACAGATTGTCCAGGGAGACACTCATATCCTGTGATCCCCTCCATTGCTACTTGAGGCTGCATCAACCATTACTTTGAGATCTCTGTTAGGAGTGCACATTTGGGTACTTGGATATTGGGAGGGGCTGTGGCTCAGTGACAGAGCCTCTGCTTTGCATGCAGAAGATCCCAGGTTCAATCCCTGGCATCTCAAGTTAAAAGGACCAGGCAGTAGGTGATACAAAAGACCTCTGCATGAGACCCTGGAGAGCCACTGCCAGTCTGAGTAGACAATACTGACTTTAATGGACTGATCATAGAATCATAGAATGTTAGAATTGGAAGGGACCTTGCAGGTCATCTAGTCCAACCCCCTGCACTCTGCAGGAGCATAGCCCAGAGACAGCCCTACAACATACCCGAAAGATGGTCGTCCAGCCTCCGCTTGAAAACGTCCAGCGAAGGAGCATCCACCACCTCCCGAGGCAGTCTGTTCCACTGCTCAACCACTCTTGCATTTTCAGTATAAGGCAGCTTCATGTGTGTGTGCCAATCTCTAAAAGTCCTTGTTTCATTTAATTTTGAAGAGCAAAAAAGAAGGAACGACGTACAAGGGGGGGGGAGGGGGACAGTTCTTTTGACCTTTTAGACCACTCAATTCATTTTTAAACAGGGGATTTCTGTCATCTGAAGGGGCACCCTTGATCTGTATTGCGCTGCTCCTGTAGCTTTGCTGCTCAAACCGCTTGCAGCTACTGTGCTGATCCCACGTGGACAAAAATGTAAGGCAGGGCTCGACAGCCTACGGCTCCAGAGCCAAATATGGCTCAGGATGCATTCAAGTATGTGGCTCTTTCAAAAAGAAGTCTTTAAATTAAGGGATACTGGAGGAGTGGGTAGGCAGCTAGAATAGCCAGCATGTGAAGGGAATGGCAGGCAATTTGGTGGAAACAAATGGTTTCTTAGAGACAGTTCACAGAAGAGGAAATGATAGAGGTGAGCAGCTGCCTGCAATCCAAGTGTGAATCATGCACAGATTTATGCTGTTGCACTAAAGCAACCATTGTGTTGCACTAAAACATTGTTGTATGCAGGGCTCTTTTTGTAGCAGGAACTCCTTTGCATATTAGACGACACCCCCCTAAGGTAGCCAATCCTCCAAGAGCTCACAGTAGCCCCTGTTAGAAGAGCTCTGTAAGCTCTTGGAGGATTGGCTGCATTAGGGGTGTATCGCCTAATATGCAAAGGCATTCCCGCTACAGAAAGAGCCCTAGTTGTATGGTTGCATGGTATTTTATGATGATTATGTGTAAACTGTGATTTTAATTATTTTAAGGGTCTTATTCAATTGTTGTGCCCTGAGCCCACTTGGGAAGGGTGGTATATAAATCTAATACAATACAAATAAATAAAGAAGACTGCCCCTAAGGTCACCAGCCTCCAAGTGGTGGGGGGTGGGGAGGCTGGCAACTCTAACATGTCCCTGTGTATATTTATTACTTAATATGACATCTTGTATGTGCCACTTCTACTAAGGGACTCATAACCATCAGTGTTTTAACTGTGGAACCCTTATGGACAAACCATCAATATGTCAATCAGGCCCATAGCTATGGTGGGGCTTTCGGGGGCTCCAACCCCTTTCTTAAATACACAGTCTCACAAGAATTTCTCCTGTAAATGCTTTTCCCCAATAATTTAACAATATTTTTTTAAAGGTGTGAGCTCCTTTAAGCAGAGTGGGGTGCTGTAGTTGACTAATTCCCACACAGAGCAAGGGAGTTGGAGTAGGTGACCTCTAGGACCCCTTCTAACTCTGTGTCAAGAAACTGGTCTCCATTAGGAGAGTTTTTCTGCCTAAGTGTTAGATTTCTTGACTAAAGAAGTCATCTTCACCACCTGGCGGCTTGTCATCAGAACTGTTGCTTAGGCTGGCAGAAGTGATTAACTTGCAGCAGCTGAGAACTGTCCTCTAGAGTGGTTGACAGCTTGCAATCTAGAGAGCTATCCTGGTAACAGCTTTCTATTGGCTAAATGGCTTTTCTTTCTGCATTGAGAACTTCCACCCCACTGGGGGGGGGGGGAAATTGCCCTACAAGCCACAAAATCCTAGCAATAAGCCTGATGTCAATTATCAGTAATGTTAAAAATCCTGACCTTCCCGAACAAACATTGCCCTTTGAAGCTGCCCTAGTGTTAAAATCTGAAGCAGCTCCGATCCCATCTATCCAAATCCTTTACTCCCTTCCCTCTATGGCCAAGTATATTCATTTGCTTTTTTTAACCATGACAGTTAATAGAAAGTAGCCCTGAGGTAATAAATGGAAATGAAGTCTGTACAGATGACACAGGTAGCAATCAGCCTCCTAGTGCGCACTCAAAGTTTGAAAGCTTGGAGCCGTAAGGGGTGGGAGACCTGTCTCATCAGGCCACACAATCAAGCCCTGAGCTATCAAGGCTATTTGCTCAAAACCACTTCTCTTCATGGTATAATGCATTACTACTAAAACAGATAACGAAAAAGAGAATCTTCCCTATGTAGCAGCACCCTACCTTCCAGCATCAGCATAATGCTATGTCACAAAAGACAGTGGTGTACAGCCCCATAGCCAATGCTCCCTCTAAGCTGTGGAGTCCTGTGAGCAAAAATTCTACATTGCGAGTTACTGGCACTGAAGTTGTGAGCGAGCCATTTGGCTACCGCATAAATTAGTTTGCACTGGAGACATCCTCCCTGAGCTAAGACAAAAATCTGTGAGCCAGAGGCTAAAAAACTGTAAGCTAGCTTGCACTAACTCAGCTTAGAGGGAAGACTGCCCATAGCTAGATGATTTCCATTGGGGGGCACTGGATGGGGGACCATCTTGACCTTTCCGACAACATTTATACAGGCCCTGTGCTATAAATATTCTTTCTGAAGTGTGTGTGGTATGAGTGGTCCAATGAGGTTGCACCATCAATTTATACAGGGCAGGGCCTGTATAAATGTTGTTCCTGTTGGTCTTTTGGGGTTTCTGTGTGGCACTGTGGCATGCTTGCACTGCTTGCACTGTCACAGTGCCACTTGTTCTGGAGAGTGCCACTTGTTCTCATGGCAAACAAGCACCTCCCAAGACAGTTCACTTTCCCTGAGATTCTCTGGGAGAGTCTGACAGCTGGGTGGCTGCCTGCTTGCCTACCTTAAGTGCTGCTGGCTGGGTTTCCCCATTGGAAACAATGGAGGTAATGGGGTAACCTGTTTGGGTGCCTATAGAATTGGGCCCACTGGTCCCATTGCTTTGGGACATGGAGGTTTATGTGGGGAGAGGCTCCTGAAGCTACCCTGAAAATTTGGAACCTCTCCCTCAAAACCCCTCCCCCCAGAGCCACTAACAGCACCATGGAAAAAAGGTAACTTTTCCCCACCATAGAGAACAATGGAGGGGATGGGGCAACCTGTTTGGGGGCCTATAGAATTGGACCCTCTGGTCCAATGTTCTTGAAACTTGGTGGGTATCTTGGGGAGAGGCTCCAGCAACTACCCTGAAAGTTTGGAGCCTCTCCCTTAAACCCCCTCCCCTCCAGCCCCCGGAATATACCCTATGTTTTTGCCATTGACTTCATAGGATATAACAGGGCTGAAATTGACATTGGACAGGCTGAAAGACTCTGGAATCAGCTCCTACTGCCGAAACTGACATGTGGGAGTCTTTCTGCGGGCTGAGATTGATTCTGCCCAATTCGGCCTAATCTCAATTGGGCCGATTTTTTTTTCCCACACTTCTACTTGGAACTCCTTCTAGGGCTGCCTGGTAGCTAACTAGCTACCAGTTTGGTGTAGTGGTTAAGTGCATGGACTCTAATCTGGGAGAACTGGGTTTGATTCCCCACTCCTCCACTTGCACCTGCTGGATGACCTTGGGCAAGCCATAGTTCTGATAAGAGCTGTTCTTGAAAAAGAGCAGTTTCTGTCAGAACTCTCTCACCCCCACCTACTTCACAGGGTGTCTTTTGTGAGAAGGGGAAGGGAAAGGAGTTTATAAGCCGCTCTGAGATGCCTTTGGGTAGTGAAAGGTGGGGTATAAATCCAGTCTCCTCCTCCTCCTTCTATATATATGGCTGACATTTGAGATCTCAGGCATGCTAAGGTCTATTATACACACACACAGTTTACTGCAGATTTTCTGAGCAGTAAGCCTTTAAGCTTGACTTCAGATTCTGTGTCTGTCTTATGCACCACTCTTTCTCCTCTGGTGTATTTATTCTGCAGTTACAATTTAAAAAACAAAACAAAAAAAACACCATTTTTCTAAATTGGGTGGGGGTGTCACTTGTGACAAATGGGGGTAGCATCCAAAGTTTTTTATTATTATTATTAATGCAATTGCCCTATCACAGCTGTGCAGTAGTGTCCAGTAAGCGCCTTCCATTTAAATCCTCATAGTTCAGTTTTTGTGCATGCATTTCAGCATTAGTTCCTTGAATGAAAGGGAACACAAGGTAATGCAGACTAAAAGGGGGAAACCATGCTGAAACTGACCAGACTGTTTTTTGAAACTGACAAGGAGCTGCCAAGCCCCATTTTCCATATTGCCAAGCACTAGGGGATTCTCTGCTGTGTTATCGGCCACTGTGAAAAATGGGAGTCACACAATCACATAATATGGGGGAACACGTTGACTATACAGAATGCATGGTAGAACCCAATGGCACTGGCATTGCAAGCTTTGATTGTTGACAACATGTGTCTGCATGCACATGCACCTGTGCAAAGTCAGCTGCAACTCCACTACATTTTGCACAGGGCTGCAATTTGTATTGCGGAGGAGTCCTCCGGCAGAAGCTCTGGACAGCTTTTTTAGTCTTGTGCCTCTAAATGGAAAACAAAATGGTATTTTCACAATGCCCTAGTGCAGCTGCATAATAACACTGATTTCCTGCCCTTCCTTGCAAATTTGTGCAGTTTTCTCTTTGTGGTCCTCTAATTTGATCCTGCTCACTGCTCCTGATCTTGGCAGCTTTTTAAAGCCTCTCCTATGCTGATTGCAATCTTTGGTTCCAACTCGAAAAAAGTGATTAAAAAGCTAAGGGTGCTTGAGAAAAAAGTGCCAAGTTGAAGAGTCTCATATACTACAGCTGCAAATGGAAAGGGCAAGTTACATCTTGAGACTTCAAGAGATTAAAGAGGAGAGAGGGGAGACAAATCATTGGTGACTTGTTGGCCCCTTTGGCAGATATGGTATTGGATCAATTCCAAAGCGAAATAGGTACGGTCTTTCGATCGTATTCGGACTATACCAGAAAGAATAATCTGCCTGGGGAAGTCTCCCTTAGATTCTCCCAAAGGAGAGTAAGAGATCAATCATTGAAAGCAACCAATGGAATTACCTCGAAGTGGAAAGATAAGGAAATTAAAGTTATGAAGGACATGCCATCCGAGATAAGAAGAAAGAGAAGGAAATACAGAGACTTGGTAACATTTTTACAAAGCCAGAAGGTCACGTATAGATGGTTGGTTCCCGAGGGACTAATCTTCCGATATGCAAATGGTAAAGAAAGGATTGATTCAGCGGAAAAGGCTTGTGAATTTTTGCACCAGCATGGTCGTCCACCAGGAGAGGGAGAAGGCACACTGGATGGCACCAGGGAGAGTGAAGAAGGAGAGACTAGATCTTCCGCAGAGGACTCGGACTCTAAGCTGGGGGCCGTAGCCCCCAAACCAAGCTATTATTTGAGGGGGGGGAAGGGGAAAAGTAGATTGTTATTACTCTCTGGAGTATCTTAGAAAGAATATTTTTAGCAGGACGCAGCTCTTTATGAAAATGTATTTGTATATGCAAGTGAAAAATAGAAATGATCATTTTCAGTGAAAGTCAATTCACATTTAAGAGATAGATTTATACTCAAATCGATTGTATGATCACCGACTCTTGGGTTTTTAGAGGTTATCTTTTCTTTCTCCTATAGTATGTAGTTCTCTCCCCTGGAATTTTCTGTTGTAGTTTTGTAGTATATAGAGAAAGCAATAAAAAAAATCCCCTTTGGGGGACCAAAAAAGAAAAAGAAAAGAAAAGAAAGTCATCTGTGAATGAGACATTGTATTCTCTTGCTCCTGTCCTAGTGACTTGACTAGGATTGCCTTTTACTTCTGAAAAGCTACTCCTTGGGGCATTACCCACTTCAGGACCCCAGTGAGACAGGCTGGGAGCTTTCTGCGAGGGTTTCCTCAGCCAAATGAAATGTGGAGAAGGCTGGGCAATATGTGTTTTCAGAAGCTGCATTAGGGAAAAAAAACTAACAGTGTCATCCTAAGCAGAGTTACACCCGTCAAAGCCCATGGTCTTCAACAGATTTAGAAGGGCACGTTTAGGACTGAATGTTAATACCAATGTCAGTTCCCATGGCGAGTGTAATATAAAGACCCACCTCGTGTCAATTTTGGAAATAAGAACATATTGTTGTTGGGATAGTTTGACCTTCCAGACACTGCTGTGCTCCAAACCACATGGGATATATATATATATATACACACAAACACACAAAGAATAATAAAGAGCAGTGTGGTTTGTCTGAACTGCCATTCTAGCATAGCTGTCAGCTAGAGGGAAGTTCCAGCTCCACGGAGGTATCATTAAAGTTTGAGACAATAGCTCCTTGGATAAGACACAGGGAAGGTGTATTATATTATCTATATTTCTGCCATGTTCTAGATTGCAGCCCATAGTAATAGGCATAATGATAGAGAAAGGATTTGGCAGGTTTATGAATAGAAGAGCAAAGTGAAGATTTAAAGATTTAAGGCACTGAAATCTGGCTTCAGGGTCCTGGCAATGATACTTAAAAAAGAAAAGAAAAGAAAGAAAGCAGAAGGCAGGGTTGACATTGAAATGCAGAAGCTGCTTCCACTGCTATCTCTTTGCTAACTGTAATCTAAATGTAACTTGATTTAAAAAAAAAAAGTATAAGCATCAAGGTCTTAGTGAATATACAGAACTATTCAAAACCTGATGATTTATACAGAGCATTTCCCAAAGGAGATGGTAAAGGTAAAGGTAAAGGTTCCCCTGCTCGAAAGCCAGTCGAATCCGACTCTAGGGTTGCGGTGCTCATCTCCGTTTCAAAGCCGAATAGCAAGCGCTGTCCAAAGACGTTTCCGTGGTCATATGGCCGGCATGACTAAACTCCAAGGTGCACGGAACGCTGTTACCTTCCCACCGAAGTGGTCCCTATTTATCCACTTGCAATTTCTTGCTTTCAAACTGCTAGGTTGGCAGGAGCTGGAACTAGAGACGGGAGCTCACTCCGTCTTGCGGCACCTGGGTCTTGAACTGCTGAACTACTGACCTTCCACAGCCTGCAGTTCAGCGTCTCAATCACTTGAGCCACTGCAGCTCCAAAGGAGATGGAGGAAGCCCAAAGAAGGCTGAAAAAATACAATTTTAGTAATAGATCTGTAATTGGATTCCCCCCCCCCAAAACACATACACCACAAGCAATTTATTATTATTTCTGGAATGATGGCACCTGGTTTTTAGCCACGGGGTGACACAGAGTGCTGGACTGGATGGGCCATTGGCCTGATCCAGCATGGCTTCTCTTATGTTCTTATGTTCTTAATTATTTGATTTTTAAATATATATGCACACACATACACACACACTTGTTATTACACAGTGTCAGCCCTCTTCCTCACTTGGGAAATCTACATATTTAAATGCATAAATAAGCCAGGATAAGATAATTGATACAATTAGTTAAATGTACTGTGAAGCAAAGCACCTTCCCCACCATTTCCCCAGCGGTTAAGGTGAACGGTGATGGGCCTGAGCTCACCTGCGGGTGTTGTTAATTGACCTTCTGCCCTGTAAGCTTCTTATCATCTTCAAGGCCAAAGATGGAAGCTGGTTAATTAACTTCTCATGGGAACTTGTGATCTTTGATTTGGGGGGGAGTCCTCTGCCATTTGCAAACTAAATTTTGATAACCTTTTTGTTAAAAAAAAAGTTAAGTATCACAGCTGTTATTTCAGTCCAGAAACAGAATACAATTTCTGTCTACTTGTAAAGTTAAATGCAAAATTTATTCTTGAAGAAGAGCTCCCGCCATTCAGCCTATCTGTACACAAAGAATTTAAATTGTTGTTGTGTTTGCAAATACCTAGCGATTTTGCTCAAGGGAAATATTTAAATCTCCTTTAGTCGCATTCAGTTATCATAACACAAATTGCAAAATGAGACAATTATGTTTCACATTAAACTCCCTATTTTCCTAGAGGTAATGATGGGAAATTATAAATTTTAATGACATTAATAATTTACCAAAAAAAAATAAGTTCTTGAAAATGATGTCCCCAAGAAAAATCTGAAGATTAAATTTTAATAGGCAAGAAGATCATTGAGCTGGTGAAAAAAATCTGTCGATTTAGCTGCAGTATTTACATCAGGGATCGTAGTTCCAAAGCGAGATGTATTTCTCCTTGTCTCCTGCTCTTGTCACAACTTGAAAGCCGAGCAGGGTCAGCCCTGGCTAGTACTTGGATGGGAGACCACCAAGGAAGTTCAGGGCTGCTATGCAGAAGCAGGCAATGGAAAACCACCTCTGCCGCTCTCTTACCTTGAAAACTCCATGGGGAGTCACCATGGTTGAGTTCAGACTGGCAGTTTGAAGCGGGAGCCAGTTGGAACAAACTGTTCCGGGTTTTCCTGGTCACACTGCGCCGTCTGGTGCAGAAACATACCAGGAGGAGGCACGTGGGAGTGTTCAGACTGCTGACCCAGAGGCACGGCTGTAAACAGCTTTCTCCTGGTAAATCGGCTGGATGCCTATCTGTATATGAGCGCATGAGCGCATATGCACTCATGCACTCATACACACATAGACATCTGGCCGATTTGGGGAGGATCCCATTGTGCTGGCACTGCATTGGGCGGTAGAGTGGAGCACAGCCAATCGTATTGCTGCTGCCTTATGCGCAACGCGGGTTGCTCCCAGCTTTTCGGCTAAGTGCTCACACTTCCAGGAAGCGAGATGCAGTGGGATAAAGACACTCTCTGGGATTTGCTACCACTTTCAACAGGTATCTTTTAATCCCGGGAGCGAAGCAGAACAGCATGGGTTGCCTACGGGTGGGGAATGCCAGGCAGATGTGTCTGTGTGAATGCCCCCTTTAATCCGCTTGGGAAACGTAGCTGAAATGTGGCTATAGTGGGGCAAATTGCCAGTCTGCCCATGTTTCAGCTGCAATTTGATGGCGCTTTCCACCACCATTTAGGTTCATAAAATAGCCTTCACCTTCCAATGGTAATCATGTCAAGTTAGTACTACAATGTTTGGGTGTCACCTACTAACTTATGGGACACCAACGGTATAAGAATACCTCCACCTGACTTAGGAAACAGACAGCTGGTACACATCTGACCAGGACTACTGTGGAATATGGTGGTAGAATCTTGTAGTAGTTCAGTGAACTATACCCCCTTCAGACTGAAAAGGGCTGGATCAGATTTTTTTTTAAAAAAAATGCTCACTCACATAAACAAGTCTCCACAATTACTAGGATTGCCAGTTCTGGGTTGGAAAATACCTGGAGACTTTGGGGGTGGATCCAGGAGAGGGTGGGGTTTTGGAGAGGGGAGGGGCCTCAGCATGGTACCATGCCACAGAGTCCACCCTTCAAAGCAGCCATTTTTCTCCAGGGGAGCTGATCTCTGTCAGCTGGAGATCAGTTGTAACAGCGGGAGATCCTCAGGCCCCACCTGCAGGCTAACAACCCTAACAATTATGGAGAAAAATATTTATTATATTTTCATTTAGTGCATTTTTATCCTGCCGTTCATCCAAGGTGCTGGAAACAGAGTACACCACTCTTCCCTCCTCTGTTTTTTCCTGACAACCAACACAGGAAGTAGACCAGGCTAAGAATGAGTGACTGGCCCTAGGACCCCCAACAAACTCTCATGGCAGAGTAGGGATTTGAACCTGGGTCTCCCAGATCCTATTCCGACACCCTAAGTATTTCACCAGGCCAGCTACAGCCAACTCCTGTTCTGTGTGTTTCTAAGTGTAGGGAAGGTGTTACTTATTTATTTTCTTTGAACATAGCAGAACACTAAAAAATGGGGCACCCCTCAGTCCGAGCTGATACTATACATTAAATCACACGTATATAATAGACCTAAGACATCATAATTACTAGGGAGGGGGGGATCTGATAATAGAACATGAAAGATTCTTTTCCCCTGAGGGGAACAAGATCTATACCTTCCCCCTCCCCTGTCAAGAAAACTGAAATTTGGTACTAGAGGTGAAAAAAGCTGAAGGCATTGCACTGACTGCCGATAGCATACCGAATTCGCTTCAAGGTGCTGTTTTTAACTTTTAAAGCCCTATATGGTCGGGGGCCTACTTACCCGAGGGACCACCTTTCCCCACATGTTCCCCAGAGAGCACAGAGGCCAGGGTCTCAAAATCGCTTGGCCCTCCCTGGACCCAAAGATGCCAGGCTGGCCTCTACCAGGGCCAGGGCCTTCTCAGTAGTGGTTCCACACTGGTGGAATGAGCTCCCGGAAGACATCAGGGCCCCGAGGGACCTTTTACAGTTCTGCAGGGCCTGCAAAACGGAGCTCTTCCACCAAGCCTTCCAAGAACTGAACTGTGCTAAGGCCCTCAATGCTATCACCAGTAGCCTGCAATATCCTGGATACTAACTCTGGCTGTACTCCTTTGTCATCATTCCACCATGGCCTACTGGGATCGCTGTGCAATGTCATACTGCCACCAGTTCTTTATCTGTTAACGTATATCATTTTATGATGTCTATTATTTGTGTTTCAGTATATTTTAACTTTTTAATGTAAGCCGCCCTGAGCCTGCCTGGCAGGAAGGGCGGGATATAAATGGAATTAAATAAACAAATAAACAAACAAATAACTTCCAGTTGTGGCCTGAAGATCTGGAATTACAACTGCTCTCCAGACGGCACAGGTCAGTTCCCCCGGAGAAAATGGCTATTTTGGAGGATGAACTCTGTGGCGTTATACCTCGCAGAGATCCCTCCGCTCCCCAGACCCTGTCCTCCCCACACTCTGCCCCCCAAATCTACAAGAATTTCCCAGCCTGGACTTGGCAACGCTATGTGCTCCAGACGGAGCCTGAAGAGACACTAATTTGTTAGAAAAGTTTGAAAATGGATCGTTTTTACTTCTAACGGACAAAATTTAAAACAGGCAGTTTACTTCTCTAAATGATATGCTTTTAAGGACCTTGACTATTTTGAAGTTAAGAGTCCTGGTGGGGGGTGGGGGACTTCTCCAGCATGTGTGCTGGCAGAGAGAGCATTTTCTCCCAATTAATCATTTCCTACTCATAAGGAAATATGTGCCAACCTAGCAGTTCGAAAGCAAGAAATTGCAAGCAGATAAATAAGTACCACTTCGGTGGGAAGGTAATAGCATTCCGTGCGCCTTGGTGTTTAGTCATGCCGGCCACATGACCGCGGAAACGTCTTCGGACAGCGCTGGCTCTTCGGCTTTGAAACGGAGATGAGCACCGCAACCCTAGAGTCGGATTCAATTGGCTTTCGAGCAAGGGAACCTTTACCTTTACCTTACTCGTAAGGAGCCAAGGGGATACATATCTTTACCAGTGCATACATGACCCGTTAACACACAGGGTGCTTGCGCACTGCAATAGCTGAAAAAAGTCTGTAGCTCTGCAGAATGAGAATCATGCCCAAGCCAGTGTGTCAGCAGCATGCCTGGGGGAAATGCTGTTCACAGAAATGCAAATCCAAACTGATGCTGTGTCACCAGAGCACTTTCACTCACTTGAGCAAAGCCTTCTGAGGGTGCTATTCTGAAAATGGGCAAGACCAATAGGGTTGCCAGGTCTGGGTTGGAAACTACCTGGAGACTTTGGGGGTGGAGCCAGGAGAGGGCAGGGTTTGGGGAGGGGAGGGGAGGGGCCTCGGCGTGGTCCAATGCCATAGAGTCCACCCTCCAAAACAGCCATTTTCTCCAGGGGAGCTGATCTCTGTCAGCTGGAGATCAGTTGTAACAGTGGGAGATCCCCAGGCCCCACCTGGAGGCTGGCAACCCTAAAGATCAACCACTGCATATACAGATTCATTTTCTGCTGTGCCTCCCATCTTGCAGAATGGCCTGCCTAAGGAGGCCAGGAAGCCCCCACACACACACATCTATCATCATTCTGCAGAATGTGCAAAACGGGACTGTTCAGGAGGGCAGTCTTATAGAAGGAACAAATTACGATGTAATGGAACAGTCCAGGAGGGCACTGTGATAAGGAAACAGGATTGTAGACCACTGCATTGTTTATCGTATGTACCACCTTGCTTTTACTTTGCTGCCTTCTGCCTTTGCAATCCACTTTCTGCATTTTTATGGCCTGTCATGCCTTAGACAGTTTTGTTTGCATTGTTTTCTAGTTCTACAATCCTAGCCTCATTGCACTGTTCACTGGATCGTGCTGTCTGAGCGAATTGTTTAAATACTTTGTAATCTGCCTTGAGGAGGAGGAGGAGGAGGAGGAGGAGGAGGAGGAGGAAGAAGAAGAAGAAGAAGAAGAAGAAGAAGAAGAAGAAGAAGAAGAAGAAGAAGAAGAAGAAGAAGAAGAAGAAGAAGAAGAAGAAGAAATTAGATTTATATCCCACCCTTCCCTTGGAGTCTCAGAGCAGCTTACAATCTCCTTCCCTTCTTCTCCCCACCAAGCTGTGGAGTCTTGTGAGCAAAAATGCTACTTTGTGAGCTGCTGGCATTAAAGTTGTGAGTGAGCGATTTGGCTGCTGCATAAATTCATTTGCTCTGGAGCCATCCTTTGAAAGTTAAGACAGAAATATGTGAGCCAGAGGCTAAAAAACTGTGAACTAGCTCGCACTAACTCAGCTTAGAGGGTACACTGCTCCCCATAACAGACACCCTGAGAGGTAAGCGGGGCTGCGAGAGCTCTCAGAGAACTGCTCTTGCTCTCAGAGAACTGCACTTGGGAGAACTGTGGCTGACCCAAAGTCACCCAGCAGCTTCTTGCAGAGGAGTAGGGTTAGGGAATCAAACCGGCTCTCCCAGATTAGAGTCTGCTACACCAAGCTGGCTCTCAGAAAGGCAGGCTATACATTAAATAAAGAAATAACTAAATGAGAGGGAGGGAGGCATGGTATAGCCTGATCTCATCCGGCCTCAGACTGGGATAACCCTGTCTTGTCAGCTCTTGGGAGCGAAGCAGGTTGGCCCTGGTTAGTACTTGGATGGGAGGCCACCAAGGAAGTCCACGGTTGTTACACACAGGCAAGGCAATGGCAAAACACCTCCAAGCATCTCTTGCATTGAAAACCCTTTGGGGTCACCAGACGACAGCTGTGACTTGACAGCAGGACAAACGAAGTAAAGAAACAGGGTCAGTAATTGCATGGGAGACCACAAAAGAAGGTTCTGCAGAAGAAAGCTACAGTCAACCACCTCTGCTTGTCTCTTGCCCTGAAAGCTCCTTGCTGGGGCTGCCACAAATTGGTTGTGATGATGGCACATACATATGCAAGTAAATGAATGGTGTGGGGCATGGATATGAACAAAGTGTACTGCTTCTAGCTGATATGGAATGAATAGCATTTGGCCTGTGGTGTGTTGGTTATGAGCACTCATTGTGGATATGGCCAGGGCTTGGCACTGGTTGAAAAGACATTTGTTCCCTTTTTAACTTGGCTTTAAAGGGATGTATTCAGGTAAAACAGGAACAGTTAAGCTACCTCTGCTCCACGATTATGGTTAACGAGGGGTGTGGACATGTGGTAGCCCTTTCACAAGTGTGAAATGTCAGTGCACTTTACTCTCAAATAATATCTGTGGGAATTGGCCCATACATTCGTGTAGGACAGTAACTTGTGATTAGCAGGTTACCCAAAATGGAAACCGCTTGGTGAGCTGAAAACCTGATCTTCAAACCACTCTAGCAATGTTTTTCTAATACAGAAGTAACTATAACTAAAGAAGAAAGAAGAAATCAGCAATTTACCCACTTGTCTCATATCCAGGCTATGTATGACTCTGTCCCCTCTGGTACTACTAGGCATTAGACTTAAGCGTGTTTGTGATGTCACAAACAGAAAGCCATGCTCGCCATCACCCTGACCTGTCTCCACGACAACCACAGAATATATATATATATATATATATATTATAACAGTGATTAAACTGAGATTAAGGGCTACATTGCCCAGCAGCTTCTGCTCCTGGCCTTTGATGAGGAAAAAAGAAAGTGATCTTTAGGAGAAGAGGGAGAGGCCAGAGGGGAAAAAAAAGGCAAGGAAAAGGTACAGCTAAAGAGCAAGTTTGTGATATACCTGGTGACGCACCCGTGAGGACTGAAAATCTAAGGTGACAAAGCATTACCGGTGAACTGAAACCAAAGAGCAGGTGATTAAAAAATGGCCAAGTTAGGAAGGCCCTGGGACACTGCTGAACGTAGGATGGATCAGGTTGGGAATCTCCAGGAAATTTGGGGATGGAGCCTGGGGAGGACAGGTGTACTCAGTGGGGTACAATGCGACAGAGTCCACCCTCCAAAGCATTCATTTTCTCCAGGGGAACTGATCTCTGTATCCCGGAGGCAAACTGTAATTCTGGGAGATTATTATTTACCACCCCTGGATGGCTGCAAGCTTCCCTGTTTTTATAGGGCTGCCAGGTCTGGGTTGGAAAATATCTGGAGACTTTGGGGTTGGATCCAGGAGAGGGTTGGGTCTGGAGAGGGGAGGGGAGGGGCCTCAGCATGGTAAAATACCAGAGAGTCCAACCATCAAAGCAGCCTTTTTCTTCAGGGGAGCTGTTCACTGTCAGCTGGAGATCAGTTGTAAAAGCAGGGGATCCCCAGACCCCACCTGGAGGCTGGCAACCCTATGTTTTTACGCCCTCATTAAACTGGCTTTTTAGATAGCCAGCCACACATCCTTGCAACAGCTAGCACCCACCGAGGATAGTGTGAACATTACACAGGATTACTTTTCAGCATTTGCCTCCAGTCCTGGTTTGTACAGACAAGGTGCCTTGTTATATCCTCTTTACATTATGTAGCTTGACTCAAGGCAGATGTGTTGTTTTGGAGCCAATCCAACCCTTGGAATTCAGGGCTATTCACTCAAAGCCTTACGGGACTTTACCTTCTAGGAATGTCTTGAAATTGTTTGTTTGCATCCCTGAGAAACCTTTGCATTCAGATGCATTCCCTCCAATCACGGCCCGGCAAGATGTCAAGAGAGAAACCTTCAGTTCACACAGTTGCTCTTTATTTCTGGGCATGCTGACAAGCCCTCATAATGAATGCTTTAAAAAATAATATACACTCATGATAGATAGATAGAATTAGTGCTGTCGATTGGGGGGGGAACATGATCTTTTAATCATATGAATTTTAAATGTGCGATCAATTAAATCTGCAGAAATTTACATATGAATAAAAGCAACGTTTCAGAAGGGGGCACATTTTGGTTTCCAAGGCAGATGCTTTATTAGAAGGCATTCTGTCCTGAGAGAGAGAAACAGAGACAGAGAGAGAGACCAGAAAAATTCCTCTGCTGCTTACATATTGACTCATGGACTGTGTAACAACTTAATATTAAATAACAAAATAATATTGTGTTTTTTAAAAGGAGCACCTTTTAATTCATCCAGACAGGGTTCCCAGCCTCCAAGTGGGGCCGGGAGATCTCCTGCTTTTACAACTGATCCCCAGCTGACAGAGATCAGCTCCCCTGGAGAAAATGGCTGCTTTGAAGGGTGGACTCTATGGCATTGGACCATGCTGAGGCCCCTCCCCTCCCCTCCCCAAACCCTGCCCTCTCCTGGCTCCGTCCCCAAAGTCTCCAGGTATTTTCCAGCCAAGACCTGGTAACCCTACATCCATAAACAGTACAATCAGAAAGTGTGACTTTTACATTTTTGCCCCTGGAATTCCCATGATCATCTTGAAGATGGTGCCTCATTTTGAGATTCCTAGTTTAATTTCCTCTCTGTCTATATATGCCAAGAGGAGCAGTGGGTCAGTGAACCAGCACACATGGTTCCAATTTCCTGGCTTGTTCTCACTACGGTATACTTTTTGATGATTGGTTTGCATTTCTTGTTCTGGATCTCTTGGTCCACTGACTATGGTCCTGGCCTTGCCACCTTGACCCTGGTGAGACCATAACTCTAGCTCTGATTTTTTGTCCCATGACTGCAATGTCACATGACTTCCTGTCACATGTTTACAGCTCACTGGCCTACAGGGTGAATACAACTGCACTAGTAAAGGCTCTTGCATAAATCCAGTTCAAGTGGACATCCTGTGGCACACTACACCAGTTTGGTGTGGGGGTTAAGTGTGTGGACTGTAATCTGGGAGAAGCAGATTTGATTCCCCACTCCTCCACATGCCGCTGCTGGTGTGACCTTGGGTCAGTCACAATTTCTCTCAGAGCTGCTCTCTGAAGGGCAGTTCTCGAGAGAGCTCTCTTAGCCCCAATTACCTCACAGGGTGTCTGTTGTGGGGAGGGGAAAGGAAAGGAGATTGTAAGCTGCTCTGAGACTTAAGAACACAAGAGAAGCCAATGTTGAATCAGGCCAATGGCCCATCTAGTCCAACACTCTATATCACACAGTGGCCAAAAATACCAGGTGCCATCAGGAGGTCCAGCAGTGGGGCCAGGACACTAGAAACCCTCCCACTGCTGCCCCCCTCAGCACCAAGAATAGAGTGCATCACCTGCCCCAGACAGAGTTCCTATCTATACCTTGTGGCTAATAGCCACTGATGGACTTCTGCTCCATATGTTTATATATGTTCACTTCTTTGGATAGTGAAGGGTGGGGTATAAATCCAATCTCCCCCCCCCCTCCTCCTCTTCTTCTTCTTCATTTCATTTCCGTCAGCTCTGCCAAGGCAATGCTCTCAGATGACCGCACATTAAGGCAATGTGAACGAATACAGCAAAGGCTGCCAGTTACAACTTGAAGTATAAAAACTCTGATCTGATCTTACAATGACAGCAAAAGAGCAAACACCTTGAATACTCCTAGGTTCTCACCGGGAGAATTTACAAAAGGAATAAAGCATGAAACGCTTTCATCTAGCCACGAGATAAAAAGAGACAAAAGAAGGGTAATGATAGCTTGTGGTGAGGTAATAAGTGGTACCCTTTGTGTCTTATTGGATGATCGTTAATCTAAATTGACTGGGAGCTGCTAAACTGAATAGCCCCAAACACAATGCCTTGAAACCAAGCCCGCACCTCTAACCTTCAGTTCTTAAGACTTATTTTAGCAACTTGTAATTAAATCTATTTTGTGGCATTTCAGGAGTCAGCAGTGTGGCTTGCCATTTATCTCCCTATCAAAGCAAAGGAACATTTCAATAGAATGTTCTATTACAGCCAATTTGCATCTGGAAACATGGGATGCGATCGCTGGTTAATGGAAGCCACAACAATAGGGTTATCCAGTAAGGAGGAAGTTGACTTGTGGAACCTAACTGACTCACACTAGGGCTTATTGTGCCAGCAACTTAGAGTGGCTTTGGGCATCCTAATGAGCACTGAAACAGAAAGTGAAAGTCACACTTTTCTGGCTGTACCCTTTTGTCTGAAAATGGACCTGGCACATCTCGTTCCTTAGTTGAACGGCACAATCCTACGCAGTCACTCCAATGTGATCTCAGTCGTCCTGGTCTAACCCCACCGAACTCAATGGGTTTAGACTGGAGGAACTGCAATCTATGATCTCCCATTGAGTTTAATGAAGTAACTGAGTGGAGTAACTGTATACAGGATTGCTCTGTTAGCAATTTTAGGGTGGGGGAGGATCCAAGACAGTATCATAGGCAGTGAGTTTGGGGCAATACTTATTTATTGAATTTTTAAAGTTAATCTCTTCTTTCTCCTGATAGGCATCCAAGGTGGTTTACCAGAAAAAAGAAGCTAAAACCAGATGACGATATAGCACAGACAACAGCAAGACTAATTTATAATCCCACAGCAGAGATCAAGCCTTTAACAGTTCAATCCTACACAGTCGAAACGTTGGATACAGACTACGTTGCCAATTTAGCCTGGATCCAATCCTGAGCATATTGGGCTTTACACTGGAGTAACTCCACACAGGACTGGGCTGTTAGTTCAGTAGGTAGACAATTCAGTTGACTAACCTGAAAACCCTCAAGTGCCTTCAAAATCTCTGTTACAAAGCGAGAGAGGATAGGAGTTTCTCCGACACAGTCAGGCTGACTGTTCCCACAGTGAAAGGGTGGCCATAGAAGAAGCCAGCGACAGACTGGCTGTAACAGGCTGGATTCACCCCCCGGCCAGAGTAACCCCTGCTGGGCCAGGCCAGAGTAACCCCAGGGGTTAATCCAGACTAACTCTTGCCAGACACACCTCTGCCGGGCTCTGTTGACTAATGAGATTGGATTCATACCCCGTTCTTCACTATCCAGAGGAATCTCAGATTGGCTGACAAGTTTCTCATGGACCTCAAACCCTCAGAAGCTGAGATTGTGCTGGTTACAATGACATTTAACTTACCACTCTATATTGGGGACTGTGAGACCCAGGGTCAGATAGTTTGGCATAGGCAACTTTACACCCGAGGGGTTACTTTGGTCCGGGGTTACAGGTTGTTGTGTTGTGCATTTGGGGTAACTCTGGCGTGGCCCGGCAGAGGTTTGTAACCTCGGGGTTACTGTGGCCAGGGGGTGAATCCGGCCTGTTACACTGGCCAGCAACAGACTGAATTACCCAGATGGAGAAAACAGCCCAAAAAGCAAGCAAAGAGGCCACAGAGGCACGTCTGGAAAGGTCAACGACCGTTCACTGGGAGACTAAGGGCCAATCTGCATTTAACATTTGCTCTGTTGTTTTACCAAACCCACACTGGAACAGAAAAAGATGCAGTTCAAAACCACATTCAGCTATCCCAGGCCAACACTGTAGTGACTGCAGAGTCACCCCCGAATGGCCATAAAAACGGTCATAAATCTATGCAGACAGCCACTATAAAACCAGAGATCAAATGAGGTGAAAGCAGCATGCAGTCTGGACACTGCCATAAAATACGACACTCCATCAAAGTGAAAGTGGCATGCAATGTAGATGGGAATTTCTGTTCCAGTGTGAGTTTGGTAAGACAGCAGAGCAAATGCTAGATGCAGATCAGGCCTAACTGAAAGCAAACCCAGCTTTAACTGAAGTGAGGCCTACTGTTAAAGCAATGATACACAGGACACATGTCTATGGGATTCTGTAATGTCAAGAGGGCTGCGCCATACGTTAAGCCAAAGAGTAAGTCTCTTTTGCACATGTGACCCAAGTACAGGTAATCATCACACCAGATCTGATCACACCTGAGCCAAGCTCCTGGCTGCATTTTCCTTGATCACCTCAAAGTTTTTCATAGCATCCCTTAATAAAAAAGTTTTTTAAAAAAAATACATAAAACCCAGCAAGAAGAAGAGGAAGGAGGAGGAAGAAGAGGAGGAGGAGATTGGATTTATGCCCCGCCCTTCACTACCCATGGGAGTCTCAGAGCGGCTTACAAACTCCTTTCCTTTCTCTTCCCCTCCCCACAACAGACACCCTGTGAGGTAGATGGGGCTGAGAGAGCTCTGACAGAAACTGCTCTTTTTTTGCAAGAACAGCTGTGCCAGAACTATGGTTTGCCCAAGATCATCCAGAAGGTGCAAGTGGAGGAGTGGGGAATCAAACCTGGTTCTCCCAGATTAGAGTCCACGCTCTTAACCACTGCACCAAACTGGCTCTTTTTACTGCTTTTTACTTATTGACTGCATTCGTACCCTGCCTTTCTCCCCAGTGGGGGTCAAAGGAGGCTTACATGGTTCTCTTCTCCTCCACTGTATTCCCACAACAACCCTGTGAGGTAGGTTAGGTTGAGACAGTGTGATTGGCTCAGGATCATCCAGATAGCTTCCACAGCAGAGTGGGGGGGCTTCAAACCCGGGAATAGCCAACATACATAAGCCATTTACAGTGCAATCCCAGGCAAAACCTTCATGAATGGCTAGTTCAAAATAAACAGTCTCTCTCCCTTTCACTCACACATGTACACACCTATGTCTTTCTCTTTCCATAATCCAGAAGTCTTTCTCTGATATCATCCTTCCTTCACTGAAACCCTAACTGTATTTTCCTTTTACTTTTCTCGCTGTACCATCAGAGGTCTCATACCTCTCAGGTACCAACCTCTTCTTTCACTCCATCCCCCCCATCCAGTTTTCTTGATTTCCATCTCTTTGTTCTGTCTTTCCATCCCTAGTCCCCTTGCCTTCTTATATCTGCTCCTTGACATCGTTGATGTCAAAAGCACACAACTGCTCCTCCCCCTGGACTCACCTAGCAGTTCACATCAAGGGGGCTTCAAAACAGAGGAGGGTCCATGCGGCATTAAAGGCTGACCACAGCACCAGGCTAGAAACAGGTTGCGGGCTCTACAATACACCTCTGCTTTGTGAAAGAGGAACATCAATGTGATGCAGGCATTTCTCCCACCCTCCAAACACACGGTATTGAATCCATTAAGCTGCCTTATACTGAGTCAGATCATTGGTCTCTCAAGGTTAGTACTGTTTACAAAGGCTGGCCGTGGCTCTCCATGGCTTTAGACAAAGCTGTTTTATGTCACCTACTACCTGTTAACTGGAGAAACCAGAGATTGAACTGGGGTCTTTCTGCATGAAAAGCAGTTGCTGCACCATTCAGCCATGGAAGAAGAAGGAGGAGGAGGAGGAGGAGGAGGAGGAGGAGAGGAAGAAGAAGAAATTTATACCCCACCCTTCACTACCTGAAGAAGTTTCAGAGCAGCTTACACTCTCCTTTCCTTTCCCCTCCCCACAACAGACACCCTGTGAGGTAGGTGGGTCTGAGAGAGCTCTCTCGAGAACTTCAGAGAGAACAGCTCTGAAAGAACTTGTAACTAACCCAAGGTCACGACAGCAGCTGCATGTGGAGGAGTGGGGAATCAAACCTGGTTCTCCCAAATTAGAGTCCACGCTCCTAACCACTGCACCAAAAGGCCTGAGAGTAGACTTCCCAGAAAAAGGTGAAAAGAGAATAGGCCGTAGAGCAGACCACTAGGATCTTGAATTTCCTGCAGGCTGAATATGCATGCAAGTACTCAGAAAAAGAACTGTGTTTGGTAAGCCTCATGTTGTGATATGGGACCAGGGACACCTACACTTGTTCTAACACAGGAAGACAAGTTGGGGATGACTTGCAGTGTCTGCGAGGGTCAAGAAATAGTCGTTTGGTTCTGAAGATATGGCCGATATCACCTGGCTGTTTGGTCATGGAGGAAGTCATGTCTAAGCAGACACAAACTGTGACACTTATCAACAGCTGTTGTGAGAAAATAAGCAAGGAAGTCAGGATCAGATGGTTTTTGATCTGGAAGGCTTTGGGTCTGCATGCGCTACTGCTTCTGAAGGCCAAACTCTAAAAGTTTCAGGAGGGGGAGGGTGGAAAGTCAGCCTTCCCCTCCCCGAGCTTCAGCATGACCCTGGTCTCCCTTTAACTAACCCAACTAGAAGTGTTCTAGGGTTGCCATCCTTCAGGTGGGGCTTGGAGATCTCCCGGAAACAGGGCTCTCTTTGTAGCAGGAACTCCTTTGCATAGTAGGCGACACACACCCTAATGTAGCCAATCCTCGAAGAGCTTACAGTGGGCCCTGTAAGAAGAGCTCTGTAAGCTCTTGGAAGATTGGCTACATTAGGGGTGTGTCACCTATTATGTAGAGGAGTTGCTGCTACAAAAAGAGCCCTGCCCGGAATTACAATTGATTTCCAGAGTACAGAGATCAGCTCTCCAGGAAAAAAAATGGCTGCTGTGGAGGGTGACCTCTATGGCAGGGGTGTCAAACATGCAGCCCGGGAGCCGCATCAAGTCCCCGGAGGGCTTCTATCAGGACTGCAAGGGACTGTCTGTCTCCTGTTTCTTCCTCCACTTCTGCTGCTGCTGTTGCATCATAGCTTGCTTTCCTAGACTCTCTCAATCGCTCAGGAGAGATAGATAGGCAAGCTTCTGCTCCCTGCACTGGGCTGAGGCTCCTCCCCCTCCCCGATTACTACAGCACAGACATTTTGATGCAATAATTCAGAGCAAGAAGTGTCAGTTATCAGAGACTGTTAAATAAACAAAATATTGCAAGAGTGCTGATGTTTTAAGCATGTGTTTAAGTAAAAAAAACCCACAACCCTTTGTGTTTGTGTCCTTTATAAAGTTTAGATCTCTGCTACCTGGCATTACAGTTTATGACACATATGGCCCGTCCCAACAAGGTCCAATTTATGTCACCCCTGCTCTATGGCATTATGATCTGCTGAGGTACCTCCCCTCTCCAAAACTGACCTTCCTGGGCTCCTCCCCCAAATCTCCAGGAATTACCCAACATAGAGCTGGCAACCCCGAGGCCAAGTTCAGACTGGCAGTTTGAAGCACAAGGGAGTCGTGGCAAAAAAGACCCGGAACAATGCATTCTGGGTTTTCCCAGTCACACTCCACTGATGTGGGAGCATTCCTGGGAGGAGGCGCAAGGGAGCATTCACACTGTTGGCCCACCCCTGGTGGAGGTGTGGCTGTAAGTGGCTTTTTGTAATGGAATCTGACGATATGCACTGATGTGCCACATAAGAGCATCCCTACCGGATCATCTTCTTTGCGTTCACACTTCTGGGAAGTGGGATGAACGCAGGTTTGCTACCACTTTCAACAGGTATCTTTTAAACTCAGGAGGGAAGCATTACAAGACGGGTTGAGTACAGCTGGGGAACGCCTGACAGATGTGCCTGTGTGAACCGGCCCTTTAATCCATTTGTGAAATTATTCTGAACCGTGCCTATCACGGGCCAAACTGCCAGTCTGAACTGGGCCCAAGTTGTTAAGTATGCTGCTCAACAACAAGATTTCAGCAAAAGTGATTTCAGCTTTATTAGTAATAGCAAACACCAACTAGAGAACACAACAACAAACAAGCGGAGCACAGCTCCCTTTTTAAACTGTCCCGGGCTTTCAAAGCCACACCCATGACAAGATAAGAACCAATAACAATGCAGGGATAAAGGCCAATCAGGACTGTTTCCTCTTTGCTACATTCTCACATAGTGATTGGATATTTACAGAGGTTTCGCAGAAACCAGCCAATGGTAATGCGACAGATGAAGAGCCACATTTAAACTGAAGCTTAGCACAGTAAAGTAAAGGCTTGATTCACACTTCAATACATAACACAAGTGTTTCTCAATCAGCTCTGAACCGTGGCCTAGGCAACACTTCTACCCCTGCCTGGCTGCCTGCCTTCTCCCCGTGCATGGATCTGTCCTCTATCTCTCCAGCTGCCTCCTCTTCTGCCATTTCTCCTCTGGCCACCCTCAAGGCTGTTACTTGTGATCGAGCTCTGACTGCACTCTTTGTTCTGGGTTTCTGTGGACTCCTTTTTGACCCAGCCGAGGTCCTCCTGTGAGATCTCTCTTGTCACTCAAATTCCATGCTGGCATTTGTACTCACAGCCAACGCTCCCTCCAAGCTGCGGAGTCTTTTGAGCAGAAAATTCTGCTTTGTGGGCTACCGGCATTAAAGTTGCGAGCTAATGATTTTGGCTGCTGCAAAATTAGTTTGCTCTGGAGCCGTCCTTCCTGAGCTAAGACGAAAATGCGTGAGCCAGAAGGTTAAAAAAAAACCCTGTGAGCTAGCTCACACACTGACTCAGCTTAGAGGGAACACTGCTCACAGCAGGCTGGGTTGGTCAGGCACCCCAACACGCTGGGACAGACCGAGAAACATCCGCTTTCCCTCTCGTTCTTGCTGTCCTCAAAGCCTGGTGTGCAAAGCAGGTGATATATTCTGCTTCTGTCTCCGTTTTTACATGATTTCCCCCCTTGTTCATTCAAGCAAATATTGCCCCTAACTTTAAGTCCCTCAGAGATTTGCCTCCTGATCATCAATTCTAAAATGCAGACGACTCAGGCATGACTCAGATTGAAACTGGCCGATCCCTTACAGAACACTACGTTGAATGTAACTAGAACTGCCACCAAATGTTGGCCTAGAGTGAAATCCGAACCAAATTTGGAGTTCTTTCCTCAGGCAAGCCATCTGAAGAATTCCGAGGGAAACCAAGACTAGCAAAATTTCTCAGGCAGGCTTCCCCCAAATAGAACATTTGTGTTAGATGCGTATAATGTCTTACATGGTGGAGGCAGATTCCTGCTTCAGTCTGGACACCACAGGTATCCCCTAGGCAATGACAACCGCACGATACATGCCAGTGGGCATAGTTTCCAACGACAAAGAGAAAATACTGCTAGCTGTGCATTGAGGGTGACGTGCACCGCTAAGAGCGCATTTGAAACAGAAGCTGCACAGATTCATGTCAGAGAATCTCAAATTAGAATCAGACCTGAAGGACTTTATCCTCCCATGGATGTAGGACAGAAGGATTTACATTATTAATTCCTCCTGATCCATATAGGAGCTCAAAAGAATAACCCAACCGCACCACCACTCTGTAAACAGGCAGCATAAGAGCTTCAACATAAATAAAAAAGACATTTGCTTTCACTCACGGAGTCTGGCACTAGGATTTAATGCATCCGAGAAGTATTATTATTGTCTTTGCTAACTCAATTGAATTTTATAGGGTCTACAGACGTTTGTACATGGATAGTAATCGCAGGGCACAATTGATATACTATTTGCACTTTCTGCCTACTGTCAAGTTCCCAGGAACTTCACAATGTTGTACAGAGATTTTAATCTTGTTACTGTCTTGTGAACCTGCTGATGACTAGTTCAGAATTGAATTTTGCAGATGCCTCCCCAATCTATATTCTGTCAGTCAAAGAGATCCCTATTCAGTCACATGAAGAACACAATCTTGATATTTTGGGCTATGTTGTCTTCTTTTGCATTGACCAGGCATTCCACACACATACACATACAGAAACTCACAGATCTTTCACTCGAGACAGTGAATTCCAACACTTCAGTCCACAACAACTCTCAGTGAATGCTGCAGAGACTGTACAGGGCACTGTGCTTATGTGAACATAAATACAGATTTCCTCTGTGAGGTTTTTTTTTTGCTGGTCGTTTTGTGCTAAGCCATTACAGCAGGAAAAAAAAAGAAGAACAAGTTGCATAAACATTGCAAGGAGCAGAGAAGATTCATAACAGCTTTTGAGAAGTAGCAATTTTACACCCTCCTCTCCCCTTTTAATTTCAGTGCATTACAGCTAACCAGACAAAAGCAATTTATAGTCACTGTTAACATGTACAGCTGCCTTCCTCCAAATGATTAGTGAGTAGCCATGGAGAGAGAGAGAACACGAACAAAAGAAGTCTGTAGTTAAACTTGATGTTCCCTATATAATGCATTAACGCGGAATAATGGATACACGGCTCTCTAAATATTTTATCAGCGCTAAGCACATAAATAATACATAATTATTAAGATATACAAATGTATATAATAGCAGTGCTTCTCCTAAGTGGCCCGAGATTTATAAATGAGCATGCAGGAAATTTTACCTTTGCTTATACTGGGTGCCATTTCTCAGCATGCAGACTTGCACTGTGGGCTTTTGCAAACACAGTGTAGGGATTATTATTATTTTTTTAAAGTAATGTCCCATGCAACATAAATACAGGCGGATTGTCCTTTAAATAGGATTTAGTACATATAAACAGAGCATATGTATTTGTTAGATGCAGAACTAGAGAGCAGTTGTGTAATCAGCAGAATTCTGCTGCAGAGATTATAATGTATCAGGTGGACACAGCTAATCTTCTGTAATGCACACACACTTCAAAAGCAGAGAGTGCACAACGGCTGCACATCAAAGCTCGACACTTCCTCTGTTGTCAATGGTAACAGGCTGCAACTCTACAGAACACCAAGAGGTATATGTCTACATTACGGTGGTTTCTGCAGAGTAATGCCCTTTCCCCTAAAAGAGCAGCTTGAGGAAAGAATAATGTGGCAAGTTTTGGGATTCACGATGTGCAGTCAGAACTTCGTTTTGACCTTTGTCATGTTATGATGCCAGCCGAAGGCTAGAAACAGAACTGCTCAGTTTGCATTCTGGCATTATGCAGGCTGGAGAACAACAGGTAGTGTGCTCAATGCAGCACTGCTAATGGCGTGCCGAAGTTTGGAGCCGAGCAGAATTTTCGTAAATTTTGATTTCTATGAAAATGTGTTCATTCTATAAAGAAAATCCACTTTGGGACAACATGTATGCGATTCATGTGAAATTCAAAAGAGTTTCCCGCTCAGCACATGGATATACAACCAGCAGTAGCTCGTGTGATGGGGTGCAGGGAGGATTTCCACTCCCACTTCTGCTTCTATATACTTCTGAAGGTGGGCAGGAGGAAGAGACAATCTTGGTATAGGGCGCTGAGAGGTGAAAATGGAGATGCCGGGGATATGTTGGACCCCTTCTGTCTATCTCTCATGAAAACGGGTGATGAACATCTTTCAGAAGACAGAGGTCTTATTTTATTGGTCAAGTGAGAGGTTGGGCTGTTTGTGTTACCAATGAGATAGTAGAAGTACCTAAATAGATAGAATCACAAAATCACAGAGCTGGAAGGGGCCACACAGGCCAACTAGTCCAACCCCCTGCTCAATGAAGGATCATCCTAGAGCATCCCTGGAAAGTGTTTGTCCAACCGCTGCTAGGTAGGTGGTGAACTCCCCCTCCCTGGCAGTCTTTAAGCAGTGTCTGGACAAACACATGCCAGGGATGCTCTAGGATGATCCTGCATTCAGCAGGGGTTTGGACTAGATGGCCTGTATGGTCCCTCTGTGATTCTGTGATTCTACCTTTGTAGGTTTCTCCCAATATCTCCTTGATAACACAAACAGCCCCACTTCTCACCTGACCAATAAAATAAGACCTCTGTCTTCTGAAAGGTTTCCATCACTCCTTTTAGTGAGAGATGGACAGAATGTCGATAAAGGCCAGGTCGCTTTCTTGCTCCTTCTGGATTTATCTGCCACCTTTGATACAGTGAACCAGACCATCTTATCGTGGCTCTTGGAAGCAGAAGGAGTCACGGGCTGGATTGGTTCAAATCATTCCACATGGACAGAACTCAAATAATTGCCTTTGGAGACCAGTTAACATCAGCGTGGGACCTATCCTGTGGTATTCCACAGGCTGCAATCCTATACCCTATGCTCTTCAATATCGACGAAAATCCCATTGGCCAAATAATTCATAATTTGAAGACTATCATCAATATGCAGACAACACACAGTTATATATATATATATATATATATATCCTTATGCAAACCTTCTGGCAATGCCATCGAGGTCCTGAGACACTGTCTGGCTGCTGTGGTTAAGCATCTTAGAATGAATACATTGAAACTAAAGCCTGGAAAGACAGAGGCAATACTGCTTGGGAAGTCAAAAGTCTTCAAGGACCTTGTGCTCCCCACTTTCGATGGGGTCAGCTGACCCTTGCTGACTCAGTTATGAGCCTAGGGTGTCATACTCCAACATTCCTGTTGGAGCAATCAATTAATGTTGCTGCAAAAAAAAATTAATGTAGCTGCAAAAAAAGTCTTCCTCCAACAAGCAGGTGCCCCTGCCAGATGGCCCCTACCTTTATACAGACAATCCGGCCACCTGGATTCGTGCCACAATAACATCGAGACGAGACTAGTGTAACACACTCTACATAGGTCCCCCTTGAAATTCAGTTCAAAGATTGCAGGTGCTACAGAAGGCTGCTGCTCGGTTATTATTGCTAGCTAGCTGAAACGTGCATCTTACTCCCATTCTACAGTCACTCCATTGGCTGCCTATTGGTTATTGGGCTCAGTTTAAAGTTCTGGCTATCACATAGGCCTTGGTCACACGGCAAGGTAAATTGCACTTCGTTCCCACTTTGTTTAAATTGGGAACATTTTTCTTCACGTTGGGCTGACGAGATGCAGCTGGTCCCTCTCTTCCAGCACCCGCTCACCTGCTGCTGCGCCATCTCTCCAGGCGATCCTGCCGGCCACGGGGGAAGCTCGGGCGGCTGCTGCTCCTGCCGCCACTGTGGGGGGGGGGCACTGTTGCTGCTGCTACCATTGCCCTATGAAAAAAGGCTCTGCCATCTCCACCATCCTCCTTGCTAGCCCCCATCCAGGCTGCCAGAGCCCCCACCTCTTGTCCCCGCCTCCAGGGCCGTCTTTGTTAAAAAAAAAAGCTTCCGGTTTGAGTGCTTGAGCAAACATGCGCTTAATAAATACATTATTAAACATTAAATGGATTTATGAAGCGCATGTTTGCTCAAGCGCTCAAACTGGAAGCTTTAAAAAAAAACAACACACAAAGAGCGGTCAGACGGCCCTAATCGCAATCATTGTGAAAGATGGGCTGTCCAGATGGGCGAAATCACGCATTCAAAGCGCAAGTGCCAGGAAAATAACCTGATTTTCCAGGGGGCAGGAAAACCCGGGAGCAATGTGGGAGTGAGCCCGCTTCGGCGTGGGAGGCAGATTGGTGCATGTGAACATGAAATTTACATGCGCGAGGGAACAGCTGCAAACCCCGTCAAAAGGTCAGTGTGACCGCACCCATACAAAACCTTTCATGGCCTCGGTCCTCCATATGGATGGGACCTCCTCTCTCTCTGTGCTTTGCCACAAAAGCTTTGCTCATGGGAGCAGGATCTTTCCGTGGGTGCCACCCTGCAAACGGGGAAAATCAACAACTTCCTGTACACATACACCTTCTCTTGTGGCCCCCACCTTGTGAAACGGTCTGTCTGATGATGTCAGGAAGGCTACCGCCATCTATGCAAAACTGACTTATTCGAGAGGGCTTTTACAGGGGAAATATCGCTGGACTGAAACAATATGGTTCAGAAAGAAGCTATGGACTGCAGACTATACTATGGGTTATGGACTGTAGACGGTACAGTTATGACTGTAGCCCATATTATGGCATATAGTTCATAATATCTGTTGCTGTTAAGTAGGTTCCTACTATGTTGTTTCTGTATTTGTTTATTGCATCACATTTAACTTACGCTGTTCTCCACTAATGGCTGGTTTCCAAATTTCTCCAAGTCAAAGCCTATTGTGCTGTCTGTTCGATGGTCCACTCTGCTGATTGCATTGACTTACTCTGTGTACTCCTCCTTGAGGCTCAGTGGGAAAGGCAGACTATAAATACTGTGTGTGTGTATGTATGTATGTATAGATATAGATATAGATATAGATATATAAATGCAATAACTGGAAACTCTTTTTACGCTATGTCCTCTGTCTAGCCGCTTCCTACAGTCTCTCTCTCTCTCATTAATAACTCCTTTTCTCAGCCAGAAACTTCTTTTCCATTTCACTGCCTAGCGTAAATTGTCAATAGTCTGCCTTTGCTAAGGATATTTGCATATCTACAGCCTTAAAGGTCCTTGCAGTGCCTCTGGCTAAATTCTATCCTTGAAGTTAACCACTCTTAATGAGGTTGTTTTCACCTCCCTCCTTATCTGCCTCAATTAGAACCTATGAATCTACAGGCTTTGTTTATTTCCCATTAAGTATCTTTAACCCCTTTGCCTCTGAAAATGTTGAACTCTCTCCCGAAGCACAGGAGTGGTCTGAGTTGAGGTCTGCTTCAGGGAGGGCACAGTGACAATTTGGGATCTGCCTCAACAAAGGAACAAACAGTATAAGGTACCTCGGTCTGGTAGGGTGGCAGAGTGAGGCCTGTCTCTGGTGCACTTTACTATTGAAGAAGGAACTGACAAGGACTTTTTCCTTATAAGAAATTTCTCTAGAAAATGGATTGATAAACTTTTTCCTGGCAATGATGATGTAAGATCTTAAAACAACTAGGAAGCTGTGCTAAGTCTTCAGGCTGGTGAAAGACCACTGTATTGGTTGAAACGGATTCAATCATTCCGGAGGACGCCGTTGCGACTCTGCATGTGACTCTGCATTTTTAGTCAGCTGTTTTTCAGTTTAAAATTGTTTGTTGTTACTGAAAATAACATATACACTGTTAAAAGCACAATTTGTATTGGAACTCTGTAGCCTTTCCACAGTTCTTTCTGTCCTTTCAATTTTATCAGCAGAACTGTGACCTCTTTTGTATACTTATGAGGAGCAGACCCCTTACAGTTTAGTCTGACCCTTGGAAAGGGCAAGCTGGCATGGGTGGGATCCTGCGTATGTGAAAGAATCCGACCTAGGGGCTACTCTTTGTACCTGCAAACATTGAGGAGAATTCAGACCGCACTCTGATGCCATCACTAGCTCAGATTTATGTGCCTCAGCCAGGATTCTCCTGTGCTTATTTGCATACAGCTTTGTGATCTGCGTACAATTCCCACCTCAGGGTTCTTGCTCGCTGCAAAACTTACCTCACGACAGAGAACCCAAAGCCTTTACATTTGCCGAGGAGAAGGTTTATATCTCAAAACTAACCCAGTTCCCCAAAATAAGAAGCTACGAAGGTAATTTCCCTTGGAGAAAACAGCTGCTTCAGAGGATGGATTCTAATGTATTATTCCCCAATGAGGCCCCTCCCCTCCTCAAACCCTGCCCTCCCGTGGCTCCACCCACAAAATCGCCATAATTTTAAAATCAGGAGTTGGCAGCCCTACCTCTGAGCGAGTGCTAATTCACCACCTCTTCAGGGAACGTCGTAACCCCTCCCACACACACACACCACAATCCATTTGACAGCTAACACATATGCCCTGGCCCTACCAACACATCCACACAATATGTTAAAATTGGGCCCCAAACCCCCCAGACAACAGTAAGAGAAAAGGAAATGGTACAACACCATGGGAGATAATGGTTCTACCACATCAGCTTGAACTTCTCTGAGGAAAAAAAAATGCCTTGGCTTTCAGTCTCAGGGGCAAAGCGGACGCTCGTTATCGTTGTCAAATAACAGCAAAATCGGGTGGGGAGGAGGAAAAATGGACCAGCAGAAGTCCAGTGTACAGGTCATCATTCTCTTACCTCATTCACATAGACCCAGTGGCTATCCTTCGATGCCAGGTTGGTTTCCACGGCCTAGAGAGAGACAAAACAAAACAAATCAAACATATATGCTGTTGCTGGCAGTTTTATGTCTATACAATGGTCATATAATTGACAGTCATCTAAAGGGCGATGTGCTTCATTGCCGTTTCTGTACTAGCCTGCCGAAGTCCAGCTCAGAACGAACCAAAAGTGCACCATCAAAGAGGATTTAGCATGGGGTCCCCAACAAATGGCCCACTGACACGTCTTCTGGTGCCCACGGACTGTTTTTAGGACGTGGGTGGGGCGTTTGCCCAGCAGGGTTTCTAATCGACTGTTGGCTTTGTAGATTTTTTTTAAAAAAAAAAACATTGCTTTGGCAGCAGCTGCCAGCACAGCACAAGGATCTGCACTGTGTGACTGAAGTTAAGCTGCAGTGACCATTTTGTGGCTGGCTCCGCCTCCCAGGGCAGCCATTTTGTTGCCACGCTCACCATGCCATGTCAGAACTGCCAATGTTCTTGCAAGCTCAGAAAGGTTGGGGAGCCCAGGTCAGCCAGTATGGGAAACGCCATGAGAACTTGCTATTAGAGCCTCTCGGTGTTTAACACCATGTTTCCATCAAGTTCCATTAACGCACAGTGTATATGCTGAACAAACAGAATGAGTGCATTTTGCTTTTCGGTGGCTGGAACAGAATCAGTTCAAAAAGGGTCTTTGCTGCCCTTCAAAGAGAAAGAAGAAATTGTGTAAAGTAATACTGTTGGTCACCAATGGCCATGTGCTCCAGGCATTATGCATAATGGCTAAAGGTAAAGGTTTCCCTTGCTCGAAAGTGAGTCGAATCCGACTCTAGGGGGCGGCGCTCATCTCCATTTCCAAACCAAAGAGCCAGCACTGTCTGAAGACTTTCCATGGTCATGTGGCCGGCATGACTAAATGCAAAGTCAGGGCTCTTTTTGTAGCAGGAACTCCTTTGCATATTAGGCAACACACCCCTAATGTAGCCAGTCCTCCAAGAGCTTACAGTAGCCCCTGTAAGAAGAACACTGTAAGCTCTTGGAGGATTGGCTACATTAGGGGTGTGTCACCTAATATGCAAAGGAGTTCCTGCTACAAAAAGAGCCCTGCCGAGACACGCAGAACACTGTTACCTTCCCAACAAAGTGGTACCTATTTATCTACTTGCAATTTCTTGCTTTCGAACTGCTAGGTTGGTGGGAGCTGGGGCCAGAAATGAGAGCTCACTCAGTCACACGGCACTAGGGTCTTGAACTGCTGAACTACCGACTTTCCGGTCTGCAGCTCAGCTTTGTCTATAAAATGGCAGCTTTGAACCCCTTTAAATGCATCCAGAGCACTAACCAATGGTGCACCTTTTCCCTGAACAGTTCTCAGCTCCCGGGACAACATAGGGTTGCTCTTAAACAAAACATTGAACTGTAGCAAGAGGCTGATACCTTCATCACTATAGGATTACTCCTGATGAAGACTGGGACAAAATGAGTCTATATCCGGATGCTCATTGAGAATTATGGATCTGTAATATTGCCAAGTTTTTTACAATATAACATGATTCTTACTTAACATGTGTTGTCATCTATATCACAGTGTCTGTTTGTTGCATTTCCTATACCTGTGATCCCATCTTGGTTTTTTCCTGCTTCTACCTGGGACAAAGGAGGCACACACATACAAATGTACCTGAAGACCCCCACACCTGTCCCAATACCATCAACTGAACCTGGTTTGAGTAAAATCTCATGCACAGTTAGGACCAATGAAAAGGTACTGGCAAAGTCACACTGAAGCAAATCCATCAGACCGAGCCCCACAAGTCCTCCCACTGTTAGCATCAGAGGGTAGCCACGTTGGCCTGCAGTAGAACAGCTAAAGCCTAACCCAATGGCCCCTTAGAGACAAACAAGATTTGGGGGGATATAAGCTTTTGGCAGTCAGTCATATCAGATGAAGGGAACTTTGACTCAAAGTCAAAGTCAAGTACCTTTAACGGCATAGCAGTGGGAACTTTGACTCTTGGAAGCTTACACCTCAAAAACCTTGTTGGTCTCTAAGGTGCCGCTGGAGTCGAATCGAGCTCTTCTAGTGTCAGAAGCCATTGACATTCATGGAGCTACAACAGTTGGTAGTAGGGGGTGGAAATCCTCCCTAGAAAAATCTTCAGCTTTGAGGTCAACTCTTACTTTTTACCAACAGAACACTGTCACATATAGACTCTGACAATGAGAGAGAGAGATAAGAAGATCCCCTTGAAACCTACTGAGAATGGGAGGAATAAAGAGGAGCACCGTTGGTGGTGAAAGGAGAAAGTGGTTTCTCCTTCCCTGCTAGAGGCCAGAGTGCAACACCCGTGCTGTGCTTCCGCCTGCCGCGTTTTCATCTGAACCACTTCATCTTAATTCTCACGATGTGACTTTTCCTCCAATAGGGATGCAATTCCCCCCCTCAATTGAGGAAGGAAGTGGGGCAGGGGAATCCTTCAAACTTCAGGGCTTTGGGAGAAGGTGGGATATTTGTAGCTTTACATGATTGCCAATTAGCAGCCTGCCACCGCTACTTCTCCTGATGAGGCAGTTGTGTAGGGATTATGGCATCCAGAGTGAGACGCCTCATTCCAGTCTGACACCCAGTTTTGACTGGCTACCTCTCAGCCACTGTTATCGTGGGATGGCTGAGGGGAACCAGATGGCTGATGGCTCTCTGCAGTTCGGTGCTGCGCCGCAGTTTGTCACCAGACGTGGCCAGCGCTACCTTTTCAAAGTCTGGTTCTTCATTTTCTTCATATGATAATGTTTACAGTCGATATTTTCTCAGAGTGTTTGCGGCAAAGATCAACTGTTTGCCTTGTGCTGTTGTGCACAATGTACGGGTCGCTAGCTTAAAAATGTTAATGGGTTTTTAAACGGAAATATTTCCAGGATACTCTCTCTCTCTCTGTCCCCATCCATCCATGGCTGATAAAACTCCCAACTCTCGAGTTGTCGTTCTAATGGCTTGTGATGTTCCTATTGATGAAGAAAAGCTACCTTTCAATACAAAACTGTATAATATGAATGTGACCTCCCAGTAAGTTTTTTTTTAACATTTGTCTGCATTCCCCCTTTCTATTTAGTTTAGGAGGTGTTATACCTTTATTTGTGTTACATTGCTTTTTTTTTTAAGCTAATGTGAGATGCCATTGAGGGAATATCCTTCCTTGAGTACAACACTGTACACTCTTACATACTGGCAAGTAAGGGGTATTGGTTAGTGTGTTGACAGTTGCCAATGCTGAGCCTTTATGTTGGCCAGGTTTAATATATTCCCTCATCCGTGGTCTCTGTCAGGTTCAAGGGTATCCCTTATGAACACAGACTGTGCAGGTGCGGCAAAGAACCTGATTCTGTACAACATATTCTATAAGATTGTCTGTTGCTTACTCCCCAACGATGCTGCCTGATTAAAACACTTCTCCTAACCCCTAATCTTGTGCTAAATAGAAGAAGATGAAGATGAAGATGATGATGAAAAAGAAGAAGAAGAAGATGGTGATGATGATCGTGGCATGTAGCAGAATGAGGCAGCCATGAGAAAATGAAGTGCTGAGTGGGTAGAATGAGATAGGATGGATTGTACCACTTCACTGGAGAGGAGGGATTCCATTTTCCATAGGTCCTTAATAATCCTCTGCAAGTAATAAAACAGCACAGCATGTAACGGGTTGTGTTTCAGACCTGCTCCCTGATGCTCCGATTATTACTTGCAGACATTTTAATATAGGGAACATTAGAATGTGACTCTCAACGCCTGCAGTCTGAAGTGGTAGAGCCCCTCCTACTACTTCAAGATTCCACCAGTCCATTCTGTTGCAGTGGGTAGAGCAGGCCTAAGGTATTATATCTCTGGGCAACCTGACTCCTTTGCTCATTGTCACAATGGTTAAGTGCGCAGACTCTAATCTGGGAGAATTGGGTTTGATTCCCCACTTCTCCACTTGCACCTGCTGGATGGCCTTGTGCAAGCTATAATTCTGGTACAGCTGTTCTTGAAAATGAGCAGTTTCTGTCAGAGCTCTCTCAGCCCCACCTCACAGGGTGTCCGTTGTGGGGAGGGGAAGGGAAAGGAGTTTGTAAGCCGCTCTGAGACTCCTTTGGGTAGTGAAGGGCAGGGTATAAATTCAATCTCTTCTTCTTCTTCTTCTTCTTCTTCCCTTATAAAGTCCTTCATTGACCCTCCCCTCTACAATAACTTCCACATTTAATCTCCCTGGAATCCTGCCTTGAATGCAGTTTGCCTTTCACTCACTCTCTTTCTTTCTCTCACACACACATATTCCATTTTATCTCTGGATTTTTACATGGCTGATAAATAAAAGAATACTCCTGCTTATGGAAGCCTTCCAAGAGCTTCAACAATAATTCCTTTTACAAAGCTCAAATGCCCCATATTATTTATACCCATGTTAACTATTGAACAACTACACACTGCTGCATCGTTTCCACAAGATAATTGCAGAGCTGTCAGGAAGCCATGTTTCTTTAAAGCCACGGATATAACATTAACCAAAGAACTGAACTTTCCAGGAGACTTCAGTGCAGAATTTACGCAACACGCCATATGTTGTTTTTTGAATGCATACCAGTGACTCTACGGATTACAAGGGGCGATTGCTACTTATTTGCATATGTGCCATTCTGGTATGGCAAAGCAATAGCACACCATTTAATCAAGTGTTGTGTTTCTGCACTTGGTACAAAGAGCCTAATTTGAAAAAGATTTGTGGGAAAATGTGCACACAACAACTCACTAAGGATGTTTTACATGCTCCTCTCTGCACAGTCTTATCTGCTGCCAAGAACCCTGTACAGGCCTCCCATAGAACCCCTGGATACTGAAAGGGATGCGGGGGTATATTCTAAGGTGCATACTTCAAACTGGACACTTTTAGCTAGCCAGTTGCTGTGCATGAACTGAGAATGCACATAGGCAGGCATGCACACATCACTCTGAACATTAAAGAGGAAAATCTAGATGAGGGATAAACAGCCCACACTGAGGGCTTTTCCACATTCTCATTTTCCTCGCTTGTGTTACCATCGCTTTCTGTCTGGAATAAAAACTCGCAGCTTAAATCTGCAGGGAGATAGGCTGGACACAAAGTGATGCAATATTGAATCGGCCACTAGAGGGAGCAAAACACATTCAGAACAGAACCCCCTCCCCTCCTCTGAAGCAACGGGAACACATGAACGAGGAAAAATGAAAATGCAGAAAAACCCTGTGCTAGATAATGGATAATTGTCTTTCAGGGGAACTCTTCCAAAAGTCCACCACTATGGATCTTCTCACTGAACAGCCCCTTTAAAAAGTGTCTAAGGAACTCCTTGTACAGAAAAAGGCTTTTCTGAAATTCTCCCCGCCTAGGCCAGATGGCCTTAGCTGGTGACACTTCAGTGTGACGTTTGTCACCTGAGCAGATGGCCTACCAAATAACCAGGCCTCATATCCATATACAAGACACTTTGACACCTTTGCTTGGGCAGAGAGACATGCAGGCGCCTTCTCAAGCATGGAAAGAGCTATACCCAATACATTAGCACCTCAAAAGCATTCTCTGACATGACATGTCGCACATCGGCCCTGGCAGTGCATGGTAACCAGAGACTGGGCACGCTCACCCACTCTCTCACTATTGGGTAATGGCCATACCTGGTGGTGACAGAGAAGGGGGTATAATTGTAATGACCCTATGGGAAAAGTTAGTTCCTTTCTGGAAACAAAGAGTTCCTTTTGGACTGGTTACTTCCTTGCATGGAGTTTTACTGCTAGGCAGCCAAAGCTGGACTTAGTTGCCCACAACCATGAGGTTCCTTCTCAAGATTCCCTGGTGAGGCCTTGGACTATTTGCACACTGAATCATCTGATACCTCTGAAAGCCTGATAACTATGGAATACCTCTATTGTGTAGTTAGACCTGAACAAGCTATAGATATCATTTGTTTTCTTACCTTTTGCTAGTCTCATATTATATGCATGCTTCTGCACTGAATAAAGATAATATATAATCAATATTATCTGGACTTGTTTCCTCTGTTGCAACTTGATCTCTAAGACTAAATCTTGTGCCTAAGCTGTCTCTGTCGATGAGGTTACCACTGTGTTAATTAATTGCTTACAGCCCTGATACAGAGCTGGTAAGTTGTTAAATCCTATAGACCAGGCAGGAGTTGGGATTTCTGCTCCTGATCTTTGGTGGGGACCTTTCTTGAGAGATCCTGATGGCAGTGACTACTTGTAAAGCCTGGAGAGTGTACAGACATTCTCCTGGGGTTGTTGAATTGTTACTGAATGCTTGGTTTTTAACTCTCATCCCTGGACTGGGGTGAGAGAAGAAAACCATGACACCCCTGGGCCAGACTTTGAAAATCATTAACTCGCAAAACAACTGCAAGACATAGCACCATCATGGATTTTACACACCTCAAAAAAAGTTACATACAGCTTCTGGTATACAGTGCTAGATTTTAAAAACTCTGCAAAAAGCTTAACAGATATTGTGAAACTAGATATATATGTGGGGAATGAAGACAGGATTTCCAGTACGAGCAGCTTTGAGAAAAAATAAACAAATACTATTTTCAAGCTGCCCAGTAGGTCACTTTTGAAGTCACCATTTCTGCATTTGTGATCAAATAAACTTCAGTTGCAACCATATGGCGCACACATATTGCATCTTCACATTTTTACTGACAAATCTGTATCTAGTTGTAACAGCCTCAGGGGGGGGAAACGTTCTGTCTTTAAGCAAACAAAAATGTCTTTGTATCGGTGATTATACATCTAGACCAGTGGTTCCCAGTCTGTGGGCCAGCAGGCCTGTAGCTAGGATTTGTTTAAAACTCAGCGGGCATTTAAATTTCTTAGGCGGCACTGGCTAATTGATCCCCAAACCTGCTGCCACTCAGGGGCCCAGGGCGGGATGGAAGATGTGGGGGCCAATAAGTCAGGGGGCCTAGCCCCGAGGTGCCCCACTGTAGCTACATGCCTGTGAGCCAGGGACTTTTGGGGGGCTGCAGAGGTATTGCAAGATCCATTCAGTTTGGCCAGGTTTCTTCCTCCTCCACAGGGCTCTTTTTGTAGCAGGAACTCCTTTGCATATTAGGCGACACACCCCTAATGTAGCCAATCCTCCAAGAGCTTAGAGTAGCCCCTGTAAGCTCCTGGAGGACCAGCTACATTAGTGGTATGTTGCCTAATACACAAAGGAGGTCCTTCTACAAAAAGAGCCCTGCTCCTCCCTCTAATGCCTTTCCCTTGGGCTCTCCTCCATTGCAGCCATGTTCCCTCCAACCCTCTGTCGGGCCAGCTGGGCTTCATCTGCAAGTCTGCTTGCCGTGGAGATACCTCTTCAATTGCATCTACAGGCTCTGAGCCCCTATCCAGGCAGACAGCATCAGGCCAGCCTCAGCTAGAAGCACTTAGGTGTACAACAGGCCAGTTAGGGCTACTTGCCTACTCTCTGGGAGAACTACTCCTCGTGAGAAGTGAAATTGCTAAAGCCATTGGAGACAGGCAGAGCAAACAAGGCCCCACTTGCTCATGCCTGGATCCAACCCTGTTGAGAATTCTCTCCATGAGGAATATTTTGTATTGCATATTAATCATTATTTACGTTTGATTCTGATACCTGTGAGTGCCTTCGGGAACTGGCTTACCACTGAAAAGCAGGGTTAAAATCATAACAAATAAGCATCCCCCATTTTTTCTGTCAAGGACTGAAATAAATCTGATTGGGCAGTCAGGTGAATTCCTCTAAGTACAGACTAACTGCTAAAATTGTTAGCAAAGAGGTCATCTTAGGTAGCTACACCAAACTATACATAAAGCTTTCTCATACCGTGTCAAGTTATTGGTTTGTACTGTCTACCCTGACTAGAGTTGCCAGGCTGCAGGCAGTAACCATTGGGAGAAATTAGACAGTAGGGCCTGGTACACTGATGGCACTTCCAACAAAACTTGGAAGTGATGTCATTAGATGTGCTAGAATTTAACAAAACTCTGTGGTATTACCATTGAGTTTTTGTAAATTCTGGGGTGTCTACTACGCCACTTCCAGTTTTTATTGTTTCTAGCTAAATGTCCTAGAAGCAGGAGATCTATTCTTATGTTTACTTTTTACATTCCTGTAGCATTCTGCTTACAATCTATGAGAAAATTTGTGAGTCTTGCAGTAAAATTTTAAACAGCCCCTCCTCTTCCCTTTTACTGACAGAAACCAAGGCTTGAAGGTTAGCAGTAGTGTTGTGGTGTCTAGCAATAGCCTCTAATACAGACGTAAAAAGAAAGCAGCAAACAAGAACATCAGTGTATGGGGAGGTATTTCAGTGGAATTTGGGCAAAACTCGCAGCAAAGTTTAAAGGCCTTGGATGCAAACTGTATTTGTGAAAAAAGATTCTCAAATAGGCATTAGTCTGGATCATGGTCTGTTTGCCAACTGCAAATAAAGAGTCAATTCTTCACCAATCAGTTCAGCTACTTATGAACAGTCCAAGGTTGTTCATCGGGTTAGTTTTCATGTATTCAAATAGTATAGTGCAGAGCAACTGGCAGTGCTTCATACACACAGGTTCTCATGCAGCCCAGTAGGAATCTTATCCCCCTTCTGGCCAGTTGTTACTGCACTGGGTAGCTAATTGAGTAAATAAATGGTGAGCAAATAAACATACACACAACAACAACAATTATTTTGAATAAATAAACCTTACCTTTTTTGATCATGTAGGGATAAGGAAAGGGAAGAAAACTAGCCAGGATTTTTAAAAATATATTCAGTATTAGTTAGTAGGCAACTTTCAATGCTCATAGATTAAAATAAATTAACAGACATAAAAAGAAAAAAAGGGGGGGGGGAGAATCCAGTACATAAACAGCCCACTAATACAAGCAAGTCAAAAGCAACCTACAGGCCAATCCAAGCATACACACACATCACTTGATGTCTGATCAGTGAATGAAAGCAATGTGTCCATTGACAAGTTTGAAACAGCCGTGTGGAGCTCAATCTGCAGTGGCTGTTTTGCATATTAAGATAACCATTTTGTGGAAACATTTGTGTAGTGATAATCATGCATGTGTGAGCCAGACCATAGGTTTTTCCCCCTCGCTATCAAACAGAAAGTTGACAGAAACGGATTTGGTGGGTTTTTTTGTTGTTGGGGTTTTTTTGTTTGTTTTTTGTTTTACTAATACCATTTTGCCTTCTGGAACAGATAGGGTGCTCAACCAGGCATCTCCACAGTGTGGCCAGACTGATTTTCGTTCAACACCAAACTTAGAACTAGTATTTATACAGATGTTACATTTTTTCACAGAATAAAATTGCACAGCACTCCTATTAGCCAAATTACAGAGCAATTAAAAACTACTATGTTTATCTCTCTGCGTTTGCAGAATGCACACCCACTGTATAATTCATAAAGGTTACAGATAGCTTGGATCACATTTCCTAAATATAAATTGTAGTTGGGAACATTCTCCAGGAATATTCAAATAAACGCACATAGTCTATACATAGGTGTGTGAATATGTGTGCGTGTGTTATATTTCAGTATATAAAATTCTCAATGTGGCCAGAGATGTTGATGCTTAAATCTAAAGCCCAGAGCCGTGAACAGAAAAGACAGATCTTTCTACAAGCCAGAAAAACATCCCAGGTTTGCAGGAAAAAAATATATATTGGGAGGTTGAAACCCTCCAAAATAATACAAGCGGCACCTGTGACTTTAAGAAACATGTCCTTGGTCGCCAGTGCTAGACGAACACAACAGTATTGCTAGCCTTCAAGCCTTGGTTTCTGTCACTAAAAGGGAGGAGGAGGGGTAGGACCTTTCCCAGAGCTGTTTTGGCCTTTGAGGAAGGCCTCAAGAGGCCAGGTGCAGCAGCAACCACCAGGCATCTTGCTACCATGTGACCTGCATGACACATGACTTGCATGACTCAGCCAATGACTCAATTGCTTGGTAATGTTGAAAAGCAGCCAGTCCACAAAAGCTGGTGTGGCATAGTGGCAAGAGTTTCAGACTAGGATCTGGGGGACTTGTGTCCAAAGCAATCTTTTTTTTCTGGGAAAGCTCACTGGGTGACACTGGGCCAGTTAAACATTCTCCTCCATTGTTGTGAGGATAAAATGGAGAACAGAATGGTGTGTGCTGCTTTACGCCCCCATTGTGGAGAAAGGTGGAGCATAAATGAAGTAAGTAAATAATAAACTGAAGATAGGGACAGATAAAAGTAGGAAGGATCAAAGAGAACACCTACTTTTGTCTGTCCCTATCTTGGCTAGGTTTTCTGGATGACAACCTACTAGCATGCAATGGACTTCACCTATCAAAGTCAGGGATGAATGTGTTTGACGGAAATCTGGGGAGATTCATCACGAGGGCTTTGAAATGACACCACAAGGGGAAGGAGACGGATCAACATAGGGATTTAAATGAAGGACAGAAAACAACAGAATCCCACCTGGGAGGGCCAGGTCTAATGAAGCCAAAGGTGTGGGGCTTCAGGTGTCTATGTACCATTGCCAATGCATTGGGCAATAAGAAGGAAGAGCCTGAGATTCTAATGCAGATGGAGGGATATGATTTAGTAGGCATTACAGAGACTTGGTAAGATGATTCCCAGGACTGGAAGGTAATAGTGGGTGGATATGATTTGTTCAAGAAAAAAATGAAAGGGTCAAAGAGGAGGTGGAGTGGTGTTGTATGTGAGGAGAGGATTTGTTTGTCAGGAAATACTAGAGGGAAAGGGTAACATCCCAGTGGAAAGTATCTGGGTGAGGATAAGGGAAGGAAGGACAAACAGTATTGTGGTTGGAGTCTGCTACAGACCTCCTGACCAGGTTGAGAAGGTGGATGCTGCCCTCTTTGAACAGCTTGGCATGGTATCCAAACAACATGACCTTGTAGTTATGGGTGACTTCAACTTCCCTGATCTGTGCTGGGAGACAAACTCTGCAAAGTGTCCTCAGTCATGCACGTTCTGAACCTGTCTGGCCGATAACTTCCTTCATCAAATGGTAGAGGAAGCTATGAGGGGCTCAGCCACACTCGACTTAATATTGACCAACAGGCAAGAGATGGTAGATGGGGTGAAGGTGGTGAAGACCTTACGCAGAAGTGACCATGTCCTGCTAGAATTTCTTTTGTGGTGGGGGACCAAGGAAGTCCACAGCCACACGTGTATGTTAGATTTCAGTAGAGTAGACTTTAATAAACTCAGGGGCATGATGAGAATCATTCCATGGGCAAGACTGCTGGAAGGGAAGGGAGCAAGTGAAGGGTGGGCTCTCCTAAAACAAGAGCTCTGGCAAGCTCAAGCCATCACTATTCCAACAAGAAGGAAAATGCTAGAGAATCCAAGAAGCCAATGTGGATGAATAGAGAACTCCATGATGTGCTAAGGAAGAAAAAGGAAATGTTCAAGAAATGGAGGCAAGGACATACCCTCTAAAGATGTGTATCTGTGGTTTGCTAGGAACTGTAGGTCAGTCATCAGAGAGGCTAAAGCTCACAGTGAGCTAAAGCTGGACAGGGAGGCTCACTACAACAAGAAAATCTTCTTCAGATATGTGAGGAGCAAACACAAGATGAAATGGGCTCACCGTTGGGTGAAAATGGAGAAACTTTGACAGAGGACAGAGAGAAAGCAGAAAGGCTTAATATCTGTTTTGCCTCAGTTTTTCTCCTGAAGAAGAGAACAGGCTCATCTAGAGATGGTAGTAGGCAAGGCATGGAGTCCAGGCTGCTGGTTGACATGGGCAGAGAGCTGGTGAGAAGCACCTGGCTGCACTAAATGAGTACAAATCCCCCGGACCAGATGGTATGCACCCAAGGGTGCTCCAAGAACTTTCTAGAGAGGTTGCAGAGCCTTTATCCATCATCTTACAGATCTCTTGGAGAATGGGAGACATGCCACAAAACTGGGGGAGGGCAGATGTTATCCCAATTTTCCAAAAAAGGGAGGAGGGATGACCCAGGAAACTACAGGGCAGTCAGTCTGACCTCTGTCACAGGGAAGATACTGGAGCAGATTTTAAAGGGATTGATCTGTGAGCATCTAAAGGAAAACTTGGTGATCTGGGGAAGTGTGGAGGGGCTACTCATTAAATTTTCAGGTGACACCAAATTGGGAGGAGCAATGAATACACCCGGAGATAGAATTCAACAAGATCTGAACACACTGGAAAACTGGATGGATGTGAACAAGATGTAATTTAACAAGGATAAATGTCAAGTTCTATATCTGGGTAACAAAAATGAGGAATGCACTTACTGGATGGGGGATACACTTCTGGGTAGCAGTGTGTGTGAACAAGATCTTGGGGTATGAGTGGACCATATGTTAAATATGAGCAGCCAATGTGATGCAGCGACAAAAAAGGCTAATGTGATCTTGGGGTGTATCAACAGAAGCATAATATCCAAATTGCAAGATGTCATAGTCCTTCTGTACACTGCATTGGTCAGGCCACACCTGGAGTATTGTGTGCAGTTCTGGAGGCCTCACTTCAAAAAGGATGTGGACAGAATGGAGAGAATGCAGAGGAGAATGATGAGGATGATCAGGGGAGACAAAGCTCTCTGAGGAAAGGCTGAGGGACTTGGGAATGTTCAGTCTGGAGAAGGCGAAGCTGAGGGGAGACGTGATTCCTCTCTTTAAGGATTTGAAGGGCTGTCGTTTAGAGAAGCGCAGGGAGCTGTTCCTGTTGGCAGCAGAGGATAGGACTCACAATCACGGGTTTAAATTAAGGGTGGGAAGGTACTGGCTGGATATTAGGAAAAACTTTTTTTGCAATAAGAGTTGCTCAACAGTGGAATCAGCCGCCTGGGAGGTGGGGAGCTCCCCCTCACTGGCAGTCTTTAAGCAGCATCTGGACAAACACTTGTCAGGGATGCTCTATGTTGATTCTGCTTTGAGCAGGGGGTTGGACTAGATGGTCTGTATGGCCCCTTCCAGATCTGTGATTCTATGACCTTTTATGGCTGGTGTGTAAGTGGGAAGGAGAGAAGGAAGCAGGGAAAGGGAAAGGGAAAGATATGGGGGCTGCCAGGGAAGGAAAAGAGGAAAGGGGAGGGAGGCAATGGTTCTAAAGAATGAGGGACATAACAGAATTCTTCCAGTAGAAACCCAGGCTTAAGGAGAACCACCAGATTTGGAGGGGGTGGGAGATACATTGAAGCCATTCCAACTGTAGTAGGGCTGTTGGGGTTGATATCAAGTTGACAGTTCTATTAGAAAACTCAGACATTTGGGGTTTAATATCTCAGCCATTCCAAAGAACATCATCCCAGAACTTGGCAGGCAGGTTGTCGGCCTCCACGCTATTTCTTGGATCCCAAAGCATTTAAAAGATTGCTGGGGTTTAAGGCATTTTAAGGCAATAATGTCTGAAGTGGCACTCTTATCATTCAAGATAAGGGCTTTGTAATGCAACCATTATTTATGAAAGGCTGGGAGAAAAGTAACACACCCCCGCCCTTTTCATTCAGCTTGGAGTCCAGATGTTCAGCAGTGATTCTTGAAATCGAAAGTAAGGCACAGGGAGGGGAAAACAAACTTGATCCAAAAAACTGGAATCAAGAACCACAAGGGTAAGATTCTTGAATCTGAAACCAAGAATAACTGAAGTTGTAATACAGCACTTCTGGAGGAACAGGGACTTTCTACGAGGCATTTTTAAGATCAGGCTTTCTAGCCCCACTTTTGGAACAACCTGGTCTTTATAGATTAGCCTGTTCAGCAATTCGGACATGAAATTTTCAAAATTCAGACTATGTAACAAATCATGAATTCCTGCAGCCTCACACCATCCAATAAACACATCCGTGGTATTTCCTCATAATGCAACAGAGTATTAACATTTAAGGTCCAGAATGCAGCACATTCAGATTCACTCCTCTTGAATGAACGGTGGTGGTACAAATGTTTTTTGAACTCTACTCAGAGGCTACAGATGGTGGTGCATCATTGCCTATCAGGTGCAAGATGTGAAGGATACACATTTCCTGGACGCTTTAGAGACCAGGTTAGTGGGCTATAGTGTTCCAGCTGGGCCAAATTGTTATCTTTCTGTACAGTCCTCTACACTGTTCCATGCTTTGTCTCATCCCAACATCATGTTTTCCTTCCAAGAGACCTGCTGTTAGGGACAGCCCTGCACAACTGCTGGCTTTTATATATTGGGTGCATTCAGACAGCGTGCCGTAGTGGTTTAAATTGTTCTGGTCCGATCCATTTTTTTTTTAACCTGGAGAATCACGATCACGCTGAACTCCTTGTTCTGGGCTCCCCACCATCCACACGCAGGTGGGTTTTTCCCCCTCTCAGTTTGAGCATGCGCACAGGCAGCCCTCTCTAGAGCTACAATTTCCATGCGTGCGCAGAACAGCGATTTCCACACTTCCCTTTAAAACTTTAAATAAACACTTCTCTTTAAATTTTTACCCTGAAACTGGCCTCCCTGAGATCCCGGACTTGTCTAAATGCTTAAACTAGGCACCATTTAAGCTTTTCTTTCATTAACTTAGGAGCGGAGCTCCGCCCAAGCGCACACCACCAAGGCATTAAAAAAAATGGTGGACAAAAAGCAGGAGCCTGAGGCAGCTTCCCAGAGGGGAGGGGGGTTGAAGCACCCAGAAGTGGCTCAATGGAGCGATCAGATGTCAGAAAAGTGCGGCTCGAAACCGGAGAATCAGGAAAACACCACTTGGGTAAGTGGTATCAAAACACTCCGGTTTAAAGGGGGTTTGGTCCAGAAAGCTACGGCTGGGGATGGTGCACAGATGTTGGGCGTGTGAACATGCATATAAAATCCATTCCAGAGGCGCGCCGAAAGCGGTTCAAATGGCGCATCTGAACGCACCCACTGTTTAAGGGAATGCAGCAGGCTCAGCTGGAACCTGAGATCTTTTTGTTCTAGGTATAGGTAGTCATCGTCCCTCAGCCTAACCTACTTAGCAGTTAGCTGAATTAGCTATTAGCAGCAGCTGCATTCTAGCTGTATCTGAAGAAGTGAGCTGTGACTCACAAAAGCTCCTAAATGTTTCCCTTGTTCAAAAGCTAGGTGAATCCGACTCTAGGGGGCAGTGCTCATCTTCATTTCCAAGCCAAAGAGCCAGCACTGTCCGAAGACATTTCCGTGGTCATGTGGCCGGCATGACTAAATGCCAAACGCACCGAACACTGTTACCTTCCCACCGAAGTGGTACCTATTTATCTACTTGCAATTTTTTGCTTTTCAAACTGCTAGGTTGGCAGGAGCTGGGGGCAAAGATGGGAGCTCACTCCATCACGCGGCACTAGGGTCTCGAACTGCCAACCTACAGACCTTCCAGTCTGCAGCTCAGTGTCTTAACCTCTGAGCCACCGTGGTCCTCAAAAGCTCCTACCTTGTCACAAATTTTTAAAGTGTTATGGGACTCTTGCTCTTTTTTACTGTGACAGACAGGCTAGCATTGCTACCTATCTTGATCTACTTAGAAGGGTGGTTCTGAAGATAAAAATGAGATATCTGATGCATGTTACCCTGAATTCCCTGGAAGAAGGCTAGATATATGATTAATGATGGGGTGTGGATTGAACAAGGACCAGAAACAGAGATTCTTCCTGTGACAAAATATTCTGGTTGCAAATCTTGACATCATGTACAACTCCAGAGCATCCATTTTCATCTTTCATTCTTTTCTTCTCATTCACTTAATGGCAAGTAGGATTAGCAAGAGACAGCCACGACTTAAGTTCACAATATGGTAATAGGTATTTTGGGGGTATCTATTATTTTCATCTGAAGGACATCCTACTGTAACTGCCGATGACTGGATAATCTGGGCAGTCTGGAATAATTTCATAAACACAGATCTGTATTCTGCAGCCTGGTTGTCAAGCAAGAAATGCCACATTTCCCCCACACTTTCTTCTCCGAAGCAAGTGACATTCCTACCTCGAAAAAGCCAAGTGGGTAATGCAGCCAATGACGCTTGCTGGATTTGACAAATGGTGCAGTGGTTAAGAGTGGCAGACTCTAATCTGGAGCACCAGGTTTGATTCCCCACTTCTCCACATGAAGCCAGCTGGGCGACCTTGGGTCAGTCACAGTTCTCTCAGAACTCTCTCAGCCTCACCTACCTCACAAGGTATCTGTTGTGGGGAGAGGAAGGGAAGGAGATTGGAAGCCGCTTCAAGACTCCTTTGGGTAGTGAAGATCGGGATATAAAACCAACTCTTCTTCTTCTCCTTCTTCTTCTCCTTCTCCTTCTCCCACAGTGTGGTGGTGGACCAGGATCTGGGAGATACAGTTTCAAATCCCCACTCTGCCACAGGAGCTCACTGGGTGATCTTGGGCCAGTCACGCCATCTTAATCTAACCTACCTCACAGGGTTGTTGTGACGATAAAATGAAGAACCAGAGAAGGTTGTAAACTACTTTGAGGCTCCACTGGGGAGAAAAGTGAGGTATAAATGAATTCTCTTCACTTTACACTTCATGTCTTAAGAGAAAACAAAATAAAAATGGAATATCAGCCTCGCTGATCACACCCATGTGCAGATCTGAGAGGGAATGTAGCCTTGGGTCATGAACGAAAGGGCCGGCTGGAAGCATGGAAGGTCGTTTCTCAATTATGCTGCAGGAGCTAGCTCCTGTAAATGCACGGTGAAGAACAGTTCTACTACCATGTAAATTGAAATATTATACTGTTTGCGTGCATCGTGTCAACTCATTTCCATCTTGGCTTCCGTGAGCAAGGTTGGATTTGATGATTACTTAAATTAGGTGCTCACATGGAAAATTCATGTAAATCACTAGATTATGCACATATGGCCTGATTCCCCATTGCCTCGTATCGTGCACAGGCACTTGGATCCATGCAAAGAGGTAGCAAAATGAGGCTACTGAATCAAGAGAATAGCATTCAATGCCAGTTCACACCATTTCCGAGAGAAAAGCCTCTGCCAAAAAAGGCAGACAGATCTGCATCAAGCCACGTTTAAAAGACATTTCTACTGAAAGCAAAAAAATAATCATTTACATATACTGTAAATTCCATCACGGGGTTTGATCATCCATGTCGCATTTGGGCTTCTTGTGTTGGCACTGACGCTCTGGCAGTACATGTGCCCAAGGAGATCTGGCCATCTGTAGAGATGCTGTAGTTTTCCTCTCCTGATGAAAAACACACATCTTTGTTGTTGCAGATGAGTGTCCTAAACAGGCAGCAGGTCTGCGTCGGAGCCGTGCAGGGAACAGCTAGAAAGTGGATACATAGACTGTTGTGCAGTCAAGTAAACTGTGCCTGTGATGCACAACAATGATGTGGATCTGCAGTATATAGCTTAGAGAGATGTTTCCCTCTTCTAAATGGGTCGAGAGCCCGTAAGGTGCTGGGGAAGTTACGAGGAAATATATCGATCATAAAAGACAATTGGGGACAGGAAAAAGCATGCAGCAATGCAGAGCAGGAAGAAGACTGCAGACAGGCAGTAACAGGATGCTGCAGGGCCAAGGAAAGGGACTCAACAGGATTTGATTGATATTTCCAAGTAGCTCATGAGGATAACGGGAGCACGGACTCTAATCTGGGAGAACCGGGTTTGATTCCCCACTCCTCCACTTGCAGCTGCTGGATGACCTTGGTCAAGCCATTGTTCTGTCAGAGCTGTTCTTGAAAGAGCAGTTTCTCTCAGAACTCTCTCTCAGTCCCACCTACCTCACAGGGTGTCTGTTGTGGGGAGGGGGAGGGAAAGGAATTTGTGAGCCAATCCAAGACTCTGAGTGAAGGGCAGGGTATAAATCCAATCTCCTCCTCCTCCTCTTCTTCTTCTTGTCATCTTCTGCCAGCAGGTAAAGACATGATGATGATGATGATGATGATGATGATGATGATGATGATGATGATGATGTCTGGCATTCCATCAGTGATCCCTCCTTTAGGCTTGATTTTTAATTGCAATTTTTAATGTCTTTGTATATCTTTTAGTTCTTTTATTTGTTTTAATGATGAGGGAGTTGGTTGTAATGGTTCTAAAACGAAAGGCGGGATATGAATTTTGGAACTAGATAAATAATAAATAAAGGCCGTTGTCAAAGTCACTGCTATCAGGAGGACTTGTTAGGGAAGTTAGCCTGAGAAATTAGAGCCAGCCCAGGGTCAGCCCTCTTCTGTATAGTGGACAAGGGATTTGAACACAAGTTTCCACAGTCCTAGTCTAGTACACTAACCATCGCCCCACACTGCTTCTCTTTGCCATCACCACACCTATCTCAGCCATCTCAGCTTAAGGGTCTCTTGCCTAAAAAGTGTCCTAACAAGTGCTGAGTGGAGGGGTATGTGCTCGGTAAAAACCAAGCCAGAAAAAAATATCCAATAAATACCTTATCAGCATTTAATGGATATTTTATCAGCCAATCACTGAGAGGGCTAGTGAATTGGTGATCCAAAAATGGCGACCCTGAAAAATCCCGAAAATATTCAGGATTTTTCAGGGCCGCCAGATGGCCACAGTTATGGGGCATTTAAAGGGCTCCCCGTCCCTTTAAATGCCTTCAGAGTGAACTCACGGTGGCTTGGAGACATGCTGCGGCTTGGAGAAGGCACACCCCTCACCGAGTGTCTTTAGAAGCATGGTAGGAAATAATCCCAAGTGGAAGTTTTGCTGGTTTCTTTTCTCACAAAGGCCATTTTACCACTTCTGTCAAACTGAGCACTATTAGGACTATGTGCTGTGTCAATTTTCAGTCCTTGGAGGGGCCCGTGCTGTGCTCAAACATCACCTTACCTAACCCTCCACTATCCTAATTGTCCTCTGTTTCCCTTTGTTAGCTCTGTTTGGCATAATACAGATACTGCCCCCACCCCTGCTGACTCTTTCACTGCCTTTTCCAACAGGGAGACGACCTGCAGTTGGCTTCCAGGGAGTGAAATGAAACAAGGGAAATGACTGTGATATATAAACCCCAGGCAGCCTGGCACCTGTGACATTATTTGGCTGCCTCTCGACATTTCGCATAGTACATTGGTCAGGGCTGTTTTTGTAGAAGGAACTCCTTTGCATATTAGGTGACACACCCCTAATGTAGCCAATCCTCCAAGAGCTTACAGTAGTCCCTGTAAGAAGAGCTCTGTAAGCTCTCGGAGGATTAGCTACATTAGGGATGTGTCACCTAATATGCAAAGGAGTTCCTGCTACAAAAACAGCCCTGATGTTGGTTCTTTTTATGGTCCCTTTGATGTAAAATTTTATAGGAATCAAGAGGTTTAATTTTCTTTTTTTCCCCCTAGCTGATCGGTAACACTGGCTACTAATATCTATTAATTCATTTCTCATTGTGGGACCAAAAACCTTACTGTGGTGGTCCTATTTTAGGAAGCAATTGAACACAAATTTCCACAGTCCAACTGCTCCTGAAAAATCACCTCTGTTAATCTTTGAACTGTTGCTCACCACCAAGAGCACGCCACAGAGGGATAAATGCTAAATCAAAGTCTTTAAGCAGCTGTTTGAAATTTACCAAATAGATAACATGGTAAACAAAAGTATTTCTTCGGAAACCAGGTCCTATAGATTACAAGCAATGAGCAAAAATTCTACTTTGTGAGCTACTGGCATTAAAGTTGTGAACGAGTGATTTGGCTGCTGCATAAATTAGTTTGCTCCGGAGCCATCTTTCCTGAGCTACCAAAAAAATGTGTGAGCCAGAGGCTAAAAAAACTATGAGCTAAGTCACACTAACTCAGCTTAGAGGGAACACTGATTACAACCATTCATAAAGCTGGTAGTAATTTGATCTACACCCACTACCTTCATTATCTTCCCTGTAATTTTGAACTTCATGCCTCTCAATCTTATTTCCATCATTTACACTCTATCCAAAAAGTTACTGGAGAAAAGTAGATAAATACCTTAAGCTACTAAACTGAAAGATCTTTAGTTTGCTCTTATTCTACTCAGTCTATCTGCCACATTTGACCCACCCAAGCCACCAACATTTACTGCCAACTCACCACTCTTTAAGTTTTGCGACTGTCTGGAATTCAAAGAACTGGACATCTCTTCCATTTACAACTGGGGCTTTGGCTTGACTTGCAGAAACATCACCCTTTGTACTTCTGTTTTGAAAAGCATCTTGGGTGCTGTGCTATTCAAAGTCAAGAATTCCACAAGAGTTTTAGGTATGCCTAAAGCACCACTTTGGGTCTTGGGCTTATTCTGCATTGGCTTTTCCCTCCGTTGTTTTACAAAACCCAAATTGGAACAGAAACTCGCCTCTGCATTGCATGCTGCTTTCACTTCCTTTGATCATCGGATTTTATGGCAGCTTCCATACTCCATGCCGCTTTTGCTTTGTTTGACCATTGGATTTTATTGCACTTTCTGCATAGATTTATGGCCGTTTTATAGCCATTCAGAGGTGACTTTGCAGTCAGCATGACATTGCCTTGAGGTATTTGGATGTTGTTTTGAGCTGCACTTTGTCCTCCCAAGTTGAGAAAATGCGGAGCGAATGCTAGATGCAGAATCGCTCTTGGACATTCAGTTCTCAGTTGGCTCCGCTTTTGCTTTTCTGCTACTTACACAACCTCTCTTTCTGGGTCTTCTTTTCCTCCCCTTCCCTTAGAGGTACCCCAATGCCAGCCTCTTATTTTCTCTTCCTATGGGCAATCTATTCATCCCCATTGCTTTAGCTACCTCTTCTTCACTTATGACAATCAGTTCAGTCTCGAACCACCCTTGTGCTGGCAATCCAACCTCATGTTAGTTCAGTGTTCCTGCAGAACCAGGTTCACTGCTGGTACATTGGTGTGTGTATGTGGGGGGGACCAGTTCCATACAGCCGGATTCAAGTCCAATAGTACCATAGAGACCCAACGAGATTTTCATGGTATGAGCTTTCAAGAGTCAAAACCCTCTTCATCAGGTATCTGCAGACCAACATGGCTACCCTCTGAAACAGTTCCAGTACAGGAACCCATTCACATTGAGCTGGCCCCACTGGTGGACCTCCTGATGGCACCTGGTATTTTTGGCCACTGTGTGACAGAGTGTTGGACTGGATGGGCCATTGGCCTGATCCAACATTGGCTTCTCTTATGTTCTTATGAGCTTCCCAACAAACACTCTGAGCTTCATGCTCAGAATCCATTTCTCGACATTAAAGAGATACAGGGGACGGCAATTTCCCAGCATCCATTCTGGCAGCATTCCCTCCCCCTCCAAAACTATTATTCCCTTGCTTCTGATCCATCCGCTTAATGAAGTGAAATTAATGTACAGTAATAGGAAATTTCCAGAGCCACAATCTACGCAGAAGCACGAGACTTTAATAGGGGAAGAACAAATGGCCTTTTCATGCAAGACTGCCCACAAGCACTATAAAAAAGAAAAGAAAAGAAAAATCTGAAAAGGACAACATACCTTTAAAAAGCAGGGGAAGTATTAGCCAAGATAATACACTACAATAAATTAGACAAATCACCAAGCCACAGAGTTCAGACACGGCAACTTACATCATTACGGATTGAAAGAATTTATTTTAATACCGCAGCTCCATCTCTTTTGGACTCCGATCTGGACACTCTGATAGCCGTTCCCAGTCCCTTCCCCCCCCTCCAAGGGCTTTGCCAAATCTGCTTACAAGTCACACTTTAACAGGGGCTGAATCTGCATCTGCTGTGTAAAGCAGCTTCAGTCTGCTGCGGCTTGCTGTCTGCATAAATCCTCACCATGGCAACCATGGGGGCGCAGGAGTGAGAGCACATGCAAGATGGGGGAGACCTCCCAGGACGCCAGCAGGGCACTATGCTGCGGGGAGGAAACAGCACCCATGACTCCCCTGCAGAAAGTAAAGGGGAGGTGACCTGGTGGAGGGGGGGTGGAGGGGGGCTGGGTAGCGAACAAGCTGGGTGGCCATGCTTCTAACCCACCAGCAAAAAAAAAAAGCAGGAAAATGTTCCCTAGCTGCTTTTAAACACAAATATGACTAGGAGGGGGATTTGGTTCCAGTTGTCTGCTTTTTGCTCACAGCATCTGGAGGGTGGGGAGGAGCAATTGCAACTGCTTGAAATGAGATCTAGATGACACAGTGAGGCATCATAGTGACCTTGGAGTCGCCACTACACGGCAATAAAATGATGCAGACAGCCAGTGCTGAGTCAATACAATAGGGAGGCGATGGCGGCATGCAATGTAGACTGAATTTGTGAGACGATGTGAAATTGAAGGCAGGAAAGACCAGGGACAAGCATTGGACCAGGGACAAGCATTGTCCACTCTCACAATTGTCAGCACTGAAGTTTTTACGTTCTCATTATTTTTCACCGTTTTGCAACAAAATGACTTACATAATGATCCTACTGAAACCCTGGTGCCAAACCTTCTCCATTCATATGAGCCACATGCATATGTGAGAAAATGTTTTAAAACTACAAAACCCATGGTTCAGTAGCACCATGACAGCAAATACATCTCAATGCTTCCATCTTGATGAGATACAATGGTAATCTTGAACGAACCGTTTCACAGCCAGAACTCATAGGCATCAGAACGGTAAAGTGCTATTCTGCAGAAACTGAGTTCTCAAAAACCGGAAAATGGGATTTCAAAGAAACTCTTTGAATCTTGCCAATTTTTCTACTCTTTTTTAAACAGGTGTTGTTAGGGTTGACGGGTGCCTTCCTCCTGCCAGCAGGTGGATTTGGGGTGCATTCAGGGTGGGGGCAGAGATGTTGCAGATACACTGCAGATGCACTTCTGGAAGTGACAGTATCATGCTGGCAATGTTGGGGCAACACTCTACTTTTTGGGCAAAACTCTATGGTAAAAGCAGCTACAAACCATACTTTTGCCTCATAAGTAGAGCATCACCGCAGACATCGCCAACATGATGGTGTCACTTCTGGAAGTGACATCAACACATTGCTGATGTTGTGTGGGGATGTCTGTTTGATGGTGGGGTTTCCTCCCACTGGCCTGCTGGCCACTAGAGGGCCGGAGCCCGCAAAAGAGGGGGATCCCCCACCTAGGGACTAGGAAATCTAGGTGTTGTCTTCAAGTTGGTACTGTTTATAATGCCCTGACCTGGACAGCCCGGGCCAGTCTGATCTAATCAGATCTCAGAAACTAAGGAAGGTCAACCCTGGTTATTACTTGGATGGGAGACCACCAAGGAAGTCCAGGGCTGCAGCACAGAGGCAGGAAACAGCAAACCACCTCTGAAGTCTCTTGCCTTGAAAACCATATGGGGTCATCATAAATTGACTGTGACTTGATGGCAACTTCCAGTCACAGCCACCCAACCAGAGGAACCTGTGAATCATGGAACTGAAAATACATTTCCCCATGTTCTTTCTAATTCGTCAGCTACAATCCACTGTTGCAGAGTCACATTTCTTACTGCCCAAATAGCCACCAAACAAGGGGGTACATTTTGTACATGCAGATAGGGGGAACGAGTGTGACAGCTACATGTAAATAGGCAGCTTAATAAGACATGTTGATATCTGCAACCATACATTTCACTTGGCCCTCCTTGGAATAACATACAAATTGAATTAACTCTATAATCCTGAGTTGTGGAAGGTCCAAAAATAAGATTTATTATTCTATTGAAAAGTAGGTTATTAAAGAGGAAACTGGGGAGAGGCATATAGGAAATTTGAGATGGGGGGAATGAATGACCAAGGTACAGAAAAGTTATGACAATGAATGAGAATGTGTGTTTATGCACAATTATAATTGGAAAAGCTGGATGGTCAGCTTACCTGTTCAGCCTTGGAATGATCTTTCTTATAACAGTAAAGAATATTCTTACATGATCAGAGAAGCTATGGTCCCAGTGTGTAAAAGTGCATTCAGAGTGATTATTGGCATGGAGATATATTTGGATTTGGCATATAAATGGGCATGCATTTTTAAAAAAGAATATATATATATATATATTTAACAACACTCCATTTTTTATTAACTTGTTTTATTATTTTTATTCAAATGATTAAGTGATAAAAGTATATAGGAACAAACACAGAGAATGTGGGATGCCTTGAACTGTCCAATTGCCTTTTCTCTTATACTTTGTTGCAAGATTGATTCGTTCTAATCATTTCAGTGATAAAGGAAAAGAGCTTATTTGAGCACGTTGTAATACTGCTGAAATACCCTTATTCACCATGTCTATTATTTGAGCAATCCTGAAATGACTAAAAATATTGTGCTTAGATGCAGAAAGTAAACTATCCCATTTACTTGGATAACTGCAAGCAATAATTTGAAAATGCAGTAAATTCTGAGTGGGTAACCCTTATTGCTTTCCCATTGTAGGATGGGGCTTTCTAAGTGTTTGCCTCCCCATGGAATGAACATGGTTGAAGTTTAAACTGAAGAATGAGCTACCTACATAACAGAAAACCAGAAGCAACATGCGATAGGGCAGAATAAAAGAGTAATTAACTAAGTATGATCTACTGCAGACTGGCTAGAATATGATCTGCAGCATGGGAAGATTTGGAGATTGCCACAATGGAGTAGGCCAATGTCTCAGCATCTTCTCCAACAATAGGCTGATTAGGGCTGTTGTCCCGCATCTAATTGAGCCAAGTTATTTTGTCTTGATCAGACTCACCCTTTTTAGCACTCTTCAAAGCACTTTTATGTGATCAGACAGCAGCAGGCAGGGAGTCAGCCTGTCAGCCATTTTTTTTTTAAAGTTTGTCCTCAGAGCATGCCCATAAGCACCGATCAGCCTGCTGGGATATGTAGTTCATGGGGCTGTCAGCCATTTTTTAAGAAAAAAAGTTTGCCCTCAGAGCAAGTACACAAGCACTTGCTAAGGATGCTGGGATATGGATTCACTGCCATCCTCCCTCTAATCTTTTCAATTTACCCCTTCCCCAAAGGACAGAAAAAAGCTGTCTTTCTTTGAGAATTTTTAAAAAGAAAACAGTTTTGAGCAGCCCCTGTGTGTGCGGGAGGGACGGGGGACACAGAGGTGTGTATATGCAGTTATGCACACCTCACTGACTAGTAAAAAAAAATGGCAGCTGCAAAACAAGAGACCAGTCAGACCTACCTGACAGTATGCATGCACATCAGAGTGATCAGACAACAGAAAATCCATTTTGGAACCAGCTCAGACTAACAAGACTAGACTTTCTTGGGTATCAAAGAAACACACAGCAAAGGGGGGAAATGACAGACAGATGTTGCTGTCTGATTATGCACTTTAAATCTGTAAAGGAACAGCAACAGCAATGGATGAAACTGCTCATCTGAACACAGCCTAGGTTTGCTTAATCTCACCTCATCAGATCTTTCTTTAGGAGAAATTGTAGTCACAAGTAAATTGTTTGTTGTACAAATTAGGCAGCAGAAGCCAAAGTGAATTTTTGGGGTCCCATCATAGAAGTGCTGGAGGAATTCTGATGGAGGGCAAAAGAAGTCTGATAGGCCTCATAAACATGTTTGTGGGTGTTTCATCCATCCCAATGAATCAACAGCTAAACTACAGAATATCCCACATTGCACACATTTCTATTTACCCTTCTTCCAAAGATTTCAGAGTAACATGATAACACACATGGACCCCCACCCCCATTTTATCTTCACAACTACTCTGTGAGGCAGGCTAGTCTACTAGGTCACAAACAGCATAATCCTAAACAGAGTTGCACCGTTCCAAACCCATAGAGTTCAACTGACTTAGAACAGTGTAATTCTGCCAGGATTACAACTGATTTAGAACAGTGTAATTATGCCAGGACTGCACTATAAATGAGCTTCATGACATAGCAGCGATTTGACCAAGGGTCTTTCCAATCCTGATCTGGCATTCCAACTGCTATACCATAATGGATCTCAATTTTTCATCATAGGTGATTCTAAGTTCCCCAAGATCAATACCACACATTTGTTAAAATAAAGAAATTAGAGTAAGGATCACATGTGTTATTTCGAAGCAGTCTTCAAAACAAGCATCCATTTCAAACAGATTTGCAATTACCTTGACATAAGCCACTGTTCCAAATTCAGTTCTTCATAGACAACGGCCCACCCCACTACTCTCTCACACATTTTGTCTTATCTATGTAAACTATGCCTGAGAAGCAATAACTACAAATTGCTTGGCTAAAAGCGATTAGAAAACATTTGGCTGAAAGTATGTTAAAAATAAATTCAAATCTGTGTTCGATAATCCCTCTGGAAACTCTGTAATGTTATAAGCAGTATGGCTTGGAAAATTGCACAGAGCAAAGATATAATTACATAGCAGCATGGCTTTATTATAAACAAAAGCTTACACATAGGCTAGAGAAGAAGAATTTACATCAATGTCTTTAATTCATATAGCTTTGTGGGACGTGGCTAATAATCCTATCTCTCCTATATAATAATTATCTTTTGGAATGGCAACGTTCCATGAGATCCCAAATCAATTGGCTGCCTGATCAGTCACTTAGAAGGTATATCAATCCACTGGTTGCATTGGCTGGCCGCATGGGCTGAGTCCCACCCACAGAACCAGCAGCCAGCGTCTCTGGCTCAGTGTGGTGGAAGCTGGCGGACAGGACAGGCACTCTGGCAACTGAAGGGTCAGGAGGCCAACTGGGAGAAAGGGGGGGAACAGAGCAAAATGGCAGAAGACTGGATCTGGGAACACAATGGAATACAAAACATTACAGGAGAGGAGCCGCACTCGCCGCACTCCACTCCAGACCAGACGATGCCGTGTCAACATTACAGCCTGCCCCCCAATGCCATTGGGGTGCACTTCTGACGGGTGCCACTGCCTCAGTCTGCCACCACAGCACCTTCAAAATGGAGGGGCATGGCATGGAAGATGAAGAGAGGTGACAGTATTACAGATACTGCAGTATTGCAGATGTGCTTAGCCGTGAGCCATTGTCGCATCCCTTCCCTGCCTCGTGCCAGCAAGCAGCTTCCTCCTGCCCCACCCCCACCAGGCGGGCTGCCTGCGGAGGCATGCCAGAGCTCCTGGGGGCTGTTGTTGCAGTGCGCCCTGCCCCTGCTTGGTGGGTTAAGCGCGATCAGGCCTCCTCCTTCCCCTCTGTCTAGAGCTTGTTGTAGTTACTTCCACAACAGGCCTTATTCCTAGTTGATCTATATTGCAGCAGATAAAACAGGACCCTACATCACTCAGGTGGAGTAGATCCACCAATCTTTGCTCCCCACCAGTTCGATCCAGTGGGTTATGATAAAATAATACTGACGGGATGAAAGTGCCTTCAGGACAACACACAAATGGATGTGTATGGGCTACGCTCTCTTTCTGTCCACTTTACACCACTGTGCGGGAACTCCGTAAGACACCATTGCAGCAAAGAAGGCTCCAACAGGGCAACCTAACTGCTTGCAGTACTGTTCACCATCACTAGTGCTGCATCAGTATCTCATATGGGTCACTTCCCAATCAAAACCACCACCACTAGCTCAGAGGTCTGGTATAATTGTGACAATGACTAGCAAGGATGTCCTAGCTATCAAAACCAACCCTAGGATCAGGGCTAGATCAAGGGGTGGAAAATAATTTGAAAAGACTGATCAACGTTTTAAGGAGAGCCCACAAAAAAGTTGTTCCTTAAGAAAACATGGGGGGAAATGCATTTGAAACAACAACTTCAGAAATTAAACACAGAATTATAGACGGAATGGATTTATGACTGAAGTGTGACTTATAACTGGAGAGGATCATACAAGAAGAAGAGAAAAAAAAAACACAAAGATATAATGCTTGATAATGAGGGTTCCCAGACACAACTGAACTACTAATGAATCTAAATATTTTGATTCAATCCACAGACTACCATGTCTACCACAGGCCCCATTGAAAAAGCCTCAAATATAGCATTATTCCCCAAATACTATGCTGTAAAAGAAATTGTAAAACGTCTGGTTTTTCATCTGTTTGGTCAGTGGCTTTCGAGCTGTGGTATGAGGGGAACCCTGGAGTTCCTCAGAAGTTTAGAAAAGTTTCCTCAGTGGCAAGATCAGTCATGAAGGTGTCTCTCCTGAAAGACAACTTGTTCTTCACTGCTAGGCTTTCCAGCTCTGGTTTGGGAAACACCTGGAGATATTTTTTGGGGGGGGCAGGAGAAGGTGGGGTTGGGGAGAGGAGGGACTTCAGCAGGGTACAGTTCCACAGAGTCCACCCTCCAAAGCAGCCATTTTCTCTAGTGGAAGTGACCTCTAGTGTCTGGAGATCAGCTGCGATAACAGATCTCCAGGCCCCACCTGGAGGTTGGCCACTCTATTCATTACTGTAGCCTTTAACATGCACCTCTCATTTCATATGGGGTGATAATGAGATCCAAATGAGAATTATGTCAGAGAATGCTTCCTAGGGTCCTATGCAGCATGCAATGGATTCTAGCTGATCAGTTCAGGTGGTATTACTTACCAGAGCCAGTCTGGTGTAGCGGTTAAGTGGGTTTGATTCCCCACCCCTCCACTTGCAGCTGCTGGATGACCTCGGGCAAGCCATAGTTCTGTCAGAGCTGTCCTTGAAAGGGCAGTTTCTGTCAGAGCTCTCTCAGCCCCACCTACCTCACAGGGGGGGAAGGGAAAGGAGTTTGTAAACTGCCCTGAGACTCCAAGTGAAAGGCGGGGTTTAAATCTAATCTCCTCCTCTTTCTCCTTCTTCTTCTTCTTCTTCTTCTTCTTCACAGGAAAATTTAAGACTGCCATGTTAAGCAAAGGCCTTTAACCAGCACCCTGTCACCAACTAAGATACTAATATTTAACAGCATTGGGGTTTTGGCACAGACAGCAATGTGCTGTATCACTGAACATTCCAAAAGCCAAAATGTTCTGTTTCTGAGAACTATCGATTGACCAAAATGTGTTTTTTTTGTTGTTGTTTTTAATGTTTTGATACACTGAAGCTTGCACTGACTTTGTGACATGGAGCCAGACTAGTAGGATACGTGACATCCAGAAACATGAGAAATACATGTGATTTAGGATTATTAGAAGTCATTTGTTTCCCCTTTCCTCAGCCTCTAGAGGATACTTCGATCTTCTTGGAAACCCGTGTATCCTATATTCTCTATTTCAGCTCTCTCACCCAACAGAGTGGTCTTTGGGAATCAGCCCAGAAACCAAAAGGACATCAACATAACCCAAGTTTAAGGCTTTCGGTCACTCACAGAGGACAATTCGATGCATTCTGAAGCCTGGTCCACTTAGCACTTTGTTGAATCCAGCACAATAACAGCAGAAAATACTAGTGCATGCAGATTTCTGCCGTATTTCCCTACCCCCAGCAGTCCCTTCTGACCCCCAGAAAGGGGATGCTTGAAACTGACTAAAGACCACATGGATTGAGGGGCTGCTGTGCAGAGGGAGAAGGGGTCGAAATCACCACTCCTCACTCTTCTCACAGTGGAATCGTGCTTGCAGAAGAGGGAGGCAGGGAGATGTCACCCCCTCATCACAGCACCCACATATCACAAGGTGGGTCCCACATCTCTGGAAACCAATTTCCCTGGGATCAGAAGGGATTGCTGTGATGGACAAAATGCAGCAAGCAACTCTATTGCTTGCACTGATGACTGCTTTATCCAACCCCAGAATTTTACTACATTTCTTGTCCATAATGGTTCTCAGGCATGGGGGTGCATGACGAGTTTGCCCTAGCAGGAAACCTGGGCCTGTACATCCTACAGTGTGCCTCCAATACCCAGTTCCTCAGTTTCCCAGCATGGCATGATTTTTATTTTATTTTATTTTATTTTATTACTCAGGCTGGGCCAAGGTATAACAGTTGATTGACACTCAAGCACAAGATGACAACGAATGCTGGATTAGTTTTTATGGCAGGTTAGAGAAAGGGATATGCTACAATCAAATAAGAAAAAAAATTGAGATGTGAAACAAGAAAATGAACTGAATAGCTAAGTAAGTTATAAGGGGAGGAAGGGCCCTTTCCTTGTGTCTTGGCCCTGGGTAAAAATGTTGCCAGCAAGATATTTAAATTATGGACATTTTAGGCTGTGCAAATAATGGGGCTGGTGTGAATGCTCAGGACTTTGATCATTAGATTTCGGAACCTCCTGCTTTCTGAAATCCAAGAGGGCCTCAGCCTGCTGTTACAATGGGAAAGTCTAAAAAAAAACAAGCACACGCATTCTCAAAAACCCGTGCCGTTGTTAACAAAGCATGCTGTAATTGCATGCAAGAGCGGGAACACATGGGATGAATAAAGCTGCTTATTGAAGAAATGATTATGATTATAGCTAATTGAACCTCTCACCCTCTTCCACTCTGTTCAGCTCTGGCTCACGCTGATGCTGCAAGTTATTTCAGCTGAGAGTTCTGCAGTTGTTTTCTTTGAAATTAGTTGGTTACTTCAATTAGTAAGTGGTGGGCAGGCAGCCACATTAGGTGTAAGTGTCTCGGCAGCAAGTCCAACACATGCAACACATTTTTGTATATACTTACCCAAGAGCTTTTATGGAACTTGTTTTAAGTTGCAGCCATTGCAGGACTACTTAGTCCACGACAAGTTTGTTCACCTGCCCCACCCCCCAAATTGATTTTTCCCCATGCTACTTTCTCGAGGAACACTCTGGAATACATTCATCCCACAATAGTAATAATAATAATTCCCCCCAAAAAAAATCTCTGCTGATTTTGGCAGGAATCCCTGCTGATTTCGGCAAACGAAAGCCCAAGAACTGGATCTATTTTGCTTTATTTTTTTAAACTCTTTTTATTAGTTTTCCAAAGTAAAGAATAGAAAAGAAATACAATATTCATATATAACACAGCCTCAAGCAGTAAACCACAAATTAAATATTTAGTCATTCCTCATACTCCATTACTTGTAGCCTTTACAGTTTAACGTACATTTCCGGCAGAGACCTTTCCTTAATATGGCCATCAATTATAAAATTTGTTGAAATAACACTGCGTTTAGTAACGTAATAATGATATTAACATTCTGTCATTCTATCCAATTACTAATCTTATGGGTTATTTAACCTTTCATCAATACTATTGCAACCATCCTTATATTCCACTCTAAGAAGTAAAGGAGATTTATCACTACTCAGCTAACAAAGCCATCAACCCATCTATAGGTATTCAAAAAGCAAATAAAGAGAAAAAAACCCAAGAACACAAAAACAAGTATCAATTTTAACAACATTCAAATCTGGACAAACATCCAACCACTATTATAATTTATCTTCCCCTTTCTCCTCTCTTAAAGTAACAAATCAGAAATTTCCCCTATTTCCCCTTATAACTACTAACATACTACAATGAGTCTTATTTCTTTACAATTTTCAATATACGTCCACTAGAGATAACCTTTTGAATATAGTCTAACTCTACTGTCTTCTTCCCTTCCTAAAGTATCACTATCTAGGTAACCACTCCCTCAATCTGTCTATACGTGCTCACAGTGTAAATAAAGAACAAAGCACAGACACAAATATCAGCCTTAACAACAATCCCATCAGCAAAGACATCTGAATACTGTTATTTACCTTCCCCCTTCTCCTTTCATTAGATAACAAATCAAAAATTCTCCCCTACTTTCTACAACTTTTTTGATAATCAGTAATAAATGTTGTTTCTCTTTGTACACTTTAAATTCTGCTTCCAACATCTGACATTTCAAATCACCAGACTCAGCTTTCATGTCTCTATTATTTCTGTTAACTTTCTTTAAGTCCCATCTTATTCCCTTCTTAATCATCTTCGTTGTGTTTTTGTATAGTTGCCATTTCAAGTCTTCTGTCTCCAGTTTCATGTCTCTAATATCACCATTGATTTTCTTTAGTTCCTTCTTAGCCCGCTTCATTACTCCTTTGCATGGTCGCCTTCGCAAGACTCTTTTTATCCCTGCCAGCTTCCGAGGGTATCTCTTTAACTCTTTTAAATATTTCTTTTGTTTAGTGAAACGCCCCCTTCTTTTCTTAATTAGGGGCAAATTGTCCTGTAATATCCTCCCCTGTAAACAGTCCCGTCTAGTCAGCTTCATTACTTTGTTACAGGGTTGCTTACACAAAGCACTTTTTTACCCGTTTTAAATCTTTCTTTTGCTTAGTGGAGCTTCCTGTTCTCTCAATTAAAGGCAAATTGTCCTGTGGTACTTTCTCTTGCAAACAATTCTGAATCTCCTCCCAATTTTGTAGGGACTGTAAAGGTTCTTCCTCATTTTGTAAGCCTGATTTCGTGTTTGCGGAATTTACAAAAAGAGTTTCACAAGCCACTTTCATCGCCTGGTGAATTTCATCAAACAGTAACTTGTGAAATTGCTCCAGAGTCTGAGTTCCAATTTCTTTGCTTTCAAAATCCTCTATTTCCTCTGCTTCTTCAGCTACAATTTCCTCCATCTCCTCTATGGACACCATTTTCCCACTCAGTCACCCCACTTAAACTTTCACTCATACTCCAGTATTCTTTCACATTCTTCTTGCTGTGTTTAGTATTTTTAATTCCAAACATAGCTAAAACAGATGGTCGCAGCTATGCAAAGCATGGCGTCCATGCTTTGCTCCCTCAATTGCTCCTGCTTCAGGGCAGTAACAAGCACACCCTCACATTTGCCGCATGCAGGAATGTCCGAAAAAGAGCCCCTGCTACCCAACCTCTCTTTGGGAGGTCAGTCGGAGCCCACCCGGTCATCTGGGAGGCTTCAAAAAAAGCAAAAAGGGGCCAGGCGGTTCGGGAGCGTCCCGAAACATGCCCACTCGCCACTGATATATTTTGCTTTCGAGGTCATCCAAAAAAGAGAAAATTAGATAGTATCTGTCTGACTATGGCCCTGGCATGGATGGCCCAGGTCAGCCCGGTTTTGTTAGGTCTTCAAAGCTAAGCAGGGTAGGCCCTGGATAGTACTTCGATGGGAAACCACCAAGGAAGTCCAGAGTCACTATGCAGAGGAAGACAATGGAAAATCACTTCTAAATGTTTCTTGCCTTGAAAACCCCAAATGGGTCGTCACAGGTGTGACTTGATGGCATTTTCGGCCACCACTTCTGAGTGTGATGTAAACTGTAAATAGTTCTGTCTCCTATGTATACAGCAATTAAACTTCTTTGTAAGGCAAGGGGTCAATGAATGTGATTTATGAATGTGATTTTTGACATTTCTCCTGTCTTGTATATTATCAGCTGCCATTGTGCCTTCTTAGGAGCCTGACTATAGTATATTCAAATCTTAGTATTTAGCCCAGGCAGGAGAAACTTAGAATAGAAGAATATATATTTACATCTTATGGTTTTAATCCCTTTCAGAAGAAGTAGAATTTAAGAAGCCTTTAGGAGTAATTAGAAAGCAACAGAATGGAATGTGCCTGAGATTAACAACATGGTTGGAAAATCAAGCACCCCAGCTGAAGGATATCTGAGAGCAAAATATGCATGGTATAACAATAACTGTAGAGAACCTAGATGTTCCCAAACAACATCTTTCTTTGTAAAGCAAGGCCCCAGGTCCCAGGAAGTCTGCCAAGATCCGAGTCCTATGTAAACTATTGTACCTTATCAGGAAGCCCCCCACACTATGTTGATACAGATGAGCTCTAAATGATGTCTAAAAGAATATCTCATTGTTCCCTGAAGCTCCTCTCTGTTCTGGGACCAGATAAGCAGACACAAATACTTGCAATTCTGACCAGCATGGGGGGATACCAATGAAGAGATGCCTGCTCAAATGATGTTATGTGTTTGGCAGCAATTAGGGATTCCTTGATGTATACATCATGATGATGTCATTAGGGGTATACGACCTACTGCTCTTCCTGGTTAGGGCAGAATACAGCTTGGTGTCACTGGGTGCTTAGGTATCCAGTAATGTATTTCCCTGTTATTGTAATAAACAGATTTTTATCCGGCTTGCTGGACTCCAACTGTATGTTCCTCATCTGACCCCGGGAACACACGGGGCACAGATTTGTGCCTCATCTTTGAGATACAGAAGCATTTACACATAGAATTTATTTCATCTGTTATCACTTGCCTACCAAATTGCATGCCAAAATGGATCTATAAAGTACGTATGGGTCTCTTTTGATAGTGGCTTTTATTAAATCCCCCCATAGGGTTGCCAACTCTGGGTTGGGAAATTCCTTGAGATTTGGGGATGGAGTCTGGGGAGAGCACAGTTTGAGGACAGAAGGGACCTTATCTGGGGATAATGCAAGAGAGGCTACCCTCCAAAGCAGCCATTTTTTCCCAGGGGAACAGATTTCTGTGGTCTGGAGATCAGTTGTAATTCTGATAGATCTCCGGGCCCCACATGGAGGTTGACAACACTATCCACCACCCTGCTATAGTGTGTTTGGACTGGGTATGATAAAGTCATCATTGTCCATAATGTACACACATGTCCCAATAATGTTTGAACTCCCCAAAATGTAGAGCCTTGCAGCCAGTATGAGTAGAGGCTTGCCATTAAAAATGAGGCTTACTAGTTGAGTTCATAATTCTTGAGGTTTTCCTGAATACTGTCAGAGCATGAATTTTTCCTGGCAGTTGTCTCCCATACTTTTTGTGCCCACACACACACACTGATTGGCTAGCATCTGGAAAGCCTCCTTTACTAGGCTATTTTAATTAACGTTGGAGGTTTTTTTGTTGTTATTTGTGTCCTACTCTTCCTCCCAGGAGGTCTGAGTGGAATGCTCAGGGATTTACCCTTGTACTTTCCAAACAGCTGTGCAAGACTGATTGGCCCAACATCATCTCACTTCATAGGTGAATACAAAATTGAATTCCAATCTCCTCCCTTCATTCCTTCCCTCCCTCCCCTTCCATGGCAGAGTGGGGATTCAAACCTGGGTGTCCCCGATCCTAGTTTGACACTCTAACTACTACACCACACTGGCCTGAAATCCAGTCTTCCTCCCCACCAATGCTGCCTCTAAGCTGTGGAGCACTGTGAGCAAAAATTCTACTTTGTGAACTACTGGCATTAAAGTTGGGAGCGAGCGATTTGGCTGCTGCATAAATCACTTTGCTCTGGAGCCATCCTTCCAGAACTAAGGAAAAAAAATGCGTGAGCCGGAGGCTAAGAGACTGTGAGCTAGCTCACACTAACGCAGCTTAGAGGGAACACTGCTCCCCACCATCCCATGTGGAGAGAGCTCTAGCCTGTTTCGCTGATCTGGTGCCAGAATTCCTTTTTGCTCAAGGCGCTGTTAAGTGAATGTTTCAGCTTCTTTGCTTATTGCACTTATCTTCAAAACGCCACTGCAAACACAATGATGGGTGGGAAATTCGGCAACCTGCCGCCTCATCGTGCATTGCGTATTTTCCACCCACTTCTTTTGTCGCACATTTGAGGTTGAAGGAGTGTGTGTGGGGGGGAATATTCTGGAAATGGTGGCTGTTGTCCTGGTTAGGCATGCTATGACATTTTCACAAGAAAAGAGGCCACATCTGAAGAAAATATAAATTTCTCCCCGGTTCAGGCACTTCTCCCCCCCCCCAAACACACACACCAAAATCATACCCAGCAAATGAGAATATGGACGAGTTGAGAAGCCTTTTAGGCTTAACTGGATCTTGGCTGCAAGCACGGTCCTCTCATTTGAACAGCAAGGGGCCCCTTTTCAAAAGGCTAGTCAAGAAATGAGTGCTAATGACTCAGAATATTAAATCCACCTACCGTCAAGTGTATTTTCTGAGAGAGTTATTAGATTTTTATTATTTTTTTTGATGCTTTCCATACAGTCCAATTTAATCTCCTCTAATATGGCAATTCGGCTGCTTTGCCCAACTCCTGATGATTTTTCAAGAGACAAACATCAGTGGAAAGCAGCAGATCCAATTTTATTAGCACAGGAGATTTCGTTCCCTCCTATTCTCATAGCATTCCTTCAGTCATATTATTCTACAGTTCGCATTTATTTTCTCATGGACATTTTCCTACACGATTACGAGCAAATGAAAAACAATGAACAATTCTTATTTGTTTGTTAGAAATATAAATCCCTTCGAGGCACACGATCCATTATATTCAGGTCCCAGCAATGAAACCCCACGTGTGTGTGTGTTTTAAATGGAATATGTTCACACAGCACTAACTCTGTGTGGAATGGCAAGCGGATGGGTAATTTTATCTGTTCTTTTTGTGGACCTCTTTTTGCTTCAAAATCCACCACACACACCTACCGGAAGAATCAGATTGCACGTCTACAAGGCTCTATGAGCCTCCAAAATCCTGCATTGGGCAAAGAGGCCGGGAAGAGAAGATTTTAGGCATTTTTCTCTCTTTCTCTGGGAGGTAAAGGATGAAGTATGTACTACAACCAATTTGGTGTAGTGCTTAGGAGCACAGACTCTCATCTGGGAGAACTGGGTTTGATCCCCCGCTCCTCCACATGTAACTGTTAGTGTGACCTTGGTTCAGTTACAAGTTGTTTCAGAGCTGTTCTCTCTCAGGAGCAATTCTCAAAAGAGCTCCCTCGGCCCCAACTACCTCACAGGGTGTCTGTTGTGGGGAGGGGAGGGAAGGGAAAGGGATTGTAACCTGCTCTGAGATGCCTTTGGGTAGCGAAGGACAGGGTGTAAATCTCTTCTTCTTCTTCCTCTTCTTCCTCCTTGCTGGTGCTCCCCCATTGGAAAACGCAGTCTCCTGATACTGCTTTTCTTTTTCTTTTTTAAATACATTTTTTAAGTGGGGAACTCACAAGGACTTGTGCGGGAGCACCTCATTTTCCACTCCCCACTATGTCTTCTTTCTCTTCCCTAAAAGCACCATAGCTTCTCCCTTTTCCTGCTTCCTTCTCACCCACTAGCCACCCCATCTTTATCTCCCCATCCTCAGCTGCCCCCCCCCCGAAACTTCTGCTCAGGAATAGTATGGCTGAGTTGAGCTGCATCAGCTGGGCCGAACAGAGCTGCCCCCAGGGACCTGCAGGGGGTACCTTCCTTTCCCGTTTCCCCTCCCCACACTAATTCCTTTTTTCAAAACTCTTGGTAACCTCATACCCTCACTTTTCCCTGCTTCCTTCTCTCCTTTCCACCCACCTGACAACTTTTCATTTGCTTCCATCTTCAGCTGTACCCCACCTTTCTCCACGGTGGGGACTCAAAAACAGCTTACATCATTCTCATCATCATTATGTCATTTTATCCTCATGTCAATCCTGTGCGGTAGGTGTGAATGTTTGACTGGACCAAGGTAACCAACTGAACTTCCATAGCACAGCAGGGAATCAAACCTAGATTTCCTAGACTGTCGTTTGAAACTTTAGCCACTATACCACACTGGCTGTCTGGGGGCGGTTGCTGTTGAACAGTAGCAAGTAACTGAGTCTGAAGTGAGCCATGGAAGTCACATGGTAGCAAATTGCCCAGGGTTGCTGCCAGGGCTGCCCCCTATGAGTCCTCTCTGAAAGGCCAGAACAGTACTAGAAAGGGCCTTGCGCGCTCTGCCCCCCCCCCCCCAATTTTCATGATAAAAACCAAGGCTGGAAGGCTTTCACTTCTGGTGGGGTTGCCTAGCAATGGCCTCTGAAGGCATTCATTTCTTAAAGCTACAGGTGCTTCTTTTACTTTTTTTTTTAAGATTTCAGATTTTGTTATAAACCTGGGGCTTTCCCGAGGTTTAAACCATGCATTGAACAGTTTGACTCTTAGGCTTCGATCCTATGCATAAAATGGAATTGTGACTCTCCCATGAGTCAGTGGACCTCCAGGAACACCATGGTGAAGAAAGTGAGAGGCTGCAGTGAGAGAGAGGAATCAACAAAAATTACCCTCCCCCATCTTTCTCAAGTGGAAGTACATAGAGAAAAGAGGTTAGTCTTGAAGTTTCAGGATCTTATGCAAACTTTTTTTAGTCACGTACTAAGTTTTTTTATTACATTTCCCCCTACTGTAATAATATCAACCAGAATTCTATAGCAGGTAATGCTGTAACAGAACATATTTAACTGGATGGTTTCCAGGATTTTATTATAAAGGACATCTGCATTTAATTTTTATTCTAATACTTACAAAAGGGATATTTTTTTTGATGTATCAACAACCATTCTCAAAAACTAAAATCACCCCATAGGCTCTGTACACTGTACAAAGAGTGGTAGAACTTGAAAACTTCCAAAATACTCAGATGGAACTGACCTGTAAACTACAATTGGTCCAGAATGCAATGCCCCGTGTCCTCACTGGAACCCCATTAACAGCACACATTCAACCAGTGCTGCGCCAGCACTGATCATCCTTGTCACTCTCCTCTGCACCCGCTCCATTCTGCCCACATCCTTTTTTGAAGTGATCCAGAAATGCACACAATACTCCAGGTGCAGCCTGACCAATGCAGCGAACAGTGGGACTATGACATCTTGCAATTTGGATGCTGTTCCTCTGTTGATACACCCCAAGATTGCATTGGCCCTTTTTGTTGCTGCATCACGCTAGCTGCTTATATTTAATTTACAGTCCTCCTATAAGAGCTTGTTCACACTCACTGCTACCCAGAAGTGCATCCCCCATCCAGTATGCATGTTCCTTGTTTTTGTTAGCCAGGTCTAGAACTCAGCACTTATCCTTGTTAAATTGCATCTTGTTCACATCTGCCCACTTTTCCAGTGTGTTCAGATCTCATTGAATTCTAACTCTAACTTCTGGTGTGTTCGCTGCTGTACCCAGTTTGGTGTCATCTGCAAATTTAATGGGTAGCCCCTCTACACCCTCATCCAGATCATTTATAAAAATAAAAATTGAAAAGTACTGGGCCCAGAACCAAGCCCTCTGGCACCCCACTGGACACCTCCCTCCAGTACGATGAAATGCTATTGACGTCTACTCTTGGAGTGCGGTTCTCCAACCAGTTCCCTATCCACCTAAGTATCCTAAGGTCCAGTCCACAGTCATCTAGTTTACCCATCAGAACATCGTGGGGAACCCTGTCAAAAGCTTTACTGATATCCAGCAGGTAAACAACATCAACGGCATTCCCTCAATCCAGTAAGCTCCTTATTTGATCAAAGAAGGAAATGAGGTTGGTCTGGCAGGACCTGTTGGGGACAAATCCGTGCTGACTTCCTCAGATCACCAAGTTGTCCTTTAGATGCTCACAGATCGATCCCTTTAAAACCTGTCCCAGTATCTTCCCTGGGACAGAGGTCAGACTGACTGGCCTGTAGTTTCCTGGGTCATCCCTCCTCCCTTTTTGGAAAATTGAGATAACATCTTCTGCCCTCCTCCAGTCTTGTGGCATGTCTCCCATCCTCCAAGAGACCTGGAAGATGATGGACAAAGGGTCTGCAGGCTCTCTAGAAAGGTCGTTGAGCACTCTCAGGTGCATACCATCTGGCCTGAGGGATTTATACTCATTCAGTACAGCCAGGTGCTTCTCAACTACATCTCTGTCCATGTCAACCAACAGTCAGGACACCATGCCTTGCCTACTACCATCTCTGGATGAGCCTGTACCCTTTTTCGGGGGGTGGGGAGGACAGAGGCAAAATAGGCATTAAGCATTTCTGCTTTCTCTCTGTCCTATTTCAGCCAACAGTGGGACCATCGCCTCTTTTATCTTGTGTTTGCTTCTCACATATCTGAAGAGTTTCTTGTTGTAGCAAGCCTTCCTGGCCAGCTTTAGCTTACTGTGAGCTTTGGCCTCTCTGATGGCTGACCTACAGTGCCTAGCAACCTGCAGATACTCTTCTTTAGAGGTATGCCCTTGCCTCCATTTCCTGAACATTTCTTTATTCTCCCTTAGCACAGAGTTCTCTGTTCATCCACATTGGCTTCTTGGATTCCCTAGTATTCCCTAGCATTCCTCCTTGTTGGAACAGTGATGGCTTGAGCTTGCAAGAGCCCTTGTTTTAGGAGAGACCACCCTTCACTTGCTCCCTTTCCTTCCAGCAGTCTTGCCCATGGAATGATTCTCACCCCATCTACCATCTCTTGCCTGTTGGTCAATATTAAGTTGAGTATGGCTCAGCCCCTCATAGCTTCCTCCAACATTTGATGAAGGAAGTTTTAGTAAAAAGTTTAGTAAATCCTGCCTGCCCATGAAGAGAGTCCTCAGAGGTAACCATCCTTTTCAGAGATGACATGGGGAACTACCAGACTTAAGGCTTTTTCTATAGTGCATCTCCTTACTGCACACATGTACCTCACCTCTAGTTTTCTGAGGTATAGGCATAAGATGAAAATATATCCTTTCATCCAGGTTTTTGGTCGAGCTATCCATTTTAGTTCTACATCTTTCTGTGTTATACCTCTGAGGATGCCAGTCACAACTATTCGCGAAACGTCAGGTCCTACAATGCCAAGACCACAGCCGCACAACCCGGAAAATTTACAGCAACTAATGAACTCTGGCCGTGAAAGCCTTCAACAACATACTATCCGTTTTACTTTGCCCCTCGCCCAAGGACATGATCATAATCTCTAGTAAATCTTCAATATTTTAATCCTGTAATCTAGAGCACACTCAATGCTGTCTTCCTTAAAATAATAATAATTAAATTTTGCACAGAATCCCATAACAAGGCACAGCAGGACGGTTCATTAAACATGCTCTTCAGAAGTGTTTTTTTTGCTTTTTACAGTAGCTCATAGTTTCTTTTTTTTTCCATTGAAAACTCGGGCAGGTTTCAAGTCTAATGTGCTAATTATGTGGGAGTCTGATCAAACGTCTCTCCAAATGGAAGACACAGCTTTATGCCACACCACAAATCGACGTGAATGGTGTGAGTGTACGTTTTTCTTCTGATCATTTGAGTCAAACGTCATTATGTCTTTCAGTTATAAAAGTGGGTCAGAAACGCTATTTTTGGGGGAAATTTTGTTTGTTTCTTTTGTTCTTTGTTTTGCAGAGCTGAGAACCTAGTGATGATGACTGTGGGTAGGAAAATCAGCCCTGAAAAGACGGGAGTTCATAAAAATGGAACAGAACAGTGAGAGAAGCTTAAAATAATGTCAACTTTTGTCTGTACGGATCTCAGCTGTACAGATTTCCACAGATGCAAGGAGGCAAGGATGATTTCTTTCTGATACCGCCCCCCCGCCCTTTCCATGGGAGACTTTTAAGATCAGGCCTTAGATCCCACCTAGATTTCTACAGGTATGGGAAGTGGGAGTGTTCACTGATTCCTCCCTCGCATGGCAGCTAAAAACACTTGCTGAAATGCTGCTCCGGGGAGGGGGATGGAGGACCCCAAGGAATAGCTTAGGGGACAGCGGGTGCCTCAAACACAAGCCCCCTACATCTCTACAACTGTGGTATAACTGCCATCAACAAGTTCTGTTGTATTTTTAAAATAAAACAATTTTATCTTGGGCCCATGGTCATAATGAAATTATGTCCATTTCTAATAAATGAATGAATGAATGAATGAATGAATAAAAATGCCCCCTTTCCTGGAACATGGGGTGAGTCCCATTGGAACAAGGCTTAGTAGGGTTGCCAGGTCTGGGTTGGAAAATACCTGGAAGCTTTGGGGGTGGATCCAGGAGAGGGTGGGGTTTTGGAGAGGGGAGGGGCCTCAGCATGGTGCACTGCCAGAGAGCCCACCCTTCAGAGCAGCCATTTTCTCCAGGGGAGCTGATCTCTGTCAGCTGGAGATCAGTTGTAAAAGTGGGAGATCTCTAGGTCCAACCTGGAGTCTGACAACTCTAATGATTAGAAGAGCCACATGTAGCACTTGGACCACTGAGTGAACATTAGTCTGTTATACTGTTCTTACTGCACTGTTTTAAAATGCATACTCTGCCTTGAGTCTCAATGAGAAAGGCAGACGACAAAGATGATGATGATGATGATGATGATGATGATGTGTGATACACCTCTATCTGCATCCGAACATCTGGATCTTAGAATGGGAATTCCATTCTGTTACCCACTTTATATTACTTGCAGCCAATTATTCCCCCATTGCCTCTGAAGATGTAGCCCAAAAACTACAAGAACTCATGCTAAAACAACTATCAACCCTTCAGACGGATGGCTTTATTTATTTATTATTTGTATTCATATCCTGCCCATCCCACAAACAGGCTCAGGGTGGGTAGCATCATACTGTAATAAATGCAATCCAAATTTAAAATTTAAAACACAAAACAATATAAAACATTAAAATTGGTAGCCACAGCTTAAAGCAAAGATTCAGCTGGCTGTCATGGGTTCTGGCCCGTTGATATAGATGGAATAGTGGCCAGCTCTCAGTGGGTAGATGACAGCAACCTCAGGAAGGCCATATATGGGCACCCACTGCCTCAGCCAAAGGCCTGGCGGAATGGCTCCATCTTGCAGACCCTGCAGAACTGAAGAAGATCCCACAGGGCCCTGATCTCATTAGGGAGTATGTTCCACCAAGCTGGGGCCAGGGCAGAGAAAGCTCTGGCCTTGGTTGAAGCAAGACAGATGTCCCTCGGGCCAGGGACCACCAGGAGGCGTTGATCTTTAGAGCGTAGCACTCTCTGGGGCGTATACGGGAAGAGGCAGTCCCTTAGATATGTCTAAAAGAGGCTACTTGATTCACTCAACTGAGACTAACATGGCCAAATATATTTCTTCATCTGCTCCACCTTCATAGAAGGAAAAACATCTTCCCATGAATTTCTATAGACAGTTGTTAAAGCTAAAGAAACTCTGCCAGGCCTGGCAAGCAAGCAAGAAACCAAGAGAACAGGTGCTCAGCAACAAGGAACTACTAAAATTCAATTTATATTACAGCATCAGAAGTTTAATTCCACAGGCCAGTAATTGAGTTTAGATTAGCTATCCTTTGATCTCCCATGGGTGAAACTCCCATTTTCCATTACAAAATTAGAGCAGGGGTGTCCAACAGGTAGGTTGCAAGCGACTGGCAGCTCACCAGCTGCGGAAGAGTAGCATGTGTAGACTCATAAGAAACAAGAAAAGATAATGAAACAGAATGCATTCATGAGACTAAAAGACTCAGGAAGACTCAGGCTGTGGTCAGACTGGCAGCTTGGAACGATATGGTGCCGCCTCTAATTGTACCAGTTTAAAGTGTTGTGGGGCATATAACCTAGACAGCACACCCTGCTGTGAGTTACCCATGTGGGCATCTAGTGGTCAAGCATCCACATTATTGCAGCACCTCAGCCATGAAGCACACTGCTCAGTCATTTTTAAAATGCATGTGTGTGCATATGTGCTAATGTGTGCACACAGGTGCCCATGTGCACACATGCACATTCATGTGCATGTGTACTCATTCACGTATGCACACATAGGCAAAACCACCAAACAAACCCCACCCTAATGGTGGGAACAGATCTGCAGGTTCAGACCACCAATCCGTTCTGTTTGCGCTCCCCCTCCCCTACATTGAGACATCCAGTCACATGTGATAAATGTGCAGGGAAACAAAAGCACCACATGTTATGTGGCTGACAGCTGCGGCTGTGTGACCGGGCTCATTTAATCTGTTCGGGCCAAACTGCCACTTTGAATGCAGCCTCAGTCAACTGACCTGATATGCATGTGTGTGTATACACACATATTTTAGTAATTTGGGAAGTCTTTTCATTGCTCATGAGTAGTTCTTGATAAAGAAAACATTGAATCAGAGTTAATGATGTTGGGTGGAAAATTTTACATTGCTAGATTTTTCCCTGGAAACATTTCCACCTCACTTATGTTAATATAGTCTGGTTATCTCCAATTCTCAAGACTGCTGTGCTGCAAATCAACCCCGTTAGATGGGTTAAAGGCACAATATGAAGCACGGACAAACCTCAGCACTTGTACATGGTGTCACTGCCTTCTTTTGCTGATATTATTTAAATTTTGCTGACATCAGCTGAATATTTATTTATTTACATTTGAATGGTGACATTGTCCTGTTCAATTTTTTCGGGAAACCCACATCCCTGGTTAGAGCAACATCAAAATTAGGCCTCTGATTGTAGCAAGTCCTCAAGTTCATAGCCCCTCCGGTGGTCTAATATGTAAGAAAGGTAATCAGAACAGGAACGTATTGGGGGGGATACCTGTTAGAAACCAGTAGAGGCAAGAAAAGTGAATCGAATCCCTAATTCATGATACAGATCAAGAAAACTCTGCATTGCTCTAAAAAGGAGAGCTCTGGGTTTATTGGTCGCTGAAAGGTCACTATGACAACTAAACATGGCACTCCGCTCTTCTAAGGCCCAGCTGATGAATCCCGTAGAAGGAAAAAACTTCCGTTTCATCACCTGCGTGAAACAGTGTCTTGTCTGCAAAGGAGCTCTCTGCAAGCAGCCAAGGGGAATCTATCTATCTATCTATCTATCATTGTTATTATTGTTGTTGTTATTGTTATTATTTAAACTGAGGCACTCTGCAACAGAAGTTGGTGTGGCTTCTAGATTGAAATGTCACTCCAGGAACGGGGGGAGGGGGGAGTTTCAGTTTCAGACAGAAGAGATTTCTTTCCCATTTGCCCTGCAGAATGGTATCTGTGGTGGTGATAGCCAAGAAGAAACACGCAGGAGCTGGCAGGGATAAAATGTCAGGCAACAAGTGGGTGTGAAGATAATGGCTGGCGCAAAGTCCAATGAGGGTTTCTGCTGCCAAGACTGATTCCAGCACTGCTGTCCTAAAGAGAGTTATATCCTACTAAGTCTACTGAAGGCAATGGGCCCGGGAGGGTGTAAAACTCTCCTCAGGATTGCATGGGAAATCACAGCACATCCTCTTGTGGCAAAAGCCTGAAGAGGGATCCAAAGGGATTTGCAGGAGGGAAGATACAGATTTAATAAGGAAACCATTTTTATTTTATTTATTTTTTACAAAAAAGAGAGAATGAAGGTATGGCATCAAGTTATTTCATCAGGATAGGGACAAAAAGATCCCTCAAAGCATGACCACTAATCCTTGGCAGTTTCTGAGTGTTCAGAGTACTTTGAATACATTATTTTAGGTCTGATGCATTTGTAATTGTTTATGTTTTATCTTTCTGTAAGCCACCTTGAGCCTGATCTGGTGGGAGGGTGGGGTATAAATTAAAACAAACAAACAAACAATGATTGGGGTCTGGAGACTGAGCCCTACGAGGAAAGGCTAAGGGCCTTGGGAATGTTTAGTTAGGAGAAGAGGAGATTGGGGGGGGGACATGATTGCTCTCTTTAAATATTTGAAAGGATGCCATTTGGAGGAGGGCAAGGAGCTGTTCCAGTTGGCAGCAGAGGATAGGACCAGTGTTCCCTCTAAGCTGAGTTAGTGTGAGCCAGCTCACAGTTTTTTAGCCTCCGGCTCACACATTTTTGTCTTGGCTCAGGAAGGATGGCTCCAGAGCAAACTAATCTATGCAGCAGCCAAATCGCTCGCTCACAACTTGAATGCCAGGAGCTCACAAAGTAGCATTTTTGCTCACGAGACTCCAGAGCTTAGAGGGAGCATTGGATAGGACCCGAAGCAATGGGTTTAAATTTCATGCAGAAAGGTATCGCCTGGATATTAGGATAAACCTTTTCACGGTCAGGGTGGTTCAAAGGTGGAATCAACTGCCTAGGGAGGTGGTGAGCTCCCCTTCACTGGCAACCTTCAAGAAGAGGCTGGACAAATATTTGTCAGAGATGCTTTAGGCTGGTCCTGCATTGGGCAGGGGGCTGGACTAGATGGTCTGCATGGCCTCTTCCAACTCTGTGGTTCTATGATTCTATTATTCTAATTCCTTTAAATTATTTCTACTCCACCTTTCTCCTATATGGATAAGTAAAGGTAAAGGTTCCCTTGCTCGAAAGCCAGTCGAATCCGACTCTAGGGTTGCGGTGCTCATCTCCGTTTCAAAGCCGAAGAGCCAGCACTGTCCAAAGACGCTTCCGTGGTCATGTGGCCAGCATGACTAAACACCAAGGTGCACGGAATCCTGTTACCTTCCCACCGAAGTGATACCTATTTATCTACTTGCAATTTCTTGCTTTCGAACTGCTAGGTTGGCAGGAGCTGGAACTAGAGACGGGAGCTCACTCCGTCATGCGGCACTCTCGGGTCCCGAACTGCTGAACTACTGACCTTCCACAGCCTGCAGTTCAGTGTCTTAACCACTTGAGCAAACGCAATACTGGGAGGCAAGAGGAATTTACCACTGTGTGAGTATTCATGTGCCCAGCATCTTATTTAAACTGGACACATGCAACCTTGTAATATTTTCAGCATCATTAAGCAGGGGGAGTGCTTGCCTGGGCTCATGGTTGCCAATCTCCAGGTGGTGGCTGGAGTTCTCCTGGAATTACAACTGAGCTCCAGGTGACCAAGATTAGTTCCCCTGGAGAAAATGTCTGCTTGGGAAGGCGAACTCTATGGCATTGTACTGACTGAAGCCCCTCCCCAAACCCTACCCTCCGCTGGCTCCACCCCCAAAATCTCCAGCTGTTTCCCCACCTGGAAACCCTAACCTGAGCTGCATCTTTCTCACGTGCTAATACTGTGTGAAGGCCCAGTTTAAACAAGATGGCAGCCACACACAAAGAAACACAACTAAATCCTTCTGTCCTGACATTATTACACTTAAATCGGGAACCAGAACCCAAAGAGTCAATATTATTATCATTGCTGCTGTTGTTGTTATTCCCATGGGAGAGGGAAGCAGGACAACCTTCAGAAAAGATCATTAATTTGTATTCCCAGGACTTGTAAATTTGAATGCCGACATTTTAGCAGTACTATATATCTATCTATATTCACTGCACCCTTCCATTAAGGAGCTCAGGGTTACATATGCCCCCTCCCCCATTTTATTCCAGCAAGAATCCAATTAAGTTGATAGACAACAACTTGCCCTCGGTTACCCAGTGAGCTTCCTGGGGGAGTGGTAGTGTCCCCCAGGCAGTGCAATCCTAAATGTTGGAATATGCAAGGTCAATAGCACAGCCTTATGAAGAAGATCTGGAGATCAGCCTGCAGGGGGACAACTGAAAGGCTGGTAGTTAGTGTGGCTGGATTAGGGACTGCCCACAATTTCAATTTATGTCCTCTGTCTCCTGATTGGCTCTTCAGGAGACTTCCTGCTCCTGCAGAGCTTCGTTCTGTCTTGCTGTTCCTCTCACAGCAGTTAAGCTGGACAGTTAAGGTTGTCTCTCTCTCCGATGTTCTGTAACAGTTTTGTTCTTCTTTCATTAACCTACTTATTTTTTTTCTGAACAGTCAGGGCTTCATTTCCTATGCATATTTAAACTCTGCCAACACTAAGACCATCGAAATCAACCGCCGCAACACACCGGTAGTGCCAAGGCACCCGCCGAAAGATAATACAGTTGTGTGGTAGGAGTGATTGCTTGAAGTTCCACAAGCACTACTCAGACCAGGTGAAGTCTTACAAGCTCACCAAAAAAGATGTTTAATAAATGCATTCCATTTATAGGAAATAATTACTTTCTGTATCTACCAGCTGTCACAATGAAAAATCAAAGAGCTGCTTCTCTGCTTTTTTAAATAAATCATTTCCACCAAGTCTTATCTAATATGTTTGCATTTATAGTGGTTTAAAAACCTTTTTCTTAAGAACTGAGATTATAGCGGTAATTAAAATTGCATTTTACCGAGTACATCGTTTGTTCCCTGAGAGGACATGGAAACAAAGCCATTGCATAAACTTCTGAGGCTCTGGGCTCTGGGGTACATTGAACATCTCAGCCACACTTCACTACAAAGCATTTGTCACTCTGTCGAGTGTGCTGGAGTCTTCTGGGTTCTTCTTGCTTTATTAACACATCTTTATCCCACCCCTTCCTCCAAGGAGCTCAAGGCAACACAGGTGGGTAAATTTTATCTTCACAACAAGCCTGTGACATGAACTGGGCTGAGAGAATGACTGGCCTAAAACAAGGTCCTCCAGTGGTGTTCATGATGGAGCAGGGACTGGAATGCAGATCTCACCAGCTCTATCCAAAATACAACTCACTTCACCTCTCTGGCTCTTTTGGGAAATGCCATGTCCGCCCTTCACAACCATAACTGTTGACCTGCCATTACATCATCAACATCAGGGCTCTTTTTGTAGCAGGAACTCCTTTGCATATTAGGGGACACCCCCCTAATGTAGCCAATCCTCCGAGAGCTTACAGAGCTCTTCTTACAGGGGCTCCTGTAAGCTCTTGGAGGATTGGCTACATTAGGGGGTGTGTCACCTAATATGCAAAGGAGTTCCTGCTACAAAAAGAGCCCTGATCAACATCATTATTGCTATGTAATAGTAGTAGTAGTAGTAGTAGTAGTAGTAGTAATAGTTCTACTACCTGGTTGTTGGGGGTTTTTGCCATCAAGTTGCAGCTGACTTACGGCAACCCCATAGGGTTTTCAAAGCAAGATATGTTTCGAGGTGGTTTTACATCACCTGCCTCTGAACTTCTTTGGTGGTGACCCTGAAATTCCTTGGTGGTCTCCAAATACTGACCAGGGCTGACCCTGCTTATTACAAGATCTGATGAGATTGGGCACTATTCCTACCACTATTAACCTTGTTATTATTACCATTACCTCATCACTTGATTATTTATTCTATTCATTTGCAACATTTCAATTATGCCACCCAACTTAGTGTCACCAAAGAGCAAGAGTCCAGTACAAGTCCACGGTTACAGTGCGGCTACTCGGGGCTCAGCCCCCTTCCTTGAAGGCCCAGCCCCACAGAAATTCATCCAGAAGCATCTAAACATTTAAAAACATTTGTTTAAAGGCACGTGCTCTGTGCTGCACTGCGGCAAGCCCTCCACCCTCCCTCTGCCCTCCCCAGCTTCTCGCAATGAGGACCAATGAGACGAGCAGCCTGGGGACAACCCCATTCCCCTCCAGGGTGGAACTGCACCATCCTCTCCTCCTTCCTTGGCCGGCTGGGTGAGGTGGTCATGGTGGGGAGCCACAGGGGCGCACAGGGCACATTGCCAGTCTGGCCCAGTGTGAGGTGGAGTCTGTCAGACTCAGGCTGTAAATTATGGTTTACCTGATCAATGTACTGCAAATAATGACCCCATCTGTTTCACGTCTCCCTGTCTCCATCCCTCCTTTCTGTTTCTTCCTCACCCTCACTGACATTCCTATGGGTGGGGAAGGTGTGAATGATTAGTGTGTGAATTAGGGGGTAAAGTAGAGGCAGGGGTCTTTTAGGGGGGAGCGCACCAAAGCACAGCTCCGGTAGCTTCGGAGGGCAGAAAGGCTCTTTCCGCCAGCCGAATGTCAATTTCAGCCCCATCATATCCTATGGGCCATTGAAGTCAATGGTGAAAACATGGGGTATATTCTGGGAGCTGGAGAGGAGGGGGTTTGAGGAAGAGGCTCCAAACTCACAGGGTAGCTGTTGGAGCCTCTCCATAAGATACCCACCAAGTTTCAAGAACATTGGGCCAGGGGGTCCAATTCTATGGGCCCCCAAACAGGTTGCCCCCATTCCCTCCATTGTTCTCTATGGTGGGGAAAAAGTTACTTTTTCCCCACGGTGCTGTTAGTAGCTTTGGGGGGAGGGGGCTTGAGGGAGAGGCTCCAAATTTTCAGGGTAGCTTTGGGAGCCTCTCCCCACATACACTCCCACGTCTCAAGGCAATTGGACCAATGGGCCTAATTCTATGGCACCTAAGCAGGTTTACCCCCATTACCCCCAATGGGGAAACCCAGCCAGCCGCACTTAAGGCAGGCAAGCAGGCAGCCACCCAGAAGTCAGACTCTCCCAGAGAATCTCAGGGAAAGTGAACTGTCTTGGGAGGTGCTTGTTTGCCATGAAAACAAGTGGCACACTCCAGAACAAATGGCACTGTGGCAGTGCAAGCATGCCACAGTGCCACAGAGAAACCCCAAAAGACCAATAGGAACATCATTTATAAATGTATAAATTGATGGTGCAACCTCTCACCGGCTCTTGCCTTCCTCCCCCCCTGCAGTCGCAGGCAGCCTCAGCAAGTGGGCGGCCACTGCCTCTACTTCGCTTCCTTCACCCTGTTCAGATTGGGGTGTACTGGAGTCGGGTGAGAGCCCAACATTGCTTGGTGCGGGGATGCGGAGAAGCCACTAAGTTGATGGCGGAGGGGGGGAGCTGGCTGGCTGGCGGGTGGGCAGGAGCCCACCGGTGGCTGTGAGGGGCCTGGCTGGGCGTCTGCACAATGGACCTCCTTGCTGACCTGCTCCTGCTGTCAATTGCCATCTCCTGGGCTGCGCAAGTAAGTGCCCGTGGTGCCCAGGGGCAAAGTTAAACCTTTCCATCCTAGTGCACAAATAATGGCAGCCCCATCCAAAAAAAAAAAAAAAATCAGCCCCACAAGCTACAGGGCTGGTCCAGTAGCACCTTAAAGACTCACAATATCTGTGGCAAAGTATGAGCTTTCGTGAGTCACTCCTCACTTCTTCAGATACCAGTGGCGAGCAGCGACTCACCAAAGATCCTCCCCTGCCACAACTTTTGTTAGTCTTTCAGGTGCTACTGGACTCTTGCTCTTTTCTGCTGCTACAGACAGACTAACATGGTTACGCATCTTGATTAGTGTCACCAAGGAAGTGAATGATCAAACATGTCCACACAACTAACTAACTAACTAACTAACTAACTAACTAACTCTGTCTCTGTCTCTCTCTCTCTAACTATGTACATGGGAAAGGAGGCTTAGAGAGGAACAATGAACAAAACAGACAAATCTTCACCTGCTGGTGGAAAATAATAATAGCAGGAGCACGAACAAATCTCTCTAGAGGGGGGAATTCCATAATTTCCGTGCCACAACATTAAACTATAATTCTGAGCTGAACTGCCATTGATTTGAATTGAGCTGATTTCCAGCGGTGCTTAGCACAATTTTATGGACCTATTTTAGTTCTAGAAGCCGTCTGTTTCTGTCCATGCAGCTTTTGGAAGAGACCAAATAGAGGGGAAACGGCCATGGTCTGGGTTCCTCCCACTTGGCTGGGGGTTCTCCCACTGCTCTGGCGGTGAAGCAAGGAGCCACCAGAGTACATTATGACCAACAGGGTGTGTTTGCATAGGAATGAGCTTTACTTGTAACCAGACTGCTGGTTCATCATATTAACTCTGGCTGGCAGCAACTTCCCAAGGTCTTTCCTGGTCCTACTAATTTAAGATAGTTTCAGCTGGAAGTGCCAGGGATTAAAATTATCCCCCCTGAATTTCTTTTCCTGAAATTGACACTCTCTTTTTTAGAAACAGCCATTGAATCTTATTTTCTCTTTTCTCTATTAAAAGAGGGATTTCTCTTCCATTTCTCTTTTTGCAGAGCTTGAAAGAGCAATCCATGCTTCCTTTTGTAGCCTCAGCCCTTGCAGCTGGTTTTACACTACAAACCACAATCTGGTGCTCTAGCTAAGGTTGCCAGTCCCTCAGGTGCGAGCGGGGGGATCCCCCAGATTTGCCTGTTGCCGGCCAGCTGGCGCATGCGGGAAGGCCCCACCCCAAACAGCCACAACATGGTGCGGCACCCCCGACATTATGACATCATGCAGAAGTGACATCATGCTGAGGATATCACACGGCAATGCTCTGGTACTCTGGGCAAAACTCTATGGTTATTACAGAGTTTTGCCCCAAATACCCGAGCATTGCCATGCAATGCCCCCAACATCACATCCATGTTATGTCATCAAGTCGGGAATGTTGTGTGCAGTGATTTCACCCCACCCCCACTCCCAGAAAGCTCCCTCCCACCCCCTGCCGGTGAGGAGGTAAGACCTGGCAACCCAAGTTCCAGCAGGAAGATAGGATGGTTTGGGAAGACATTGCCTGCCTGTGAGCACCTACAGAAAGACATTTTGAAATTGTACACAACCTGACTTCCTGCCCCTCCTCTTTTCAATTTTATCTTTGATCAAAATGGGTTTGATTGGAAACTGATTCAGAATTCCTAAACGGAGGAAAAGGAGTGGATTGTTACATTTTAGGGAGAAAGTGGGTAAAGAGGAATTAAGAGAATTTCTCTTTAAAATGCTGCCAGGGATTGAACTCTGCATGCAAAGCACGTGTCTCCCGTTGAGCTGTGAACCCTCCCTGTTCTTGTGCCTTTCATCCACAATGCGAAAGTGGGCTTTAATTCATTCTCTGGAATCATGAATTCAATATTTCAGTAGCCTTGCTCCTGTGGATGCTCTGCTATAATATTAGTTTCACCATCATGAAATGTCCTTTAATTTTCTCCTATGAAGAATTATTCTGACTGTAACTATTTGAATTGCTAATTTAATAAGTCTGTCTTATCCTGGAATCTTCAAATCTGTTGCTAGTCAGAAATTCCAGTTTTAAGAAATAATTGTGGGTGATATAAATCAGTAGGATGCATTTCATTTGTCAGATACAGATGGCCCTTGTGAGAGTGCTGTCCTGAAATCTTAAAAGACCATTGTGCAGTACATAGGGGTAGAATGATAAATTTCGGAAGGAACATGAATAGTAACAAACCTTCGCAGAATGATCATTTTTACAAGATACTTTGAAGCTTTACGATACTGGATCATGAAATTATTAATCAGAAGTCATGTTCATTTTACTGTTTTTCCAATGGGCAATTAAAATTAGATTATAGTTGGACGTTTCCTTGTAGCATTGAGAGATATTTTATTGAAACTTATGGTGAATGATAAGAAGAGTGACTTGAACTATACAGTCACTGGTCAAGAATTAGATACGAAGAGTCCTGAAATCATGACAACTACGGTTCAATGATAAGCTACAGCATGAATTCTCAAGCACTCGCAGAGATGAGAAAACTTTCCTCTCTCCCATCCATTAGACTTACTAAAATTCTTTAGTTTCTCTTGATATTGAACAAATGTGTTTTCAGAGCTGGAGCCTGCTGCGGCCACTAGTAGAGTGTACTGTTTCTGCTGTTCTTACAAAATTGCCATCCTCAGTTTGTACTTTAGAGATTCTCATATTTGACCTTAGTCCAGTTGGTTTCTTCACAGTGCCACAGTGGCAATGGTTCTGCTGGGTATACTGCACTGGTTCTGCTGCTAGCCTAGCAAACAATAACTCCCCCCCCCCAAAAAAAAAACACATTGCTTTCTACTGCAGAGACTCTCTGTGAGACTCTCTTTGCTGGGATTGTTATGCTATTCCCCCCACTCTAGCCCCTAAATTTATTTATTTATTTATTTATTATTTATAACCTAGGAGAGATTTGCCATTGACTACAATGGCGCCATAGGGTATAATGGAGCCGAATATATTCAGGAATCCCGAATATTTCCTGAATAGCATATCCAAAACTATCTTGGTATTTGGGAATATTAGGGTATACCGAATATATTCGGATCAGAGAATCCCAAATCTGAATAAGACAGAATGTTATCTCTTCGTGTACCCCTATTAAACACTAGGTTAGGCCTCCTAAAACACAGAATGAATTTCAAAACCAGGAAGATGGTTACTTTGAATTATTTCAGCCGGTTGACAAGAAAGGGAAATAGCCAGGGCCATATTAACACTAAACCTTCTTCAAGGTACTGTATGGGTCAAGATGCCTTGATTTTTGTCTGTTCCCCGTAACAGGGCAGGGCAAATACACACATGAAATACAAGTGTGTGCCAGAACAACCTGCAGATCTAGGGTATACTAAAGGTGCTAGGGTATACTAAGGATTCATGGGAAAAGCTGCCATGGTGAGTATCCTTCGAATTGTGCCACCCCAGCCAGCAATGCATTGCATCACACAATGAGGGTCTGTCTGATTGCTACACACACACAAACTGTTTGTATTCTGCAAACGCCGATATGTTCCTGGCTGGAAACCCATCCTCCTACAATCCATCTGGGTCAATGGGGAACTCCCACACCCTTCCATCCTGATGCATATGTAAGTCAGTTTACATTCTACTGGAGTACAAGCCACTGTGAGAAGGAAGGTTTAACAAAAATACTTTGCCAATATGTAGCAAATGCCAGTTCTCTTGTCTCATGCGACCCATGGAAATACCCTATTTTGATACTCCTAAAAAAGTCTGTCAGCAAAGGCCCCACATATCCTAATACATATGTTAGAAAGATGCAAACATCCAAGCATACCATAGCCACTGGTGATTACATATATAATTGTGATAGCCAGGTTCAAGGCCAGGTTCACATAGACTGGAAAATAAGGTATTAATGTGGTGGCAGAACTCTGAGGTGGAAGAATAGATTGTAGCACTCCGACTGCAGGTGGTGGCAGCCCTGAAACATTCTTTCACATTCAAGTCTATTCAAATAGCAAGCTAGCACAGAATAAGAATGGCTCTCTTATCGTCACAGACTGTGTCAATTTTGTTTTAATTTATAGGGAGACTCTCAATATGGGAAATAAGGTATTAATGTGGTGGCAGAACTCGGAGGTGGAAGAACAGATTGTAGCACTCAGACTGCAGGCGGTGGCAGCCCTGAAACATTCTTTCACATTCAAAAGTCTATTTGAATAGCAAGCTAGCACAGAGTGAGGATGGTTCTACCTCTCATTGCTGCTGACTGTGTTGGTTTTGTTTTAATCTATAGGGAGATTCTTAATACGGGGAGAATTCCATAATGGTGCCCACCACAATTTCCCACCTGTAATCTGAAGGGAGACATGTCCATTTTAACCACTCAGGGATGCCAGTTGGGGATCCTGTGGAATTACAGCTCATCTCCAGACTACAGCGAGCAGTTCCCCTGGAGAAAATGGATGCTTAGGAGTATAGAGTCTATGGCACTGTATCCCACTGAGGTCCCTGTCCTCCCCAGGCTCCACATCCAAATCTCCAGGAGTTTCCCAACCTGGATTGGCAACCCTACCACCACCTCATATTTCTGCACATATGGACCACACCCAAATTGTTGCAGAGGCAGCAAGCAGGTTTCTCCTCTTATCATTTTTCCCCCAAAATCATTTACACCAGTATCATAATGCATGACTATACCACAGCAACCATTAATTATACCGTCTCGACAGAGCTGCCTGAGAGTAAACTGCCTAACGACTCTGCAAACTTTTTTCATTATGTTATCTTTCACTACACCTCTCAGAATTAGAATTTTAACTGCTTTAGGTCTTACAAAGAAAAATCAGTGCTGAAGTAATGAAGATTCTCTCCTTATTTGCATATGATTTACTTTTAATTAACAACTCTGGATGCTATTCAGGGGGGGGGAAAGAATGCCATCATGTTTCTATACAGTAAGCTTTCGTTGCCAGTTAAGTATAAGGCGAAATATCACATTAATAGTCAATGATTCCTTAAGTCAACGGAAATTGCACCAAAAAATGAAACAATATGTGATTTGGGTATTTGAGATGCAGCGACAACTTTAGCATTAGCTATGAAATGTCAAGACAGCAAATTCAGCCCTAGAGGGCAAAGTTACTCCCCAGGCACAGATTAAAGAATGGCATATATGCTAATTAAAACAAGTATCCAAAAGGAAGAACAAATATTAACAGACCACACCGAATTAGAAAAATGCAACTTTTCAAGCTTCGTTATTTATGATAGGAGATGATGGGGTGAAAATGACCTTTGAAAACATAACCGGGTAGATCCTACTAAAACACAGCAATGTCATCGATATCCCCAAATTATAAGCCTCATCAGCATTATAATTTAATATCTGTAGAGCTCTTAAAACAATATCCTTCATAGTTCTTCACATAAACATAGCCACTTATGGGCCACACATATTTGCAGATGTTGTATGGCGAGAGATAGGAATATGTTCCCCCACGATAAGAAGAAAGCACTCTTTACACATCAACATGTTCCTTATTCACTTGGCTTCATCTTACCTCTTCTGCTAAACATCGAGGTATAGAGATCTGCCAGGAAATGTATTTTCTGTGGTCTTATGAGTAAAGTCTCAGTTTATTTTCAGGTGTTGACTTTGGAAGAAATCTGGTCTTTGTACACCTAAACTTCACCAGTTCATTCCCTGGTAAAGAATATTGTTTTTCAAACCAACTGGAGACCTCTAATTTTTACTACCTTATTCTTTTTCCTTCTGGCTCATACCAAACGATTTGACAGATTCACTCATGCACTTGAATGGAAAGTACCATCTCAAAGAGCCCGGACGGTGTGGAAAGCTGCAGGAGAGGCTGCTTTCAATATATTCTACTCTAATACTTTTGTACTTTTATGTTGCCTCTTCAACTGCATAATCTAATCCAATTCCCATAATAAAACGTCGCTAGAATATATTGGAGCAGATCTAGTCAATCGTCAAGGATAGCTAGTTCCGTGAAACAACTGGCAGGTCCAGTTACAGATGCAAATCATTTCTCTGCACTGCACGGAAGTTCAATCAGACTAGGACGGACATTGTCAAGCAGAGAGGGTTGTGTATCCATATGGGCAACGCACACAGTAGGCTTGTATTTGTGTGACCTCTCTTGCCAGATCAGGCCCCTTAGCTGCCGACGGTGAACCTTGTCTTAATTATAATCATATATCAATCCTTTTGTCGCTCACCACCCCAAATTAGCAATTACAACACTCAATGCAACCAAAAGGGGGGAGGAGTAATTTAACTCTCAACTCTGACCAATCACAAAACCTAAGTATCTTTTGGTGAAACATCTCCTATATAGAAAAATATTTCTCTGATTCAGTGATTAGACTCAAATGGTTCAGCTGGGAACATGTCCCTGTGACTTTCACACCTGACCAAATGGCAGGCACAAATGCCAGGCCTGGTCCTGCATTTCAAAAGCCACTTTGACACCTCGCAGGGGAAAGCCAGACATTCAGGGTCTTCCCCAAACTTCAAAGCCCAGCGTACGTGTGCAGTCACCACGTAAGCTATGGAGGCTCTTTCAGAGTAGACACGCCTTTCTACTCTGTCATGATTGGGTACTGGCCATGCTCAGTTATGACAGAGGTAGGAGGAGAGTTGTCTTTAGCCTATCAAAAGACACACAGAACTCTCTTGGAAAGAGGGCCCCTTTCTAAGAGTTAGTCTCTGTTTGGATTACACACCGGCAACACTGAATTTTGCAAGGGGGCAACAAGCTGACCCTAATTGCCCATTGCAAGCATGGCTTTCATCTTTACGATCCCTTGGAGAATGGACTTTGCTTTGACTGTTCTCTGGACCAAGGATTGGTAATTATGATGCTTTTGTATGTTTAGTAAGAGCTCTACAGAGCTATAGGAATGTTCATTGTTTTCTAACCTGTGCAAGTCTCATGCCATATAACTGCTGTATTTAATAAAGATCTTATATAGATTAAACTGATCTGGTTTGGATCAATATTGTACCTGGACTGCTAGGGCTAAATCTAAAGCCTGAGCTGCTCGCCTAGGAGCTACTATTTTGTGTTAATCATCTGCAGCTCTACCCCAGAGCTGATAAGTTGTTAATTCCCAGAAACCAGGAAGGAGGTGGGGACCTATTCTCCTGTCTGAGTTGGGAACGTTCTTAAATAGGTCCTGGTGGCAGAACACTGATTTCAGTGCTCTTAAAAAGCATGCGGGGTCTGGCTCTCTCACACTCCTGGAGAGGGGTGAGACTGATGTGAGATTCTCCACATGCTGGTATAGTAACAAAGACTTGCCTCTCCTTTATTTCCTGGACTGGAGGTGAGAGGATGCAAGAGGCAAGAACCCTGTGCTTGTTGGCAGCGTCTGGATTCTGGACCTGTGGGCAGCGTCTGGATCCTGTACATTTCCCATGTCATGGTCAATGTTTAGAGCCCCACTATGTTCAAAAGAAAGGGAGGAATCCAGGCCTGTAGCCAGAAAATTTTGGGCCAGGGGGGAAACACATTGGAGAGGAGGAGGAGAAGGAGCAAGAGCAGGAGGAGATTGGATTTGTACCCCATCCTTCACTATCCAAAGGAGTCTCAGAGTGGCTTACAAACTCCTTTCCCTTCCCCTCCCCACAACAGACACCCTGTGAGGCAGGTGGGGCTGAGAGAGCTCTTTCAGAAACTGCTCTTTTTCAAGAACAGCTGTGCCAGACCTATGGCTTGCCCAAGGTCATCCAGCAGCTGCAAGTGGAGGAGTGGGGAATCAAACCTGGTTCTTCCAGATTAGAGTCCACACACTTAACCACTACACCAAACTGGCGTAGGGGGCACCGGAAGCAGGGAGCTTAAGTAGATTACATGGAAACTATGATGGCTTGACGGAGGAGTGCGTGTCTGAGAGATAGACAGACACACAGACAGACTGGCTGGCTGCTTGAATGACATTCTGCGATCTTGCAAGCACAGAGGCTGCCTCCTAGCCATGCTTAGCATTTCCCTCCCCCACAAGTAATTTTCTTTCATTCTCTTGTGAAAAGAAGTCTGTGTGGGAGTGGGGTGGTGGAGGGTCCCTCCCTCCCTGTCCCCCCCAAAAAAAAACAGGGAAGAAAAAAAAGAGACCCCTTCCCTGTGAGCAGGAGGAAGTTGAAGCACTTTGGCTTCCTAATTCACCTGGAGTGGGCTGCAGCCTGTTTCCCCACCTTCTTTTCCTTCTCCTCATGTGTGCACCCAGTTCCAGTTTTCTCCCTTCCTGAAAGGCAGATGGTAAAGCCGGCACAGCAGCTGCCCCCTTTCCTGTTTGTTGCTTGTAAAACAAAGCCAAGAGAAGGAGGCAGAGCCCAGCCTCGGTGCAGAGAGCTTGCATGGAAGGCAAGGGACAGAATCTGAGCTTGCTAACCCCTCCTAGGGTGGAAAAACACCCGGCTACAGCTCAGAGGTTAAGATGCTGAGCTGCAGACTGGAAGGTCTGTAGTTTGGCATTTCGAGACCCTAGTGCTGCATGATGAAGTGAGCTCCTGTCTCTGGCCCCAGCTCCTGCCAACCTAGCAGTTCGAAAGCAAGAAATTGCAAGTAGATAAATAGGTACCACTTTGGTGGGAAGGTAACAGAGTTCCATGTGCCTCGGCATTTAGTCATGCCAGTCACATGACCACGGAAATGTCTTCAGAAAACACTGGCTCTTCGGCTTGGTAACGGAGATGAGCACCACCCTCTAGAGTCGGACTCAACTAGCTTTCGAGCAAGAGAAACAACATTAACCATAGTTTTTGGCTTTCTGGGATTTTTTATTGCTTTTCCACTATAAACTACAAACTACACATTACAGTTTCAGAGTAGCAAGGTACATTGATAACCTATCTTGCACTTTAGGTATTACCCTACAATTATGATTACAGTATATTTTTTAGTTTCTAAATAAAAAGTATTCAGATAGAAAGAACAAAAATAATAATAAAAGAAATAACATAATTCATTAGGTTTTAACATAGAAAAAACTCAAAGCATTATTTTGCTGCTTTCTTGTCTTTGCGCTTCTTTCTTTGCCAGGGGATTTTAACCTTATACGATCTGGGGGCAGCAGCTCCTATGTCAGAGTCAAAGATGTCACCCAGGGAAGAAAAAGATGAGCTGTCGGTGGCTGTCGGTGGCTGCCTCCTGTAGTTTGCTGTCTTTTTCTGTCACCTTCTCTTCCTCTGCTTCTTTTCTTTGCTTTGTCAAAGTTAGAAGCTGCTTCAAGAATGCTTCTGCTTTGGAGAAAGAGTCAATCTTTCCTTCTTCTCTTTGTAATTGAATATAAGGCCTTCTGGTAGAATCCATCGATATTGGACATTGTTCTTTTGAAGAAATGTTGTGATGTTTCTGTATTGCTTCCTCTTCTTACGTACTTCATATGGAACTTCTATCAATGTTTTAATCTCTTCCTCTTGAATTTTTAATGTTGTAGCAGTGGATGCTTTAAATATCCAGTCCCTTGTTGATCTTTTTGCAAATTTGACAAATATCTCCCCCGAAAGATATTTTCCCCCCAAACTCTGAATAGGTTCTATAAATCATGTCTATGTCTGCTTGTAGTATTTTAAGTGCTTCACTTAAAATTTCTCTTAAATGTTCATCTTTATTTTCTGGAACCCCTTGAAATCTTAAAACATAGAAAGACCTCTCCACCTGCAATTGTAGTAGTAGTAGTTGTTTTTCGGAAGCTCTATCTTTATCTGCAGTGTCCATTCTTTGATCTAATTCTTTGGTCTTAATTTCAACTTTTTAAAGCTTTTGAGACATCTTCTCTGATGTAGCTTTAGTCTCCTTCAAGTCCTTCTGCAAATCATCAAATTTCGTGTTGAGATTCGTGAGCTGATCCAGCAGAGGACGCAAGGCTTCAGAAATCATAGTAGCTATATCAATGGTAGTTTCTGGTCTTGTGACCGGCGATGTTGCACTGGCATTTCCTGTGGTGCCTCTGCCTCTAGATGCCATTTTACCCCCTTGCTGCGTCATTGTTTACATTAAAGTAAAAGTTCATAAAAGTTCTGAAGTTTTTCTGTGCAATAATTATTGGGTCTCGCTGCATTCTGCTTAAGTTGGATGGGTTTCTAACAGCTTATTCCTGGCTTGCTTCATATTTCGCTGCTTTCTACGCTGTAGGGTAGGGTTCTTCATCCAGGGAGACCCCCCCCTTCTCTGTGAAGCTTTGCCGTCTCACTGTCAGTTCCTCCACCCTCTTTAGAGTTGTCTTTCTTTTGACATTTCTTTACTCACTTTTTTTTTTTTTAATTGCTGGGTGTCCTATAGGGAAAGTCCTTTTTGTTTAAGTCCTTGCATGCTCTGGTCCGGTGAATGTCTCTGGTCACCATTGCTGGCCTCGGGGCAGTGGGACCTTGAGGAGCAAAAAGAGAGCCTCAATCCCCAAGCCACGGCTTTGGGAGTGGCTCCTTCAGCACTCCAGGTTAGAAGCTCCCTACAAGAGCTTCAAGGGGAGACTGAAAATGTCCAATTCCCCTCCCTACCCATCTTGATCCAAATCGCACCCATCAGAGCTCAATGAAGTGCATTTGTTTGCAAGTCACCAAAAACCGGAAGTCAATTGACCTTTTTTTAAAGCTGGTGGGTGCTCTTTCCTCCCAAAAGAAAGGATTCTTAGATAGATGATAGATAGATGATAGATACATAGATAGATATTTTTGTTGCACTGAAAAGGATCACATGCCTGGCTGCTGAGCATGGCTCTCAGTGGCACGGAGGAATTGTTGAATGTGTGGTTTAAAAACAAAGTTGCAGAGGGGAGGAAACAAAAAGGAAGGGGTGCTGCTTCCTCTCCTGGGACTGTTGTCCCCTCGCCTTCTCTCTGCCTGCTCTGCTACTTTGTGGGAAAGGAACATGGGTGAGAAGGGTGGTGAAGACACACTGCATGAATCCAGACAGAGGGAAGAGGAGGAGCTCTGACAATTAGCGGCTGCTGGCAGCTAAACCAGAAACCCACTGATGAGGAGCTGAGCAGCTGATGAGGAACTAGCCCTGCCCGCTTCATGTAAGCTCCTGGGAAATTGTGCTGCAGGCAGGCCCAGCGCGGTAGGAAGAATAAAAAATCAAGGATATCCAGGAGAGGAAAAGCTGATTTGGGAAGGGGAGATTGGGGTGGGGGCATGGCACATTCAATAGGGGTGCTGCCCCATGTACCCCACCACTGGCTAGAGCCCTGAAGAAATCCATTACATTTATGAAGCATTTATGAATTTAAAAAGAGCTCCATACAACAAATGTCTTAGCAGGTCACAAAACAGTTTATAGTTGTGATAGCTCATCAGACCTCTAAACTCCATTAGTATTTAAGTTGTGTTTCCTGTTCATGATTGTTGGTTGAATGGACAATAATGTAAGTAAGTAAATGGCCCTATTTTTTTTTTAAAAAAATAACTGCTAAGTAACTATGCAAACTCAAAACCAGACATTGAAATAGGTGCCCCCAGTCATAAATGTTGACGGGATTTGCTAAAATACTTTCAATGACTAAACTACGAGAGGAAAAAAATGTAAAAACAGCTTAATGGGGAACAAGAGGAAGTAATGATGCTTGGCAGATGAGTCTATGAAATGCCTGAATGACAACTTAATGTGACACTTATTTAACAGAATTCTTAATTCTGCCAGATTGGCACTGCTGGCTCAAAGCAACGTGTTCCGTCAACATTGCCCCAGAAGAATATCCAGTTCATATATCAGAGGGCAGATATTGAGATAACTCTTTATAATTGTCAACCCAAACATAAAACTCTGACCCAAAGCACTTATGTGCAGTTGTCCAGCAAGATGGATAGTCAGTCAGTGTTATGACATCAGTTACCCTCAGCTGCTGCCATTACATTAAGCATTGACAGTAGATGAGGGGAATACAACTCAAAACATCCTATGAAATCATTCAGTACCTGACCTGAGGGTTATCACACTGCAAAAAAAAAAAAAAAAAGATGTTTAGAGGTTGGGCAGAGCATGGGGATAACTGTGTCACAGTTCATTTACAGATCTGATGTTATCTCCTGGCTTTAACTGAGGTGGGGGTAGCCTATGTGCAAGTCTAGACATTCATATCACCGTCTGGATAGGAGTCACTCTCTGGCTGTTTGGAATTTGAGGGACTCCTCTTTACCAGAATTCAAAATCTTACCTGAGCAAGGAAAGTATATTGTCACTATCCTCGGGTCTTAATGAGAAAGGTCATTCTTAATCCGCTTCTTCAAATATAAAATTATGTTTATCTTTTTTTGTAAAAATAAAAAATAAAAAATGCAACACTTGCAGTGTGCCTTTCTCATCTAGACTCAAGGCAGGTCAGACAATACAAAACAATTAAATCAACCGGAATGGGGCATCCAGTTAACAATACAATAGGGTTTGAACTGTAGAAAACAGAGCTGAAACCAAGCTGAAACAAGACATAAGCACTAACAAAAAACATCAAGCAATACTAGTCCAATACCATATGAAATTTCATATGATATCCCATTTCACAAACAATTATTCAAAAACACAAGATTTTCACAAGGAAAAGGCAACTATCATGAATAGCCAACACTTATTACAAAGATTGTAAAAGCCGTTAGAATTTTCTGGAATTACTCCCAACATTCAAACATGGACAGTGCAGTCCACACACAACTCTTCAACAGATAATGGAGATGCAGGCAGCGACAACATGCATCCAGGATTTCCCACATGTTTCATTGCCTTCTTCCAGGTCACGTATTATTGATGGAACTAATATTCAAGAGAAATTATTCTGAAAAGCAGCAGAAATGCTGTCTGTTCTTTCACTTGAGCACTGGTTCTCTTGAGCATTAGTTCCATCAGGAGACACAGCCTACAGCTGAAACCGAGCCAACACCTTGTAGCTCTTAAGCAAGTAAATAAGTCTTCAGAAGCCACTCCCAGCCCACCAAGCTCACCCACACCCTTGCAGCACCGACACTGTCAGAGACACTTAGAGTTGCAAGAAAGAAGAAGTGTGAGACTCATGGTCCATCATCAGCTGTCAATTAAAGAGACAAATGAGTGGTTTTGGGATGACTGCCCAGGAATTGGCTGGAAGTTTAGCTCATTAGGACTTAGCTATAACTTCAACTGGGAGAAGCAGCAGTTTTTGGACATAACTAGTACACTTTGCTACTGAGCCACCAAACCTCTGCAACCTTGAACCTCAGACTGGACCTCACAACTGGCTTTTCTGGAACCCCTGACCTGAGACTGGATTTGGACTTGCTGCCTGGAACTCCTTGACCTTAGACTGGACTTTGGTAAGCCTGCTCTCTGGAACCCTTGAGTTTTGGACTGGACTTTGGTTACTCCCTGCAACTTTGCCAGTGACCTGCCCTGCTGGACCCCAGTCCATGACTCCTGGGGAAGCTGCACCAGTACTTTAGATGAGGGTGGTTAAACTGAATTAACATGCAGACGAGAGTGCAATGATTATGGGTGAAGACCTGTTCTGGAAAGTGTACAGCTCCCCCATCCCCCAAAGGACTATTTAACAGTGGCTGGAGATGCTCACTGACTCAGCTTTGTCAATGGAGACAGAGCTGGTTGTGGTGACCAAGACAGCCTTCTTCCACTTTTGGAATAAAGAAACCTTGGCTGGGCCATCAAATAGCTTGGTAACCTCCAGATAAAAGCACTGTAATGTGCTATACATGAATTGCCAGTGAAGACATCATGGAAGTTTCAATTGGTCTAAAACAAAGCTGCCTATTTTGTGGTGGTTGTGAGTAGCAGGGAGCACATATCACAAGCGCCCCAACATCTTCTGGGCACAATTTAAGGTGCTGCTTTTGGCCTTTACAGCACTAATCATTGTGGAACCAGAACACTGGATACAGTATCTATTCCCATATAACACCTTCCTTTTCACTTGACACATTTTTGCTAATAAAGCTGAGTTCCAAGTACCATGACATCAGGAATTTGCATTTACTAGAAGCAAGGCAGTCACCCCATCTTAATGGACCTCTCTCCTTCTGGAGATCCAGTTGCTGCCATCTTTCCTTTCTTTTATAATACACATTAAGACATTATCTTCTGCCTGTAGCCATTTAAGGACCTGTAACATTTATTACCTCTACCATTTTTAGTACTCTTAGATGGTGATTGTGTTTAATGGTGAACTTCATGCTTACTTAATCTAAGGGCTTCTGATTTTTATTGCTGGATTTAGGTCAATAATTTGATAGGTTAATTTTCTTCCCTTACTTATATCATGCTTTATTTTTATCTGACATGGTTTTAACTTTTGTAAATCTCTTTGAAGATGTTTTACATACCAACTGTGGGTTAGATCCAAACAGCTTTTCTGCTGATGAAAATGGAAGAAGGGGTCTCCCTTGACCACCAAAAGACTATGCTAGGAATCATTTGACCTGCCACACAAAAGCTATGTGGGGTGGGTTTGGCTCTGTAGTATAAAGGAGAATCAAGCAAGACTGAAGGGAAAAGCTGTCTGGATTCAACAAAAATCCAACAAAAGATATACAAAGATATATATTTTCTAAATAAATGAACAAGAGCAGAAAGAGCAGGCTCTCCAGAAAGGCACAAACATATACGGTCAACACCTACAATCAACCTATCCTCAGTAGTTCTACTGAAGCCATTTCTTCTGAAAGACCAGAGGAGAATTCCCATCCATACGGTGAAATTACTATCTGAGCCAGATCACTCAATAAACCGATGTGGCGTTATGGAAATGGAACATCAGCCTTCAAAAGCTGGTCTTTTGTTTGTTTTTTTAATGAGTCTTTCAATACCAGGGAGCTTATTGACATCTATTGATTGAAACGTGTTAACTCCTAAGTGATTGATTGATCTGTGTAACTGACCCATCTCCTGTGAAACCACAAAAACAATGTCCCTTTACATTGTGACCTCACAGTGCATAACAGCTTCCTGCCATCAAGAAGATTCATGTGCACATCAGATCCAATACCTTCACCATCCCTTTATGCAATGGGACTGAGACTCCTGCCAGTCAAAGCTGATACATTTTTAGACATGCTAGTTTCCACTTCAACTAAAAATAAGAAGGCTACTTTTCCATGCTTTCTTCTTGGCCTTATTCTTGAGAGTACGTGGGGATTAAAAGCAAAGTTCTAAGGCAAACACAAACCACCTGCAAATTCCTTGAAGGCAAAAGAGTGGTGGTTGAACAAGGTGGAACACCTCGTTCCAGGAGTTGCTGAATTCAGTCAACCATCTGAAGTAGGGCTGTTTATATGATAGACTCTGACACACAACCTTACGGTCAGCTCTAATTCATTATGCTGCTCTTCCTCCAAATAGCTCACATGCAGCTCCTATGTAGTCGGAATCAGACCTGCATAGCTTTAGAACTATACCGTGTACCTTTAGACCAGGGGTGGACAAACTGTGGCTCAGGAGCCACATGTGGCTCTTTCACACATATTCTGCGGCTCCCGGCAGGGCAGCTGGGGAAGCGAAATATCATTAGCAAACAAATATCATTGGACAAATAAATATCATTATCAATATCTGCTTCTACTGCTTTTGTTATTATTTGGGCAATCTCATTTAATGTTAATAAATAGCAAATTTGCATATTTCCCAGTAAAAATGTGCAATATCTGTTCATGTCTTCCGGCTCTCAAACATCTGATGTTTATTCTATGTGGCTCTTACGGTAAACAAGTTTGGCCACCCCTGCTTTCGACCATTCTCTGGACATACCCTTTGAGTATTAGCACAGTCAAAGTTCCTTTGTCACTGCGACATTTCCACCCCTCTAACATTGCACCTTGGTTTACATGATAAATAGTTCAGCTCTGTGCATCTTTGTTTCTGCGCTAGAGTGATGCATTGTGTGTGCAATTGTCTAGTGTTGTACTGGAAACAAAACCGGCCTATTTCCTCCAAAAGAAGGAAAGAGACAATTTGCAAGAAGTGAGAGAAGAGGCGGGAAACAAAGTCTTGCGGACGTTGTGCAAGATTGAATTTATTTCTAAAACTGGTGTATGTGGGCATGCATGTCCGCACATGTGTCTCTCCAGGGTTATTTCTGGATTGGCAGGCACTGGAAGCACAGAGAAGACACTCGTCATTTCTGGAAACGTGGCCTGAAGGTTTGCAGCCTCTGACACACAGAGATTCTCATCTAAGAACACTATAGATGTTCATGCTGTTCCCTTGCCCCTCCCCTACCCTGTGATCTCATCTTTGTCAGGAGGACTAAATGTTTATTGCAAAGGAAGATATAAACCCGTCTGCCCTTCCTGACATTTATTGAACCAATACTCAGCATTAAGTTTCCTCTCCGGCATCCTGGAGTGAGATAAATAGGGATTTAAATGGTAGAGAGCAGCAGAGGCTCTGAAGATTTTTACTTATGCATTCATTCTCCCAGAGTTAGGAATAAAGATGCACCAGAAAACAACATGTGCAATAAAAGTTAACAGTAACATCGGGCTATAGGATTTCCAAAGGTGATTGCAGGCCATTATTCTCGGCACACACAAACCCACAAGGAAGTGGCTCCTGTTGTGTTTTGGGATGCAGCTGAGAGACCAAACCGGGACTCTCATGTTGGGGTAACCCAGAGCAGGTGTAGCCCCTACGCCTTGTAGCAGGGGTCCCCAACACAGTGCCAGTGGGCATCGTGACACCCAACCAACACCTTTTCTGGTGCCCACAAAGAGGTTTTTTAGAAAGTAGGCAGGGCAAGTTGGGGCTTTTGCCCAGCAAGGCTTCTGATTGGCTCTGAAGATTTTTTTTAAAAAAATGTTGCTTTGGAAGCAGCTGCCACCGCAGAACAAGGATCTCTACTCTGCGATGAAGTGAAGCTGCGCCAACCATTTTGTGTTGGGCTTTGCTTCAAGTGGCATCCATTTTGTGGCATTGGTTCTGTGGCTGCGCTCGCCATGCTGCGTGAGAACCCCGAAGATGCCCACAGACGCTGAAAGGTTGGAGATCCCTACCCTATAGTCAGGGCTGGCTCGCTCACTAGGCGAACTAGGCATTCACCTAGAGCACGCCAGCCCTTGGGGGTGCCAAAAGCCCCCCACCCCCCGCCAAAAGCACCGCCAACCCCCCCCTGCTCCTTCCCTGGCTTGCCAGCGCCCCCCGCAAGCCAGCACTCAGACAGAAGGGATGGGGTTTAAACCCCTGCCCCTTCCCTGGGTTGGCGGCAAGCCTCGCAGCTGTGGGGCACACAGGCAAGCTAGTGCTCAGACAAGCTGGTGGCGGGTGAGAGGGGGAAGGAGGAGGAGGAGGGGAGCCCTCCCTTGCCCTGGGGAGCCCTGGCGGTGGAGAGGTGGAAGGTTGGCAACCCTGTCATTGGGTGCATGCCGGGGGAGGGGGCGCCGGAAGGTAGCCCCGCCTAGGGCACAAAAAAAGTCAGTCCGGCCCTGCCTATAGTGACAGTGGGCACAATCCTTTACTTGTGTAAGTAAAATGATTGATACTTATTTCTCGGGGAGGGTGGAGCAAGGAAGCAAGGAGCTGAGCTCCAACAGGGACACACCTATCTCCTGTGCCTGATGCTACTAAGTCCAGGCCATCCTGACAAGGATCCCACAGTGAGATACACCCATGGCCGGTACTAGAGAAATTGCACGTCGACTGAACATGAATCACATAACAGAATATCTCATGAAAAGTGGCTTTTTATTAGAATTCTTATGCATCTGTCTTGTTTTTAATAATTAATTGTTACAATGTGTAATCAATATTTTGCTATATATATATATTTTTTAAAAAAGTTTGTTATACTCAACCTTCTGGGTATCCACCCTGTTGCCGTGGTTGGGTTTCTTCCTCCTTTGGGTTTTTTTTTTCTCTCTGTCATGGGGACAGGGCCAAACACAAAACATTGGCTCCCAGCCAAGCACCACTAGGGCTGCCAAGCCTGGATTGGAAGATACCTGGAGACTTTGGGGGTGGATCCAGGAGAGGGTGGGGTTTGGGGAGAGGGGAGGGGCCTCAGCATGGTCCAGTGTCATAGAGTCCACCCTTCAAAGCAGCCATTTTCTCCAGAGGAGCTGATTCTCTGTCAGCTGGAGATCAGTTGTAAAAGCAGGAGATCCCCAGGCCCCACCTGGAGGCTGGCAACCCTAGCACCACTCTATATCACTATTTATTCTGGAAGGGAATCATATGCGCTCCCAAAGGTGATTAATTCCTGCGGCCTTCCGAAGCATCATCGGTGCCAAGGAAGCTGAGGACAGCTGAGATGGGCACTTTGCTTTGGAGAAGAGATGCTGCTTGGTTTCAGCTTCAACTGAAAAGAAAGGGCTAGACAGGGATTCCCAGTACAGTACTTGTGGGTGTCATGGCACCCGCCAACATCTTTCCTGGCATCCACCAAGTGTCTCTAGAAAGTGGGTGGTGCCAGGGGGGCTTTTGCCCAGAAAGGCTTCTGATTGACCTTTGGAGATTTGATTGCTGGTACAGATTTTTCAAAGTGCTCCTTTGGCAGTAGTCAGCATCACAACATGAGGACGTCCACTATGTGATTGAAGGTAAGGCACGGCAGCCATTTTGTGGCTGGCTCCGCCTCCTGCAGCAGCCATTTCGTGGCTGGCACCGCCTCCTGCAGCAGCCATTTTGTGGCTGGCACCCATCATATCATGTCAGAATTCTAAAGGTGCCTGCAAGCACGAGAAAGGTTGAGGAAACTGTGTCACATGCATGAAACAAACCCAGCTTTTTGCTCCTTAGTTAGTTGGTAGGAAAGAAATCAGTGCTCCTAATTTTCACCTATTCCGTCAAGGGCTGCTGGCATCTAGAGTCCACCCTCAAAAGTTGACTGATTTCTGTCATCAATTGTGGTAGTGGGAGATCTCCAGTTACCAATCAGAGGTTGGCAACCCTAACGAACCCAAGATAAAACCCAAATAAAAATAAATACATAAAATCAAAAGGGTCTTGAATTGAATTATCTTCAATTAAAAAAAATCAAATCGGGACCAGGAAACATATAAAGGGTGCCCCAGTTTCTGGGCCCTCTTCCTGCTCAGCTTCTTAGCAAAACAGCGCAGTCTTGCTGCCTCCAGGGCCCGTATCATGTTTTCACAGCAACACTGACATTTCCGTACCCTTACATTCTAATACTTGCAGCCTCTCCTTGAGGAATTGGGATTTCTCTGTGTGTGACAGGCCAACAAAAGCCAGTATTTATCTTATACACAACAGCTCCAGTCAGATCAAGTTAATCACAAACAACATGTTCTGTTGGTTTCAATGGGATTTACAGACTTTAGTTATACTGAGGCCAATCTTTCATTAAATAAAATATTCTTACTACTAAACAAATACTCAGCAATACATATACACATATGATCACTCAAATATGAAGTTACTTTAGCTTGATGTCGTTAAGAAGAATGCTGTTATATTTATTTTTAATAGCAGAGAAAAAAAGTATTACAAATGCTTTGTCATTCCAAGTTGTACTATCGGTCTAGCGTAGAATCATAGAGTTGGAAGGGACCTCTGGGGTCATCCAGTCCAACCACCTGCACAATGCAGGAAATTCACAAATACCGCCCCTTCCCCACCCCCAGTGACCCCTGTTCCACACTCAGAAGATGACAAAAAGCCTCCAGGATGTCCAGCCAAACTGGCCTGGAGAAAAATTGCTGTCAGAAGGCCATCTAGCCTCAGTTTGAACACCTCCAAAGAAGGAGAGCCCACCACCTCCTGAGGACGCCTGTTCCGCTGAGGAACCACTCTAACCGTCAGGAAGTTCTTCCTAACGTTTAGCCGAAAACTCTTCTAATTTAATTTTAATCCACTGGCATCCCCAACAAGATTTCTTAGCCGGCTTCAGCCAGCATTTGCTAAATTTACGGGCATGTTTTTAATCTGCTGATATAATTTTTATTTAAAGAGCTTGATTACAATGGCTGTGCAAAAATGTGCTCCAGGGGATAGGAATATATTAACACAGGAACAACTGTTTGCTTAGAGGCAAGATCGCTGTCACGGACCAGGGTTCCCCCTCCCCAAAAAGAATACATTAAAAAAGTAATCCTTCTTTGATACGTTGCCAACACTTTTGCAGTTATAGTAAGAAAAAAAGTAAATTCCCTGTTATAGGTGGGCAAGAAAAAAAAAAGATTGCCTTGAGATCCCTACTTGGTTGGGAGACCACCAAAGTAGTCCGGGGCTGATGTGTAGAGGAAGGCAAGGGCAAACCACCTCTGTTCATCTTGTGCCTTGAAAAGCCCACGAGGAGGAACTTCATGGGGTCACCATGACTCAATGGCACATTTACCTTTTAGAACCCTAGCGGAGCACTGTCTCCATTTTACTTTTTTGCTTTCAGAAGGGATGTAGGGAAGACTAAGCCTTGGGCACCACACCCCATGAACAATTTCAAATATCTTACTGAAATTATTTTAACTGTTCTCAAAATCCCTGGATAGGCAACTTCCCAAATTCAACTACCATCACACTTCATGCAAATTTGGGTTGTTGGGGTTTTGGGGGGTTCTTTTGAGCAGGGGTTTGCTGTCCACTTGCAGTCAACTTATGGTGACCCCGTGGGGTTCTCAAGGCAAGCAATGAACAAGGTACTTTGCCATTGCCTGGCTCTGCACAGCAAGCCTGGACTTCCTTGGTGGTCTCCCATTCAAGTACTTACCCCTGTTTAGCTTCCAAGATATGACAATATTGGGATAGGCTGGCTGGGCACAAAATTTGGTAGCAGCTCTTAATTTCACTGGGCTTGGTGTGGGGGGCCGTGTTCTGCTTATCCTCCAAGATGGCCTCGCCCTTATAGGCCATGAGTTCTCATACCCAGATCTAGACCTGGAAAGCATGTTTTCCAGCACAGAGTCCCTGAGGTCAATTGCTAGAGCTGAGGCTAGAGTGCAAAATCTGAAGCTTGCAGTGCAGAAGGTGCTGCTGTCTTGACCAAGCAATACAGGAGGCCAGACTCGCAGTAGTATTTATACATTTATCCTCTATTTATACTTCTGCACATCTCCTCTGAAAGCAAACTCTCAGAATATTTATACTGATCCTGATCAGACTGCCCACCAGACTCAGAAGCTGATTTCACAGACCTCTATGCAGTTCCAGTTAGCTCAACAGATTAGGTCCCAGCATCAGAGCCCGGCCCCAAGGTTCCAGTTACAAAGCCTAAGGTCTTAGACACTACAAGTCCTCTTCTGCATCCATAACTTTTGTTTTTTCCAGTGCAAGAACCTTGCACAATGAAAATCAGGCTGCATTCAGAGTCTCATTTCTACACAGAGATGCCTATTTCACTCAGTAAAGTATATATAGTTACTATTAGGGATGTGGGGGAAAATCATTTTTCCCGATTCATTATTGGACCCAAAAATATCGGTATTCCTGAATATTCTGAATCCCAGTATCGGTATTGTACTGGTAGTCCAGTAAATATTTAGGAAACCCAAATTTATTTGGCTCCATTATATCCTATGAGGATTGTCCCCATAGGGTATAATGGAGAAATGGCAATACAACTCAGCAAGTTCAGAAGGCATTTAAACTTTAAATGCCTTCAGTTCACTTGCCAAGTTGCACCACTACAGCAGCATGACTTGGTAAATGAACTCAGAAGGCATTTAAAGAGACTGCAGTCTCTTTAAATGCCTTCTAGCTGTGCCCAAATAAAAGCTGAATAATATCAGCCTTTATTTGGGCACAGCTATTTTGGTAGCCGAATCAGATTGTCTAATCTGTATTTGGCTGAATAAATTCCCCAAAAATACCAACAGGGTATTTTCTGGGTATTTATTTGGCTCGGTATATACTGAGGGCATACCTCTGGTTACTATATCAGCACCCAGAACTGTGAAAGTTCAGTCCTACTTACCTCTTTGGGTCCTCTCCTTAATCTATATGTTGGATATGTTCTTTTGGCTATGTTCCCCTGCAAGATAAAGTATCTTGTATGCTGGCAGCACTATTTATGTCACCATAAATCTCTTTCTAAAGCTGAAGTGAGCACCACCATTCAAAGCCAATTTTTACTAAAGGTTCAGTAATGGACTATCACCAGAACTCCTGTAAAACAGAGTGGACAGCTTTATAGCAAACAAATAGGTGTCTTCTCTCATCTAGGTCATTTTGCTGAGCAAAGCCCATTCCAGCAATGCCTACCTGTGCCTTACAGTGGATAGCATCAACTCATCCTACAGACCTTAAAGTTTCTGACTGACATGATTCCTCTACATGCTGCAACCAAGTAGGGCTCCCACAACTATAAACGTACTAACCAAAAAATAGAACTGGATCCCAAAACTGAACAAGTCATGGCTGAAGGGGGCTGGCAGTTCACAGATGACACAAAGAGGAAAGAGAAGCTGCAAGGTTCCAAGAAGGTAGGGTTGCCAGGTTTTGTTTTGTTTTCCTTTCCTTTACAGAGACACTGTGGCTTTCAACTAGGGTTGCTAAGTCTTCAGAAGTTTAGACACTGAGATGCAGTTATAAACCATAAGATCTCAGAGCCTGGGATCTCAGAGACCGTGCCTTCCAGAGCAGATGGAGGAGCCTGCTGACTCAGTTGCTTTGCTTCTCAAATTTCTCCAGTGCAGGATTCATGTTCTTTCCTACCAAACATTTTCAAAGTTCATTATACCAGTATTGGTGCTGGCCTCTTGTCATTTTCTTGCACAGTAAGAGCGAGGTGTGTTACATATGCTGTAAAGGGGGTAGGGTTTACACCTTAGGGGAGAAGGCTGAAGACACGTGGAAAACAGCTTGTTCTCTTCCACCTTGCTACTCACCCTGCGGTTTAGCCGCTTCTTTTGAAGACCCAAAAAAGGAAGATAAAACTCTTACATTTTTTTTTGGAGGGGGGAGCCGGGAAGCCACAAAATATGTGTGAAAAAGCCGCATGTGGCTCCCGAGCCACAGTTTGGCCACCCCTGGAATACAGTGAACGGTTCTTGTCATCGTTCTTCAAACAAGTTATTAAAGCATTGGAAACGATGCAGAAAAGGGCAACTAAAATGATTAAGGGGGTGGAATGTCTTCCCTATGAAGAGAGCTTAAAGAGGTTAGGGCTTTTTAGCTTGGAGAAATGATGACTGAGGGGTGATGTGATCGAGGTTTACAAAATTATGCATGGGATAGAGATGGTAGAGAAAGCAGTATCTTTCTCCCTTTCTCACAATACAAGAACTCATGGGCATTCCATGAAATTAAGGAACAGTAGGCTTTGAACAGATAAAAGAGTAACTGACATGTTGAATTAACTGTCGCAGGACGTGGTGGCGGGTATAAGCGCAGATAGCGTCAAAAGGGAATAGGAAAAACATAGGCTGATTCTACATTGGCTTTTCCCTCCGTTATTTTACAAAACCCATGTTGGAACAGAAATTTTCCTCTGCACTGCATGCTGCTTTGACTTTCTTTGATCAGTGGGTTTTATGGTACCTTCTGCATAGATTTATGGCCATTTTATGGCAGTTCAGGGGTGAATTTGCAGTCAGTACTGCATTGTCCCAAGGTATTTGAATGTGTTTTTGAGCTATGTTTTTTCCTCCCAGTTGAGAAAATGTGGAGCAAATGCTAGATGCAGAATCACCCATATGGAGCAGAGGTCCATCAGTGGCTATTGGGTACTCGGCAGTGATGCTCAGTATTCTCGGGTGCTTGGAGGGCAACATTGGTAGGACTTCTGGAGTTCTGGCCCTGCTGGTGCACCTCCTGATGGCACCTAGGTTTTGGCTACTGTGTGGCAGAGTGTTGGACTGGATGGGCCATTGGCCTGATCCAACATGACATCTCTTATGTTCAAATGCCTATCTCGCCTTTCCTATCACAGCATGCATTCCTTAATCAATAACAAATATACTTTCCTTTCTTAAAGCAACGAGCCTCGTGAAGACTTTACTTTAAGGCAGCCTCCCCTCCACTTGCACACAGCCACCTCAAGCTAACACCGTTAATAACCTAACACAAGCAAAAATTCAGAAGGCACAAGCTTCCCTAAGACTGCATCTCCGTGAGGTACACCTGTCCCAGGAGGGCTGTGGACCAGTAGTAGACCATCTGCTTTGCATGCAGAAGGTCCCAGGTTCAATCCAGTTTAACTGGACATCTAGTTAAAAGGACCAGGTGGTGGGTAATGTGAAAGAGCACTGTCTGGTACCCTGGAGAGTAGCTGCCAGTCAAAGTGGACAATACTGACCTTGATGGACCAGTGATCTGACTCAGTGGTATAAGGCTGCAAACATATGCACAATTAGACCCAACACAGGTATGAATACCGGGAGGATTTAAAGGGAGCGATCAGACAGCAATATCTGGGAAGCATGCTGCAGCCATTGGCAACCTGTTCTACTCCACCACAGAAGTGGAGTTAAAAAACACCGGGGGAAATCCAGTGGTAAATGGGTTGCGATAGGCTATGGATGGACTTTCCTGTCTGATCGCTCCAGCACACTCTCATGCCGTCAGGATGGTTTGATCAGGCCATCCCTACTCCATGCTGTTGTTCCCCCCTATTCGCAGTATGTGTATCATTGCAAACTCCATAGGGAGCCCTCAGTGAGGAGGTGCAGTTCATCATTTCCTCGTTTAAGCGCATGGGAAACAAACAGCACACAAAAAAAATGACTAACCCGCAGTTGCATCTGATCACACACTGACAGGTTGCACTTGCAGCTTCAAAGGGAGGTGTGATCTCATAACTGCAGGTCAAACTCCTCCAGAGGAAATAGCCTTGCTTCCCCCCCACACCCACATTTTATCTGGAACGCATGACCGCACCCTAAGGCAGCTTCAGAGCGTGTTTTCTGCACTGCATTAGTGGATGTAAAGCACGGTGCTCTATAACGAAGTTAAGAGTTTGGGGAAGAGTTTGGGCTCAGCAGCAGAGCATCTGCTTTGCACGCTGAAGGTCCCAGGTTCAATCGCCGGCATCTGCAGTCAAAAGGATCGGGTAGCAGGTGATGTGGAAATGCTCTTCCTGAGACCCTGGAGAGGTGCTGCTAGTCAGAGCGGACAAGATTGGCCATGATAGCCAATCATAGATTCAGGATGAAGCAGCTTCAAGTGTGCCCTTGCTGACTGCTGCCACTGTGTAGCTGTCAAAGCCTCCGTAGGGGGAACTCTCTGCAGGCTGGGATGTCTCAGCTCTTGGAACAAATTCTTGGTTAGATATGTCACAATCAATAGATCACTGTATTTCGTATTTTGGGGTGCTTTTTTTTGGTCTGGGGGAAAAAACCCACAATCCATTCAAATTGATTCGGAAGCAAAACTCGGCCTTTAACGCTGAATGCTCTCTCAGCAGCAGACGTTCAGGAAACAGAAAAATCCCGCTTCTCCCTGCCATCTCCCATCTCCCTTCACGCTCACCAACAGTGTTTGGCCTCTGGCTCACATTACAATAAGGTCTCCGAGGGCCTCTCTTGCTAAGATATGCCCTGCATACACAATTAATATTTTGTCTGTGCCGAGAGGCGCTCCAGTTAGCTTAGCCCCAGGCCTCCAGAAACTTGTGTGGCACAGCTTCCAGGGCAGCTGTTTCTGGCAACTGAGATTCCCCAAGATCTCGTCAAATGTCATCAGCTGAGCAAGCATTTAAAAACAGCGCCTATGCACCGTTTCTCATGTCTACAGAATTGCACAAAACAGGTCCAAGTATTTGAAAAGCATCCCTCTTCCACGACACAACAGGCGATTCTGCATGTAACATTCGATCCACATTTTCTCAACGGGGAGGAAAAAGTGCAGCTGAAAACCACATCCAGATACCTCAGGGCAACGCCGTACTAACTGCAAAGCCACCCCTGAACGGCCATAAAACAGCCAGAAATCTGCAGAAGATACCGTAAAATCAGAGGATCAAAGAACTCGGAAGTGGCATGGAGTGTGGAAGCTACCATAAAACCCGATAATTAAAGGATGTGAAATCAGCATGCAATGCAGAGGGGAATTTCTGTTCCAACATGGGTTTCATAAAACAGAGGGAAAAGCCAATGCAGTATCATCCTCAGCGTCCGCACTTCCACATATTTATCCTTCAATGTATCTCATTCTGAACATGGCCCTAGAATGTGGACGGAGAAGGGGGGAGGGCTTCTGCAAACCACTATGTGCGGAGAAATATCTGAAAGCTGATGAAAAGAAGAGGGGAGATTTAAATTTTCCCTAAATGGCAGGGAAAAAAGTGAGATTGTACAGCATACTGTCACGAGATGTCACCTGAGCAACACTGAAGAAAGCGCTGCCAGGAAGTAGCAGAAGCTGCAGTCAAAACAGAAGAAAAACCAAGTAGGGGAGGAAGGTGAGAAGCCTGCTCCAGGCCTGTAGCTGGGATTTTATGGCTGGTTAGTGTGAGCTAGCTCAGTTTCTTTGCCTCCGGCTCATGCATTTTTGTCTTAGCTCAGGACAGATGGCTCCAGAGCAAACTAAGTGATGCAGTAGCCAAATCGCTCGCTCACAACTTCAATGCCAGTGACTCACAAAGTAGAAATTTTTTTGCTCACAAGAGTCCACAGCTCAGGGACAGCATTGCTGGTGGGGCTCATGGGGCTGCCATTGTTTGCCATGATGAAGGGGGTTGGCGCGCGTACCCCTCTCCCTCCCCTCCTGCAAGGTTTAAAGGGCCCTTCAGCTTATCGACAGGCCACGTGCTCCTTGCTAATCAGCTGAACGGCCCTTTAAATCTTTCAGGAGGGGAAGGAAAGCATTTATATAATCCCTTTAAATGCTTTTGGGAAGAAACCAGGGGGGTTGTTAAGAAGTGGGAGCCCTTTAAGGAAGGGGCCTGGCCCTTTAAGGAAGGGGGCGGAACCCCTGATAGACCCACTGTAGCTAGGGGCCAAGCCTGCTCCCTCCTCAGCCAAAGACCAGTAGCACTCAGCTCCTGGATCCCCCAGCTGGCTTCCTCTGGGGCAGTGGGGAAAGAAGGGGAGGAAATGGTGGTGGAGTATGAGCAAGTTTGGACCATTGCTGCGGCAAAGGGAGGAGGGCATGGAAGGATAGAATGGGGAAGCAGGCAGCAGGAGAGGCTGGAAGCCAGAAGTTGGGGACCAGTGGAGGAGTTTCCTCACAAGTTACTTGTGGGAGCCCACTTGTTTTGCTAAAATGTATATTTTGATTTGCAAGCCAGCTGAAAGACTGCCAGGTGATTGGTACTGAACTGGACAGTCTGGTGTTTTAACTGTCTGTCCCGGGGCTGGGGCGGGGGGGTGTCCAAGTATTTAAATGGCAAGGTACCAAGCCCCAAGAGTGCAAATTACAGTATTTGGCCTTAGCAGAGGCAGCACCAAACCCAAGTGCATAGCAGCAACCTCTGCTGTTTTACATTGGGGGGGGGGTGCTCCTCCAAGTGTGAACAGTGTGTTTCATGCTGTTTGCACTGGGAGGAGGTGAGGCTGAGCCCCAAAGTGAGGCTGGTAGCATCTTCTTCTTCTTCGTGCCTGGTCTTAGTGGGAGCCAGTTCAGTGTAGTGGTTAAGTGCGCAGACTCTAATCTGGGAGAACCAAGTTTGATTCCCCACTCCTCCACATCAGGCCCATAGCCAGGAATTTTTAATTCGAGGGGCCTTTAAATGTCAGGGGGCAGCCTCCCCACACACACACCCCTGCACACATACCCAAGGGAGCGCCTCGGCCAGATGGGAAGTCAGGGGCCTTCAAAGGTTTCTGTTTACCCCCAGACCTAGGCAAGACCCCCCCCAGTCACTTAAGTATCTATGATGCAGGCCAACTTTTTTTCACAGTGGTCTGTGTGAGAGCCAGTTTGATGTAGTGGTTAAGTGCACGGACTCTAATCTGGGAGAAAAGGTTTTGATTCCCCACTCTTGCACATGGAGCTGCTGGTGTGACCTTGGATCAGTCACAAGTTCTTTCAGAGCTGTTCTCTCAAGGGCAGTTCTCTCAGAGCTCTCTCAGCCCCACCTACCTCACAGGGTGTCTGTTGTGGGGAGAGGAAGGGAAGGAGAATGTAAGCTGCTCTGAGATTCTGAGTCAAGGATGGGGTACAAATCCTCTTCCTCTTCCTCCTCCTCCTCCTCCCTTTCAGCTCAAACAACATGCTTTACAATACTTGTGCTGGGAGGACACGACACCGAGCCTCGTGCCCAGTATTTTTGAAATAAATAAAATAAATCTGGCAACCCTACGAACACTAAGTATTTGTAAGTGACTCTGCACAGTGTGTGATACCAACCTGCCCGATATCGACTTTTTCACCGGCTGAGTATTAGCAGACAGAAGGGATTCCCTATGCATGCACACACTGCTACATAGTAGGCACGTGCACCCATGCACTGTCTCCAATACATGCTTAGCGCTCTGTGTGAGCAAGGACTGAGCCGTTCATTCCAATGACTGTCCAAAATGTGAATGACAATTTCCAATTATAACGGTCTTCACCTTTGAAATTCCTGGTCATGTACATCTTATCTCGGCTGTATCTCACTCCCAGTTTCATCCCCTCTTCCTCCTATCTCTGGACCAGCTCAGCAATAATCTCAGTCCCATATTCTTTGATCTGCCAAAGGCCCCTTGGCCTGCCCAGTCCCTGTCTAGAATCAACTGGGCAACTGGCAATGGCAACCCTTAGAATAACAGCAGCTATCTGGGCTGCACAAGAAAAGGCCTAGCAGGCCCATGGAGCCTGAATAGCAGTGGAAGGAGGCCATACCTACAACTCCCAGAAGCCCCTGAGAGGTTTTGGCAACAATTTTATCCAATCACAAGAGAAAGGGGACTTAAAACAAAAGAGATGGTACAGAAAAAGAGCTGTTCTTTCTTCCAAGAAAGCAGACCCAGAAGGAAGGCTGCTGCAGGGAAGAGACCCTCATCCTGAGAGGAAGGATGAGCTGACTGAGGCCCACTTGAGACAATGAGCTAGGGACAGTAAGTTTAGATATGTTAGAGCATTTGGTTTATTTTCTTTTCACCCCTTACTGATTGTTCTTACACCTTGTTTGTTTCCCATAGTGGGATGACCGCCTGTAAAAATAAACCTTTTCCTTGTTGTTTACTCTGCCTGGTCCTCATGCTTATTTCGGTCAAACAAGGGAGGTCTGAAGGTCTTGGGAGGGTGCTCTGGGCCTTCTCAAGGGTTCCTAAAACCAGAGTGGTGGCAGCGTCAGGTGATACCCCACCTGAGCCGTAACAGACTCTTTTGCCTGTTCTGCCTATTTTTCCCTATGGCTGTTTGGCACTTGAAAAAAAGCACTTGGGGGGTGAGGACAAGAGTGCTGCACTGTGGGCCCAATCAAGATCGGGTTCTTGCAGCATTTTTAAAAGTCTAAAATGGCAGTGGCGTCCTCATGGTGGGCAGGACGACATGGTCACATTTCATTTGGCCCTCATATTAAGGTGCCTCAGCCAGCCACCACCACAAGACTCCTGAGTGTGTTATTATGCAAATCGAGGGGAAGGTTTCCACATGCCTAGAGAAATTTCACTGCATGCAAACAGATTACTCCCTCTCCCAAATTGCACAGAGCTCTGTGAGCTCATCAAAGCCTGAAGGGCATTAAGGTTGAGGCCATATTGTAAATGCATCTGTAGCTATTATAGGTAGCATTGATGCATTTAAGTAGCATCTAGATTGCCTAGACATATAGATAAAAGCTCTTTTCAAAGTGTTGTAATAAAATACCTATTGATTTTAATGGGACCGTTCAAATAGCTGGTACTACTCGACATAAATAAGAATAGTACAGTCTGAACAGACTCAGTTCTCTGAAGCTCTGCACATCATTAGCTTCTCATACAATCAGATCATTTCAAATTTAATTAGATTTTTAAAATTTCAATTCTCTCAGTTTTATCTGGCCCATAAATTTTAACTGGTTCATCAATGTTCCTTCTATGAAGATAATTTATTTAGATTTATAAGCGCCAATGAGCAATAAATACTGACTTCCTTTGCAGTTTTATGCAATGTTTCTGTTTCAAGGCCATCCATCACATACCATCCCATGTTTCGTTGTTAAGTCAACTTCCTGATCACTGAATTGAGCAAATCATACTTAAGATGGAGGCACAGACACTGCTGGGCCAGTGCAGTCGGCAGTACAAGGTAACTTGTAACACTGCGTATTTGCACCAAGGGAGTTCAACGCTATTACATCTTCAACATGTATCTCTTCCATATGCAGCTGGGGGCACAGAGTCCTCGTGTCCACCACAAGAACTTTGTATCAGACATGCAATAAGAGATTTGTGTGTCCCAGATGCACACAAACCTGACCATGACTAAACCTGCATTGGCGAGCTGCTGTTGTGAATATTAGGTTAAACCATATCAATTACACCATTCTGGGGTGGTTTCGGAGCACAGAAATGGCATGGAGGGTTGAAGGCCCTTTTCAACATGTGGTGTAGTTATAATAAAATCTGAGCTTGGGTGTGCCTTGGAGCGCCCTGGGGCCCAGGCAAGCCTGATCTTAACAGATCTCAGAAGCTAAGCAGAGCTGGCCCTGGTTAGTACTTGGATGGGAGACCACCAAGGAAGGCTCTGCGGAGGAAGGCAATGCCAAACCACCTCTGAACATGTCTTGCCTTGAAAATCCCATGGAGTCACCATGAGTTGGCTGCAACTTGTCAGCACTTTACACACATACATACACATATGAGCTATAGCACCCCCATAAAATGTCTGATAAAAATTCCCAAGGTCTGCCATGAGGACAAGCCTGACCTCGTCAGCTCTCAGAAGTTAAGCAGGGTTGGCCCAGGATGGAAGACCACCAAGGAAGGCTCTGCAGAGGCAGGCAATGGCAAATCATCTTTGCATCTCACAAAAGCTTATATCTTAAATAAAACTTTGTTGGTCTTAAAGGTGGCACTGGACTCAAACTTTGCCCTGCTTCAAACCGACACGGCTACCCACCCAAATCAATCTTCACTCTATAACTGAAGGTAAGGTAAAGGTTCCCTTGCTCGAAAGCCAGTCGAATCCGACTCTAGGGTTGCGGTGCTCATCTCTGTTTCAAAGCCGAAGAGCCAGCACTGTCCAAAGACACTTCCGTGGTCATGTGGCCGGCATGACTAAACACCAAGGCGCACAGAACGCTGTTACCTTCCCACTGAAGTGGTACCCATTTATCTACTTGCAATTTCTTGCTTTCGAACTGCTAGGTTGGCAGGAGCTGGAACTAGAGACGGGAGCTCACTCCGTCTTGCGGCACCCAGGTCTTGAACTGCTGAACTACTGACCTTCCACAGCCTGCAGTTCAGTGTCAGTAAGTTTGGGGTAGCCAGTTTGGGGTAGTGGTTAAGTGCATGGACTCTAATCTGGGAGAACCAGGTTTGATTTCCCCACTCCTCTACTTGCACCTGCTGGATGACCTCGGGCAAGCCATAGTCCTTACAGCTGTTCTTGAAAAGGAGCAGTTTCTGTCAGAGCTCTCTCAGCCCCACCTACCTCACAGGGTGTCTGCTGTGGGGAGGGGAAGGGAAAGGAGTTTGTAAGCTGCTCTGAGACTCCTTTGGGTAGTGAAGGGTGGGGTATAAATCTAATCTCTTCTTCTCTCTTCTTCTTGTTGGCTCCACCTCTTGCAGCAGCCATTTTTGTGGCTACACCCACCACACACTGGCAAAATCCCAAAGGTTCCCACAGACTCAAAACGACCAGGGATCCCTGCTCTGCACAATACTCTCTTCATCTAATATACACCAGCTTCCTAGTCTGCATCATTTAGGGTTGCCAGGTCCCTAACCTGTTTCAGTAGGGGGGAGTTGGTCCTGGTCTGGGACATTTGTGCACACATGTAGCACACATGCACCACACTGATGTCACCCTGTCACAACCCCACCCTTCCACCTTTGTATAATCACCCTCTCTCTGGGTATCCACAGAGACTACAGAGTTGTTTTTCTTACTCAGGGTTGTTCCAAACCAGCACAAAGAGAGAAAAGGCTACTGTTTGTAATTCTTAAGCCTAATTAACCTTGATAGCAATTCATGGGTCAGTGGCTCAATCCAATTAAAAAATAGGTAATTTATTACAGAAGCTAATAACAAATAAAACCAAACAAGTAAGGGAATAGGGAGTGTGTGCGGTACAAACACATAAAAATAGACAGCTTATCTAGCTAACTAAGATACTTACCCTAACAAACTCTTCAAGCAGCAGCAACTGGAGAAGTTGGGCTGAGGCCAGGGAATGCAGTCCTCTTTCCAGCTTGATGGCCTTATCACAAAGGTCCCATGTCTCTGGTCCCGACGTGCCTCACAGAAAGATGCCTGGAATGCAGCAGACATCCCAGCTTTTCGCTCCAGCAACACCATGAGCAGATACAGCTGGTTCTTGATCTTGACTCTTGAATGAACTAAATCTGCCCTGCCTTGCCTCTCACTAAATAGCAGTCTAGGTGTCACCAATTACTGGCTAATTAGTGGTCAGCACTAGTCTAGATGATCTACTGTCAAGATTACCCTGAGTCATGATGACTCTGACAGTACCCAGCTGTATCAGGTTACCTTGCTGATAATTGGTAACAGATGTTACATTGGCTGTGCTGCTATGCTGACTTCATCCAGCTAAGCATATTACCTGTCTAGCTTCAGCAAATACTTACAGGTCTTAAAGGGCAATATCTTGACACACCCGGAAGTGATGTCATCACTCTAAGCGTGCTGCCGGTGGATGCTGTAGCATTCAGCTTGAAAACTCTATGGTACCATAGAGTTTTCAGGCTGAATGCTAGAGTGTCCCCCCAGCAGTGTGCCCAGAGGTTATGTGTGCCCTGGTTATGTCGGCCAGATCCAGGCACTTTGGGGGTGAGGTTCCCCATGTCGGCTGGATCCTGGCTGGAGGGTCAGCGGCCCTTTGAGTGGGCAAACCCCCACCCTGCCCAGGGGACCTGGCAGCCCTAGCATCATTCCTTGGAACTTACTTACTGACATCATTGGAATAATGATAGGATAAAGGACATTTTTGCATTAAAAATACACACCACACTTATGATCTTTGTCTGCAACATTATGCTGTTTTTTCTCCTATAGCTCATGACCACCTGGCCTTCCAGATAAAACAGGGAATCACAAACTAGTGGGTATAGACATAGATTCCCACCCAAAGTCCCCCAAAACGAGCAAGGAAGGCCAAACCATATGTAAAACTGGAGATCTGTGGTTGGGCCCCTTAATGCACAATATAGCTGTGGAAAGCACACGTGGAGAGTGGAATCGTGGATCTAGGCTGCAGCACTGCGGAAAGGCCATTGTGAATTCCTCCCCATCTAATTGTGCTGATCAACAATGCTCCTCGCCCAGGTTGCTTTAAGCCCTGCTACAGGAAACAGGATGGCCTTCGAGCAACCAGTGGTATATTTTTGATTGGGGGGAACAGTAATGGAGGAAAGAGCAAATCAGCCCCTTTCCTTGACACCATGGTCCCATAGCATATCCGACAGACAGAAGCTGCTTTTTGCTGCTATTGTACCCTGGAGGACCCAGGCCCAGATTCTCTGAAGGAGACACAGCTGGCTAGAGGGGCTGAGCAGGCTGCCATGATAAGTGAGGGGAGGGAGAAAGCATTTCTTTACCCTTTTCCTGCTGTGTCAGATCCAAAATGAATTGTGCATTTCCACATCCTGCAATTTCAGGCATAGCAACAACAACAAAAAGGCACAAGGTACAGGAGACTCAAAAGCCCCCTCCCATCACTTCATCACATCCAAAGCTGACTCGGTCAAGATATTATCCACAAAAAACTGTTGACCAACCAGCCAGAACTCTCAGACTGTTCCCTTTAGGAAAAAACAAACAAACACCAAACAACATGCTGGTGCCAATCAGGCAGAATAAATCCTGTTAGCCAGAGTGCTGCCTTATTCCAGGTCAGCAGATCACAGTGGGACCTAATTCTGACAGTCAAAAGATTAGGGGAGATGGTATTTTTAAAACATCCAATGCAAAGCTCATATGGTATCAGCTCAAATTATTATTTCCCTCCCTGCTACACTTCATAAAGCATAACTTATAAAATGGAGGGGGGTGTAGAAATAGTTAGATCATCTCCATTAGCAGTAGCTTAGCTTTTTTATTTATGCTATTAAACAATATTTCCCTTAGTAGAAGTGGAAGGGTGAAATTACAAGATACAGGCCAATGCATGTATAAGAACCTCCTCAGGAAACAGCTAATCCATATGCAAAAGAACCTCCTCAGGAAAGCTCCTTCATTAGCATGTTCGCCGCCTGGGGAACTCCTACAGACATTGACTCAGCCCTACCCCACCTTCCTGAGTAGATCTAAATTACCTGCCTACCATTTCTCTTCTCACCTTGACACAGAGAGTGCTCCATCTTTCTGTGTTATACCTCTGAGGATGCCAGTCACAGCTGCTGGCGAAACGTCAGGTCCTACAATGCCAAGACAACAGCCACACAGCCCGGAAAATCTAAAACAGCTCGTATATACACTGCTACTTCTGGTAGGTAAAAAGACACTCTGAGGAGGGGGGCAGTTTGGAACAGAACTGGCAGCACTTCCCTAGCCACAGCCTTTTAATTGCAAAACCCTGAAAAACCCTCCCCCAATTCTGTACACACTTGCAAGACTAGACATCTGTCTGAAATTCCTAGGAGAGAGGCAATGGGAGGTACTAAAGCAAAATGGTAGGGGAAGACGCAAGTCTCTCCTACCATTAACCACTTCTTTTTGGAAATACCTCCCGCCCCTGCTTTTTCCTTGAAGGAGCAGCTGTCAGGGTTTTGATAGACATATCCCTTTGTGTTTTGTACTTTCTGCCTAAATCAAGCCAATCAAAATCTATTCTTCACTTGATCCAGATCTCTGATCTTTAACAGACGGCCCCCAACTGTTTGGGACCCCAGACTTAAGATGGATCTCAGTCCAGGCAGGGGATCCACTGATTTAGATGTTCAGGAAATGGCCCAGAAAACAGGAAGTACCACCCCCAATGCAGCCATTTGAGTGGTCCCTTTTGCTTTCAAGGCCAGTTTCGCTCGTCCCCGCTTCTAATGGGGGGAGCAAAACTGATTGCTGAAAAGGTTTGTAGCCTAAACTTGCTGCAAGCTTTCTCAGCAGTTCAGAAAGGGATCACTCAAGTGGCTGCTAGCCATTTCTCGGCCAGTTTCACTGCTCCTCACTTCTAATGGTGGGGGGGACTGACAGAAGAAAAAGCTTGCAACTGGTTACAAGCCTTTTCCGTTATCAGTTTTGTTATGTATTGGGACTGAAACATTCCAGAACTGTTCTACCTGAGATGGGCTGAGCTTGGAGCCCAAGAACAATAGTCCACCAGGACTCTGGAAGTAACCAGTCAAGAAGTAATGTTATGTAAATAGCCTATCGTTGGGAGTGGGGTGTGTTTGGGTGTGGTCTTTGCATGCTGTTTAACGGGGCTGCTGCTCTGAGGTTTTCAGTCTTGTCCTTGCTGAATTCACTAATAAAGTAGAGCTGATCACTAGACTGAGGTCTGCTCATCCACGGGACCCTCAATTTAACAGGTTTTGCTCCCCCTCAATTAGAAGCGGGGGGAGCAAAACCAGCTTTGAAATGGCTGACAGCCATTTGAGTGGTCCCTTTTGCTTAAAGGGACCACTCAAATGGTTGTGTCGGGGGCAGTTTTACCAGAAGTGGCCCAAAATGTCATTGGGGTGGGATGTCCCCACACACCACTGGAATAGCCTGTAAAGGCCCCCACCAGCAAGGTAAGGGGACTTGGCAATCCTAAAGAGAATGGAGTTGTATGCTGTACACCTATTACCCTAGCAAAGGGTTATCCCTGCCCCCTTCCACGAAAGGATATTTCCTTGATGTGAGCCAGCTCTTCCTCCTTATGTTGGGGAAGTCTCTTTCCACTGGAAGGATGCTACACAACAGTTCTGCAGGATACAACCCCATGAAAAAAACAGACATACAAACAGGAGGAAGAATATGCACGGTTGAAAAATAAATAGGTCCTATGCTACAGTTTAGGATGGAAGACAGCATGGTATAGTCCAGTGATGGTGAACCTTTTAGAGACCGAGTGCCCAAACTGCAATCCAAATCCCACTTATTTATTACAAAGTGCCAACACGGCAATTTAACCTGAATACTGAGGTTTTAGTTTAGAAAAAACAATTCATACATTAACATCTTTTGTCTTAAAAGAAAAGCACAATAACAGAGCTTTCAATGATGCAAACAGCTTTTTATTGAAAGGTAAAAGTTTGCATTTGGCATGAAGTTTGCGTTTGACGTCATACACAAAAACTCATTTCAGTTAGTACAGGACAGGACCCTTCCTATTTACCTGGTCTGTCTTTCTCAACATGATCTTACACATTTTCACACCTAAAGTGACAGCCCTCTTCCCCCTTCCATGGGAAAGAGACAGAAAAACAGCACACTCAGGGGAATCTGCCACTTCTAGATTGATTCCAAGTAAATTAAATTTTGATCCTTCAAATCTTGACTGATGAACAAATAAAGCATTTCAACTTGAGCACTTCAACCAGGTGACCCACCCCCAAAGCATATCAAGGCTGCATGGAATGAGAGACCACAGAGTGGAATGACAGCCCCTGGGATAGCAGAGTGCTCTGGAACTGGAATGAGAGGCCCCAGAGTGGAATGACAGCCCCTGGGGTAGCAGAACACTTCTGCTACCCCCAGGGGTTGTCATTCCACTCCATTGTCTCTCATTCCAGTCACAGAACACTCCTGCTACACCCTGGGGCCATCATTCTACTCTGTGGTCTCTCATTCCAGTCCCTGAACACTCCTGTCATTGCACTCTGTGGTCTCTCATCCTAGTCCCTGAACATTCCTGCTTCACCCTAGGGCTGTCATTCCACTCTGGGACCTGCCATTCCAGTTCTTGAACACCCTGCTACAGCCTGGGGCTGTCATTCCACTCCGTGGTCTCTCATTCCATTCCCAGAGTAGTGTATTTGGGCCCAGAGATCCTAATGGAAAATCCATTTTGCATTTTTATTGCAACTCTACTTGTACTGTAATGTATTTCAATGAAGTCCATGAAAGTCAACTGGCATTCCTGGCTCACATTATTTCCAGTGGGCCTTCAAGTGTTTCCCATTGTTTCCAATGGGCAATCCTGTCCTTCCTTTTAGTACATGCCATACATCTACCCTCCTACATGGCTCCTCCAAATGGTATATTAGTTATTCCCATGAGTGTGAAAATCCAGAGCAAATTTACAATCTGAATAAAGGCGCAATCCTATGCTCTCATACTTGAAAGCAAGTTCGGTTGTCTCAGTGGTGCTTAATTTTGAATAAGTATGCACAAGATCGGGTACTGCTTTTGAAGCAGCTATTCATTTCTGCCTCGTCCCTCCGCCCCAGCTCATCGCTGGAGAGTTAGGAGCTCTGAAGTTCAGGGACAGTCTTTCATCACGGGGGGGGTGTGTGTGTGTGTGCCCTATGTGTGATTCCCTGGAAGCTCTCAGGAAGCTATAATTTGGGGGGAGGGGTGCTGTGCCTTACCTCCCCAGGGCGGGAGCTCTGGCTTGCCTTAAGCCACCTCACCACAGCGCTGGCTGCCACCCCTCCTGCAGCACCAACTCCAAAACAGTCTCCATGTCCAACTCCTTGAACAGCCCTTCTAATCGCAGCCTCTGAGCAGGTGCACAAGACTTGCCACTCAAAGCAGCGGGGCAGCCCCAAAAGGAAGCGAAGGGGGTAGGTACTAAAGTTTTTCGGACTCCAGGTTACAGTACAGGATGCTGGAGGGCGCAGCGAGAGAGACCAGGCAGACAGCCAAAGAGGGAGGGGGGGAGGAATAGTGCACCTCCCCAAAGAAGGCGGGTTTGGAAATTGAAGTGGCGCACTCACGCAGATGCAACTTTTGGCAACGAGCCTGGGTGGGCATCCCTGGGAATGCTCAGCCTCACTCCTCTGGGGCAGAAGGGGCGTGGATAGGAGCACGCATTTGCAAAGGAAGGGGAGTTGCTGCGTTTTCCCAGGATAAAGGGGCGGGGTCAGGCTGTGGGGATTCCTTGCTGAGCAGCTCCTGGGCTTTGAGTAGGCAGGGATTGTGAGTTGGTGTCAGGCTGTGAGGAAGGTGGAGCCTGCGGGGAAAGCGATTCCCCTCTTCTCCCTCCCCCATGTCAACAAGTGGGGCACCTGCACTGGGGGTTTGCACATCTTTTCCTCTCGTGCGGTATTTGCTTTCCAACCAGGGCCTGGGGTTTGGCCTCCTCGCCTGTGCCCACAGAGAGGGCTCCGAGTGCCACCTCTGGCACCCGTGCCATAGGTTTGCCACCACTGGTATAGTCCATTCTCAGCAGATCTCAGAAGCTAAGCAGGGTCACTACTTGGAAAGTGGGACCTCCAAGGAAGACACTGCACAGGAAGGCCATGGCAAACCACCTCTGCTTCTCACTTCCCTTGAAAACCCCTTGCTGGGGTCACCATAAGTTGGCTGTGACTTGACAGCACTTTATGCACACACAGACACACACACTACAGTTTGGGGTTAAAAGTGGTGCCTAGGTGTGAAGATATTAAAAGCTCCTAGTCTACATCATCTAATAGAACTATGACTATTTATACCAGTTGAATGTCTGGTCTTCACTTGTCAATAACAATGGATGTTTTCATTTCCTTGATCTATCTTCAGGTTGAACATATTTCCCTGCACAAGTCCTCAAATCCCTCACAACAGGCAGCTCTTGGTACATGCTGTGTTCAGAAGCCATCAGGCCTCACCGGGGTCATTGACGAGTGATTTAATCATGTATCTGTCCTGTACGATGCCGGTAATACGTCTCAATTGAGCATCATCTCCAGACATCACTAATGGATGTTTATCCTTTCTTCAAGATGAACGATGAAGATTATAAATGAGATGATCACACTGAACATAGACCTCTCTGGCAGCCAACTAGAGGTCTCTCTGTAACGAGATGGTTTTAAGATTTGTGGTTAAACTACTGATGAAAATAAAAGACTGCCAGCAAAAAAGGTGTGCTTCAAAGGAAACTATTATTACAACTCACATTTGTTGTGAGAAGATGATTGCTTTTTTTCTCACAACAATAAAAGAAATGGGTATGAATGATCTGAGTTTCATCACATATTAATTTCTAACATTAGAAAAATAAAGAGGAGAAAAATAAAGTGTGTCATGGCTCTCAGTGTTAGGGAACCAGAGGATTTCTTTTTTAAACAATCAAGAACATGAAGATCAGTAGTGGTGGAGAAACTTCCTTGAAAGACACTCTTAGGCTGCGATGCACTTTATAATTAGATTTTACTGTGTGAACTGATGAAATCCAATTCAAAAGTGCATTGAAAATGGATTGACAGTGAATTATTTAGTGTGTGATTTCAGCCTTAGGGAACAAGCCAAAGCAGGTCTACTCAGAAGCAGTGTTCCCTCTAAGCTGAGTTAGTGTGAGCTAGCTCGAAGTTTTTTAGCCTCCGGCTCACCCACTTTCGTCTTAGCTCAGAAAGGATGGCTCCAGAGCAAACTAATTTATGCAGTAACCAAATTGCTTGCTCACAACTTTACTGCCAGTAGCTCACAAAGTAGAATTTTTCCTCATAAAACTCTGCAGCTTAAAGGGAACATTGCTCAGAAGTATCTCCCATTTTATTCTACAGGGCCTAAGTCCCAGGAAAATGTTCCTCAGGCTCTTCCTTAATCTTGTTCAGCAGAGCATAGCTCTCAAAGATGGTTCTAGAGCAACTCACCCATAGGTTTGGATATCTTCCATCAGTACTTTAATAGATTTTTGTGGATGCTCCACTATAAACAGCAGGTCATCCGCGAAAGCCAAGAGTTTATATTCCTCCCCCTTCACTCTCAGACCCTTTATCTGTTCGTTATTTCTTATTGAATTATTTAATGATTCTAAGGCAAAAATAAATAATAATGGAGATAACGGGCAACCTTGTCTTGAACCTTTCTGGATTTTTATATTATTTGTTAAATCTCTATTTATAGGCTTCCCAAGAACTTACCGCGTGCCGGCGGGGGATGGATACTTCTTCGCAGGACCATCCCCAGGGGAAGGAGAGGCGCGGAGCACCATGCCATCGCCAGGAAGGGACGGTAAGCGACGCTCTGGCAATGGGGTTGGAAACTCGATGGTACCATCGAGTTTTCAGCCCCATTGCCAGAGCATCACCTGGTATCACTTCCTGGCGACGGCATGGAGCGTTACCAGGAAGACTGGTCCGGCCGGGGAGCATTCGTCCCCCACCCCCAGATGGTAAGTACTTGGGAACCCTATCCATTTACTAGAATTTTGGCATATTGTGTTGAATATATTGCCTTTATCATAGACCAAAAGTATCTTCCACAGTCTGAAATGTCAAGTTTCTGTAGCAAAAAGCTCCACGATAAGTTATCAAACACTTTCTCCGCATCAAGGAACATCAGTACCGATTCTTTCTCAGGATGAGACTCATAATATTCTAAAATATTAATAACTATACGTAAGTTATTCTTGATTTATCTCTTCGGTAAAAAAAACCATCTGATCTTGATATATTGTTTGGGCTAGTACCTTTTTTAGCCTTTAAGCTACTATATTAGTAAATATCTTATAATCCGAGTTTAAAAGGGATATAGGTCTATATTTTTTAATTTCAGATCCATCAGAGTTTGGCTTAGGTATTAATGTAATAAGGGCATGATTCCAAGAATCAGGTATCTTCTCTGATTTTCCGATTTTTTGAAACAAATCTTTTAACGGTATATCTAACTGCTCTAGGAATATCTGATAGAACTCTACTGGAATGCCATCTGGGCCTGGTGTTTTTCTTCTTTTTTGCCTTTTAATCGCTTCTATGATCTCGTATGGTGTAATTATATCGTTCAAGATCTTTTTATGTTGGGCATTAAATTTAGTGTAATTTCCATTTTGTAGGTATTCTTTAATTTTACCTTCTTCCTGTGGTTCTTGATTATATATAATCCATTATAATACCTTTCTACTATACTTTTAATTTCTTGTATATTGTACTTTTCTTCCCCTTTTTAATTTTTTGTTTTATGATAATACGTTTTCCTCTTTCTTTACGCAGCTTATAGGCTAACCATCTGTTGGGTTTATATTATGAGAGCAGTGTCATATAAAGAAAATATTTACAAAATGTTTTACAGGTGGTACTGGTCCCCTGATAAAATTGCTAAGTGCTACTCACAAATATCTAACAAATGTTGGAAGTGTAAGTCAAATGTGGGGACATTTTACCACATGTGGTGGAAGTGTAGTAAAGTGCAAGCATACTGGAAAATGGTACATAAAGTTATCTATGAAATATTGAATTTAGATGTTGTGTTAACACCTGAAACATACCTACTGAATATAACTCCCAAAGGCTATGACAAACAAGATGTATATTTACTAATATATGTGATAACGGCTGCAAGAATACTACTGTCAAAAAACTGGAAAATGGATAGAGTACCCTCAAAAGAGGAATTAATAGCAGAGCTCCTTGAGCTAGCGCAAATGGATAACTTGAGTTTAATACTTCAGGCTAAAGATCAGGATTTACAAGAGAAAAGGTGGTTGAGGGTATATAATTGGATAAACTATGTAAATAGAAATTATAGTTAGAAAATTTCAATAATGGATGTTACAATGACTCTAAAAATGTATGTTATAGTTGATAATGAAATGTTTGTAATATGGTGTAATATGGTGGAAAATGAGATAAATAAATATTTTAAAAAATTGTTCTAGAGCACATTCTTTTATCTATTCAATTCCTATCCCATCCTTTCGCTCCAGAATGATCCCCCAAGTCGGCTTACACAGAATGATAAAATACAGCATGGCGTAGTGGTTAAGAGTCGCAGATTCCAATCTAGAGAATCAGGTTTGATTCCCCACTCCCCCTCCACATGAAGCTTGCTGGGTGACCTCGGGCTAATAGTCACAGTTCTCTCAGAACTCTCTCAGCCCCACCTGTCTCACAAGGTGCCCATTGTGGGGAGAGGAAGGAAAGGAGATTGTAAACTGGTTTCAGACTCCTTAAGATAGAGACAAGTGGGGTATAAAAGCCTACTCTTCTTTGGCTATTGTTGTTGTTCAGTCGCACAGTCGAGTCCGACTCTTCGCGACCCCATGGACCAGATTACGCCAGGCCCTCCTGTCTTCCGCTGTCCACTGAAGTTTGCTCAATTTCATGTTCGTTGCATCGATGACACTGTCTAACCATCTCATCCTTTGCCGTCCCCTTCTTCTTTGACCTTCAATCTTTCCCAGCATCAGGGTCTTCTCCAGTGAATGCTCCCTTCTCATTTGGTGGCCAAAGTATTTGGCTATGGTCACACACTAAACTGGGTTTTACTGTGTGAACTGGCAAAAACCAGTTGGAAAGTGCACTGAAATTGGATTAAAGGTGGAATATTTAGTGTGTGTGACCTCAGTCTTCTTCAGTCTATCTGGGGATGTTTCCAGCTCCTCTGACACAGCAACTTTGTGGGGTATCAACCCGCCAAAACCCCAGTTCTCATAAAGCTCCAATGGTACTTCCTCACCCCACCCGTCCCATCGCATTCCCTTGATTGTCAGTTGCCAAAATGTGCTCTGCAGCCCAATCCTCTCAGGAACGTGCTGTCCACAGGGAAAAAAAAGGAGGAACCAGGAACCACATCCTTCCTCAAATAAGTAAGGGCAGCTGATGGTCAGCTGTGCCAGGCTGGGTGCTCTTTAAAAGTTGCTCAAGGTAACCATAAAACCTCACATGAACTGAGTGCATTTTTTTGTTGCAAATCATTATTATTATTTTATTATTTATTTATTTTATACCCCAACCTACCCCACAAGTGGGCTCAGGGTGGCTTGTAACATAAAACCATCACACAATAATATTTTAAAAAAAAATAATAATAAATGGCAGCAACAGATGATAACAGGCCTCATCTTTTTGGCAGACTGTTGCATCCATTTGCTAAAAGGGATAAAACTGCTTGCAAGGGGACAGGTGTCAGGAAGAAGGACGAATGTGTTCCTATTACTGAAGCAGCCAGAATGATGCTTTTATACGGGGACTGCAGAGTGGTTGAAGACTACTGTTCGGTTCTACTCCTCCTGAAACTATGGCCCATATCTGATGCTAAATGTGGCATTTTTCATAAGATGTTACTTGCAAAGTGTCATGACCCTGGGGGCCTATAGTGGTGTGGCCTACAGGCTCTGGGGAGGCCTAGTGGCTCCAGAGAAGCCTGTATTAGAGTAACTACAGGGCCTACATCAGGAGTGTCGAACTCATTTGTTGTGAGGGCCAGATCTGACATAAATGAGACCTTGTTGGGCCAGGCCATGTGTGTCATAAAATGTAATGCCAGGTAGCAAAGATATAAACTTTATAAAGGACACAAACACAAAGTTTGTTTGTTTTTTTACTTAAAATAAAAACAGGCATAAAACATTAGCTCTGTAAGCTGCAAACCTACTTTTGATTTACTGACATTCACCACAGAAATCTCATGCTCAGAGCTCTGAGTCTAGGACGCAGGTTAAAACATGAAATGGCTGAATGATTAAGAGAGTCTGGCGAAGCAAGCTATGATGCAGCGGCAGGAGAACTGGAAGCAAGAGATGGCCAGTTCCACTGCGGGCCTGATGGAAGTCCTCCTGGGGCCTGATCCAGCCCCCAGGCCACATGTTTGACACCACTGGCCTACATGTTCCAGGAACCCTCTGGTCTCTGAGAACAGGGAATTTGGAGAGGAAACTTATACCAGTAGAGGAGTAGAGGGTGGTGCCTGGGAAGAAGGAATAAAAGGCCTTGCCCAAAGTGGGAGGGGGCTCACTCCCAGGGAACAGCGCCAATAAGGCTGCTGCGGAAGGAGGGATCCCTCATCCAAATGTGGCGAGTCAGTCGGAGACAAAGTACCTAGAGGAAGCTAGGACAGTATAGTCAGACATTTTAGGATTTCTCATTCTGTTGGTTTACCTACCTTTACTGTGCTCATTTTTCCTACATGTTATTGGATTATAGTAGTTGTTAAATCTCTTCAAAAAAGATAGTTTGTTACTCTGCCTGGGTCCTCATGCCTCATTCGGTCACTTACAGGGGGAAGCCTGTTGGGAAAGGAGTTTATAAAAGGGTCGGGTCGGTGCTCTGGGCCCTCCCGAGGAGATCCATACCAGAGTGCTGGCAGCCATTAGAGAACCTTTCAAGCCACTGCCCACAACACAGAGTAACACATTTACAACATATATTAGGCTTCATTTCAGATATTATAAGCCAGGGGTGGCCAAACTCGCTTAACGTCAGATGTTCGAGAGCCACAAGACATTAACAATTTTTACATGTTTTTACTGGGAAATATGAAGAGGTTAGAGATCAAATTGCCAACATTCGCTGGATTATGGAGAAAGCAAGAGAGTACCAGAAAAACATCTACTTCTGCTTCATTGACTATGCTAAAGCCTTTGATTGTGTGGATCACAATAAATTATGGCAGGTTCTCAAAGAGATGGGAGTACCAGACCACCTCATATGTCTCCTGAGAAACCTGCATAAGGGTCAAGAAGCAACAGTTAGAACCGGATATGGAACAACTGATTGGTTAACATAGGAAAAGGAGTACGACAAGGATGTATATTGTCACCTTGCTTATTTAATTTATATGCAGAGTACATCATGCGAAATGCTGGCCTGGATGAATCACAAGCTGGAGTTAAGATTGCTGGGGAAAAGATCAATAACCTCAGATATGCAGATGATACCACTCTGATGGCAGAAAGTGAAGAGGACCTGAAGAGCCTCTTGCTCAGGGTGAAAGAGGAGAGCGGAAAAGTGGGCTTGAAGCTCAACATCAAAAACTAAGATCATGGCATCTGGCCCCATCACTCCTTGGCAAATAGAAGGGGAAGTCGTAGAAGTAGTGACAGACTTCACGTTCCTAGGATCCCAGATCACTGCAGATGGTGACTGCAGCCATGAAATTAAAAGACGCCTGCTCCTTGGGAGGAAAGCAATGGCAAACCTAAACAGCATGATAAAAAGCAGAGACATCACCTTGCCAACAAAAGTCCGCATGGTCAAAGCAATGGTATTCCCCGTAGTAATGTATGGCTGTGAGAGTTGGACTATAAGGAAGGCCGAGCGCCGAAGAATAGATTCTTTTGAACTATGGTGCTGGAGAAGACTCTTGAGAGTCCCTTGGACTGCCAGGAGATCAAATCAGTCAATCCTAAAAGAAATCAACCCTGACTGTTCCCTGGAAGGCCAGATCCTGAAGCTGAAGCTCAAATACTTTGGCCACCAAATGAGAAGGGAGCACTCACTGGAGAAGACCCTGATGCTGGGAAAGATTGAAGGTCAAAGAAGAAGGGGACGGCAAAGGATGAGATTGTTAGACAGTGTCATCGATGCAACGAACATGAAATTGAGCAAACTTCAGCGGACAGTGGAAGACAGGAAGGCCTGGCGTAATCTGGTCCATGGGGTCGCGAAGAGTCGGACTTCGACTGTGCGACTGAACAACAACAATGCAGATTTGCTTTTTATTAACATTAAATGAGACTGCCAGAAATAATATCAAAAGCAGTAAAAGTGGTTATTGATAATAATATTTATTTGTCCAATGATAGTTGTTTGCTAATGATATTTAGCTTCCTCAGCCGCCCTGCCAGGAGCCGCACAGTATGTGTGAAAGAGCCGCATGCAGCTCCCGAGCCACAGTTTGGCCACCCCGTTATAAGCAATTTTGCACCTTTTCATTCTCCCCTCCATTTTGAAAAAGGGAATCAAGCAGATGTCTGCACTATGCTCTCTGATATCTCAAGGGCTCACATATTACAGCCTACATTCCTTTTCTGCCTCCTCAAAAACCAGTGTGGGGTTCAAGGTGGGGTACAAAAGTGAAATATTCTATTATGCCCCGATCCTGTCCATGAGCTTTCATTCTGATCTACCAGTCTTTAAGGTAATAATGTTCTTTGCATTCTCATTCCTCTTTTGAACATGGGCGTAAAGAGTGTGCCATGATCCAAACTTGAATTGGAGAACTGTGTCCTAAATTTCATTTGAAAGGCTCTGTGTTTCACGGAGATGCTAAGTGGAATGGGAGCCAGTTTGGTGTAGTGGTTAAGTGATGGACTCTAATCTGGAGAACCGGGTTCGATTTCCCACTCCTCCACATGAAGCCAGCTGGGTGACCTTGGGTCAGTCACAGTTCTCTCAGTCCCCCCAAAATAAACCTGGTTTGTCACAAAAGGGTTAGAGTTTCAAGCTACCAATCTTCGGATGTCCTGACTATACTACACCCACTTCCATTAGATAATTATTAAATTATGCTAAGTGGAATCCACAGTGGAGCCTTTCTCCAATGCACTATTCCTCCAATGGAAGAAGTAGGTTCTTTTACCAGGGGAAAGCTCCTTGTTCCAGAAGAAGGTTTCTTTAGAGGAACAGAGCCTGTGGATCCACATCCTTATGTTACAATCTGGCATCTTCAGTTTAAAGGATCAGGTCATGGGTGATGTGAAAGAGCTCAGCCTGAGACCCTGAAGAGCTGCAAACAATCTGAGTAGACAGCACTGGCCCTGATGGACCAAGGGACTGATTCAGTATAAGGCAGCTTCATGTGTTCCTTTGTTCAACCCTTCATCATTGATGTGTGAGGGGGGGCATTTTTAAAAAAATTGGGTGGTTCAGGCTTTGCAGATACATTTGCAAAGAGCTAGGAGCACATCTTGCCCCCACTTCTCTGCTAGCTTCCTGAATAAGGAAACCAAATTGTGTGTTCAAATTTACACCACTGTTCTTACCCCTGTAAAAATCCAAGAGAGGGGAAATAAAAAGCTTTTTGAATTTTTATGATGACTTAAAAAAAAAAAAAAAAGATGTGCAAATTGAAGACACTATACAGAATTTGTAAGGGAGTCCTCTCCCTCGCCAGTGAAGTACCCTATAACTCCATCTAGTGAAGGCTACCAGCTCACAGGCTGGCCCAAGACAATTCACTAGCAAGCAGCCCTGTAAAAGAAGAAAGGGCAAGGAAACAGGAGAGCAAGGAAGGGCATTTTTTTTAGAAGTCTATATTTTTCTTGGACTTTGGTGCACGTTTTTAGTGCCAGAAAGTCCATCATAACGGTGTGTTTTATTATTACAGCAACTACAAGATAAATCCCAGAGAACACAGGGGGAGTATAAATGCTTGAGCCCTGTGCTTCTCATACGGAGGGAGGCATGAAAGTTCTGCAGGTGTACTGGACAGTTGAAAGGCAAAGCAAATCTTTTTTGCTACCCACTCACTTAAAAGGGAGACCTGAACAAGCTCACTTGGGAACGCTGGGGGGAGGGGGGGACGGACGACAACAAATTTACACCCAGACCCAGTGTCTGCAGCGACAGAAGCCCAGTCCAGAAGCTTCCCTTTAGGGAAGAGGGATTCTTCACCAAAGCTAGCCTGACTGAGCCATCTCTATGCAGCAGCTGCCCGCTGTAGCAGCTGCAGACAACAGCCCCAAGGGATGACAGGAGGAGTAGAACCAAAGGGCTGAAATCTTCAACACATCAGTGTATATCTATTGTATAAGCTTTCTAGGCAGGGTCAGTTCGACACTCTACAAAGCCCTTTAAATAATGTGCAAATAAAGTGCATCACATACCTAATAGGCATTCTTGATTCTACCATGCATAATCTATCTAATTCCATCCATCCATCCATCCATCCATCCATCCATCCATCCTTAAGGAAAGCATCCAGGGCTAAGGTACTTGTGTCTACAAACTTATGTTAGCCCACAGGCTTGCAGAAACATATGGAAGCTTTAAAGGGTGGGGGATAACCCCCCACCAGTTTCTGAACAAGAGGAGGAAGAGGAGGAGATTGGATTTATAGCCCGCCCTTCACTACCCAAAAGAGTCTCACAGCGGCTTACAAACTCCTTTCCCTTCCCCTCCCCACAACAGACACCCTGTGCGGTAGGTGGGTCTGAGAGAGCTCTGACAGAAACTGCCCTTTTTCAAAAACAGCTGTGCTAGAACTATGGCTTACCCAAGGTCATCCAGCAGCTGCAAGTAGATGAGTTGGGGAATCAAACCCGGTTCTCCCAGATTAGAGTCTGCGCATTTAACCACTACACCAAACTGTATTTTAGATGTCACAACCCAAAATGATACCCAATATTGCATGCCCCCCACCAGGAAGTCGAGGGGAAGCAGCATAGGAGATAGGAAAGATGACTGGCAGCCAGCACAGTTGTGAGAGTGGAGGGGGTGCAGAAGCTAAAAGCTGGGGAAGAAAAGCCAGGAGGGCAGAGGATGTGAATCAGCAGCCAAGGAGCAAAGTGATCCGAGTAGGTGGAAGGGAGGGAGGAGTGGGTGCTGGAAGAAACTCGGTGTGTGGGGGGAAGCAGGGGGCAAGGATGGAAGACGTAGACACAGTACGGAAACGGAGGTTAGTGGGAGGGGGGGATATACAGGATTCCCTCATGGGTTTTCCTCTCCTACAAAATAGTTGCAGCAGAAATCTCCACAGAAGAAAACAATTCCCAACACCAAGTCCCACACAGATCTAACCTCAAAGGAGCAGGGGAGCAATTATGTAAATCTGCCTATAAATAAGTCAGCAAAAAGAAACTCTGAAAGTCTACTGTGTGAGATTATGATTATGCTGGTATTTTTGTTAGTCCCATTTATGGGATTTTTTAAAAAATCTCTCTCTCTCTCTCTCTCTCTCTCTCTCTCTCTCTCTCTCTCTCTCTCTCTCTCTCTCTCTCTCTCCCTCTCTCTCTCTCTCTCTCTCTCTGCCTCTTAAAAATCCTTGGATGCTTCTCCCAAGTAGTAACCTCCAAATTCACATATTTTTTGATTTGTGCAAAATTCAGTAGTAATTCTGTTCCAGGACTTTGCCTGCCATATGGCAAGACCTAGATTCCCAGCAAGATATTTGTATTGGGGTGTGTGAGTGTATGTGTGTGTGTGTGTGTGTGTGTGAGTGAGAGAGAGAGAGAGAGAGAGAGAGAGAGGGAGGGAGGGAGGGAGGGAGGAAGGAAGGAAGGAAGGAAGGAGAAGAAGGAAGGAAGGAAGGAAGGAAGGAAGGAAGGAAGGAAGGAAGGAAGGAAGGAAGGAAGGAAGGAAGGAAGGAAGGACACCCACAAGACAACTTGACTAACAGCGTGTGGACAATATTTTCTGTAAGGGATGTGGAATTCCCCCTCCCTGAGATTTTTACTAGCCTTATCAGAACTCTTCTTGCCTCCTTAAGATCCCTCTAATTCCCTCCTGAGGAGAAGCCTTCCTTCAGTTGTCCCACCAGACTGCAGTTTGCCTTGTGGAGACAACTGCCATGACAGAATGGCAGCCATGTTGTGTTCACTGGCCCTTCTTTTTATTACACTGAGGATATGAGTATTTTTTCCCCATTATATTAAAACCTTGGACTATTTCTCAATTGTGGTAAGGAAACACAACTAGAAAAGGCCAATAAAGCCTAAATATATGTAAAGGAAAAAACAACAACAGTGCACTGTCAGAATGAGAAATTGGTCAATGGCAAATCACCTTCCATTAACCATCCCCGCGTACAATGTACATTTTAATGCAGTATTTAGAAAGTGAAAACAATGTTTATGTACATACTCCATCAAATCTAAAAATGTGCCATATCACAAACTCTAATTAGCAGTGACTTGACAAATTAATTAGCACCATTATCCCATGCATTCTCAAATACCACTTAACACATTTTTTTTTTCTTTCAGAAAATACCCTCCAAATTGCAGGCTTTGAAATACCACAGAGTTGTATTACATTGAGCCATTTTTTTTCTTGAATACGTTAAAAGTGATGAAATTTAGGAGGAATGAAAGGGGAATATAGCAACAATAAAGTGCCATTTGGAAAGCAAGCACTATCAAAAGATAACATGAGGACAGATAAACATTTTTTACCTCATACTCTCGGTTTCAAAATTCCACAGGGAATTTACAACAGTTAAAATACCAAAACAACAACAACAAACAAACCCTAAAAAAAATTGTAGCTGTATAAAAAAATGCCAATGAGAGCTGTAGCATGCTAAAAAAAAATCTAAGCAGTTAAACTATCATTAGTTAAACCTAAAACAAGGACATATAACCACAGCATAAAACTAAAGCAATAAAACCGACACTTTTTAAAAACAACAACAACCAAGAATATATCAGAACTATGGCAGGAAAAAAATCAAGCAAGCTGCAAATGCCTAGTTGAATTAAAATAAAAATGAGGGTTTATTTGTTTATTTATTTATTGAATTTATACCCCGCCCTCCCCACCAAGGCAGGCTCCAATCCGCTGCCAGCCAGTTGGCCAGTAGGGAAGCCCCGCCCTCAAGCCCCACACAAAAGCCATGGGCACCTGCAACCACTACCTCCCTGCCCTCCTGAAGAGATTTAAAGGGCTTCAGCTGATTGGTGGGGAGCATGTGGCTCAACGATCAGCTGGAGGGCCCTTTAAATCTTTCAGCAGGGAGGGAGACGGGCTGTCTCTGGCTGCAGTTCCTCTCGCAAAAAGACCCTTTAAAGGGTCTTTTGAAAGGGTCATTGTGCAAGCAGAGCTGTGGCCGGTGACAGACCCTCCCTGCTGGAAGATTTAAAGGGCCCTCCAGCTGATTGGTGAGCCTGGTGCTCCCCACTGATCAACTGAAGTCCTTTAAATCTCTGCAGGAGGAGAGGGAGAGGGGTGGCCGCCAGTGTTCTAGCTAAGTGTGGCTAGCTCATTCTTCTGACTCACACATCTCCCTTCTGGTCACCACACCTCAGAAAGGATATTATAGTGTTGGGGAAAGGGCAGAAAAGGGCAACTAGAATGATAAAAGAGTTGGAACACTTTCCCTATGAAGAAAGGTTAAAATGCTTGGGGCTCTTTAGCTTGGAGAAATGACAGCTGGGGGGTGACATGATCGAGGTTTTTAAGATTATGCATGGGATTGAGCAGGTAGAGAAAGAAGTACTTTTCTCCCTTTCTTACAATACAAGAACTCATGGGCACTTGATGAAATTGCTGAGCAGTTGGGTTAGAATGAATAAAAGGAAGTACTTCTTCACCCAAAGAGTGATTAGCACATGGAATTCAATGCCACAGGAGGCGGTGGTGGCTACAAGCATGGACAGCTTCAAGAGGGATCTGGATAGACACATGGAATAGAGGTCCATCAGGGGCTATTAGACACAAGGTATAGATAGGAACTCTTGATCTGGGGCAAGTGATGCTCTGAATTCTTGGTCCTGGGGGGACAACAGTTGGAAGGTGTCTAGTGTCCTGGTCCCACTGGAGGACCTCCTGATGGTACCTGGTATTTTTGGCCACCCCTCCTGACAAAGTCATCATTAGAAGGGAGAGACCATGCCCAGTATGTTATTTTCCTAGGGGGCGTGGTGTCTCAGATGTTAAGACGCTGAGCTGCAGCCTGGAAGATCAGAAGCTTGGCAGTTCGAGACCTGAGTGCCGCAAGATGGAGTGAGCTCCCGCCTCTGGCCCCAGCTCCTGCCAACCTAGCCATTCGAAAGCAAGAAATTGCAAGAAGATTAATAGGTACCGCTTCGGTGGGAAGGTAACAGCGTTCCGTGTGCCTCGGCATTTAGTCATGCTGGCCACCTGACCACAGAAACATCTTCAGAAAGCACTGGCTCTTTGGCTTGGAAACACCTGACCCCTGAAGATGGATTCAACTGGCTTTCGAGCAAGGGGAACTTTTACCTTGATGTTATTTTCCATTTCTGGGAAAGTTGATTGAGCGAGCAGCGGCTGAACATCTGCCCTAAATCTCTTCCAATCCGGCTTCTGGGCAAGATTTGGGGCTGGTTGCTCTGGTTGATAATCTCCAGTTACACACTGATGCAGGCACAATGGGGCTACTGATCCTGTTGGATCTGTCAGCTGCCTTTGACACAGTAGACCATCTGGTCCTCATCAGCCGCCTGGGTGTGAGGGGCCTTGACCTGCTTCTCCTCATTCCTCCAGAGTTGGTCCCAGAGGGCTATCATGGGTAGAGAGAGGTCATCTCCATGGGCCCTAACTTATGGAGTTCTGCAGAGGTCAATTATCTCAGCAATGTCATTTAACATCTATATATACCCTCTGTCAGGAGGTTTGGAGTGGGTTCCCATCAATATGCAGATGACACCCAGCTCTACCTCTTGTTATTTAAGGAGTGATCGGTAGCTGGAATCCCGGTCTCGGCCTCCTGACCGGATGCAGGAGTGGAATGGCTAGGTGAGAGTTGGTTGACATTAAATCCATTGAAGACAGAGATCGTGTGGCTATGGAAGCCCAGACCTCTGGAGCAGCCACTTCTGCCAACCCTTAATGGGGTCCGACTCTCTACAACCGACTCTGTCAGGAGTTTGGAGGAATGGCTTGATAATTTGCTCTCCGTGGACAAACAAATGTCCTTGGTGACAGGTTGTGTTTCACCTTCTATGCCGGAACTGGCTCCCTATCTGTCTAAACTGGCCCTTTGCACAGCAGTTTATGCAACTGTCACCTTGGGACGGGACTACTGCAATGTGTTCTATACCGGGCTAACTTTGAAGATGCTTCGGAAACTGCAAGTGGTCCAGAACGCAGCTGCCAGATTGCTGACAGGAGTGTTTTGGTCAGCACATATAACACCTATCCTGCAGCAGCAGCACTGGCTCCTGATTAGTTCCCATCTATTGTCAATTCAACTTGTTGGCACTTTACTTGAAAGCCCTAAATGTTCCCAGAAGCTCATACCTTTGGAACGGCCTCTTCCACCATGATCCTCCCCATCTCCTCTGATCTTCAACATTTATTGAAGGTCCCTGGTCCATGAACTGTCCACCTTGTGTCAACAAGGGCAAGGACCTTCTTTGTAGTGGCCCCCGTACTGTAGAACCCGCTGCCCGAAGGGGTGCATGCCTTGCGGGACTTCCCTGGGTTCCACAGGGCATGCAAGGCTGCTCTTTTTCGGGCGGCCTTTGGGTAACTGTGATCCACCAGGCAGCTGGTATGCTTCAGCTGTGTCTTCACCATCCACACATCTACCATGCTTGAATGGACAGATTTGAATGGGGATAGATCTTTAATGTTTTATCTTTTTAAAGTTTATCTGTTGTATCTTTTGTATTGTTTTTATTGGGTGTATGTCATATGCTCTTAGCTGTCCCGAGTCCCATGTAGGGGAGTAGGATGTAAATTGGATAAATAAATAATGATTGACTTGGCACACTGAATTTTGTCTTGAAATCAACTAGCAGCTGACATATTTCTTTAAAGGGCTGATGAGATGTGATCCCAATAAAATGCATTGACCCATAACCTGGCTGCAACATTTTCAACCAACTGAAGTTTCTGAACAGTCTTCAAGGATAGCCTCGTGAAGCAGTTTGGATTCCAGCTGGTTGAATATCTTATAGAGGGGGGTGTCATTCCTAACAATAAGCATTACCAAAATTTATTGCACTTTTAACTTACAAAACGTGGAATGTTGATAATGCAATGTACCTGTATACATGGTTTTCAATTTAAGGTACTGTGCTTATGTTGCACCTGACGTTTCTTAGTGATGTATCGGATATGTTATTTGTCTTAAAATTTAATAAAATTATATTTTAAAAAAAGATAGCCTCATGTAGAATGTGTTTCAGCAATGTCACTTGGATGCGATGAGACCTTGCATAACTTGTGGCTGAATCCCACTTTTCAGCGACAGGTTACAGCTGGTGTACCAAGTGCAGCTGCTTAAAGGTACTAGGTGCTGAAGATGAGCTGTGTGCCCATTTATAGACAGAGGTAAATAGCACTCGCAAGCTGTGAACCTGGTCCTTTAGGGGAGTGCAATAGCATGCAAAAAAGGCTGACTCCTTATATCTTGGCAAGCTACATGGGTCAAGCAACCAACAGTACTTCAGACTTGTCTGTATTAAGCTTCAGTTAACTAGAGCTCAGCATGTGCTTTATCACCTGTTGATACCTATCCAGGCCATTGTGTCCATATATTGGCATCACGTTATGCCACATCTCAGGATTGCCTTTTCCAGCAGTTTCACATATATGATAACCAGCAGTGGTACAAGTGAAAAGGAATCAAGTCCCTCCACGAACATCTTCTGGAACCCATCAGCCAGACTTTAATGGAGACTCCAGAGCATGGTGCTCTGATAACCAGTCACCTGGTCCCGAAGCATACGTTGACTGAAATATCAAGTTCAAGTTAGCCTTTATTGACATAAATTGTCGATAGAGATTATACAGTTTAAGAGCAGATTAAAAACACACCTATAAAAATATTATGTCTCTAGATTGTACAATTTAGGAGCAGATTAAAACACACTTATGAAAACACTATGTCTCTGGAATACTTTGGCACAGCTTTAAAGCGGAGTGGAGAAACTTGGCCACCTCAGTGATTTCAGAACAGAAGTCATTTAGAAGTCGATGTACCTTAAGTGAATCAGGGCAATCCATCATGCTACTTAAAGTAGAATGTAAATATATATACCTTAGATACACATACAGGTGACGATGCAGAAGGACATGAGCAATTAACTCAACAACATATTATTATTATTATTAGTAGTAGTAGTAGTAGTAGTAGTAGTAGTAGTAGTAGTAGTAGTAGTATTATTATTATTATTTGCAGGGGCAGTATCTGGCTGAGTGAGATATCTTGTTAAATCTGCAGTACCAAATGGCAGAAGGCATAGCATTGCATCTGGCCAGAGTAAACGCTCTGCGCTGTTGTGGGACTTGCAGGGAAGATAAATATGAGGCCATCTTCCCTGTAGTAAGGGGGATCTCAAAACTCAAAGGGGAGCAGGTTTTATTAGCTAAACTGTATAATTTCGGGCGCTCCATATCTAACATCCTGTTTTTAATCTGTTGGGATGCAGCAACAGAGGGCAGCAAAGACAGTGGTTGAGTTCAGACTGGCAGTTTGAAGCGGGAGCCAGTCAGGGCAAAAAAGCAAAACAGTTTGTTTTCCCGGTCACACTGCGCCGACTGATGCAGGAGCACACTGGGAAGAGGCACGCGGGTGCATTCAGACTGCTGGCCCGGAGGCACGGCTGTAAAAGGCTTTTCCCTGGTAATTCAGCTATGTGCACGTCCAGCCGATTTGGGGAGGATCCTGTTGCACCGGAACCACATTGGGCGGTAGAGCGGAGCACAGCCAATCATATTGCTGCTGCCTTATGCACAACGCGGGTTGCTCCCGGCTTTTCAGTTTGGCATTCACACTCCCCGGAAGCGGAATGAAGCAGGATAAATGGGCTCTCAGGGATTTTCTACCACTTTTACCAGGTATCTTTTAAACGCGGGAGCGAAACCGAACAGCACAGGTTGACTACGGGTGGGAAGAGCCAGGCAGACGTGCTTGTGTGAACACCCCCTTTAAACCACTTGTAAAATGTGGCCGAAACGTGGCTATAGCGGGGCAAACTGCCCGTCTGAACTCAGCCAGTGATTCTATAGAAAGACCCAATACTTTGATTTTTTTCTCAATGTATGCCGACCAATTTGACACATTGAGCTCAGAGAGCATGTGATATACGAGGCTCCCAGATTCAAAGTTATAGTGTAGATGTAGCCAGTATTTGAACATTATGAGCCATGCACAAGTTTCCATTAAAGACAAGCCAGTCTCTAGATTTATAACTGCATTTGAGACTGAAATTATGGGGAAGAGCCCCATAATACTTGCCCTCTTCTGTAGAAAATGTCCTGCCTTCCACAAGCTGAAATACCATCTGGAGGAACTACACGCGATTGGACACATACCACCATCTGCTTTCTCCTCGGGATGCGCGATAGTTTAAGGATGACTCTCCCCTTCCATTTCCCAGTTTCTAGGGGGTGGGAAAAACAGCTTGCTCTTTGACAGTGGACAGAAGAAATCCACCCAGAGCAGTGAAATAATATGTGAGAGGTTTTGTCTCAGGATAGCCTGTGACAAAATCTCTGCTAGTTTAAGGGGTTAATGTGCATTTGCAGAAAAAGTATTATTTCAAAAAAAAAGGTTACTGTGAATGCCCAATGATTGCTGACAATATCAGATAGTTTCTGTGAATCTCTGAAAACTCAAGAGATCCGCTAGGGAATGCTGCTAGTCACCTAAGTATGATTGTCAGCAATCACTTAGGGAGAAACACATATTTATTTCAGGGCATTCACGGCAAAGATTCATTGGAGATTGTCAAAACATTCACACATAATATTTCATCAAGTTTGGGATGTTCACTGTAACATATCTATTCCCTGGCAAAATAACTCCAGTACATTTTAGAAGTTGTAACAGAAAATAAATGTTTAAGGTACTGAACAATAAGGCCAAAGGGTTGTTACATGGAGAGATTACAGGAAGGGAATGAAGAAGAAAGATTGTGACACCGGGGGGGGGGGATAGGACAATGAACAGCTATTGCCTCAGCTACTACAAATGTCTTCGCTGTCCCATAAAGAAGAAGAGGAGATTGGATTTATACCCCACTCTTCACTACTCAAGGGAGTCTCAGAGCGGCTTACAAACTCCTTTCCCTTCCCCTCCCCACAACAGACACCCTGTGAGGTAGGTGGGGCTGAGAGAGCTCTGACAGAAACTGCCATTTTTCAAGAACAGCTCTTGTCAGAACTATGGCTTGCCCAAGGTCATCCAGCAGCTGCAAGTGGAGAAGTGGGGAATCAAACCCGGTTCTCCCAGATTAGAGTCCACGCACTTAACCACTACACCAAACTGGCTGTTGTTTCCTACTTTGTAGCTCACTTTAGATATACAGCAACAAATATCCTTTTTCATGGTTCATTTCTGACATCTAATGTTAACACTTCAATGTTGGGATCAGGCTCTTCACACCAGTCTCACAGTGGGATCCAAAGGGGCAGGGACAGGCCCATAGCCAGGATTTTTTAAGTCAGGGGGCATTTAAATTTCTTAAGGGGCACTAGCTAATCGCCACGTGCCCGCTGAGCCTGGCGTCTAGCACCATGCCAAGCAGCAACCCAGCAGAACTGAGGGAAGGGAGCAGGAAAGAGAAGGGACAGTGGCACACAGGGCAGCCATGCCAGCAGTACCTGGCACAGCCCTGAGCTACTCTGCAGCTTTTGCCACCCAATCCTCTACCAAGATGCCAATGCCACCTCATCATGGCCCCTTGGGGCCCAGCTCCTTCCCTGCACCCACCGTCACTTGGGGGCCCTGGGCTGGATGGGAAGTTGTGGGGCCTTGCCAGTAAATCAGGGGGGCTAGCCCCGAGATGCCCTACTGTAGCTACAGGCCTGGGCAGGGATGGCACTGAAGACCCAATCTTACCCAAGGTGGGAATCTTCTACACTGAGGTCATGAATGCTGTGCACAGATGGTCATTCCTGGGTTGCTGGGCATCACAGGAACAGTAATTCCAACTGAGTACACCACTATTTCAAAAGCATCATTTATGGCAGACTCCTAACTAGATGAGGACTGTTTCCGGGGGGGGGGTATAATAACTCAGTGTGTGGGGGGAATAACTCAAAGACTATCCCGTTGAATTTCACCTAAAGCAATGATACACACTGAGTGACTTGGCAACTGCACGTGGCTCCACTGGGCACTGTTCCCCAATAAAGTAGAGTCCAGTGGGACCTTTAAGACCAGCAAAGGTTTATTCAAGGGATGAGCTTTTGTGTGCAAGGCACACTTTTTCAAATAAATTGGAATGGTGTGTAAGGTTCAGACTTACAGACACGGAACTTTCCCACCCAGCCATCAGATTAGATCATGAGTAATGATCTTCTGAATGCATGCAAAGTTCAATAAGGGTTATTTAAGTCTTTTCACTTTGGCTGTGCATTGATCACATCCTAGAAAGCATTCAGCTCTCAGACAGACCTGAGTGCAGGACAGGACAGGACAGGAAAATTCAAACCTAGAGGTTCACACCTTACACACACCATTCCAATGTATTTGAAAAAAGTGTGCCTTGCACACGAAAGCTCATACCTGGAATAAACTTTTGTTGGTCTTAAAGGAGCCACAGGACTCTAAATTTGTTCTGCTGCTTCCGACCAACACGGCTGACTACCTGGACCCATCCCCTCATGCTGAGAAGAAAGCCAGAAGGACAGGGGAGCTTTTGCCCTCACTCCAGCACACAATCGTTTGCTACAGTTCCCCACAGGTAGGGAGAAAAAACCCTCCTTGATTAGAAGTATCAGGGTAATGTCAAAGGTTACAGTTACACATTAAATATGAATTCCTGTGTGTTTGCTTGGGTGGCACACAGCTCATCACATAGCCCTGTGCAGGACTATTTTGGGGCAGGAACGCACAGGAACAAAGTTCTGGCTGCCTCCTGAGTTGGCCACACCCAGCAGGAACTCATTAGCATAACAGGCCACACCCAACAGCAGAAACTCATTAGGATTGGCTACATTAGGGGTGCGTGGCCTAACATGCAAAGCAGTTCCTACTCCAAAAAAAGCCCTGGGTTTTGACAACAAACAAGGTCAACAGAATACGAAGCAAAAGGTAGGTGTGGCTGGATGACCACACTTCTGGTAACATGGGGGTGTGGCCTAATGTGCTAATGAGTTTCTGCTGTTGGGTGTGGCCTATTATGCTAATGACTTCCTGCTGGGCTTTTACTACAAAAAAAGCCCTGGCCCCGTGCTATTTGGGCTGACTGTAATCATGAACGTGGTTCTTCTTGAGCCACAGAGCGAGTACCAGTGGTCTAAAGCAACTTTCCGTGCAAATGGGGGAGGGGGGTTCTTACTTAGGCAAGATCCCAAGGAAAATGAAAAAGGAGTTAAGATAATGGACGAGGAATCTCAACGTTATCTCGAAGACATTTCGGATCGCAGTAATACCCACTGCCATTACCGTATCAATACTGACGAGTGACTCCCCCTGCCCTTGAACTGGACAAACCGAGGTCAATCAGCAGAGAGCTTAGATCACCCAAAGCCAGATCGGGTATCCTGTGAATTCCATTCCCTAGACCGAGCGTGTACCAGGCACTGAGGAGTGAGGAGAGGGGGAAGAATGAAGGAGCAAAGGAGGCCAGAAGAACCTTTTTTCCTCTCCCAATCGCCTGTGCCAGCATACCTCTGGAGCAACATCACACAAGTTAGCAAGAGGACAAGGAAACGATGAGGCCAAGGAAAGGGAAAGAAGACTCCAAAGATTCCTCAAAGTGATTGCCTCGCTTTGTGTGCGCTTACCAGGAATGTGTGCTCTGTGCCAAAGGAATACAGAACATGAACACATTTTTAATTATTGAGGACCCACCCAGGCCTTAGACATGCCTAGGATAGGGTTGCCAGGTCTGGGCTGGAAAATACCTAGAGACTTTGGGGGTGGATCCAGGAGAAGGTGGGGTTTGGGGAGGGGAGGGGCCTCAGCAGGGTACAATGCCCTAGAGTCCACCCTTCAAAGCAGCCATTTTCTCCAGGGGAACTGAAATCTGTCAGCTGGGGATCAGCTGTAAAAGCAGGAGATCCCCAGGCCCCACCTGGAGGCTGGCACCCCTAGCCTAGGACCAGCATTGTGCAGATGACATCTTGAGTAATGCATGCACGTGCCATTCACCTGACTCAACTCTCATAAAGCATCATGAACAAGACAGCACAGAGCGATCTCCCACCACCCAGTCCCTGTCCCCAAGAAGTAAAGGACTTTACCTCGAATTCCAAATTCCACACCAGGCTTCAGCCAAATAAACATTTAAAAATAAGATTTAAGAACAGGGTTTTTAAAAATATATATATTTGTAGTTTTTTTGGTGACTACAGAAGAACACAGGATAGCAGTAGTTAAGGATTCTGTTTGCCCATGATGGTTTCAGTGGAGCACAATACAGTAATGTGACGGTTTAAAAGAGCTGCGGAAACAAAGAGATTTGAGCTAAAGCCATTATTGTTTCTTCCAGTGTCACCTTAGAAAGGTTGCCTCTTATCAGACGGGCTCTCCTTCCTAATTCCTCCCTCCCTTTGTTTGTACATCGCTCTGTAGTGTTAATTTACATGCAGATCAAGCATTTACTTCCTGTTGGCTCAGATAAGTCAGTCCAACAATGCAACTGAATTTCTTTCTAAGACTAATAACAAATTGTCCACTTAAACAATAAGCATTTTTAAATAAAAGGGTAATGATGATAGTGTTTATAGTGTGATATGTTATGCAAATGCTTCTTCAGCAAAGCTTGAATTGAACAAAAGGATCGTTGGGCAGGAGTCTAAAGGGAGTGAGTGAACAATGGATTTCATTAAGGGGATATGAGAACATAACAGTCAGTTAGCAAACATTAGGCTAGAAAGTCTACAGGATGGCCCCAAGTCACATAACCCAGTCTGACTGCGGACGTTAAACACATCTGGCCCCATAAACTGCTTTGGATAGAAGGAACAGAGCGTTCTGAAAACCACAAGGCCAAATACCTGAGACGATATCATTCATTCATTCATTCATTCATTCATTCATTCATTCATTCATTCATTAAGTGAGCCAGCATAGTGCCGTGGTTATAGGATCTGGGAGACCTAGGTTCAAATCCTCACTCTGCCACGGAAGCTTGCTGGATGACCTTGGACCACTCACTCCCAGCCTAACCTACCTCACAGGGTTGTTGTAAGGATAAAATGGAGAGCATTGTAAGTCACTGTTAAGTCCCCACGGGGGAGAAAGACATGGTACAAATGGGAGTAAAATAAAATAAAATAATTTACATGTTACAGCACTTTCAGGTATTTGGTGTACCCTATAAGGTAGGTCAGTATTAAACCCGCATGTAGAAGGTGGGACTGATGATGGATGAGAGAAGCTTGCCAAAAGCCACCAAGAATGGTCATAGCAAAGGCAAGATTCGAACTGGAGACTTCCTGATCTTTCACTCTGTTTCACTGCCATTATGCTCCACCAGTTCCTGAAATAAAAGCAAAAACTATTTCCCAAATGCCTAAAACTGAAGTTTCGTTCAGGCCTTTTCTGCAAGTCATTGTAAATGCTGTCACAGCTACAATCATTGGTCGAATCTGCATTTGTCTTTCCCACCAGTGTCCCAGCTTTCTTGACTCCGTCTTTCAAAAAAGCTGTCTACATTTGCTTTTGTTTTCACACTTTGACAGTGCTAGCATACTTTTGCATGTCTGCATATGTTTATCACCCTCTCGTGGCGGCTCCACTGCCATCGCGCCTCCACACCGCTTTAAACGAATCTTCTCCAAACGACTCTTCATAGAGAAAGACGCCGTCACAGCAGCACAGAACTGATTTAAAAATACAAATGCAGATTCGACCATTGACTTCTCTGCCAAGAACAGGCCCGTGCCGGTTGGCACGGGGCATCGTGTTGTGGCAGCAGGACACAAACAGAAAAAGGACTTTGGCACAGTTGCCCTGGCAACACGCTTCCTTCTCCCCCATCACAATTCCAAAGCAGCAAAATGTGTACAAAAAAAGAGGCAAGCCTCTTGGGTTCGATCCAGAAGAACATTTCCTCAGGCACCGGAATTTCCATCCATGGAGCATGACTTTCTCAGCTATCCATCGCTCTCAGTAGCCTCAAATGCCCCTCCCCCCCCAGTCATTCCTGGTAGAGAGAGAATTTGCCAGTCGAAATGCTGCACTGGATCCAACCCCTTCCTCCACAAATTTCTCAGATGGAGAACAAATTGTGATCCTAGGATCCCAGCCACAAAGAGCTTACATATCACCAACAGAACCGGCGCCATCTCTGCCCAACGTTTTCTTTTAAATCCAAGAACATCCACAAGAGGTGTGACACCGGAACTCCCCCTCCAGAGCCTGTCCAGAGAACATCATCACCTACTCCCACTGTGGCTTTTTTCCTCAGTCTCTGCACAGAATTCTTATTTGCCTTGATTTTGACACTTTGAAGTTCCATCGAAGTGAACGGCAGGCTGATCCTTAGATGGACAGACCGCCTTTCCCCCTCCATACAATGCTTACAATAAAATAATTCATAACATCCACAACTTAATCATTTATAACAGCTTCTTGCAGTATTTTCATTTTTTTAAAAAGCCTCTTCCAGAATCACACGGGTCGAGAAGGCCATTCCAAATCTCCAAACCAAATATTGTGCCAAATGCAGCTCGTTTCGTACTGCCCTGTCACTTCTAGCTTTACAGGTTCTGAATGAGGGGGTTGCGACCATATCAAGGAGGGGGGTTGTTGTTTGACAACTGAATAATCTCCGTCAGAAAGTTTCCTTGCGTAAAATAGCTTTCTTTTAGCACTTTCTTGCCTAGTCCCCAGAGTGTTTCATTATACTATTTTCATTTCTATATGGAATGGTTCTTGGTTTTGGAGGGGTTTTTTTGGGGGGTTGGCTATAATATATAAATGAAACCAGGGTCTTTATGTCTGCTCTGCTTATTAACACTCGCCTTGCCTGTCATTGACAGGAACACAAGCAGATTCCCCTCTGTATGAAAACCTGTCCATCTATTTTCCTGTCATATTGATGGAGGTATAAGGCTAGAATGAAAGGTCTCTTGACCTGAAAGGCTATTCTGCTTGGCTGTCAGTTACAAGCGGCATTGGCAGCTTGTGCGTCTTGTCAAGTGCACACACGAGGCTCAGGTGAAAGATCCACTGTTAAAATTCGGGCTCCATTCTCGAACAAGCATTTTTAGTCACCGCACAGCAAGTCTTTACCAATTGAAAAGGAGCTTTTACCAATTGAAAAGAAGTTTCTTCATTTTGTTGCCGAAGGCTTTCACGGCCGGAGTTCATTAGTTGTTGTAGATTTTCCAGGCTGTATGGCCATGGTCTTGGCATTGTTTCATCAGCAGCTGTGACTGGCATGCTCAGAGGTATAACAAGAAAGATGGACCTCTGCTCCATATGTGCCCCTCTCTGTGCCAATGTGAGAAGAAAAATGGTAGGAAGGTAATATCATGATTCTACTCAGGAAAGTGGGGTAGGGCTGAGTCATTATCTTGTAGGAGTTTCCCAGGCTGTGACATGCTAATGGAGGAGCTTTCCTGAGGATGTTCTTTTGCATACGGATTGGCTGTTGAAATTCTAATCTTATCTGTAGTGTTGTTGTCAGATGTAGAGCATTTTGTAGAGCATGATTCTCACACGCAATCTTTACAGCATTTCAATGTTGTACTTTGTTTATAAATATTGCAGATGGATAAAGCAGCTTTGTTAATAAACAAACAATGCTGAAACATGCTTCCCTTTTATGGGAACGGCAGGAAACCCCAAATGGCGTGAACAAATCAAGAATCATGGATTCAATGTGCACAAGCAAGACACAAAAGCATAAGTTGAACTAGCAGAGATGAGACTAAGAGTGCAGTCAGGCGGGCAGGTTGTCATAGCAGTATATCAGCTTTAATAAGCCACTTGAGTTTGGGATGCTTTGTGTTGAGCACATAGCAGCCACTAAGCTGGCATCATAGTGCTGTGGGCCTGTGGTTGGTCGTTCACATTGGCAGCACATGCAACCATGGACCCATAGCTGAATTGATTGTTTTCTAAGTCCTGGTGCACATGCGCAGAAGTGGACAAGTGCAGACACACTTCCATCAGGAAGTTCAGTCAGCCCCCCATATAGTTCCAAGAACTCCTTTGCCCTGACACATCCGCATGGCCCCCCTAGATATGGTCCCACTGTCTGGAATGGCCAATTGCAGTCCCTTCCCCATTCAGCAGAGCAGTCCGTGGCCAGGGAATTGGATGATAAGAATTCTGTGCTTCTCCCGTTTGGCATTAAAGTTTGCCTGTAGCACCTCTAGGTTCCCCCGTCCCTGCTTTCTTACCCAAACACCGGGCTTTGCATGCACGTGTGTGCTTCCATGCAGGAGCACAACAGGTAGCCCGATGGGGGGCACTGAAACGAATCTTGGAGTGAGGTTAGAGAAAGGGGGGGGGCACACCAGAAATGGAGAGGAACTATCACACTGCTCATACATTTCTATGGCATGCTCTGGCAATCAAATGCCTGGAAACCCACCATGGAACAGCCTTGCCAAGGAAGCCACCGGAATTTGCCAGTGGGTATTTAATCTGTGTGGGAGTCATTTTAGCACAAGGTAGGGATGACTGGGGCATGGGAGCCAGGTGTGTGCATTTGATCACGCCCATTTGATCCAGAGGGGAGGGATGGCTATGTCGGGCCAAACCGCTTGTGTGATCACACCCTAAATTTTGTCTTGTATTTTTCAGACAGCGATCACCTATGCTACAAGGCAAGTTCTTATGCAACTAATGCCTCAGCTATACCTTCCAAGTAGAAATGCTCACCAGTTGTAAACACAGACATGGTTTTTTGATGGTTAGTTCAGTAGTTTGTCAATCTATTTGCAGGAGTTTCACAGGTTGCTTCACAAGTACTTGTGGGCACTCAATGAAATTGCTGAGCAGTTGGGTTAGAATAGATAAAAGGAAGTACTTCTTCACCCAAAGACATGGAATTCACAGGAGGTGGTGGCGGCTACAAGCATGGACGGCTTCAAGATGGCAATTGGATAAACATATGGAACAGAGGTCCATCAGTGGCTATTAGACACAAGGTATAGATAGGAACTCTCAGTCTGGGGCAGGTAATGCACTCTATTCTTGGTGCTGGGGGGGGCAGCAGTGGGAGGGCTTCTGGTGTCCTGGCCCCACTGATGGACCTCCTGATGGCACCTGGTATTTTTGGCCGCTGTGTGACAGAGTGTTGGACTAGATGGGCCACTGGCCTGATCCAACATTGGCTTCTCTTATGTTCCTACGTTCTTATTCCTTACTAACCATGTAATGTAGTGCAACTGGCTTTCAGTACATAACAGGTTTCTCGCACAGCCCAACTGAGGTCTTGCCACCCTTGCAGCATAATTGCTCTGTGCAGCAGGTGATGGTTAGATGATTAGATCACTCACAAATTATATAAATCACTCATCAGTAAAACCCTACCCTTTGGTATTCGACTAAGTAGCCCTGATTGATGCTAATGGTTACCACTCAGTTCAAACCAGTAGCAACCTTGTGCACGCACAGTTTTAGGAAAACCAGATGCAAACCGGTTCAGCAGGAATTCATGGACAAAGTGGTCAGCTCACTTATGATTGCCACTTTTGAACCCAGAAAGTTCAGCCATCAAGCCAAATTCACAGCACGCTGGCCCTTAGGGGCGCCAAAAGCCCCCCAACCCCTGCCAAGAGCCCCGCCAACCCCCCACCCCTTCCCTGGCTTGCCAGTGTGCCCCGCAGCTGCAGGGCATGCCGGCAAGCCGGTGCTCAGACGGAAGGGATGGGGGTTTAAACCCCCGCCCCTTCCCTGGCTTACCGGCATGCCCCGGCAGCAGGCAAGAGGGGGAAGGAGGAGGAAGAGGGGAGCCCTCGCTTGCCCTGGGGAGCCCCGGCGGCGGAGAACCTCGTAATTGGCTGCACGCCGGGGGGTGCCAGAAGGTAGCCCTGCCTAGGGTGCAAAAAACCCTCGAGCAGGCCCTGACCCCTACTTCCAAGACAACTACGGCATTTCCTCCAACTCGATTGCTGCCATGTAAAGGTAATATGTATTTATTTATTTATTTATTTGATTTATACCCCACCCTCCCCATTAAAACAGGCTCAGGGCGGCTTACGTAAACATTAAAATACATAAACAAAACAATTATACAACCAGTTCATAAAGTGCTAGTAAAATATCCAACATTGCATAGCGATGGCGGAGCATTGTGACATATCGGTCATAATGAAATATAGTCAGTATTGCTGTTAGAGCTGTTACCTCAGCCCCTGTGTGCTGGCAGAGCACAGGCTGCCAACGGTGGTTTCAGGGGACAGGGTCTTGGCTAGTTTTCAGTTATTAGGTTATTAGGTGGCTACTTGGTTGAAAGCTCTGTCTTACAGGCCCTGTGGAACTGTAGAAGGTCCCATAGGGCCCTAATGGCTTCTGGGAGCTCATTACACCAGTACAGCACCACCACTGAGAAGGCCCTGGCCCTGGTCATAGCCAGACTGGAGTCTTTGGGACCAGGGAGGGCTAGATGATGTTGAGACCCTGAACACAGTGCTCTCTGGGGAACATGTGGAGAAAGGCAGTCCCTCGGGTACGTAGGCCCCTGACCATGAAGGGCTTTAAAGGTAAGAACCAGCACCTTGAAGCAAACTCGGTATGCTATAGGCAGCCAGTGCAGGCTGGATATGCTCCCACACAGGAAGGCCCAATAGATGCCTGGCTGCAGCATTCTGCACTAGCTGTAGCTTCCCGATTTGGGACAACGGCAGCCCCATGTAGAGAGCATTACGGTAGTGAGGTGCAAAAAAACAAGGTGCAAGAAAAGGTAGTTTGAGGGAAGAAGTGTAGTTGGGATAGAGAACACCTTACTCTCCCCAATTGCACATTTTCTCCTGCAGTCTTTTTCCTCTTGATTGCTTTCACCCTATTCCCCATCCGTTGTCTGCTCCAAGCCCCCAAAATAAGCTTAGCAAGAGGAGATAAAGGATGGAACTCACACAAACATGCCAGTATTCCACAGCATGTGCTCAGCCATCATACACACACCCGTAACTGATACTTTGCTTTTAAGGTCGCTTTATATGTATTGTAAACAGCTTTGGGCACTTCATGTGGAAACTGAGGAAGATACACTTCAAAAACATGGAAACCATCATTACCAGGCAAACACATGCTTAAGGAATATGCATTTGCCAAGTTCACACGCCAGCTCTACCTGACAGAAGTTTCAAAAGCAATTTTGATATGGCAAAGGGACAGCCATTCAAATGGGGGTCATACCCCTTGGTATATTAAAGACAAGGTATTTTTAAAAAAATCCAGATAATTTAACGATAAATAGTTTTAGCAGTACAAGCCTGCCAATTGTTATTTATTCTGGGGTTCTTTCATGTTCAAGAAATCCATATTTGTGCTTCTTTAAGTTCTTTTCCTAAAAAAAAAAGACCTGTGTGACTTTTATCGCTTATGGTTTTAATGATTTTAATGTGATTTCATGCAACGAGTCTTGGACTCAGTTTCTGGGGAAGGCAGAATAAAAATTTCAGGATAAATAAATAAATAAAATTGAACTGAGTCGATATCTACTATATTCTAGTTGCTGTTTTCATCCACTGAAAGAGTGTGGGAGAGCCAGCAGGGTTGGGAGGTTGTCCCAGTAAGCCTCCCCCTCATTCACCTTTCTTCATAGGACAGGCTCTCCAGTCCGGTGATCATGTGGGTTGCCCCTTCCTGCACTTTCCTCAGCTTTTCAACAATAGCCCTTACCCTGTCCTGATGATCCTTAGCCGGGAATTCAGTTTTTTCTCTTTTTTAACTGCTGCCACACACTGAGTTGGCGTTTCCAGCAAGCTACTCATCACAAACTGGAAGGTGCTTTTTTCCTTCATCTGCCACAACCAGTTCAAATCCTATCAGTGTATGTGAAATTAGGACTGTTGTCCCAAAGTGCATTGCTTTGTTCATATCTACACTGAATTGTTACTTAAACTGGATTTCATCTCCCATTCTCTTTGCCCATTCCTCAAGATCTCACTGCCATGAGATTGTCCATCCTCACCTAACTCCAGATAGGTTAGCTAAAATGCATAAAAACTTGAGTAACAGATTCTGGAAATATGTGGTGGACATGTAAAAAGGTTCATAAATACTAAATTGAAGTACATATTCTCTTACAATCAATGTTGAATATTACAATAGCTTTTAAACCAAAAATATTCTTGTTAAACTGTCTAACAGATTACTTAGATAAGAACCATAGATATTTTATTTTACATGTTATAACAGCAGCAAGAATCTTATTCGTAACATGGAGGACATTGAAAATCCCAACGCTTAATGAGTTGATAATGAAGATTATGGAATGTGCTGAAATGGACAGATTGACAAATATACTAAAAGGAAAAATGGAAGAAGAATTTATGGGACCATGGAGGGTGTTTTATGACTGATTAAAACATAAGTACTAAGAAACTAAGACTACATGCAGAACAATAAGAAAGATGGTTATAATAGCAGTGAAAGCTTCAGGAGAAGATTTGCATGCAGAATGTTAACTCGGAATTGTTTATATATAATTCTGTACTCTTTCTTTCCCCTTCTCTCACCTTTTCCCCTTTCTATATATAAACAAATAAAACTCTATTTAAAAAAAAACAGATTGCCCATCCTCTGTTATCCTCATCTTTGCTACCTTACTAATCACCACAATCCAATGAACAGATTGAACAACACTGGTCCCCCAGTACATATGCCTGAGTCAGGACTAGATTAGGGATTCTTGGGTGGACCTCATAAGGTCCTTGCACTGGATCAAACCCTTTCTGTATCCCAGATTATAACTGTTAACAATCAAATGCCTCATTTTCAGTGGGATCATTAGCAAAGTTATCAAGGTTTAGGTAAGTGGTATACAGACATATGTGAACTAGCCCTAAATCCAGCCTAAACTCAAAAGAACCTCCTCATAATCCTGCAAACACTGTATGCCAGAATGCACAACAAAGGCAATATCATACCAGAGATCAAATTCTAAGAGCGACTTCAACAATGCCCTTGAAGATTGGTGAGCAGAGCATAAGGATCCTAAAAGATGTTCCATATGAAATTCGGATGAAAAGGAAAGCATATAAAGGACTGACCCTGTTCTTGCAAAAATATCAAATTAGCTACAAATGGTGGATCCCAGAAGGATTGGTTTTTAAATTTAAGGATAAAAGAGAGAAGATTGACTCCATCTTCAAAGCTCAAGAATTTTTGAAGAGGCACGCCAGCTCAGAGGAAGATGCAGAACTCGCCAAATGGACAATGTTAAGCAGTGAAGAGGACAGTGGCCCGGAGGGAGGAGACGAAGAATCAGAGGACGGAAGAGCAATGAGGGGCCCAACATATAATCTGAGAGACTTGAAAGGGAGAAAACCCAAAACATAAACATTTGCTCGTGAAGTGTAAAGATGGACTATATCAATAACTAACTCCAAAGGACTTTACTAATCTAACTAACAGGTTTATTTTTGAATTACAGTAAATTGAACGAAGATCAGTCAACCACGGAAGAATCCAAGAACTTTATATATACTAACAAAAAGATTAATATACTAATAGTGACTTCACTCACCTCTTTTCTTGGTCCCTCTATATACCTTCCCTCTTTCTGTATTAAAAGCAATAAAATTCTCTCCTTTTTAGGAGAGTTTTACAAAAAAAAAAAAGAATGCACAACAAAGGCAATATCGGGGTTGAGAAAAGTAGGGTGTTTGGCTGGAAGAAACTACAACAAATTCTTCTTTGGGAGGGAGATGGTTTCTAATTTCTTACTCTTGCTGTTTCACCAGGAAAATCTGCATTTCAAGATATTTTTCCCCTTGTACAAACAGAACGTGTGGTTAGTTCTACACCATTCTGTGTCCTGCAAAATCGATGTCCTTGTCTATATTCACAGCGTATCAATAAATCAGCATATGCATATTTGTGAACAATGTAAATAAATTATAAATTGTTCATAGAACATTTGTAAACAATTTAAATGAATTTACAAAACTAACAATGCAAAGCAGAAACTGAAGCCAAGGACAAAAATATAAACCAATCCAGAGAGAAGAATAGGGGACTTTTGCTCATTCCTACATTTCTTCAACGGCAGATTGAAAACCCAGATTATAAGGGTGCCAGAGAAATGTTTGAAAAATGAAAAAAGGTTTCCAGGGCTGCAAGACCATTATATAAAGTGCAATGGAGTTGTTGTGTAATGAAACAAGGGACATCCATTATGTGGGAAGTGTCATATCCTAGAATGAGACAATTCTCTAATAAAAAGGAGCCGTCTGGCAACCATAGATGTACTGTTGGCAAAGTGCGCTAAGAAAGAAGCTTGAATTCTTACTGACTGCCGCTGAGTAAGTATGACAACAACCCAAAGAGGTTTTATTCTGTTCTGTAAAATCCAGGCAAAACCACGCTCTGTCAGTGATGCCCATTTTCCAGTGAGTTGGTTACTAGTTCCTTTTTAATACAGAAGTCCTTCCTGTGCGGAAGGCTGCTGACATCAACAGGATTACTGAATACATGGTAATGTTGTTATCACGTCTGAATGCTTGATTAAAGAGAGGATGTGAGCCTCAGGGCAAATCATACACAACAATAACCACAACTACCACCACCACCACAATAATAATCATGATCACAATAATAATAATCATCATCAGCTTCATCATCATCATCATCTCATCACCATCATCAAACGAACATCCAAAGAGCTTTGCTGGGTCAGACCAGTGGTCCACCTAGCCTAGCATCCGTTTTCACACAGTGGCCACCCAGTTGTCCTGTGGGCCCAACAAGCCGGGCAGAGAGACCAAAGCCTTCCCATGATGTTGCCTCCTGGCACTGGCGTACAGAGCTTTGCTGCATCTGAATATAGAGGTTCCCTTTAGTCATGATGGGTAGTAGCCACTTAAAGACATCTATGCTTGTGGTCATCGTCATCACATCCACTGGCAGTGAATTCTACAATTTAGTTATGCGCTGAGTACTTCCTTTTCACTACCCTGAGCCTACTGCACATCAACTTCATTGAGTGCTTGTGAGTTCCTGGGATAAGGAAGACAGAGAAAAAGCTGACGCCATCCCCTTCTCTTTGATGCATTTCTTTTCTTCATATAGCAAAACAATCGTACCAAAGGGATAAGGACTGCAGACTACACTACTGTGTACTATCAGTTGTTGTAAGTATGCTCCTATTATGCCATTTTCCCATCATTTAACATATCATGTTATATGCTTGCACTTGGTTTCAGGTTTGTTTTCAGCTCTGTTTCATATTTCTGCAGACCAGACCTTATTTGCACTGTTTACCGGATGTCCCTCCCAACCTGTTGACTGTATTTGGCTTATACTATGTAAGCAACCTTGAGTCTCAGTGACAAAGGCAGACTATAAATAATGTAAATTTAAAGACATGAAATAAATATTTTGCTGTACCCATCTTGTGCTTTCACTTCCCCGCTTTCTATTAAACCCAAAGCATCTGCATAGAACACTATATACACTTTAGTTTCTGATTTTCAGCATTTTTTTCTGTTGCTTTCAGCAGACACAATTGACTAATTGGATCACTGGGCATAACATTTTGCCACTTAATCGACAGAGCAAGTCAAATGTTGGATGACTGGGAAGCATTGGGGGGGGGGGCGTTTGATAATCACAAGCAATAAGGGCATAGAAAACCTTCACAATAAACAATACTGCTACCACTGCTGACATTTTAAACAATGACAGGTACCATGATTAGATGCAACAGCCAGACAGTTAATAACTCAAATGTACAGTATGTATAAAAAAAAATAATCAGAAACCAGCCTGGATTAGATTGTATCTTGAGTCAGAAGTTTAGGATTTGAAAATCTGGCTGCATTTTACAGTTCCTCAGTAGTGAAATTGCTGAGCAGTTGGGTTAGAATGGATAAAAGGAAGTCCTTCTTCACCCAATGAGTGGAATGACACATGGAATTCACTGCCACAGGAGGTGGTGGCGGCTACAAGCATGGACGGCTTCAGGATGGCAATTGGATAAACATATGAAGTAGAGGTCCATCAGTGGCTATTAGCCACAGGGTATAGATGGGAACTCTCATGCTGGGGCAAGTGATACTCTGTATTCTTGGTGCTTGGGGGGGGGGGCAGCAGTGGCAGGGCTTTTAGTGTCCTGGCCCCACAGATGGATCCCTTGATGGCACCTGGTATTTTTGGCCACTGTGTGACAGAGTGCTGGACTAGATGGGCCATTGGCCTGATCCAGCATTGGCTTCTCTTATGTTATGATCTTGTCAACCATGTCAAGTCATAAGCACTAGGCAAGATGGATCCTTCATCTTTTCCTCAAATGTTTTCCAGCCGGGGAGAGAAATCAGAGGCCGGCAAGAAGGAGCAGGGCTTTTACTAGCATTACTCTCAACATTTTGGAACAAACTCCCCAAAACTTTTGTGGACAACAATGCAGGGTGGGGGGAACCTGTGTATTATCTATAGTATTTGTGTCTCTGTGACGGACGTAAAGATCTGGGACCAGCAGAGTGGAAACACGGAACACTGCTGAGTCACATGACTAAGTGAGGAGGGGGCCACAGTCTCCAATATATTAACTGTAATTTATTAACAATCCATGGTTTTAGTGTAACTGGATCTCCTAAGCAAATTTTGCAGTGGGTGTCCCACTATGGGTGCATGTCAGGGGGATGGCTGGTTAGGCCTCAAGGATTATGTTTGTTTCTGGAGGGTTTTTTGGTCATCTTCTGGGTGTGGAACAGCGGTCACTGGGGGTGTGGGGGAAGTATTTGTGAATGTCCTGCACTGTGCAGGGGGTTGGTCTAGATGACCCTGTAGGTCCCTTCCAACCCCATGATTCTATGATTCTGTGGCTCTCTGCTAGGATTGCAAGCTCTGGGTTGGGAAAATGCTGAAGATTTGGGGGTGGAGCTTGGGGAGAGGAGAGACCTCAGAGGGTTATAATGTCATACAGTCCTATCTTTATGAGTCACGCCAACATTCCCTGGACGGTTTTCTCCTCACCTTCTGTTGCCTCTCTCACTGTCAAGATCTGGTTGACAGAGAGGGACTATCTTGGTGTTACACTGGCTGAGGTCAGACTGGCAGTTTGAAGTGCGAGGGAGTCATGGGAAAAAGACTCAAGAAGGGTTGAGTATGGCTGGGGAATGCCTGACCGATGCTCCTGTGTGAACCAGCCCCTTTAATCCGCTTGCGAAACGTTTCTGAAACGGGCCTATCTCAGGCCAAACTGCCAGTCTGACCTCAGCCATTATTAATCAAATCAAATCAACCTTCCAACTACCTGTGAATCTCTCCGCAAACACGTTTGTCCTCTTCCTTAGCCTCATCCGTGAGAAGCCACAGCAAAATATGTTTTAACATCCGAGGCCTTTCATTCTTCCCAGTGCTCCTCCCCTCAAGAAACCACAAGGGGAAACGGGACTCTTCCTCCACACAAATGTAACTTTGTGACTGGGCCAACTGTCATACTGGTCCTCAGCCTTCAACTCAGGTTTATTTGCATGCCTAGCAACCAAAGAGACAACGCTGTTTGGAAACCATGGTGGGGACTGGTGTAACAGCTTCTGATGTCACAAAGGGACCGTTATTACCTCAGTAGCACAGACACAGGCTATAAGTGAATAAGCCTGAAGTCAAGGCCAGAGGGAGACAAGAGACCGAGGTAAGTATGTAGATCAGATAGCTGACAGGTTAAGGTTAAAAAGAAGATTGTTAAACCATCTCTATGTATCATCTGCTACTGAGATTTTTAATAGAGGCTAGATGGTCATCTGACGATTCTGTGAACTTAGGCAGACCATGGGAGGGAGGGCAGAAATGGTTGCCTCAGTGCTTAGTTCTTGTGGCCCTTTCTTACATGCCCAGGGAAATGCTGATCAACACTTTGAGGTCAGGAAACAATTTTGCTCCGGACCAGTTTGGCTGGAGATCCTGGAGATTTTCTGTCATCTTCTGGGTGTGGAACAATGGTCACTGGGGGTGTGGGAGGAAGGTATTTGTAAATTTCCTGCTATGTGCAGGAGGTTGGACAATGGAAAACCACATCTGAAATGTCTCTTGCCTTAAAAACGAGTCTAGCTCACCACCTAGTGGTGCATAAAGCTAAAAGAGCTAGAACTTCTGGCTGCCAGTTAGTTGACTGTGGCAAGAATCAGTGCCTTTACTCACTTCTGTTTCAACCTGTCGCTGCCCCATTTGTCCTTTATGAAGGCATCCTTTTGCTAACTCTGACTGACTACATAGCACCATCATATGGTTCTGTTTTGTACCTGACCCATGATCGGGTGTGATAATCCATGGGGCGATTCAAGGAGAAAAAAAGAGCTGCTAGGAGAAACAATTGAATGTTTACACAATCTATGCATTTGAGGGAAAATGACTCCCACTAGGGTTGCCAACCTCCAGGTGGCGGCTGGAGTTCTCCTGGGATTGCAGATGATCTCCAGGTGACGGAGATAAATTCATCTGGATAAAATGGCCACTCTGGAAGGTGGGCTCTGTGGCATTATACCCCACTGAAGCTCTTCCCTTTCCCAAACCCCACCCTTCTCAGGCTCCACCCCAAACATCTCCAGGTATTTCCCAACCTTGAGCTGGCAACCCTAATTTCCACTCACTGAAAATTATGTTTTTCTTATTCCTGCGTCGGGACTGAAGAATTTTCCACTCAGCCTTGATCAATACTAGCTTCTCACTGTTGTATAGCTTGTGATGTTTTCCGTTGAAATGTAAATGACCAAACACTCAATAAAGTAGCTTGTTAGAACCCAGGAAGAGCATTTAAGTAATCTCAATGCTATATCATGGCTATACCAAATATGATTAAATTGGCTTGACTCACTTACTGCCTAAGGCACAGATATCCATACACAAAGAAGTGAAAAAGGGACACATTGCACATACAATAAGCTAAGTACAAATGATTAAAACATAAGTTCGAAATCACTTACTTTGCATTAGTATGATTAATGGGGCAGGCCCATTGGTAAGACACTGCAGCAAGCCTGAGAAATGGCACAATTACTTCTTTTGAATAGGGAAAGTTTAAAGACTGGTTACTAAAGGGCAGTGGGTGCCATTTGGCGGTTAATTAGCACTTCTAGTGAACCGCACCATTAAACACTGTAAACATAATTCCCAACCTGATCACTTTCTGACATCCCTATTGGTATGAAGTAAATTACAAGGAATGGCAATATTGATTGCCCTCTGTTAATTAAAAACTGGCAATCACTGCTGAAATTGAAAAGGTAATTTAGTGGCCACTTACACCGACTTCAACAGGACAATATACCCATAAGAGCTGCCTGGTTTGTTTTGTTCCACCTTAACCACACAACAGAACCGCCCAGTGAAACCAAATCAACAAAAGACCCATTGCTATATAAGACAGTATGGAGAAAAGCTAAAACAAATATGAAAGGGGGGGGAATAAGCTCAAATTTACTCATAAAAGGTCAAATTTGTAATTTCCTGTTGTTGTTTTTTTTGTTCAGCCTTGCAAATTATGGCTGTATGCAACAAGGTAATTCCTGAAGGCCTATCAACCTTGATTAGCTATGAAAGCTAAATAACACTTGTATGATTAGAAATAATATTCCTCACTTAGAACCAGACCCTAGACATAAATAACAGAGGATATCTATCTCCACGGTTTTCTTTTTTCTTTCTTTTTTCTTTTCTTTTGGTGAGTTTCAAGGCTCTGCTTGGAAATAGCTAGAAAGGAATATGGTCACCATGTGTGTGCGCACGCATGTGTGTTCCCCCCAAAAATGTATACATTTTCCCCCCTAATTTTAATTTAATTCTGTTCCAAAATTTTATACATTTGTCCCAAGTCCCCCCTCCATTGATTTCCATATTGGAACCAAAGACTTACAATCAGTTATATACATGATGTATAAATTTGGAAATCTAATGTTTCCCAAAATACATGGAAAAGTTAAGACAAATTTACATGTACTTGGTGTTTTTGAACACCAACAGAACTGATGCCTCATTACCAACAGTGATTCCTGCTCTCAGCCACTTAAAGGCATTTTTACTCAATGAGATGTAGCTGTTTATTGCATTTAAAAGCCTTTTCATGCTATTAAAAAGATTACAGAAGCCTTTTTGAGACAGTGAACAAAGTGTGAGACAACACAGCAAACAAAAAGGTGTAGCCCATTGAAAGAAAAGCTCTTTTATACTGAACTTTCCCCTCCCACATTCTCTATTGCAGTTCCACACCAGAATCCAAGAAGCCTTTAAAATTATACAAATGGACCTCTATGGGTCCTCTCTGAACACTGTGTTCTAATTTGTTACTTCTTTTCGGCGCATAAATCAATATTTGTGGGGGGACGGGACAGCATGTACTTTCTAAAAGCATTTGGTGCAGCAATCATCTTTTACCTGGGTACACATATTAGGAAACAATCCCAAACAGTGACTTTCTAACATGTGCCCCAGAGGGAATGGAGTAGAACAGTCCTGCGATACTTTTCCCAACACAAACAATTCAAAGTTGTCTTTAGATGAAACAGATTGTTGCAATCCTTTACAACCTGGGTTCCATGCTGGGGACAGGATGAAAACCATCCCATGAGGTCATTTATGCCAGCCTAAAGACAAGGGGAGTGCATCTCAGTTGACTCTTCAAGACCTCTCAAGCAGCACTTGATGCCATCAAAATTAATCCTTCTAGACTGTGTGGCCACTAGAGTCAAGCATCAGCAACTCTGCCACTGCTTCAGGGACCACTTGGTTTAGATCCTTCAACAATGGCAACCTGATCAATTGCCTGCTCCTGTACTGCCACCAGTTTGTGGGAGGAAGCAGCGGACAAATTAATGCCTGTTGCTGGTGCTGGTGAAGTTGGTGGCCACTGCAGTGCTGGCTTGCATTGCTACTGGGGCCACTCACCTTGGCTTGTTCCAGGGCCACTCCTGTTGTTTGCCTAGAGTAGTGCCATCACGTGTGGTTTCTTTTTCGGTACCTCAAAGGCCCCCCTCAAGTACGCCTTAAAATATGGTATGGTGAAGCACTAGACATAGGAATCAATTCAGGTTATGGATTTATGAAGATTTGAATAATATAATACATTTCTATTTATGTCAAACAAAGGAAAATAAAAATAAGACAAATGTTACCACTAACTCTAATTTTAACTACTGGTCCGGTATACGCTCTATTTAGACAAAATAATCTCTCAAGCTCTGTTACATTTACATCCATCGCAAACCTTTTCCTTGGCTGGTCTCTCAGCCAAGCTTTACCAGGTACTATTTTCTTAAGCATTTTCTTTCACTGTTGTTTCTTCAATTACTCATTTGCTCAACTCTCTCTAAGTGGCTCTAACTGCCATACTCTTGACTTCCTGTCAACCATCTGTGCTACTAACCTCTAGCCCCGCAGCCTGTCACCTTTATATTCCAGACTTCCTCCTCCTTTGCTTAAATTTTCTCACAGAGTTTTTTTCCTCTTTAACTTTACAATTTGGTGTATGCACTAAAATCCCACTTTTGTTGCATGCCCCCCCCACACTTTTTATCTAAAGCCAAGGAGGCTGAGGGAGTACTGATCCTCTAGCTGGGGGCAGTGAAGGACTGCATGTGGGTGAATTAAATTGAAGCTCGATCCAGAAGAGATGGAGGCGTGATGGGTTGGGCATGAAGCCCATATGGGAACTGATACTGTAAATGGGATCCCACTGCCTGAAAATAAAAGGTAAGCCATTTGGCAGTGATCCTGGGTGCCTTGCTGCCCACAGAGAAGTAGAGAGAGTCTCCCCCTGCCCACATCACCCACCAGCTAGGTTAATTCACTAGTGGCAGCATTTCCTCCCTGCAAAAGGCCAATCTGATCATAGTCACACATACCCTAGTAAAGATCAGATTAGCAATGACAATGTGTTGTGCATAGATTTGCCTACAGAGATGGTTGAAAAGCTTCAAGTAGTTCAGAATATGGCAACAAGTCCTTAATAGTGCCTGCTGTGATGGGTATATAACACAAATTCTATATAACACCTGGTCTGACTTTCAGTTTGCTTCTGAGCCCAATACATGGTGACACTTTAAAGCCATAAAGGTACCTAAAATGGGAGTCTCCTCTAGTACCAATCGAGGCAAACACTTTGGATAATCTTTGGATTCTTCTCTGGCATGGTCAGTACAGCAAAAGATGAATTCCCCCTTCCTCATCATTTTCTACTTGCTAACTTATGTGCTCCTGCTCCAGAGGCATGCTGCCACAGGTGGTAGAAAGGGAGAGGAGATTCTCCTTACCCTAAAATCACTGAATGGGCTCTCCTGTGGAACCTTTTGGACTCAGCTGGGCCCCCAGGTTGTAGAATTCCCTCCCCCTCCTCAGTCGGTGTGGCTCTTGTAATCCTTTATGGCCTTCTGCAGCAGATTAAAAATATTTTTGTTCCAGAAGCTCTTTGGACTAATGACAGCCCCATGGTCCCTCTTTTCTTATACTTTACTGTTTTCTTTCTTTGTGTGTTTGTTTTTAAAACTGTTGTGAGTCAACACAAGGTGCTCAAAGGATGACTTTACAGACATCAATCACTTGACCTTCTCTAGATGAGACATTCCCTTGGTGATGTAACCGGTCAATGGTGGAAATTCCATGCCCTCTGTAGGCCAGAACTAGGCTACTGCCTATAGCCTGAATTCAGATACAGGCTGACGTTTCAGGACTTTCTGTGGGCAGGATTCCTGATATCCAGTGTCTATGACTGCTGATTGGTGATTTTCAAGCAATGCTAGATGCTCTTTCTGCAACTGACACATACAGAGGTGGTGGCAGAAAGAGCCATCAAGTTGCATCCAACTTATGGAGATCCTATAGGGTTTTCAAGGCAAGAGAAATTCAGAGATAGTTTGCCATTGCCTGCCTCCACATAGTGTCCTTGGACTTCCTTGGTGGTCTCCCATCCAAATACTAATCAGTGCCGACCCTGCTTAGTTTCTGAGATCTGATGAGATCCCATCAACCTGGACCATTCAGGTCAGGGCAGATATAGAAGGGGGTAGCTGAATTGTGTATCCCTGCTTCTTCCCCAGTCACAGCCTCCTCCTGACAAATCACAAACCTAGCCCTAGGATCCACCATATTTCACTTACTATCGCGATGCATGAATGCACACAGTTTTGAGCAGTAATTTAACGACTATGCACAGATCTGATCAGTGAATCTGGCCCAGAGGCTCTCGTATCAGGCCAGTCAATTCATGGGAGGCTGGTACAGGTGTTCTTCTTCTGTGAAGCACAAACAGCCTCATACAGCCAAAACTCATAAAAATATACTATTCATGTTTTGTAATTCATTATCCATGGGCGTGAGACATTAAATTAGAACCCTAAAATCTAAGAACACTGCCCAGCAGGTAATGCCATTCTTGCATACTTCCCATTCAAGTGCAGTTTATCTTCCAAAGGATAATGTTGGGAAAAAATAGCATTTCTAAGGATGGCACACATATTGCCAAAGACACGTGGCTGTTGCCAAAAACAGCACCTGTTTACATCACTTTTGTAAAATTCATTACAAGTATCCGCAGAACTCAGTCCACTTGACAGTCATTGACAATGAACATCGTGAGAGGAGGTACGTTGTATCGAGGTACGTCATATGGGGAAAACACACACGGCTGCCATTTTTGTTGGCAGCGACCAGCTTTGGTTGATGCAGTTCCCTTCTCGAGTATTCACAAATGTCTGGAGACGTGCAGCTGCCAGTATCAGAAATCTACAGTGATGCTTGCAAAAAAACAATTCAGCGTCCAGCAGCAACACTTAGAAATTCCCCCCAATATTGTGTTGTGACTTCATTTCACCTGTTTTGAACTCAGGCTGATCACAGGTAAATTTTGTTTAAAAAGTTTGAAGAAAATCCATTCAGTCACTTTCAAAGTAATAGAGCATGAAGAGGGGGAGGCTCAGATGGTATATTTTGTGCTCTGATAGCTCAATCTAAACAGTTTTTGAAAATTCAAAAACAGGAAGGGAATACTAAATAAGATAATGCTCATACAAACAGTTATTCTATGGGCTCCAGACTTGATTTCTGTTTCAGCTCTCCTCCTCAGCACAAAATAAATGGAAGTAATTGAAATTCATGTGATGGTATACACTATGCTAGGCTTGCCATTTGCCTGCTGGGGGTAGCAGATTCATTACTCGCCGTTCCTGTTGCCTGCCAACATTCCAGCCATTGTGGATGGGGGAAATAATCGTTGCCGGGTGATGACGTTATGTCACTTCAGGGGAAAACCTGGAAGTGATGTCATGTCTCTCTAGCAATCTCTAGAAACTCTATGGTTTTACTGGGTTTCCCCAGAAGTGGCATCACACCACCATCCAACAGCATGTTCCCATGTTGCTGCCCCCCAGACTCCTACCAGTAGTCAGTCAGCATTCTTTTATCATTAAAGAACAAAACAATGTCAAACCTGACATTTCACCAGTAGCTCTGACTGGCATCCTCAGAGGTATAACACAGAAAGATGTAGTACTTTACACAGAGAGTACTATATCTTTCTATGTTATACCTCTGAGAATGCCAGTCACAGCTACAGGCAAAATGTCAGGTCCTACAATGCCAAGACCACGGCCACACAACCCTAAAAATCTACAGCAACTAATGATCTCTATAAAGTCCATTAGTCCCATAACAATCTTTGCCTACCATTTGCTTCGCCATGTTGGGTATTCCAGCATCCCACCTATCCCTCCAATAAAGCTTAACTTAAAATGTTCATTGAGCCATAGGTTGCACACCACTGGTCCAGAGTTGCAGTGGTACAGCACATTCCTGCCTGACAAAGTCCAGAGCTCACTTCCAGCATCCTCTGCATAATGCCTTGATGTGCTGCTGTAAGTCTCCTCTTGGCTTGATGGAACAATATTCTGACTCAGGAATAAGACTCCATACTTCATTTACAAACTAGTCTGAAGACCTGCATTTCCAGTATCAACAAAGAAAGGACAGAAACGCCTAAGAGGTTCACATGCAAGAAATTAGTCCCGCTTCCTCCTACTACTTACGCAGTATCGTAGCCAAGTAGCATTCCCTCCCAGAAAAGAAATTCTCTCCATAGATGTCATCCTAAATTGCAGATTGTCAAGCATTCTGAGTCTCTTTGGGATGTAAAACACTATATAAATATAACATGTTATTGAGAAAACTTTATGCATATTGCCTTGCAGTCCCGGATATTCAGCTTCTTCCAAAACAATGTATCCCATCACAAGTTAATTTCGGTCCATTATTTCAGATTCGTCAAGTGATAAAAGAGTCATGTTGCTTTCTTTCTTGAACAGTAATTTCCACTGACAAGTATTTTCTAATTGACAGAACATTCTGAAAAGACAGATTAAAGGAAATGTACAGTAGGGGGGGGGAAATGTGCAATTTCCTAGCCACAGTGTGAGAGAACATATTTTTTTTAAAAAAAAAGAGAATAAAGTTTTTGAGTCATATAGCAATGTATAAATGTGTTATTATGTGTATATATGCACAACGGCTCCCAAACCATTATTTCTAAAGCATGAGTAAATATGTTTGCAGATGAAGTAATCTGTGTCAAATGAACAGCATTCGATCCACTTACTTACTTACTTATTTCATGGAATTTCTATCCCGCCCTCCCCCTCAAGTGGGCTCAGAGTGGGTTACAACATATGTCATGACCCCAGGGGGTCGCCGCCTTCCGCTGCCACCACCCTGGGCTTACAGTCCCTTGAGAAGGCCCAGGGTACCCTCTCAAGCCCATCCAAAAATGCCCCTTTTACGGCCGAGAAAAAACAGGCGTGATAATCAGGCAGAGTACTTAAAAATGGTTTATTAAGAATAATACTAGGGCAAGGCAAATAAGGCAAGGTGCTTTAAAAAGGTATAACAGCGTTGAAAGGCAAAAAGAGCACAAAGCTAACGCAGCTACCTATTACTCCTTAACTGTTACTACTTAAGGCCTACAAGCCTTCTTACCAGGTCTCACTATCTGTACAGTCACTCTGACTAGTGAGGGACCTTTTCCTCTCAGACCAGCTCTTCTCTCTCAGTGACTCCGTGAGAGGGAAAACTGCAGAGAGACAGCAAGATCCATTTCCTCACAACACACAGAGTTTAACACAGTCCCCTTCAATTCACTCCTCTGTGAAGAAAGACACCATTTTCCACAGCCTACAGCTTAAGACACACTGCCACAAGAATGCAACAGTCTCCTCCCAGAATCCCTGGCTAAAACTGTCCCCAAGCATTGTTGGGATTGTAGGCTGTCTGCTTTCTACTGCCAGTGTTAAGTATGGAAAACTCAACAATGATTTCAGCAAAAAGTGATTTCGGATTTATTGAACAGCAAACACCAACTCAGGAACACACAACAAACAAGTGGAGCACAACTCCCTTTTTAAACTCTCCCGGGCTGTCAAAGCCACACCCACAGTTAGCTAAAGGCCAATCACACACAGAGTAAGGCCAATCATACACAGGGATAAAGGCCAATCATACCAGAGATAAAGGCCGATCATAACACAGGGATAAAGGCCAATCAGGACCGTTCCCTCTTTGCAACATTCTCACACAGTGATTGGATATTTACAATGGTTTCGCCAAAACCAGCCAATGGTAATGTGACAGCTGAAGAGCCACATTCAAACTCAAGCTTAACATGGAAATGTATAGCAAGGATTCACATCCCAATACATAACAGCCAGACAGGCCCCTCCTATAGTTTAGGCCTCTAGGCCCTGTCTCCGTCCTGCAGAGATCATGACAACATAACAATAAAACAATAGTAAATTCAATAAATACAATCCAACAGTACAATTTTCATGAAAACCAATTTAAAACCCAAAAATCATATTTAAAATTCAAACTGAAATCCAAGAATGATGAATAATAATTCAACATTAGTTGTTGTAGATTTTTCAGGCTGTATGGCCATGGTCTTGGCATTGTAGGACCTGATCTTTCACCAGCAGCTGTGACTGGCATCCTCAGAGGTATAATACAGAAAGATGGAGTACTCTCTGTGTTATACCTCTGAGGATGCCAGTCACAGCTGCTGGCAAAATGCCAGGTCCTACAATGCCAAGACCACGGCCATACAGCTCAGCAAATCTACAACAACTAATGAACTCTGGACGTGAAAGCCTTCAACAACAATAATTTAACATTTTAACAGTACCACATGGAATATGCAACATACAGATCAGAAAGGGACAGCATACCAAGCTGATAGTCCAGCCCATAGTTGGTACAGTATACAACATAAGTTGATTGAAGCAGGGCGGTTTGGGCAGGGGAAGTCATAAACTGAACACCTACCACCTTAACCAAAGGCCTGGCAGAACACTTCCGTTTTGCAGGCTCTGCAGAATTGTAATAAATCTCACAGGGCCCTGATCTCATTTGGGAGCATGTTCCGCCAGGCCAGAGCCAGAGCTGAAAAGGCTGTGGTGCTGGTCATGGTTAATTGGATGTCTTTTGGGATGGGGACTACCAGTAGATGTTGATCCAATGAGAGTAGATCTCTTTGGGGGGCATATTGGGAGAGTCCCACAGATATGTTGCTCCCTAACTACTTAGGGCCTTAAAGATTAGTACCATAACCCTGAACTTTATCTGCTGCTCGACCAGCAACCAATGCAGATGGCAAAGCACTGGCTGTATGTGCACCTGCACAGGTATCCCAGTCAGCAGGCATGCCACTGCATTTCGCACCAGCTGAAAGTTTCGGATCAAGTATGTATGTATGTATGTATGTATTTATGGGGGGGGGGGGTTATCTTGCCCTCCGTCAAAGGTGGGCTTAGGGTGGGTTACAAGGTACCAATAAAATATATATAAAACAATTCCATATAAATTTCAGTTAAAACCTAAAAACAAACTAAACTACATGATGATGAGATGGTAATACATAAACCTCGGGGACATACTGCGTATGACTCAGGAGACGACCATCGAAATGATAGGTGGGCGCCGCCCCCATCTGTGATGTGTTGATATAACTGACAGCCTAGGCTGGTTGAGAGGGGGGCTGGTTAAAGCGGGTGAGTCCATATATAGTAAGGCATTTGTTGCCTCAACCAAAGGCCTGGTGGAACAGCTCAATTTTACAGGCCCTGCGGAATTGTAGCAAGTCCCGCAGGGCCCTGGTCTCAATTGGGAGCTTGTTCCACCAGGCCGGAACCAGAGCTGAAAAAGCTCTGGCTTTGGTTGAGGCTAAGCAGATGTTTCTAGAGCCAGGGATAACCAGAAAGTGATGTTCTGCCGAGCGTAAAGCTTTTCAGGGGGACATATTGGGAGAAATGGCCCTATAGATACGTTAGTCCCTGACCACATAGGTCCTTAAAGGTTAATACCATAACCTTGAACCTAAACTGGTACTCAACTGGCAGCCAATGCAGCTGGTGAAGCACTGGCTATATGGGCAACCACAAAGATGTCCCAGACAGGAGGCATGCCACTGCATTTTGAAGCAGCTGAAGTTTCCAGGTCAGGTTCAAGGGCAGCCCTGCATAGAGTGAATTGCAGTAATCCAATATGGAGGTGACCGTTGCATGGAGGAGAGATAGAGAACCAGCTGCCTGACCAGCTGGAGATGGTAAAAGGCTGACAGGGCAACATTGGTGACCTGGGCCTCCATCAAAAATGAGGCATCCAGGATCACTCCTAGGCTCCTCACCATTGGCACTGGCACTAAAGCTGTCTCACCAAGAGTCAGGAGTTGATTCCTGATCCCGCCCCCCCCCAGCTAAGATAGAGGATGTCTGTCTTCGATGGATTTAGTTTCAGCCAGCTATGAGGGCCCTGATCTCATGCAGGAGCATGTTCCACCAGGCTGGGGCCAGGGCAGAAAAAGCCCTGGCCCTGGCAGAGGCTAAATGGACATCTCTTGGGACAACCAGCAGATCTTGCTCAGCCGAGCACAAGGCTCCCCGGACACATATGGGGAGAGGTGGTCCCTTAGGTATGTCAGCCCAGGCACTGCAAGTCTTTAAAGATCAATACCAACACCTTGAAGCACATTCAGTACTCAATCGGTAGCCAGTGCAATTGGTGTCATGCCGGCTGAATGTGCGCCCGCACAGGCAACACAGTCACCAGGTGCACCACCACAGCTGAAGTTTCTGGATCAACCACAATGGCAAGCCTGCATAAAGCGAGTTACAGTAATCAAGCCTGGAAGTGACCATTGCATTGGTCACTGCAGCCAAGTCTTGGGGAGAGAGGTACGAAGCCAGCTGCCTGATCTGCCAGAGGTAATAAAAGGCAGACCTAGCAACTGTGGTGACCTGGGCCTCTATAGAAAACGAGACGTCCAGGACCATCCCCAGGCTCCTCATCCTCTGGGTTGGCACAAGTAATGCACCATCCAAGGTGGGCAGCCTGATTTCCAACCCAACTCCCTCTCCCGACCTAAGTACAGGACCGCCATCTTAGTTGGATTAAGTTTCAACCATCTCTGCCGCAGCCATCCAGCCACGGCCTCCAATGCCCTGGTCAGATTTTCTGGGGTAGAGTCCAAGCAGCCATCCATCAACAGATAGCGTTGGGTGTCATCTGCATATTCATGACATCCCAGCCCAAACCCCTGGACCAACTGGTTGAGGGGTGCATATAGATGTTGAATAACATTGGTGAGAGAATTGGCCCTTGCGGCGCTCCACAGTCAAGTAGGTATCACGGGAATACTCCCTCACCAAGTGCCACCCTCTGTCCCCTATTTACTATTTATTATTCAGACATACGCCCCAAACACTCAACTAAATCAAAGCATTGTCAATGCATCTATTCCACTATCAAAACAAAACCATCTAGAAGAAGAAGAAAACCCAGCCGCAGAATTTGTGCAGAAATCCCCAATCATATCACATAGTTGTCACAAAGACAATTCAGACCTAAAACCCCAATAAGAATATATTGAAACGTAAAACTCCAATATATTAATCATACACCTTTACAGTATTATAGGCTGAGTTCAGACTGGCAATTTGCTCCGGGAGCCAGTTAGCAAAAAAGTCACGGTTTCCCATTCACGCAGCCCGGGCTGCTACTGGAGCATACCGGGAGGAGGCGCGCCAGAGCGTTCAGACTGCTGCCCCGGAGGCGTGCTGTATGTGGTGTTTCCCCATTAATTCAGCTGTGGGTATATGGGTGTATGTGCACATAAGCGCATTTTGCCGATTGGGGGAGGACTCCACAGTGCCGGCACCGCATTGGGCAGTAGAGTGGAGCACAGCCAATCATACCGCTGCAGCCTTCTACCTAACGCGGATTGCTCCCGGCTTATCGGCGGAGCGTTCATACTTCCAGGAAGCGGACAAACTCGGGACACAGGCGCTCTTCAGGGATTTGCTACCGCTTTTATGAGGTATCTATTAAATGTGGGAAGAAAGTGGAACAGCCCGGGTTGCCTACAGGTGGGGAACGCCAGGCAGATGTGCCTGTGTGAACGCCCCCTTTAATGCAGTTTTAAAGCATCACTGAAACGGGGCTCTGCCGGGGCAAATTTCCAGTCTGAACTCAGCCATACATAGTTAATTTGTCCCGTTGATGCCCTTTCAGATGCCAGAGTTCTGAGAAAGCTCATGGGCCATGCCGGGAGCCTTCGCTGAGACTGTTCTCAAAATTCCACAAAGTGAGGTAATGCAAATTAAAAACAAGTTTGCACTGAGCCTTCCAGAACCCTGACAAGGTGCTAATAAACCTTAGCCAATTGTGATTACAACTGTCTCATTACGCATTTTGTTACACTTGCCACAGTGTCGGTAAATCAAAGTTCCCAAAGTGCTAACGTGTCCCATTGATATTGGATCACCTGAATGGGCAAGGAAATGTTGTTAAGAGCCATACATAAAATTATTTCTTTCCTCACTGCTGCTCTCTGCCACGATGATACATTCTCATGATTGTCTGACATTAATCCTTCTCTAATCTCTTGATCTGAGAATTCCAAACCCCAGAGAGCCTAATCTTTTTTACTTTAAATTGTTTAAAAGCAAACACATATGACATTTTTAGCTCTTCTCCTAGCTGCCTTGATGCTGTAAAGGTAAAGGTTTCCTTTGCTCAAAAGCTAGTCAAAGCCAACTCTAAGGGGCGGTGCTCATCTCCGTTTCCAAGCCGAAGAGCCAGCACTGACCAAAGATGTTTCCGTGGTCATGTGGCCGGCATGACTAAATGCCAAGGAACACAGAACGCTGTTACCTTCCCACCGAAACGGTACCTATTTATCTACTTGCAATTTCTTGTTTTCGAACTACTAGGTTGACAGGAGCAGGGCCAGAGATGGGAGCTCACTCCGTCACGTGGCACTAGGGTTTCAAACCGCCAGACTACAGACCTTCCGGTCTGCAGCTCAGCATCTTAACCTCTGAGCCACCACGGTTTGATGCTGTAAGACCACACCTAAAGAAACTCTGAAAGAATTCTGTGCAGTCATTGATGCATACATACATATTACACAAACACACAATGTATGCTCATAGATGAGGAGTGACATCACATCTAATGACCATGGGATGTTTCCATAATTAGGAAAGCTACATCCCTGATTTCATGGAAGAGCCTGCAGGCACAGATAGGTCCACAGGTAGCTCGAGCATGCAGGTGACTGAAGGAACGCTGGCGCTGAGAAATGACAGAGGCCACAGGTATTCACAAAGAAACTCCCATTCTCTTGGATGTTATCTACTAAAATCCACAATTAGAAGGACAATCATTCAGTCATGGATACTTGTTCAAATATAGTCAAGTCAAGTCAGCCTTTATTGGCATAAAATTATCAATACGATTACTAGAATTAAAAACCAGTTGAGGCACACGAATAAACCAGGTGAACCTACTATAAAATTCTAAAAAATCCTTGACGCCACTGTGAGACCAGGCAGAGAAACTTAGCGACCTTCTCTGTGATGTCTGGCCTAAAATCACTTAAGAGCCTGTTCAGATATAAATAAGATGTGGGATCCAGTGCTCCCTCTAAGCTGTGAGCAAAAATTCTATTTTGTGACCTACTGGCATTAAAGTTATGAGCAAGCGATTTGGCTACTGCATAAATTAGTTTGCTCTGGAGCCATCCTACATGAGCTAAGACAAAAGATGTGTGAGCCGGAGGCTAAAAAACCGTGAGCTAACTCACACTAACTCAGCTTAGAGGGAACACTGGGATCCATTGATTACTTAATTCAAAGATCTGAACACACATAGATACAAGAAAACAGTTGCATTCAACTTAGCAAACATCTTTCCATGTGGGACTGCACAGAAGATGGAAGATGAACCAGGCATCCTTGTTCTCAGAAAGAAATTATAATACCAAACTTGCACTCTGGACAACACCAGATAGCATCTGTCAAGTCCTCATATCTCAAAAAGAGAGAAATGATCAGAGCTAAAAGTTGTTCATCATACTATGTGCATGCAAGTGTATTATTCTGTCGCTGCCATCCTAAAAAGAGTGACATATTTCTAAGGCCACTGACTTCAGTGGACTCACAAGGCTGTAACTCTGCTTAGGACTGCACTGTACAGCTCTCGGTGGCACCTTTATTGGTTTCATGTATGGGTCTAGATTCAAGAAATAACTAAACAAGATTATTAAATTCTATTAATCTACACCTAACAATTGAAACTTGACATGCTTCCAAACATGGCAAATAATAAAGTTTCAATCCACTTCAGCGACTGTTTGCAAGTGAATTTTGCTATTTCCATTCAGTAAAATTCAATTGCAAAGTGTATTGAAAGTGGATTAAAAGTGTGTTATTCAGTGTGTGTGAAAGTGCCGTTGGTCCTCTCCTACTGGTGTACTCTTTGGATTAAAAACCCTATGTATGGGAGATCTGACAGCGCAGCCCAAGAGAGATTCACAATCTATATCAAGTTTAAGAGGCTCAACAACGATACCTAAATAAATAAACAAGCAAGATTTAAATATAGGAATGTTACAGGGCTCCCCCCCAATATGGAGGGCCCCCCCCCAATATGGAGGCCTCTCATAATCATGTGAGGCCTCACACTGTAGTTTGCTTTGCCTCTGCATAAATCCCATTCTGCTGAGGGCACGGTTGCCCGTTCTGGCTTGGGACATTCTTGGAGCTTTGGGGATGACAACGTTTGAGGAAGGGAACCCAGTGGGTATGTGATGCTGGAGACTCCACCCTCCAAAGCTCCCATTTCCTCCAAGGGAACTGAACTCTGTTGTCTGGAGATCATTTGAGAACTCCAGACCCTCCGGGCAACCCTAGCTGAGGGCCCGGGGGAGGGGGAGTTTGCATTTTTAAAAATAAAAACAGAACGAATGGGGAAAACAAAGTAAATCCCATGCATGATCTCTTACTATGAGTAATGCCCCATCTACTCCAGGGAATCTTCCCAAGTCCTCTCTGGACACAAGTGAGTGTGCTTAGCAGCAGCTTGGGGACCATGGAATATATATTTTGGGCAGGAACGCACAGGAACGGAGTTCCGGCTGGTTCTCAAGTTGGCCATGCCCAGCAGAAACTCATTAGCATCACAGGCCACGCCCAACAGCAGAAACTCATTAGGATTGGCTACATTAGGGGTGTGTGGCCTAACAGGCAAAGGAGTTCCTGCTACAAAGAAAAATCCCTGGGTTTTGACAACAAACAAGGTAAACAGAATAAGAAGCAAACGGTGGGTGTCGCTGGATGACCACACTTTTGGCAACATGGGGATGTGGCCTAATAGGTTAAGGAGCTGTGCTGTCAGGGATGTGGCCTAATAAGCTAATGCATTTCTGCTGATGGGTGTGGCCTATTATGCTAATGAGTTCCTGGTGGGCTTTTTCTACAAAAAAAGCCATATATATATATATATATATATATATATATATATATATATATATGAATTAACCTACAGCAGGATATATACCTGTGTGTGTGTGGGTAGGTAGGTAGGTAGGTAGGTAGGTAGGATTGTAATGACAAGCAAAAATGGGGACCATTGGTCTGCACCATGGCAGGTAGGATCCTTTGTGTGAGGACTATAATCCCTAGGATATTCACCCTGTTTGGGTAGGGGACAAAACATTAGATTCAAAAATTAACTTCCAGTCTTAGCATTTGAATTCTCGGGCGGGGGGGACGGGACGACGACAACGACGACAAACCTCTGTAATGTAAATACAGCCTTGCCCTCTGCTTTCCATGTCACTTTCGATCTATTTTCCAAGGGACTTGGTACAAATCAAGTCTCACCCTATTCTTTTGTTCAATGATAGTGCCTCCCGTAAGTTATGTGCAATTAAAATAGGCAGCAGTGATAAGTATTCAGAAAGACGTAACATTTAAAGAGTGTCATTCAGCGGCAACTTTGTTTCTCCAAGGCAGCACAGTCATTCTAATGGAAATTTTAAAAAAAGTCCGTACTGTAAGGCACAGCAAATTGCCAGAACATTATTTATGGGAACAACAGAGATCCTATCTTAATCAGAAAAAGGAACGGTTGCAATACTTAAATGCTTTTGTGGAAATAAATGTGCCTTTCGTTGCCAACTCCATACAGGGCGGGGGGGAACCATTAGTCCCCTACTGTTAGGGAGATACAAAACAACACTCGTTATAAGGTAGTTTTCCCAGTATGAATATTCAGAGACTTCACTTGCCACAATGCCTCCCCTGTTTATATGCTCTTGTTTGATTTGGCTTGAGAATTTTGTCTTCTATGTGCCAAACGTGGGAAGGTGTGCTTGGGTAATGACTGTGTGCGCGCATGTTTTGTGATATAGCCGGAAAGCCGCGGAAGTCTCCCAGGTCAGGGCTCCCTTCTGAAACTGATTTATCTGCCTCTGCAGATACTGTAATGGCAGCAGAACGTGAGAAAAATGTGACCACAATGCTAAGCAGGAAGTCTCCTCCGTTACGCCGTCTTCTGAACAACATGGATCCCAAAAGACTTCATGAACAAAGTGGTTAGAAGCTGTGGCACTCATCCTTAGAAGTCCCGCCTCTCCTCCAGGGCTCTGAGCCAATCCTTGTGATTTAGGCCTCATGCAAATCCAAGTGATTGGCAGCCAATCTGAGGAAATGGGACTGGATGGGAAGGGGTGAGCCAGCCTCCGCTTAAGAAGGAGAAAGAAAGAGATTTCATGGCTCTGGAAAGAAGTGTCAGTTTAGCCGGGTTTTTATTTGGCTTCTTAGGAAAATAAGTTTTAATTGATTAAAAAAAATTCTTACTACAAAGCATCACATCTAACTTCAAAAACAAATATATAGACAATACTGGAACAATAGTAACTATTTTAACAATGTTAAACATGCAAACAGACTTTTAAACATTTCTATAAATTAGAATAAAAGTTTCTACAAATTACAGCAGTTACATTAGTTATAACAATACAACATATAAAACAAATTTCACAATTATAACAACTATGTTTCTATTCTCGCCACCATATTTTGCCCCAGTTTGTACTGAACCATTCTGACCTGATACTTAACCAAGGATATAAATTTAATTGTTTTGGCGCATGTCCCTTTCCACTTCCGGCCAACGTGTGCAGTTATAATGGAGAAAGCATACCATAAACCATAGTTCTAAATGTGGCAGAACAAACCCCTCTTCTTTTAAAGATCTATACATTACTGCCCTTGGCAAAGGAAACCTTTCTGTCCCTAACACCCACTTAAAAACCATTACCTTTATTGGTCTGATGATTTCATTGACTGGAGGATACACCAATGCGAAATAATTAGCTGCAGGAACACAGTAAATAATAAAATATTCTGGCTTTTTAAAAGGTATTCAGCTTCCAGTGTTGCCATAACTGAATTTTCTCTTCAACTTCTCCTTTCCAGTTTTTCCAGTTTTCCTTTCAGCCCTCTTGCTCCAATGTAAAAATAACACTCAATATTTTAGTCTCTTTTATAATTTGGATGTTTTCTTTTTCTTCGCCATAATTGTAATTTGCCAAATTCCTCATGGTAATTTTTACTTGCCTCCCATTTAGTCGATACATTTTATTTTTAGCCGTATTAAAGTTGGCTCCCAAATGACGGGTAAAAGCGGACGGATGTTCTTGTGCACGTTTAGCTTCTTCAGGTCCTGTAGTCCATACATACATATCATTTGCGTGGGCTACTGTCTTTACTACATATCGTTCTCTTAGTTTTTCAACATCACCACTAAGGGGGTACTGCACTTTTATTCCTATTATATTTTTATCTTGGTCTATCATTCGGGGAGACAGTCCAGTGAGACCACATACAAAAAAAGGACACAGAAGACACCCCTACCTCAAACCTTGCCCCAAGCCTACTGGCTCTCCCATCTACCCATTCACCTGAGAGATAACTTTTACTTCTTTATATAGCATCCGAAGAAGCCTTATCATTCCTATTGGGACTCCCTTACTCTTTAAGGTTTGCCAGAGAAAAGAGTGATTTACCCGGTCAAAAGCCTTTTCCCAATCTAATTGAATAAGGCTTCTATTCTCCCTGGTCTTCCTGATCTCTTCAAATGCTTGCCAAAACAAACAAGCCATACTGGAAATCCTTCGCCCAGGCACTGCACTCATTTGAGTAAGAAAGATCACTTGACCTGCTACTTTGCTAAACTGTTTATTATCTTCACAAAGAGTCTGTAATCTACACTGGTTAATGCGATACGTCTCCAATTGTGTAACAAAGAAGGGTCTTTTCCTTTATGAAAGAAAATGAGTATTCCCTCAGAGAAACTCCCCCGCATTCTTTTTTTCTTTCCAAATTACATTAAATAGCTCTGTCAAGACAGGAGCCAAACAGTCCTGAAAGTTCCTTATAAAGACCGTATGGAAGTCCATCCAGTTCTAATAGCCCATTTCCCGTTGTTCTATTGGTCTCTCTAAAGCCTCCTGTTGTTCTCTTGCTAAGACCTCATATTCTCCTTCCGATGGAAACTCTCTTAAATCTTCTCTTCCTGTCTTCTGGTCCTCCTGGTATAGGGTTTGTTGTTGTTGTTTTTTAAAAAAATCCCTATTATCTCTAATAATTGGCTTCTTAGTTAGGGTTTGAAGATCAGCTTAGGGAAGAAGGCTTGTTTTAGTGTGACAGATAAACATCCTGTTAAGGGGGCCATCATTCCATACTGGTGTGTATAGCTTCTGTGGAAAGGTGCTCCATGAAAGAAAAGAGCAGCCTTGAACCCGCTGAAGTACCCTGTCCAGAGAAACGGGGAACCAAATCTCACCTCAGGGTCTATTAACTTTACTTGAGCGCCATCTTTACTTTATATATCTAAGTTATCCACACATCATATTTACCTGTTTTTTTGTTAAAGAAATCCTTTATTTTCTCTTCATCTCCCTCTGTGTCTTGTCTGTCAGGGCAAAAAACTAAGAAGCAGTGGTCTCTATTTACCTCACATATAAGTAAAGCCTTCGTCTAGAGATCTTTAGGGAGCACATAGCTTACACCCGACAAATCTTTAATTTAAATCTTGTACCCCCTGCTTTTATTTGATTCTGGGTGGGTGGGGTATAAAAGAATCTATAGGAGAAGCCAGAGTGGGGGGAGTGGATATTCTTCAGTCCAGAAGGCAGTTGCCTCAGAGCTTCCCCAGTCCCGTCCCACAGCTGCCACAGAAGCACACTTAACTTTTTCCTTTTTTACTGGATGATTAAAATCCAAGTTGAACTGTCAATGGTACGGTGACTGAACTTATACCATCAGTGATTTGTTAAATTGTGGGGCTGTGAAAATCTATACCACTCAGCATCTGTTTATTTATCAACTTACAAAACTTGTGTCCCATCTTTCTGCCCTATCAGGGCCACCAAGGCAGCTAAAAGTTGAAACAAGCATCATAAAAACAATTAAAACCAAGACTAAAATACCTGTATAAAAGCATAGGAAATGGCAATTAAAATAAGGTAGGAAGCAGTGATCCCTGAGAGAATGGTAGCCGAAACAAAGGAAGTGTTCACCTGTGGTGGAAGACCGTGACAGAAGGGGATAGGTTAATATCCCTAAGGAGACTCCGAGAGTTTTGGTGCCACAACCAAGAAGGCTCTCTCTCAAGTGGACTTTTACTTAATCTTAGATGGCAGAGGCACCCAATGGAGGGCCTTGAAAGATAAGCATTGCAGTTTGGCAGTACTTGGTCCCTCTTCATTTATCTGGCCCAAATCACATAAGACTTTAAAAGTCAACACCAGTACCTCGCATTGGGCCTGGAAGCAAATTATGAGTCACTGTAGATGAGCCAAGACTAGAATGGTCTGGTCCCTATGGCCAACTTCAGTCAACATCCTGGCTGCAATATCTGTACCAATTAGGCTTGCCAACCTCCAGGTGGTACCTGGATATCATCTGCTATTACAATTGATCTCTAAATTACAAAGATCAGTTCCCCTGGAGAAAATGGCTGCTTTGGAGGGTGGACTCTATGGCTGAGGTCCCTCCCCAAACCTCACCCTCTCCAGGCTCCATCCCCCAAACCTCCAAGTATTTCCAACCCAGAGCTGGCAACCCTAGTACCAACTGAAGTACCAACTGAAGCTCCACAGAGGGCATTCCAGTAATCTAATCTAGATGCTACCAGGGCATGCACAATAGTGGCCAGATCTTTTCGACTCAGGAAGAGCTGCAGTTGGCTAACTAGTTAAAGCTGGTCAGAGGCACTCCTCAGTACAGCTGTCACTTATATATGTGTGACCATTCAAGATTGCACTACTCAGAAGCCGTGCCCCATCCTCATTCACATCAGGGCACCCCTGAAAGAGAAGAGGGAAGGAAGATTTATCCTACCTCAGAGCTCAGATCAATGAAAAAAAGAGACTGGCTTATGGAGGATGGGCACAACGTGGGTTATTACCCTGCACAGCAAACTCAACTTCAACGTTCACAGGTGGAATACTTCTAAACAACAGATGTTCTGGAAAAACACTGGTGGGAGGGGATATTATTGTGCTTTCAAGCTTACCAGAGGCTTCTGTTGCCCATTAGAAGAAGACAGATGCTTATCTGAACAGGAGATATTCACCTTTCTACACATGACCCTTCCCTGTGTTTGTTCAATGCACACAGAGCAGGCACAAGTAGAGGAGTCACCAGCTCTGAACTGAGAAATACCTGAAGATTTCGAAGGTGGAGCCAGAGAAGAGCAGGATTTGGAGGAGGGAAAGGACTTCAGTGGGGTATAATGCCACAGAGTCCACCTTCCAAAGCAGCTGTCTTCTCCAGGTGAACTGATCTCTATCACCTGGAGATGAGTTTTAATACCAGGAGATTGCCAGCTACCCCATGGAGGTTGGCAACCTTAAGTACAAGAGTGCTGAGACAGCTTCCACCTCCATGGGACTGCCGGCTTGTGAGAATGGTGGCTACACATGGAGAAAGTGTCCCTGTATAAGTGCTGTGCCCATGTTCAGGAATACTGCTTTTTTAATGTTCCTAATTGCGGGGATGACAGCCATGTGCATACATTTCCTCCATGTGGAGGCACTGTGCTCATGAACCAGTGATTACATAGAGACAGGCAGTAAGGCCACTGTACTCATGCTAGGGCTGCCAGCCTCCAGGTGGGGCCTAGGGATCTCCTGCTTTTACAACTGATCTCCAGCTGACAGAGATCAGCTCCCCTGGAGAAAATGGCTGCTTTGAAGGGTGGACTCTATGGCATTGTACCATTCTGAGGCCCCTCCCCTCCCCAAACCCCACCCTCTCCTGGATCCACCCCCAAAGTCTCCAGGTATTTTCCAACCCAGACCTGGCAACCATAACTCATGCATGCTTTTCTTCTGAACACAGAAATCACACATAGAGCGCTGGAGTCTTCATGCTTTCAGACTACTGTAGTGAATTACTATGGCAAGGCATCTTGTTACTGTGAATAAAGTTGGGATTCTTGATCATTTGACAGATGTGCTTCTGCCCTCCAATTTGCATACTAGCTTTTTCCCCCTCCCCACCAAAGGTTTGTTGTTTGGTCGTTGTTGTTCTTAAGTAAACAAGATAATTCAAGGACAGGATGTTATTTGCATGAATGAACTCAAAGAATGAAAAAGGGAAAGTTTGATCAGAGAAGCCTCATTCAGTGTACGGCACAGACGCAACCTGACATTGTTTTTCTAAACGATAAATGTTGCCGTGCCTGCAAAAATAAATATTGGGACAAGGGTGTTCATGTCAAATCATACTTCGGCAATATTTCAGAATATTTGAGAAATGGAAAAGACAGGATAATTAATAAGAAGAAATCGGAGGCTTTCTGGGACAAAAATCAGTTGACTAACTGAGAGGCCTGTTTTATATTATTTTTTCCATTCTCATTGTGTTCCAGAGATCTCTGAAGCAAGATAAAACTAAAAACCTGCATCTGCCTTACTTCATCCCTTCAAAACAGAAGGCACTGAATAAGCCAGCATCTTCACGGGCCAAATTTCTGCTCATAACAAATCTACTAATCATGACCATCACAAAAGCATCTGGAACCCAATGGGAAACGTTGGTGACAGACACTATGGAGCAGAAAAGCTGAATGCCAATTGCCCCTTCTCATAGATGCTTATATCTAAAAACAGAGGCTGTTAGCACACATATTTGCATATATTTGTTTGATACTGAAGAATGTAAAGTTGCTTTTAAACAAAACAGAAATCCCTCCACTTGCTGACATGGAGGTCAAGATTTTATTGAACCACTTGCAACTAGTATCCTTGCATGGGAATGGTGGGTGGGTGGCTCTTGGGGCTGGTCTGGATATGATGCACACTTTGCTGGGAATGAAATGAAGAACAGGCTGATCTAGAGATGGTAGTAGGCAAGGCACAGCGTCTGGGCTACTGGTTGACATGGACAAAGAGATAGTTGAGAAGTACCTGGCTGCACTGAATGAGTACAAATCCCCCAGGCCAGAAGATATGCACCCAAGAGTGCTCCACCAACTTTCTAGAAAGCTTGCAGAGCCTTTGTCCATCATCTTCCAGACCCCTTGGAGGATGGGAGATGTGCCACAAGACTGGAAGAAGGCAGATGTTATCCCAATTTTCATAAAAGGGAAGAGGGATGACCCAGGAAACTACAGGCCAGTCAGTCTGACCTCTGTCCCAGGAAAGATACTGGAACAGATTTTAAAGGGATCAATCTGTGAGCATATAAAGGATAACTTGGTGATTCAGGGAAGTCAGCATGGATTTGTCCCCAGCAGGTCCTGCCAGACCAGCCTCATTTCCTTCTTTGATGGAGTGACAAGCTTACTGAATAAAGGGAATGCTGTTGATGTTTTTTCAGGCCCGCAGCTGGGATTTTTTAACTCAGGGGGCATTTAAATTTCTTAGGGGGCATTGGCTAATCACCACCCACCCTCTGAGCTTGTCCCTAGCACCATGCCAAGCAGCAACCCAGCAGAACTGGGGGAAGGGAGCAGGAAAGAGAAGGGACAGTGACACATGGGGCAGCCATGCCAGCAGTACCTGGCACAGCCCTGGGCTACTCTGCAGCTTTTGCCACCCAGTCCTCTACCAAGGTGCCAACGCCACCTCATCATGGCCCCTTGGGGCCCAGCTCCTTCCCTGCAGCCACCACCACTCAGGGTCCCTGGGCTGGATGGGAAGTCGTGGAGCCTTGCCAGTAAGTCAGGGGGCCTAGTCCTGAGATGCCCCACTGTAGCTACAAGCCTGTGTTGTTTACCTGCTGGATTTCAGTAAAGCTTATGACAGGGTTCCCGATGATGTTCTGTTGGGTAAACTAGAGGACTGTGGACTGGACCCTAGGATAGTTAGGTGGATATGGAACTGGTTGGAGAACTGCACTCAGAGTAGTTGTCAATGGCATTTCATCTGAATGGAGGGACGTGTCCAGTGGGGTGCCACAGGGCTCGGTTCTGGCCCCAGTACTTTTCAATATTTTTATAAATTATCCAGATGAGGGTGTAGAGGGGCTACTCGTTAAATCTGAAGATGACACCAAATTGGGAGGAACAGCAAACGCGCCAGAAGACAGAGATAGAATTCAATGAAATCTAAATGTACTGGAAAAGTGGGTGGATGTGAACAAGATGCAATTTAACAAGTATAAGTGCTGAGTTCTACATCTGAGTAACAAAAATGAGGAACACATATACTGGATAGGGGAAACATTTCTGGATAGCAGTGTGTATGAACAAGATCTTGGGGTATGAGTGGACCATCAGTTAAATATGAGGCCCTATGAAGAAAGGCTGAGGCACCTGGGAATGTTTAGTCTGGAGAAGAGGAGGTTTGGGGGGAACATGATTGCTCTCTTTAAGTATTCAAAGGGTTGTCTCTTAGAGGAGGGTAGGGAGCTGTTCCTGTCGACAGCAGAAGATAGAACTTGCAATAGTGACTTTAAATTAAAGGTGGGAAGGTACTGGCTGGATACTGGGAAAAACTTTTTGACAGTAAGGGTTGTGCAACAGTGGAATCAGTTGCCTGGGGAGGTGGTGAGCTCCCCCTCCCTGGCAGTCTGTAAGCAGCATTTGGACAAACACTTGTCAGGGATGCTCTAGGCTGATCCCTCTTTGAGCAGGAGGTTGGATTAGATGGCCTGTATGGCCCCTTCCAGCTCTCTGTGATCCTATGATTCTATGATTTTAATTTAATGTTTCTTTTAAACAAAACAAAACACAACAAACAAAAATCCCTTCCACTTGTTGGGATGGAGGTCAAGATTTTATTGAATCACTTGCAACTAGTATCTTCCCATGGGAAAGACGGGGTGGGTGGGTGACTCTAGGGGCTGGTCTGGATATGAAGCACAATGAGTTGGGAATGAAACGGTAGACTCCCGAGATGGCAGACTGGACTGAACAAGTTCAGACTGGGGGGGGGGGAATCACACGTTCTGTCTCTAGATAAAAAAAGTTATGCAAGTAAAAAACTGAACAGCAGGAATGAGACTGGATTAGAGCTTTTAAAAACAGTGTATACAGATTCCCCCCCCCCATCCTTAGCATTCAGTGTTTTAAAAATGTGATTCCCTATTGGAAATGGTACAGTCCATTTGACCAGCATTCTATCATCTCACTTGGCTACAAGTACAGATAGGATTGCCAGCATGAGGCTGGCAACTGGCAGGGGGGAGCTCTTGCCAGTGATGCAATGACTGCTGGTGGCATGCTGACATCACTTCCTGTGTGACCAGAAGTAAAGTCAGTGCTTTGCCAGCAACACTCTAGCAAAACTCTATGATTTAACCACTGAGTTTTAAATGAATGCTACAGCATCACTAGACTATAACGCCTAGTGAACAACAACATTGAGTCAAGTGAAGTCTAGTCAGTAAGGCGTAACAACCAAAATAAAATGCAGATAAAATACCAATCCAAAGCCTTTTATTGGCATATATATAAAGATACAATAGCCTAGATGCAAAATCAAGAACAGTAAAATTAAAATTGCAGAGTAATGTCACAGAGTGACAATGTATTAAGAGTAGCATCATAATAAAACCTAGTTCATAATATCACTTATCAGGCCATAAAACCATGGCACTACAGAGAAACCTTGCTACTATTTCAGTTATTTCTGTTATCTGGATTGTCAAGCAAGAAAAGGAGCTTAAAATCATCAGGGGTCTCTAAAATTTGACCTAATATGGGGTACACAGATAAAATACAAATACATAAATAAAGTGAATGACATAGAAATAAAAGAAAGACGTGCTCTCCGAAACGGAGTACAGCCACAACCCTTCCTGGAACTGGATTTTAGGAACCTGCAGCTGTTCCAGCTTCACTGGCAATGTGCTGACATCACTTCTGGTCATACAGGAAGTGATGTCACTGCATCAGGACACTGGAAATCACCCCCTCTTTTCATCACCATTTTTCTCCCCCACCCCCAGTGGATAAATGATCATCCCAAGTGTTGACCAAGCCTTAATTTCTTTGTATCTGCTATTTCATTAGGGTTTTTTCCCCTCTTTCAGAATGATGTAGAACCAATTTGGGCTGCTTCCCATACGCATCCTTACAGGTCTTCTGCCCCTCCATAGATACTCTCAGTTTTCCTGTCCCTCTCTCTCCCTCTACCCCCAAACACATTAAACCACTGTTGTTAGTCTAGGTCTAAAACAGCAGAGGAGCAATATCCTGTAGGCTTTAATATCTTGCATGTATGTCGCAAGAATTGAGAATGTGAAGGAAAAGAGAGTGAAGCAAAAAGATACATCCATGACAGAAAATGCATAAGAGGATTGTGGAAGAGGTAGCAATAGCAAGAGAAGTATTGTTAACAATCCAATTCATATCACATTGAAGCAAACCACTGCCACAGATACATAACCTGTAACTATCTGCAGGTATAGCAAGTACGGTGCAATGTGCTTGAATACTAAGGTTCCTCTTGCTGAAGCAGAAATTTCCCAGTTCATTGGATAAGCAAAACGGTACTTAATTGATAACTACCAATTTAATCCCCTCCAATAATTAGCACGGAGGCATTATACTGCAAAAATGGTGAGGAGGTTTCCGTCCCAGGATAGTCCTTGTCAATGAAAGGTGAAAAATGATTGGAATCGTTGCCCTCAAATAAACAGGAGGCAGAGACGGGGAAGTGAGTTTTAAACAGCCTCCACAGCTACTAAATTATCTAAATTGGTATCACTGCAATGAAGTGACTCTCAGTGTAGCTTACTCTGTACAAGGTATGTCTATGCATTTTGGCTTTGCCTCAAAGATTGGGATGCAGAAATGTAATATGTCTGATCTTTGCAAGTCATGTAGCAATGGGGCCAGTCTTCTGTGTCACCACCACCATCATCATCAACAGTCTACCTTTCTCACTGGGACCCAAGGTGGATTACATGTAGGATTAAAAAGAAAAACAACAACAACAACAACTTTTCAGTTGACCAGTAAACAGATTGCAAGATATGGTAACATCTGAAACTAGCAGTAAATATTCCTAGCAAAATACAAAAAAAAAAAAAAAAATACAGTCGGGCTGAGATTGTAGAACAGGAGCAGCCTGAGAGAATCATACTTGGTGTGGGCAGTGTGTTGGTTCCAATCAAAAATAAAATTATATCCACGAGGATATTTCCCTTTTCGAGGCATCGATCCCTGGACTCCAGATTTAGTGCTAAAAATGTGTGAACCGGCCATAAGTGGGGATATATTAATAATTATTCATCCCTAGTGAGGAGCTGGTTTTATTGGAAGTCTACAATTAAAAGGCTGGGCAATGGTGAGCCTAAACCATAATTTTTCTTGGAGTGTCATGGTGCATTTGGGTTGTGTGTGTGTGTATTCCAAGGAACCCAAGGGTTTTCCCAATGGGACAAATAGTGCACTCCAAGGACAGCTTCCGGTTGCAAAAACATTGCAGGAAGGAAGGTTGAATCCCCTTGCATGCCATAGTCCCCCAGTCATAACCAGGGACCACTTGTGGAAACCGAGGAGAAACTTTAGCGAGCACATGGACTGGGGACCTCAAACCCAACCAGTGTATTTCCTAATGTATGAATATTGAACACAGGGCTGTCATTAACATAGTATTGGGGGAAGAGAATAATGTGTGCTTCTATGACCTTCTTGAAGGAGAAGTGGGATACAATTGCAGTAGAAAGACAAATATCTTGGAAAGTCCCAATGTCACATTTGATTCAGGATTGGACGGTGCCATCAGTGTTCGGCTGGCCAGGCCTGTATGTGCTGTGAGTTCAAAAGTATCCAGATTATTTCAAGGAACCCCAAATTTTGCAGGTGAATGAAAGGTATTAGCATGAGACCCATTTGCAAAAGATAATGTCCTGGTTTTATGCACAAAACAGTTCTGACACAATGAGGCAATTTTTACACTGTCTAATTTCTCTCAGTGGAAAATTGTGGGGGGGAAGAAACGATTAAGTGCTCATTTTCTTGGAAAATCACCCACCAAAGAAGTCCTTCTCAATCTTCTGTCAAAAATTAGTCCCCTAAGGGTGATGGCCACAGTCAAAGTTTCAACAGACTGATGCCAAAGTGCCCAATTGTACCCTTTGTTAGCCTCGGGCTTAACTATTGACCGAGTCCAGAAAACACTGAAATAATTTCCTTCACTAACCTCAGCAACACCAGCATGAATGTTTAGTGAGGAGTTGCTAGGCTACACTCATCTGAGCCATCCCGGGGAGTGAATTCATGATTTACAAAGCAAAAAAAGATGGCAGAAAACAGCAACCCAACACCAGCCCCAAAAGAAAGATGAATTATCTCAGGGCAGAAGGAACAGAAGGGGCTATGGAGAGCGAAATGGAGTGGGGGGTGGGGGTGGAAAGAGGGAGCAAAACTGCAGAAAACCTACCCCATAAAAAAAAACAAAAACATTTTGTCAGCACTCATAAGAGGTGAAGTCACAGGAGGAAAATACCAAACAGGAGGCCAAAAAAGAGAGGGGATATTGAAGAAAATGTCATATGCGCCTAGTCTAAGTTGTATTGCATAATTAAATAACACGTAATAACTGGTATTTATATCGTACTTTTGCCATGTTGCTCAAAAAGTCTTATATATCACCTGATCTATCCAAACTTGTAAGACAGGTCAGTATTATGGTCCTCGGAAGGGTGAGGGGCTGAAAGAGCCCACAGCCACATGACGAATACCTGGCTAGGGTGAGGTTTGAAAGAGGGACTGAGGCTCACACCTCAGTCACTTAACTACTGCCTAACAATGGAACTAGCCCCTGCTCTCACAATTAACTTTCTTTGAGGTCATTGCCCACAAGTAACCAGACAGTGCCATGATTTGAGGTGTACCAGTCGGAAGCCAATGAGAATATCCTTTCTCTTTCTCTGTGAGAAAAACGTCTGTGTGTAATATTTTCATCACACTAGCACCCTCTAGTGTGCCCCATGCCACTATATGTAGCCTGCAGGCATTTTGAAATGAATCAGGTTTGCATGGACACCTCCACTGTCTTCTGCTATAGTGATCGCTGAAGGTGTGTTTTGAGGAAACCTGGATGTCCCTGATGAGAAGATCGAGGATGAGGGACAAAACTTCTGAAAATTACTCATCTTCCCCAGTAAGAGACAGCTGCAGGAGAATGTTGACTATATTGTGGGAAAGGAATGTTGTGGGAGAGGGTGGGGTATAAATTGAAATAACAACAACAACAACATGTTCTGTACTGCATTTTTAATTTGCACAAGGCAATACTATGACCCGAGATCCCTGGCTGAGGTCATGGGTGAAGCAAGTCCATATTAGAATGCACCACAGAGACTTCAGCAGAATTTGGGAAAGCCAGTTTTGAACTATCCCCCTTCCTTCCTTCCTTCCTTCCTTCCTTCCTTCCTTCCTTCCTTCCTTCCTTCCTTCCTTCCTTCCTTCCTTCCTTCCTTCCTTCCTTCCTTCCTTCCTTCCCTCCCTCCCTCCCTCCCTCCCTCCCTCTCTTTCTTTCTTTCTTTCTTTCTTTCTTTCTTTCTTTCTTTCTTTCTTTCTTTCTTTCTTTCTTTCTTTCTTTCTTTCTTTCTTTCTTTCTTTCTTTCTTTCTTTCTTTCTTCATCAGATTGAGATCAGATCACCAGAGATGACAAAATGCTGAAGTATCAGTTAACACTGATGTTCCCATTATTAATTCTGCTCAGAAACTCATTGGCTGAGTTCAGACTGGCAGTTTGAAGCGGGAGCCAGTCATGGCAAAAAAGCCCTGGAATAAACTGTTCTGGGTTTTCCTGGTCACACTGCACTGACTGATGCGGGAGCATACCGGGAGGAGGTGTGCAGGAGCACTCAGACTGCTGGCCTGGAGGCGCAGCTGTAAACAGGGTTTTCCTGGTAATTCGGCTGTGTGTGCATGTGCGCATGAGCACATCAGGGTGATTTGGAGAGGAGCCCGTTGCACCGGCACCGCATTGGGTGGTAGAGTGGAGCACAGCCAATCATATCGCTACTGCCTTATGCACAACTCGGGTTGCTCCTGGCTTTTAAAGGTTGGTGTTCACACTTCCCGGAAGCTGAATGAAGCGGGATAAATGGGCTCCCAGGGATTTGCTACTGCTTTTACCAGGTATCTTTTAAACACAGGAGTGAAGTGGAACAGCACGGGATGACTACAGGTGGGGAACGCCAGGCAGATGTGCCTGTGTGAACGCCCCCTTTAATCCTCTCGTAAAACGTGGCTGAAACATGGCTATAGTGGGGCAAACTGCCAGTCTGAACTCAGCCATCTATGCCATCCTTCAGATCAGCAACAGGAGTGGCTCTGCCCAATCCTGCCCCCCCCCCAGCAGCCTCCTATTCCCTCCCTTGCACCAGTTGCTTGTGGGCCAGATAAGAGTCCTGGACAGGCCAGTCCTGGCCCCGGGCCTTATGTTCGACACCCCTGAGTTAAGGCATAATTAACCTGTGTAAAAGTGAACCTGAGCATACATACTGATTTAGGAGCAAAATAAGTGCTCTGCTGCATGAGACCAAGTTCCATCAACACATGGATTCTGTTAAACTATTAAGAGCTACGTTGTATAAGGAAAATATATTTAAAATGTTCTACAGGTGGTACTGGACACCTGATAAGCTCTCTAAATGTTATAAGGATGTTCCCGGAAATTGTTGGAGGTGTAAAAATAATGTGGGAACATTCTACCATATCTGGTGGCAGTGCGAGAAGATTAGTAAATTTTGGAAAAACATCAAACAGCTAATAGTAGAGATTACTGACATAGATCTACAATTTGTACCAGAAACCTATTTGCTTAACATAATACCAGATGGAATTAAACATGATGATTTATGTACTATACTATATATCCTTACTGTAGCCAGAATCCTCGTCGCAAAATGTTGGAAAACTGACATATTACCTAGCAGAGAAGAGTTAATTACGAAAATTTTTGAAATAATGGAAATGGACAAATTAAATATGACATTGTCAGGGAAATATGAGAATGTGTTCCAAAAAAGATGGTATAAAGTTAGTAAATGGATTGAGAGAAATGTCTAATGTAAACTCCCAAAAGTGATTTCTATGTACAATGTATACTTTTTTTCCCCTTTGTAACAAAAAACTGATAAATAAACTGATTTTAAAAAAACACAGATTCTTTGCAGGGATTCCATTACTAGATGGTGCTCCAGAACCTGTCCAGAGGTCCACTGGTCAATGTCAGCCTACCCTTGGCAGAAGGGGCACTATTCCACGGCAGGACTGAACGCAATGACTTTCTTCTGAAGAAGGTTCTCTTTCCTTATACAAACAGAACACCACTTGTCTTATTTAAACAATTTATTGGCACCTGTTGATGTGTCCCTCTGTTGTTTCTTCCACTCCTTTACCCCCCCCTTTTCTTCTTCTGAATGGTAACCAATAGAGATAGATCCTCAATGCATGTGGCATTTGAGATCTGGCATAAATACTTCCAGTCCAAGTAAGTAAGAACTGTGAAGACACACCCTTATCGAGAAGCTTCTCTGAATGCGCGCGCGTGCACACACACACACACAACACGATATTTCCACAAAGATGTGGAGCAGGCAGTAAGCATTCTTTGTTGTGCAATGGCAAGTTACACAGTAATAATTGGTTCATTGTTCTCTCACTTTAAAGTGCATTTTTCTGCAGTAATTGGAAGAGTATTTTAAATTATCCTTGATTGCCATGTATTGTTGGAGGAATAATACACAGGTCGGCTTTGTTCTGTTGCAACGATATTGATGGGTGAACCACAAAAGGCCAGGAACTTCTATGACTTTCAAAATATTTTGATTCTTCCCTAATATTTTTCTTATACTCCCCCCCCAGTCTTTATAATTTCTCTAATTTAAAGCTGAAGACGGACGACAGTTCTCCACCCCCCCAAACCCTTGAATGTATTACAAGAGAGGTATTCCCCCCATTTGCCTCTGACAAACAATTTTTCAAGGCTTTGGTAGTGACTCCAAACCAGCCTAACCTGTTTGGTCACAGACAGACAAGGATAAAAGATAGACACCACCAGGATGAAAGAAGTGTGTGCATACACCAAAGTTGGTGTAGAGATTAACTGCACAGACTCTAATCTGGGAGAACTGGGTTTGATTCCCCACTCTTCCACATACAGCTGCTGGTGTGACCTTGGGTCAGTTACAAGTTCTTTCAGAGCTGTTCTCTCAAGGGCAGTCCTCAGAGAGCTCTCTCAGCCCCATCTACCTCATAGGATGTCTGTTGTGGGGGAGGGGAAGGGAAAGGAGATTATAAGCCACTCTGAGACTCCATCAGCTAGTGAAGGGTGGAGCATCAATCCAATTTCTCCTTCTTCTCTTCTTTTTCTCACACAGACGAGCCACAATGGCTCTTGACTGGAATTAAGTGGGCCACCTTGTTACATCACCAGACCCCATCTCCTGACATCACCACCAATCATAAGTCGCTTGGATGCAGCACAGAAGTTTTCCTTCCCTTTGGGTGGGTAAGGATGCCACCACTCAGTTCAGAGGACATCTGAGAAGTGGCATTCTGACCTCTAGTCAGGGGAAGGGGAAATTTCCTGCCACATAGGAGTCATGCCGTGGGTTGTACAGCATGGCTTCATGGGCTGGCATACAGCCTCAGGCTGTGGATCTATGCTGGTCATCTTTGGGCTACACCCAGAACCATGATACTTCTCTCACTCCACTATCAACCCTCATGAAAAACCTTAATTCTTCCATTTGGAGGTTTGCACAAACCTCTCGGTCTCCAAAGTATTTACTTCATGATTTCTGTTAATTGCAGTCCTTTTCTCTGAGATCTGGTCCATTGTGCCACTGAAATTCACAGCATACCCTTCAATGAACGCCGGGTACGAGACTTATAGCGAAAAGGAACGTGCGGCATGGCAAGGTTAGAGGAACTCCTGCCCATTATTTAGCATTTACTTAATGTACAATAAAAATATCATAAAAACTTAATGGGATGGATCATGTTGAAATGACTGCTATACATTCAAACAATGTCATCGGGTTTGAAATACTATGGCTGATGAGACTTACAACCATTTATTCCGTCCACGAATGCCTGCTCCATTTAAAAGGTAGGATGCTTCACCTCCTCATTCTCCTGATTTCCACACAGCAATCATAATTTTTGATACAATTCAACCAAAGATGCATTGATTTCAGTTAGAGATGGTCCTGCACAAGCTGAATTCTTCTACTGACCAGGGCCCTTTTTGTAGCAGGAACTCCTTTGCATATTAGGCCACACACCCCTGACACAGCCAGTCCTCCAAGAGCTTTCAGTAGCCCCTGTACGAAGAGCTCTGTAAGCTCTTGGAGGATTGGCTACATTAGGGGAGTATGGCCTAATATGCAAAGGAGTTCCTGCTACAAAAAGAGCCCCCTTTGGCTGGGCTGTGCCCGGAATTTTCAAAAACCAATTATCATGTAGAAGTCAGAAGAATGAGAGGCAGGGCACACAGCATTCACACAACGTTCACTTTGCATGCAGAAGAGCTCAGGTTCGGAGCTTGACAACTCCAGTTAAAAGCATCAGGTAGTCGCTGATGTGAAAGGCTCTTACCTCAGACTCTGGTGAATGACTCCCAGTCAGAGTAGAAAATACCGACTTTGATAGACCAATTTACTGATTTAACATGGGGCAGCTTCATCCATGTTCAAGTGTTTGTTTAGTATGCTGCCCACAGCAGTGTGATAATTAGATTTCATTTTAAATGTCTAACGACAAGAGCAAGATTTTTATCAAATCTAAACAAAATCTTTATCTTAGCAGCTTAATTAGTTTATCAATACCATCCCACGTTTCAGACTTCCTGGAGGGAAAACAGCTTAACTAAAGTATCCATTTCCCTTTTAAAGGGGGGGAGGGGAGCACCTTGGCTCCTCTCGCAAGCACGTTGTTTCAAAGCAGATTTGCCGGAATTTATTGTTAATAAAAGTGGGGGAAGGGGATGTGTAGTGGATGCTGACATCCCCCTTGCTTCCCCTCATTTTTGTTTAAGTAGTGAAAAACTGAATAACTGGCTGTCGCTCTGATCTGAAGGCAGTGAGTCCTACAGACATTCATGTCAGGGTGTTCATGCACAAAAAGCGCAAACATTATAGAATATATAAGTCCATGCGAAAGGTCCAAAAGGATCTACCAAAGGAAGACCGGTCTCAATGGTGAGAGTGGAAATTGTAAATTTATTCAAACAAATCATGTCCATAAAGAGGTTTCCAGATTTCTTATTCTCCTCTTTTCTACATAGTCATCTTCGGATCAAACATTAGTGTATTTAGACTGAAGAGCTTTGCTCTCATACTTAATCAGGCCATCCAACTAACATTTTCTCTCTTTTTCATAATCTGTCTCTGGGTTCTTGTGGGACTTTCTTTATACAGGGTGTTCATGCATACATTCTAATGACTTGATAGTTAAATCCTCAAGGGGTGACTTGGATGTGAGCCATCACGAATTCATGCTGACCCAAAGGTATAAACAAGGTCTTTGTCTTAGGTTAAAATTCAAGGTAATTTTTGCAGCATTTGGACCTCATTAACAACGCATTATAATTTGCATACTGTTACAATCCTGGCACATAACTTGCCAGTAATACTGTCATAAATACTCTGAATGCCAAACTACTATTAATGGAATTGTTGCTCTTGACACTGAGATACCTGTGTTCTGTAACACAACCAGTCCATCCAAAATCACAACGAGGTCCTAGAAATCTGCTATGATATAACATTATTACTTTTTAAGACTAGATTTTGAGCTATCTCTATTGTTATCGGCATTTGTCTCAGAGCTATCAAGTTTGTCTCAGCTATCCAGATTGTATCAGCAGAGCCCCCATTGATTTTAATGGATGCGAACTCCCAAATTACAATTGTGATTTTTCAACCAAGAGCTAGAAGCTGAATACCTAGTGTGCTTGATGTGGCTTACAAGCTTCCACATCTCTTTCAGCATGCGCGTTCCCTGGCTACAAAATGCTGGTGAAATCTGCAGTCTGTGAGGCACAGAATAACTGTAAGTTAGTTTGTGAGGCACAGAATAACTTCTTTATCAGTTCTCTACTTTTCAAGACTTATGTGGAAATCTCTTAAAGTACCATGTTTTGGAAGCAAAAATCCTGTGATGTGGCATCACTGGGGAGGGGAATTTTATTTTCGGTAACAGTAATACCCAATTAAAATCTTTCTGGGTTAAGGAAACAGAGTATAACTCTTTCCTCCCTTTTACACAGAAGCAGACAGACCTTTACTGGATAGCAAAACACCAACAAATTCATCTTCACTTTGAAACACAGCATATACTTTGAATACATTTTAACGTGTGTGTGTGGCGGCACTGGATGCATTTCAGCAAAAACAGAGTTAGGCCTTAAATCCCTTTGGAATCAAATGAAGAAATGCAAAGTAAAATGCTTAAGACCTTTCAGTAGCTACAGAATTTCCAAGGACGCCACAAGATCAGCAGTTTCACAAAAAGCATTGATTGCTGAACTGAACCACTGCATATCCAGGGAGGTTGTTTTATGCCGGTGAGCAGACAGACCTCTGCCCTGTGTGCTCCCTGAAGTGGTACAGTATATCGAGCATGGGATGATGGCCATGTAGCTCAGCTCTAAGATACAACTAACCTTTGCTGGATTTTGCTGAGCATGAAGTCAGGTGAACGATAGGCGAGTACTGGCTGAATAACATTTTTATTTGTTGTTATATAGCAAATAAAAATGTTATTCAACCAGTATTCGCCTATAGTTCATATATAATAATAGAATCAGAGATGGAAGGGGCCATCAAGGCCATCTAGTCCAACCCCCTGCTCAGGGCAGGTTCAGCCTAGAGCACCCTTGACAAGTGTTTGTCCAGCTGCTGCTTCAAGACTGCCATGAGGGGGAGCTCACCACCTCCCTGGGCAACTGATTTTGCTGTTGAACAACTCTTCCTGTAAAAAAAGTTTTCCCTAAGACCTTCCTGCCCTTAATTTAAGCCCATTATTGCAAGTCCTATCCTCTGCTGCCATCAGGAACAACTCCCTACCCTCCTCTAAGCGACAGCCCTTCAAATACTTAAAGAAAGTAATCATGTCCCCCCCTCAACCTCCTCTTCTTCAGACTGAACATTCCCGAGTCCCTCAGCCTTTCCTCACAGAGCTTTGTCCTTTGTTACCCTTACCAGGAAATGACCTGCCGTTTTAGGATTTCAAACACAATTACATGTAAAACTGAGTCTGTGGTTGTGCTTTTTTATTGCTCAGAAATTGTTATGTATGGAGACACATAAATGCAGGAGCTTGATTCCAGCTCCCATTAAAGTCTGGTATCCAAACCTATGCCAACTGATTGGACGCTCTGCGTAGTTGTCCAATGAGGAAACAGGATATGTGCAGGAGGGAAACAGTATGATTGGTCTTCATCTCTGTAAAGTGATTGGTCCTTTCTCTACTTATGGGTGTGGCTTACCAAGCCTGGACTGTTTAAAAAGGAGCCTGTTGCTTCCTAGTTTTGCTGTCGTTCTATCTTAAGCTAACCTCTGTAATAAAGCTGATTTTACTGTTCAAAGAGCAGCTGCCTGAGTCTCATATCTAACAGAAATAAAATAAACTTTCCAACCATTAGCTTATTTTATTGTTATCAGTTCAGCAAGAAACAGACAGATAATCTATGACTTGCTGTCTAACTTCATGCACAATATGTAGACAGGAGCTTGTTCTCCAGGATTTGACGGCAAGCTGAAAAACAAGCACTGCAAGCGGAGGAGTGGGGAATCAAACCCAGTTCTCCCAGATTAGAGTTCGCGAACTTAACCGCTACACCAAACAGGAGTCTAGTGGTGCCGTAAAGACTAACAGGATATATTCCAGGATAAACTTTCATTAGAGGGACAGTGGTGACAGGGCCACTTTTTAAAGCTTTGTACATGAATAGGGCATAGGCATAATCTTCAGGGGGGCTCGGGCCACCCCCAAAATTTTCGGGGGAGGCTGATCCTCCCCGAGGCAAGCAGTGCTCTGTATTCCTCCTTCTTCCCTCTGGCGTCGCAGCTTCCTCTCCAGCGGGGCTGCTGTGGCTGCCCACCAAGAGGGGTTGTTCATCTGGATCCATTTGTGGGGGCGGTGTGCCCTGGAGGGAGGGTCTGGTCTTTCCCACCGGGCCGATGGGCAAAGAAGTTTTGTTGGCAGGGGGATGGAAGTTGTGGCTTCCTCCAAGCCTGGGCACCTCTCTCTGGTGGGTGCAGCGGGGCTGCTGTCAAGCCAGAGCCCGACGATGGCAAGAGACCCCTGCCGGCAGGAGAGTCCTCCCAGTGCTGCTGCAGCTGCCAGCCAGGCCCCCCTCCCTCCCTAGCTGCTGGGTGCTCTCGTGCAGCCCCTTTGCCAGGGCACAGTAGTCCAGTGGGGGAGGGGGAGCCCTGTGGCACTCTGGGCTGCTGCCGCTCACCCAGTGACCCTCTTTGGGACCACAGCTCCAGAGCGATGGGCTGCTCTGCCGCAGCAGGAAGACACTTGGGAATGGAGCAGCTGACCCAGCAACAGGAACGTGGTGGTCAAGCTGAAAATGGGAAGTGCCTCCGGGGCGCAGCTGCCTCCTGTCTCATGGGGGGGGCTTGGCTTGGTTGCAGGAGTCTCCTTGCTGAAAACAGGAGGGGGGGGAACTGCTGTTGCTGTGCCTCAACTTGGGGAGGAGGGCTCTTCTGAGACTTCTGTGGGTGCCCTCGCCTTCCTCCCAACTCCTGAGCTGGAAAGAAGGAGGAAGGAAGGGCGGACGGATACCCTGGCCGGCAGTTGCCCTGAGGCTCTTTGGCAATGCTGCCCTTTGTAAGAGAGGAAGGGCTGGAGCAGTTTGAGCTGAGGCCAGGCTCGAGGGGAATCTCGTCCCTCCCGGACTGGGGAAGGAGGCCAGGGAGCCAAGTCTGAAGTGGAGGAGCCCTGAGAGAGGCCCTGTGTCATCCAGCCCAGTCATTTACTCAGAGTGGAGGACCAAGGGGGCTGACTGGCGCGGAGTGGGAAAGCTAAAGAGGGCATGCCAGAGAGAGAGAGAGAGAGTAAGTGCCAGCAATGTTTTCTTCCTGCTGTTTTCCCTGCAGACTTCTTGGGGGGGGGGATGCTAAAGAGAGCACACCAGAGAGAGAGAGAGATGGATTCCCTTTTCCATTTATAATAGATGGGGGGGGGGAAGAAACCTAACAGTACATCTTGCATTCCTTATTAGTGAAACGGAGCAAGAGTCCAGCAGCACCTTAAAGACTAACACAGTTTCTCCCAGGGCAGGAGCTTTCATGAGTCCCTGCTCACTTCTCCAGATACAGCTAGAATGGGAGTCCATCTGTCCTTACTTCTTGAAGAGTGATTTCAGATGCCAAATGACAATAGCAGGCATTGTTAATGAGAGAAACAACCCAGGTCTCAGTTCAGTCCAGGAGTTTGCATTGTCTTGAGCTTCATTATCTGCTGCAATTCAGCACTCTGTCTTTCTAATCTAAATTCCTTTGAAAGAGAACTGCTACTCTTAGGTCAGCAACTGAATGTCCTGGAAGGTTAAAATGTTTCCCCACCAGTTTTTAAATGTTGTGGTTTGTAATAGCAGTAGAAAAAGTAAGAGTCCAGTAGCACCTTCAAAGACTAACAAAATTGTGGCAGGGTGTGTGCTTTTATGAGTCACTGCTCACTTCTTCAGACTTATTTCCATTTATTCTTTGCATGGACTGAATCCTCTTGTACCAAATTGAGACATGGGTTTCCTGTCTTGTTACCAGTGTTGATATCTCTTCTCCTACTACCCCTCTGCATATCACACCCAATCCGATCATGCTGGCTATTGCTGTTCAGCATCTGAATGGGACTTGTACTCACTTGTAGGATGGGTTTGAAGTGAGAAGGAGATGGCTTTGTACATTGCTCAGAAACTGAGTGCACAGCAACTCTATGGTATTTTGGCTCGGAGACTCCAACCCTGCATTTACCAAATGAAGGCATCTGTGATGCCATAATTCAGTAAATTTCAGTACAAAGTCACCCTTATGAATAAGGCAGAAACAAGACTCCTATGAATGAATGTCCAGGAAAACTTTTAAAATGTTCCTCTACAGACTTTTCTGTGTTGCCTTCCTTACTTGTCAAATTTGTGGCTGTTTGTCTTATGCACATGATACATATATCTGCAGACCTTAAAGTGTCTATTCTAAAAGTGAATTTTTTAAAAGGACACAGCAGGAGACCACTGAGATACCACTATAACCACTGGCCAACTCCCACCTTTTCCTGGGTTTAGCCCAGCCCAGGGACATGGCTAGGGGGGTTCTCAAGGGTTCCCAGGCCCCTCTAAATTTCTGGGGAGCCACTTCCTAAATCCCACATGGCTCCACCTCTATAGATAGTGACAACAGCCTGTGATGTCACTGGCCCCTCCCTCTGATGTCACTGGGCCTTGGTTCTTTTAAGGACCTAGCGTAGCAATGCCTCTGGCCCAGCCCCAGCCCCCCCCTCAGGAAATTGGAAAGTCTACGCCCTTGGAATAGGGATTTGATTGGGCCTTCCGTGACTATTTTATTTTATTTTTTATTTTATTGGGTTTCTATCCCGCCCTTCCTACGAATGGGTTCAGGGAGGCTTACATTTAGGTCACTATGTGCCAAATACATAAAACATATAATAAACCAGATAAAAACAAGATAAAACAGTCACATTATTACAGTAATGTGCTCAGCATAAAAGTGACTTCCCAATCACATTAAAGATGGCATCCTGTAGATGGACACAAGTCCCAGTTCAGCCGTATCTGTCTCGTACGTTACTGTGGCTCAGTCTCCATATAGGGCCAACCACTACCCCAGTGTTACTAACTAGAATCGTTGGTGGTAATGGTGGGCAGCTCCTAATTAAAAGCCTGGCATCTTAAGACTTTATCCTAGTGATTCATTATGGGAAGTCACCAGCTCGGGCTTACCATCTTACTCAGGTTTGCCATCAACTGCCATCCCAAGAGGCAAGAGAAGTGTGTGGTGGAAGTGGTAGCTGGAGAAACGGAACCTGTTGGCAACAATCTGGCTGATCTGACATATCACTGGGTATTGCGAGGGTCAGAGGCAGAGATGCAGTCAGAATTAAGGCAGAAAGTTTAGGGCGGGGCAAGGCAAAAAGAAGATTTTTAAGAGGTATGAGTGAGGAGTTTGTCCTCCTTATCCTTCAAAGTAAAGTAAAAATACACCGTTTTCAAAGGGGGGGGGAGACAGCACAGAAGATCACAGAAATCTTTCTGATTTTTCCCAGCGTCCAAATGAAACGCCATCTCCGAGTGCCAGCACTGACTCGTACCCTGGAAATGCCTTTGCATGAAATATTCGCAATAGAATGCTGCACTCCTATGTCAGTTTGCATTTATTTCTCAGTTCGCCTCCTTGAACTACTGCCCTCTCTGTTCACACACCTGTCTGTGCAGATATTTATAATGCTATTACGTGCTCCCAGAGCCAGTCTTTGCAAATGTAACGGAAAAAATAAAATAAAGTTCAGAAGAGGAAGGATCAAAAGCCTAAGACTGAAGAACTTGTCAGATCCTCACCAGGTAAGCAGGCCCCAATGCCTAATATCCCCCCTTCACGAAAACACAGTTCACACATCAAGGTCAATTTAATCGGAAAATGTCTCCCCAAATTTCTGCTTCTATTACTTCTTCCGATAATCATGTCTACCAAAACAAAACACCCTGACATGATTTGTAACAGAAGGGAACATTTGGCAACAGATGGTGTAAAGAAATTTCTAATTATTATAAAAAGGCTACCTTAGGAACAGCTGTATTCATTAAAAGATTATGCCAATACCAGATTTAAAACCCGGATCCTTTCTGTTTGTGTGAACATTCAAGAAATAGTTGATTAAATGACTGGTTTAAGTAATGGAAGGAAAGGCACCGGATAGATGTTAAGAATTTGTATTTATTTATCACAGTAGGAGTAGCTTAGCAGCAGAATTAGCTGGAAGAAGAAGAAGAAGAAGAAGAAGAAGAAGAAGAAGAAGAAGAAGAAGAAGAAGAAGAAGAAGAAGAAGAAGAAGAAGAAGAAGAAGAAGAAGAAGAAGAAGAAGAAGAAGAAGAAGAAGAAGAGGAGGAGGAGGAGGAGGAGGAGGAGGAGGAGGAGGAGATTGGATTAATACCCCGCCCTTTACTACCCAAGGGAGTCTCAGAGCGGCTTACAAACTCCTTTTCCCTTCCCCTCCCCACAACAGACACCCTGTGAGGTAGGTGGGGCTGAGAGAGCTCTGACAATAACTGCTCTTTTTCAAGAACAGCTGTGTCAGAACTATGGCTTGCCCAAGGTCATCCAGCCAGGTGCAAGTGGAGGAGTGGGGAATCAAACCCGCTTCTCCCGGATTAGAGTACGCACACTTAACCACTATACCAAACTGGAGGAGGTGGTGAGCTCCCCCTCCCTGGCAGTCTTCAAGCAGTGGCTGGACGAACACTTGTCAGAGATGCTTTAGGCCAGTCCTGCACTGAGCAGGGGGTTGGACGAGATCAGGGGTGTCGAACTCATTTGTTACAAGGGCCGGATCTGACATAAATGGGACTCTGTGGGGCCAGGCCACGTGTGTCATAAAACGTAATGCCAGGTAGCAGAGATATAAACTTTATAAAAGCTACAATCACAATTAAAGGTATTATTTTTTCCTTAAAACACAAATATGCTTACGACTCTTGTGATATTTTGTTCATTTAACCATCTTTGATAACTGACACCTCCCAAACCTCCCCACCCCCCCAAAAAGAAGCTTGCCTAAAATGGAAAGGTGGGGAAATAGTGGGATTTGGCAATCCAATTTTTTGAAACAAACCATTAAGAAAAAGCACAAGGATCACAGCAGAAACTGAAAATATAAAATGCTCTGAGCCTAGGAACATAACATGGCTTGGCATTGTAAACTTCTCCCCCCCCGCCCCCAGGTACACTTAGAGTGGCAGCGGCTCTCCAGTGTAATGTCCCCCTTTGGCTGTGGGTTCCCAGGTTAGAGTACTCCCTCGAGCACCCGTTCTCAGCTCAATTCAGCAGAGACAAGCTGGCTCAAAACGTCAACCCTGTATTTGTATGGAGACAACTCCAGCAAGCAACAGCTTCAACTGTACAAACACTGAAAAGTGAAACCACTTGAGCACCACCCACTTGCAGGACAGACAAAGTTGCAAAGAAAATGTGGAATGGATTTCCCATTAAGGTCTCTGGCCCCAGACAGACTACTCTGGGATTGAAATGAGGACCCCCAGAGTGGAGTTCCATTCCCAGAATGCTGTTGCTATTCCCAAGGACTTCATTCCACTCTGTGCCCTGTCACTCCAGTCCCAGAATACAGATTCTATTGCTAGGGACTGTCATTCTACTCTGGGGGCTATCATTCCAGTCCCAGAGCACTGTTTCTATTGCTGGAAAAAGTCCCACAGTAGTCTATCTGGGTGTAGAGACCTTAATGGGAAAATCTATTCTGTATTTTCTTTGTAACTTTGTAAGCCCAGAAGAGCTTCCTGCTGAAGTAGGCAAAGAAAAGATGGAGGGAGCTGGGAACTTAGCCTCAGCTTCAACGGGTGAAGACAGGAGGAGGGGAGGGGAGAAGGAAAGAGCCGTGGGCCTGATTAAAGCCATGGGTGGGCTGCTTCTGGCCCCCAGGCCTTAAGTTTGACACCCCTGGACTAGATGGCCTGTATGGCCCTTCTAACTCTATATTCTATGCTATTGAAATCTTAGCAGTACTACAGGGATTCTGGTATTCATTCTTATTGGGTATGGGTACAAACTGAACCACAAAGCAAAATTCATCATAAATTTTGCCCTGTTCATGGTTCACTAACAGAAGTTCATGACGGGCCTACCATCACAAACTTCCATGAACTTTTAGAGCAATTTATGTGGTTCATGGTGGTTCTTGGATGGAGCAGAAATCAGGGGCTTAAAGGCTCCCTTTAACCCCCTGCTTTCTGTTCCCCACAATAGTGGAAAAAACAGCTGAATGGCCTGGAGGCACTCCCTGGGTGTCTTGTGCTGTCTTGTGCAGCCTGAGAAACAGTTATGCAGCAGGGAGCACCCCCCCACCACACAGATGTGTCTCGGCTTGTCTCTGCAGTCCCTTTGAAGTTTAAAGGGATCGCTGAAGACAGCCCGAAACAGCTGTGCCAAGAGGAACAAGCTGTTCCCCAGTGCTTAGCTGTTTGGGGGGCTTTTTCCAAGCCATGTTTAAAGGGACTCAACGGGGTTCTCATGGCCACGAACCACAAGCCAGTTTGGTTTGAGAACAAACCTCCTGGTTCAGTTTGGGGTTTGGTTCATAGTTCAGTCACAAACTATGAACTGAACTGCATTTTCCCAGTTCATGCCTATCTCTAATTCTGATATTTATTCAAAATGAGAAGGATTGCATGGGCGTATGATGCTAGGATCCAGGCTTTTCCGTCATTCTGCTTCTAACAACAGCCACCCAGACAAATTTTCTTACAAAAAGAGCATGAAGGTAATTTCCATACTGTTTTCTTCATTGTCATAATTTGGTACCCAAAGACATGGAGCTTCTATTTAACTACTATTACTAACAGTCATCCATACACCTATCTATTATGAATCAATCCCATCCGTTTCCGAAGCAATTTGGCTACTGACAATCATCACATTTGGTGTTACTGAAATCTATTTTTGTCACCGCATCCTCAATTTCACATCCCTGTGGTCCCTATTAACTGACCTGGAACATTTACTGCCATATAAAATCACTAATATAGATAAGCCAGTCCTCAGCCTCACTTTAAAGAGGCTAGTATTTTAACTGCACAGAATATAAATTTTGTAGGATGTTAACCATGTGTCAAGGGACAAGCTAATTCGCATTAAGTCACCTTAAGTATGGACCCTGTATGAAAAAACAAACAAACAACAAGAATAGGTAGGCATTCTGCATTAGTCAATTGTCCCCAAGAGGTTATATTTATGTTACTGATTAATTTCTGCATTTGAACCTGGCTTTTAAGTTCTAAAGCTGGATTTCCCAAGGTGGCTTACATACTTTCCTGCTGAAAATGAAATTTAACCCAAGGATACAATGAAAACAAATGGGAACTCAAACATCACAAAATGTTTCAGTTTGGAAGCAAGGGGGACATTTTGATACTTGCCTACTTTGAAATTCTGATTCCTAAAGATGCCAGTTAACAACCCATCATCCTGTTCACACTGGACAATATTTTCTCTTTGAAGAGTTCCCCATGTGAGCATTAACTGTGTCCCCCTCCATTTTGACTATGGACTTAAAAAGCATTGCTGAGTTCCGTGAGGCGATCGTTTCCAAGCCACCAGTTCCTGCCAAATGGACCAGGCTCAGTAAATCAACAACTTCCAATGCATCACAAAAACTTTCGTTCAGCCGTAGAGCAAAAATGCAAACAGAAAAATATGGCTATAAAATACAACACACAGCAGGAATCTGGAATTGTTGTAGGAAAATGTTCTGGCATAGCCTGTGTCCCATAATAATATTCCTGCGTGGAGTGGCACAACCAATAGGTGGGCATACTGCCAGCCTCAAAATATGTGTGTGCAAAGTGCCACAAAGTTATGGCCAACTTACGGACCCCAGCAAGAGGCTTCCAAGGCAAGTGAGAAGCAGAGGTGGTTTGCCACTGCCATCCCCGGTAGAGTCCTCCTTGGTGGTTTCCCTTCCAAGTACTAACCCTGCTTCGCTTCCGAGATCTGATGGGATAAGGCTATACCATGCCACCTTCACAAGCAAAATGAAATCTGCATCATGAAGGCAAATCGCCAGGCAAGGCATGCCCCAAGTAGAAGATTTGGGGTGGGGGGAGTAAATTATAATTTATTTTACTTTTAATCATCACTAGTGGGACTGTTTTTATCTTCTGCCTTAGACATCTCTGGAGACTATACCACGATCATCTTTTGTGGTTACCCTTTTCAAGGCTATTCACACAACCAAAATCTGTGAATCTCACTTGGGGTCAGAGATAAAAGGAAGACTCCTGACCTTTGCAATTTCACTTTCCCCCCTTGTTTAGAGGAACTAGTGTACAGCCTGATATCAGAGGCACAAATGAGTATCTACTTGACCACTGACGTTAAGCAGAGAGATGCTGGTGTGAAAATCATGGCCTGAAACATCTCTTCTTCTCCCCCACCTCTTTCAGAAGATATTATGTGGAGTGTGATTTGTTTTGGGATTCCGCACAGCCAAAAAAGCATCTTTCTCTAGTCTTACTTCTATGTACAGAATTACATGGAGGAATGTTATTATGTGGCACAGATATTCCCTGCCGAAGGATTGTGGTGGTTTCCAAACATTCTCTCGATATGTCTACTGCCAGTACACATGATGGATGGGGTCCAGAGGTCATTTCCTGTCAACAGAAGGCTCTTCCACCAACAAGAAGGTACTTTCCCCCCTCTGCCTCCTCCCAAAGCCCCCAAATACTGCCCCTATGAGACAGCAGATCCTCAGGAACGGCAAGGGAGCAAGAGGAGATCAGCAGCAGAAGGTGGGGGGACCGGTAACTTTGCTGACACCTGATTGGATATGCCAATCACCCATCCCATAAGCTCTCAAAGGTATCCAGGTCTACAGTTCTTCTAATAAGGTTTATTTTCTCCTCTCAAGTTTCTGCAATGCAACTTGTGATTGTTGTGAAATAAGACTGTCAAGCTTCAGATATAAAAGGGAATTAAGACTCCCTTGTCCACTGGCCAGTTGCGACTTTTCTTCTGCTACAAATCTACTACCAGTAAATTAAATGCCACAAAACTGCTTATTATCTTTTTTTTCTTCCGCTCAGCTCCTTCGGATGTGCTGCTTGCAGCTAATTTTCTTTCCTTCACTAGTCCCTGAAAGCGGGGTGGGGTGTGTGGGAGAGGATAATTATGTCTAAATTCACCCAAACTCTGTCTCCTTTTGAATTAAAAAAGAGCCATAGCCATTTTCGACAAACACTGTTTCTAAAGGCTCTCTCGCTGGGACGCCTTTGTCCCTATGCAAGAAGTGAAAATTGTTTTCTTCTTAAAAGAAATAACTTATTACATGAAAGCTGTCATTTTGAGAGTTCTTCCCAAGGGTGATCCAAATCATAATGATCGCAGGGTTACGAGGGCAACAGGCATCTGCCGTCCGCTTTACACGCAGCATCAATATTACCGGTGTCTATTCTGCTTCAACACAAATCATATGAAGCAACCCTGATTTGACAAATGCTCCCTGTGGTGTCTGCCTCCACGCAGCAGTCGGGGTGTGCGCAACGTCTCGGCACTTCCTGTGACTGGGCACTGTGCTCAAAGAGCATGCACAGCAGGGGTCCCCAAGATGGTGTCGATGGGCACCATGGCACCTGCCAACATCTTCCTGGTGGCCGCCAAGTGTGTTTAGAAAGCGAGCAGGGCCAGATGGGGCTTTTGCCCACCAAGGCTTCTAACTATTCCCTGGAGATTTGATTTCCAGTGCTGTCTAAAAACAACAACATTCCTTTGGCAGCAGCTGCCACCACTGCCCAACAATCTTCACTACAAGCAGGGCTATTTCGGGGCAGGAACACACAGGAACAGAGTTCCGGCTGGCTCCCGAGTTGGCCACGCCCAGCAGGAACTCAGTAGTATCATAGGCCACACCTAACAGCAGGAACTCATTAGGATTGGCTACATTAGGGGTGTGTAGCCTAACATGCAAAGGAGTTCCTGCCCCCCCAAAAGCCCTGGGTTTTGACAACAAACAAGGTAAACAGAATAAAAAACAAAAGGTGGGTGTGGCTGGATGACCACACTTCTGGTAACATGGGGGTGTGGCGTAATATGCTAATGAGCTGTGCTGTCATGGTGTGGCCTAATATGCTAATGACTTTCTGCTGTTTGGTGTGGCCTATTATGCTAATGAGTTCCTGCTGGGCTTTTTCTAAAAAAAAAGTCCTGACTCTGAAAACAAAGGTAAGCCATGGCAGACATTTTGTGTCCATGCCCACCACATGATGTCAGAATTCCAAAGGCACCTGCAGGCTTTAAAAAGGTCAGGGACCTCTGATGTACAAGAACCTCCCTGTGGGAGCAGTTTTCAAGTGACTGCCATGTGACGTCTGTTCCTTACAAACCAGCGGGGTTCTGTTAAGGACTAGATTAAAATTCTTGGCATCCTCATGTGATTGTACAATCCAGCTCAAGTGGTGGTTAATCTCCACGAACACTTGGGATAGTACAGGGGCAAACCTGATGGGTGTATTTAATGGAGAGGAGGTAATAAAGAGTCCGGAAGTGAAGAACTTTGCAGGGACAAAGATGACCCCACACTGGCTGCGGTCACACACATTAAATAATCCACTTTCAGTCCACTTTCAGTGCACTTTCCAACTGGATTCTGCCAGTTCACACAGTAAAAATCCAGTTGGAAAGTGCACTGAAAGCGGATTGAAAGTGGATTGTTTCGTGTGTGTGCCCGCAGACACTTCAATGCCATGAAGCCTGTCCAGTGGGAATTCATGGCAGACCCATCATTTGATATCCACAACAGCAATCGGGGATCACACAAGCACCACCATTGGGCCACTGCCCACAAACTACAAGACAACAGTTTGGGTTTAAAAAAACCCTGAGCCCAGAGAGGCTAAAATCCACCCAGCGAGATGGACACAAGGTCCAATCTTGCAGTCTCAGTGAGCGGTCCTGAGGCTCCCCTGATACTGTTTCTCTCACGCTGTCATTCCGTGACAGTCAACGTACTCCCTGTTTTGGGTTGTTTCCCACAGTTAGTGCAAACAGACCACTGGCATTGTTGTCTCAGGACTGATCTTCTCACTGCCATTTTCTTTTCTCCCTTTTGCAGCCCTGTTTTATTTGCCAACACTGTCTCTGCATTTGCATCAGTTGTGGAACCTCGTATGATTTAGTTGTTGTCACCGTAGATGGTAGAAAGCACCATCAGGTGACTGTCAATTTATAGTGACCTCATAGGTTTTTCAAGGTAAGAGATGATCAGAAGTGGTTTGCCATTGCCCGCCTCTGAGAAGCAAGCCTGGACTTCCTTGGTGGTCCCCCCCCCATCCAAGCACCAGGGCTGACCATGCTTAGAACATAAGAACATAAGAGAAGCCAATGTTGGATCAGGCCAATGGCCCATCCAGTCCAACACTCTGTCACACAGTGGCCAAAATACCAGGTGCCATCAGGAGGTCCACCAGTGGGGCCAGGACACTAAAAGCCCTACCACTGTTGACCCCCCCCAGCACAAAGAATACAGAGCATCACTTGCCCCAGAGTTCCTATCTATACCTTGTGGCTAATAGCCATCGATGGACCTCTGCTCCATATGTTTATCTAATTCCCTCTTGAAGCTCTCCATGCTTGGAGCTGCCACCACCTCCTGTGGCAGTGAATTTCACGTGTTAATCAGTCTTTGGGTGAAGAACGACTTCCTTTTATCCATTCTAACCTGACTGCTCAGCGATTTAATTGAGTGCTTGTGAGTTCTTGTACTGTGAGAAAGGGAGAAAAATACTTCTTTCTCTACCTGCTCTATCCCATGCATAATCTTATAAATCTCGATCATATCACCCCTCAGCCGTTGTTTCTCCAAGCTAAAGAGCTCCAAGTGCTTTAATCTTTCTTCATAGGGAAAGTGTTCCAACCCTTAGCTTCTGAGATCTGATAAGATCAGGTTAGCCTTTGCTATCCAGGTGAGGGCACTATCACCATAATTACCTGATATTATCAAAGACACTTGGATCACTATATCCAGTCAAATTCAAGCCTCTTTGGACTAGTTAAGTTGGACCATCACACCAGAGATTGGGACAGACTACTGGATCACAGACTATCACATCTGCGCATTGCCCATGCTGTGATGGAGACAATGAGTAGACAAGAATTATTCAAGCTCACTATAAGACGTCTGAGGGAATTTGATTACGAGAGTATGTTGATTAATGCCTGTAGAGTGTGTTCATCCCTTTCAGTAGGGATTCTCTCTCCAACAAAAAATGCTGAATTATCTATCTGAGCTAACTCTTCCAGAGCTGAAAAGGGCATTCGTGCTCGCATGCCTGAATGCCCTACCTTCAGCGGTGATGTTAGGAAGACTTAATGGAATTCCATATTCAGATAGACCCTGTAATTGCGATCACAGCAAAATCGATTCTGTGAATCATTTTTTTTTCTTTTATTGCCCCAAATTTTCAGATCTAAGAACTGAACTGATCTCCCCATTATTTAATCAGGACTTTGACTCTTTAGAAGTGAAATCATCCTGGTTACTCATCGATAAAGGCAAACAAACGACTTTGTGTGTGGTGAAATTCCTGGCAGCTGTTGTCAAAATACACAATAACTTTCGTAGTAGTAACTTTTTGGCTCTCCTTTTGCGGGGCGAGGGTTTGCGGCTTATGACTGGTTGTGAAAACGGTAAGTAAGAAGTAAATATCCAGTCATATTCAACAGTAATTTGGCTCAAGTGAAATGAATTTGCATAGGTCCTGCATGTACATATACATCTGTTTGTAAGAAAGGGCTGACGTGCATCACTTTATAAATGAAACCAGGCATCCTGTACCTGGATAAATGTGGGGTTTCAATCACACATTCACCTGTGCATGTGTGGAATCTTACTTGAGAATGATTTAATGCAGCTATAGAGAACAGTCAAGTGCACTGTACATGTGTTCACTGTAACATGTGAACAGGGCTAATAATGTGGCAAATGCAGTTAAGAGCTGCAAAAGGAGAAGAAAACGGTGCCAAGAAGAGACAGAAACTAGAGGAACGAAAGTAGATCACGCTGTTCTCAGACTACATGGATGCTTAGGCAGTTGAGGACTTTTTGAGTTATTTGTTCGGATGCATAGCATGTGCTACTTTTGAGAAGCATATCAAATCTTGAGAACAGCTGGCAGAGCCTTATTGTATGTCAAAAACATTATCACCTAATGGTTGGGCATGCTTTTCCAGTTATTAGGATGACGATACAGTAATATGTTAAGCCCACACGAATGCAAAGCGTTTCAAACCCCCCCCCCAGTAGTACCAAACCTTTCCAGGACCCTTAAGGTTTTCACAAAAGAGGCAATTGGCTGGATCATAAACCATGGAGAAGTTTTGTGATGACTTGCCCAGCGTAAAACAGCACTACCGAAAACAGTACTGTGGAGGCTAACTAATCTACAGTGCAATCCTATGCAAAGTGACTCCAAGCTAAGTCCATTGAGTTCAATGGGCTTAAACTGGAGTAACTCTCCATGGAATTGCAGTGCTAACCACTGTGGAATATCGGTGTTGAAAAGCACTCCAACAGAATGTGTTGGATCCCACAGAGGATATTTGCTGACACAAATGGGGGGGTGATCTTTATAGATTTCCCCCCTCACAGATGATCTGACTCCTCCATCCGTAGGGGTCCCCTGACCCTCGGCCGGATCAGCACATGAACCAACCCATAGATATCCCTTTTCTGCTCTTGTTAGCAGAGCGAGATGCATCACTTGGATTATTATGCTGTAATGTCATAATTATGCTGCAACACGCTATGTTCTAGCTTGTTACACTTGGGCTGGATTTAAATAAAAAGAACCGTTTCTTTTAGGCTGATGATCTTTGAACATTAAAGAGTTTTGCTATAATGATTCTTCTGTCTCCTTCTGTTTTCAGGATCCATTTGTCTCTAGCCCTTTCTCAACAGAAACATCTTAAGCCACTTGAATTGCATATGAGCATACACAATACTGCATTCTGTGCTTTAAAATCCAGTCTGTCTTGTGTTTCGATTTTCAGCTATTGTCCCTTTCTTCTTTTACATTAAGCCATTACTTTTAATATTGTTAGTCTTCCAAACCCTGAATGTCAATTGGAAACATATGAATGGGGGGGAAAGTCATTTTCAAAAGAAAGACAAATATTCAATAGCAAAAAAAGATTGCATCTTCTTTGGAACATCTGACAATATCGCTTGAGACAAAGTACGGACCAAATTCTGTTCACAGTAATGGCTGATGTAACAGGAGTCATTCTGCACTGCAGCAATGGATTTACATGGGCTAGAAATGACAGCAGGTTTTTTTGGGGGGGGCACTTAAAGATTTTTTAAAGCTTTCTTTTCGGTTCATCATAGTTTAGTCAGATGAAAATAGCAGGAATTCTATACTCAAGATACGTCTCTCAAAACACTTTACAAATCTACAGATCGAATAATAGAACTGAAGGAGCTATTTAAGAGTCATTCAAACGCACCTTTCAGCATAATGAGAGCAAACACAGCAGAAGTTCTGAAGGGCCTCGACACGGTTTGCTGCCAATGGCCCAAGTACTTTTGTACTAGACAGTCAGACAAGCAAACATGGGGGATATCCTTGAGATAACATGCAGACATAGTTCAAGCATCCTGAGGCTGCAGCATGGCAGGTGGCGGCTATCACAGCCCACGAGGAGAGAGGACATGGTATCCTGCAAAGCGGTCACTTAAATTAACTGAAAAGTTTGGAACAAAAAGTAACGTGTGTATAAACAAACACACACATTAATGCTGTAGCTGCAGTTAGCATCACAAAAGGTATTCCTCCATACTACATTTTTTTTTTAAATTATCCACATTTTTATAGCGTTGAGCTGTAAATTGGTAAATCTTTATATTTTCTAGAAAGCTAAACACTGGCTGCGGTCACAAGTGCCAGTTGAAGCAGAGGGAAAGCGAGACTATTCCTGCCAGAGGAATTTGACCCGCGGTTGCAAGATCACACAGCCCTTTGTAGCTGTGGGCTCAGCCCATCACTGTGTGATCAGACGCAACTGTGGGTGAGTCAATTTTTTTGCCATTTGTTTCCCATGTGCATAAATGAGGAATCGCACCTCCACACTGAGGGCCCCCTGTGGGTATGCAATGATCAGTGTTTCCTCTAAGCCGAGTTAATGTGAGCCAGCTCACAGTTTTTTAGCCTCCAGCTCACACATTTTTGTCTTAGCTCAGGAAGGATGCCTCCCGAGCAGACTAATTTATGCAGTAACTGGATCGCTCACTCACAGCTTTAATGCCAATAGCTCACAAAGCAGAATTTTTGCTCACAAGACTCCATAGCTTAGAGGGAGCATTGGCAATAATGCACATTCTGTGAAGGGGGAGGGAATGGCACTGAGCTGGGATGGCCTGATCAGACCATCCTGATGGCATGCATGTGTGTTTGCATGATCAGACAGGGGAAAGTCTGTCTATAGCCCATCATAACCCGTTTACTACTGGAATTTCTCTGGTGTCATTTTACTCTGCTTCTGTGGCAGAGCAGCATGGGTTTCCGGCAACTGTGGGATGCTTCCCAGATGTTGCTGTCTGATCACACCCTTTAGATCTGTCAGGCATACATGCCTATGTCGGATCTACTAGTGTGTGTGACAGCAGCCACTGGCTAGGTAGGCTGAACAAACTGTGAATACATATTTAACCATGTCCCTAGGCTAAGGTGACCAGCCAAGGGCTGGGGTGGGAGGCAGGACTGTGGTAATCAGCATCACACAATGCTCTAAAAATTCTCTGAGCGTCTATGGTTTTTACTATAGATGTTTGGGAAATCCCTCAAGTGTTATGTGATGCTGCCCTCCATTTTCCTTCCATTGCTACACTGAACATCAGCAGGACCTGGGGTGGCTTGCCGCAGCAGGTAACACGACAACTGTACCCTAGGTAGACAAGGTTCCAATAAAATTGAAGACCGTATTGACCATATGTTCCAAAATGGAAGCAAAATGGGCTTAATTCCTCCCCCTGTCAAACTCTGTCTCTAGTTTGCCATGATGTCTGGGGGATGGGAAATTCCTTGGGGGCGGGTGAATGTTGGAGTGTGTGAACCATAGGGTTTTAGAAGCTGTAACTCTTCTTCCAAGATACCTCCCTGAATGCCAGGGATGACCTTGAAGCCAGAGCTATGCTTTTCTTGCTTTCATAGATAAGGGAACCATATATACTCAGGGGTTAGAAGTGCTAAATTTAGGAGGGAGGTTGGCAATGTGTGTGATTGGTGCACTTTTTGTTTGAACTGCCTATAACAATGGAATTTCCTGTGTGAACCCCAGTTCTGACACGGTACTGTTCCATCTGGACCGTGCAGATATCTCAATAAACAAATCACTGCCAAAGAGAGTGTTGTCGAGAGTCCCTTGACCAGGGATCAGACACACATACCCCATTCCCTCCCTCCAGTGATCATCTATTAGAGCACACACACATACAGCTGGATCAGGGGTTGAATCCCACGTATCCAAGCCCTTAATGCTGGGGAGGCTCACTGCCCCAGAGGAAAGCACCAATGCTAGCTGATCCATGGGAATAACCCAGGATGTTGTGTTTTGTTTTCTTCCTCACTCATGAAACACTTTTTAACAGGCATCAGACTGAAGCCCCCATTTCTAAACTAAGTTTGCAAACTTCCGAAAGCGACAAGATCCTCTTGTTCCGACACACTGTTTCTCCCTTATGCCACCTTCCCAGCTAACGTTTGCAAAATACGAAGCACACTCCTTACAGTCGGTTGTAAATTCAGCCTGTGATATCAAGAGGAAAGCCGAGTCTTGAAGACTCGTGATGCCAGCTGAGAAGCCGACTTTTCCCCTCCTTCCAACATCTCTAAGTGAACATCTGCTTCCCTGAAAACTGCGAATGTCAAGTTGAGCCTTTCCAATTATAATGCCTCTTCTCCTTGGCTTAATGTTAGAATATTAAATATACAAGTGGAGACCCGCAAGAAACTTGCGGGATGGTCATCCCATTCCTCACACCTTTGCTTCCTCCCCTCTGCCCTTACCTATCTCACACTCCTTCTCCCTTCTGGGGGTGGAGCCATAGACTCAACCCTCCAAAGGAGCCATTTTATTCAGGGGAACTGATCTCTGTCACCCGGACAACAGTTGTAATGCTGGGTGATCTCCAGCCCTCACCCAGAGGCTGGCAATGGTAGTCCTCATGGAGGAAATGGCTGGTTTGGAGGGTGGAGTCTATGGCATTATACTGGTCTGAAGTTCCTCCCCTCCTCAAACCCCACCATCCCCAGGATCCACCCCTTAAATGTCCAGGAATTTCCCAATCCAGAGTTGGCAACCCTATTTCCTTCCCACCCAACAGCCAACTTAACCTTTATCTGCCTTTATCTGTCTTCAGCTTTTCGTCTCCACCCCCCTCCCCCACAGCTTCTACCAACAAAAATTATAGTCTTTCTCCACAGTGGGGACCAAAGCAGTTTACATTATTCTCACCTCCTTTTTATCTGCACAACAACCCTGTGAGGTTGGTTAGGCTGAAAGTATGTGACTGGTCCAAAATCACCCAGTCAGCTTCCACCGCAATATGGGGATCTGAACCTGGGTCTTGCAGACCCTACTCTGAGGCTCTAACTGCTGCACCACTGCTGGCTTTCATAGGGTGGCTGCTGAACAGCAGCAAGCAGCCAGGCCAAGTTGAGTCATGCAAATTAGGTGGCATCAAGTCACCCAGAGGGTGCTGCCTAGGGATGCCAGGCTCCAGGTGGGATCTGGGGATCCCCTGGAATTACTGCTCAGCTCCAGACTACTGAGATAACTTCCCCTGGAGAAAATGGATGCTTTGGAGGGTGGACTCTAGGGCATTGTACCCCACTGAGGTCCCTGTCCTCCCCAGGCTCCATCCCCAGATCTCCAGGAGTTTCCAGACCTGGAGCTGGCAACCCCACTACCCCCATCCCCTGCCAGTGCCCGTGGGGGGACCTGGCAACCCTAGACTGCTGCCAGGCCTAGGGTTGGCAACCTCCAAGTGGGGCCTGCTGGAGGGTGAACTCCAGAGATCTGTGAACAACAGAGATCTGTCTCCCTGGAGAAAATGGCTGCTTTGGAGGGTGGATTCTGTGGCATGATACCCAGCTGAGGCCCCTCCCTTCCCCAAATCCTGCCCTCCTTGCACTCCACCCCAAAACCTCTAGGAATCCCCCAGCCTGGCCCCAAGGCTCCCTCCCTCCCTCCCCCTCCCTCCAAGGCCGAAAGAGGCCTGGAAAGAAAGGGCCCTTCCCCCCACCCTTGACCGACAGAGCCAGTCAGAAGCCTCTCCTCCCCCCCCCCAACGTTCTAATCTCTCACCGTTGCTGCCTGGAGTCAGGTCCCTGCAGAGGCCATTTCAAAAGGCTTTTGGGGGGAATTCAACTGTCCCTGAAGGGATTTCCTCACTGTTTGGATTTTTCTACAAACCCAGGAAGTCTACTGACTATGCAGGAAAAGCTGTTGGGGGAGAGGGAGGCCCCTGTTGGAGGGAATAGGTATCCGCACAGAAAAAAAAAAGTCTGGAATTAGAATAGAAGATATATATATATATATGTGTGTGTGTTAAATCATTAGATTATGGGGAAGATGGGCATCATCCCCTTTCAGCCCAAATTAAATATGGTTCTCTGCATGCAAAGAAATGAAAAACATCAATTAAAAAAAACCCATTGGAACAGCCACAACAGAGGCCTACAGTAGCATTTGAAAGATCAAAGTGGGAATTATTTACAGATTAATCTCGGCGGCAGCCTGAGTACCACCAGCGGGATTCATTTCTTGTGCAGCATGACTGAAGAGCCTCTCCTCCTTTGTAATCTCCTAATGAAGAATTGCCTTTTAAGCCCACATTAAAAAATGACACTGATGAAGATTTAAGGCTGATTCTCGCTAATCTATTTTTGACCAATAAATCACCGAAACCTCGAAAACATCTGGGAGGCACTCATTCTTTTGTTTCACTTTGCAAACAATAAATTAGGAGTTCCCATCTTGTTGCTGAAGCGTGCATCAGTAATTGTCTGGGAGGATCATTACCAGCAGAATATGGCGTCCCTCAAAGTCTTTTTCATAGGTACAACATGGTCTTGGTGCTGTTCCCCCCCGCCCTGCTTAGTTTGGCTTACCTAATCCAGCAATGGGACTCAGGAGTGTAGGCGTGTGTGTGTGAAGTGCTGTCAAGTCACCTCTGACTTATGGCAACCCTGTGCATTAATGTGACCTCCCAAATGCCCTATCCTTCCTTAACAGCCTTGCTTGGGTCTTGCAAACTGAGGGCCATGTCTTCCTTGACTGAATCACTCCATGTCTTGCTGGGCCTTCCTCTCAGGTAAGTGAACATAATCAGACAGCCACATGTATCCTGAATGCAAACATGTGTACTTGGAAAACAATGGGATACATGATGGTCAAGAGACATTAGTAGAAACGAGTCATTGTGACTGTGGCCTATTTTCCAATATGAGACCAAATGCGCACTAAAATAGTTTAACTGTGAGCAGGGGTCATTCCGTAGAAAAAGAGGTGCAGAAGCTCATTACCATAATTCATTACCATAACTTATTTGCATATTCCACACCACCTGACATCACTGGAAGTGTGTCAGAAGGCAACACCCACCACTCAGGCACTACTGGACTGTTTTGGATTGCTAGCTATGGGGGGGGGATGTGCAGATCTGCCCTCAGAGAGGAGGGAGAGCTTGTACCTGAATAAACCTTGTTCTTACAGGTGCCACTGGACTGTTTTGGATTGCTAGCTATGGGGGGGGGGGGATGCACAGATCTGCCCTCACAGAGGAGGGAGAGCTTGTACCTGAATAAACCTTGGTGCCACTGGACTCTTTTGGATGGCCGGAAGTGCAGGAAAGTGTGTGGCTGCTCGTGGGTCGAGGAGGGCGGCACGGAGGACATGCATGGCCTCAAGCTGGTAGGGGGCCAGGGTGGTGGCGGGGCAGAGGCACAGGAGGAGGCCGAGTAGGCACAGGAGGCCAGGGCAGAGCTCCTTGCAGGCTGCACGGGAGTAGCTGAGGCCCACCTTGCAGAGGCACCGCACCAGGGCTGGCATGAGGACGGGCAGAGCCTGGGTGGGCTGGGTGCCACGGCCCAGACAGTGGCAGAGCAGCTTGAGGGCCAGCTTGTGGCGAGGAGGGGCTGCTGGAAGTAGGGGGCGGGGCTTGCTGCATTTTCCTGCCCCCTGGGCTCCTTACTGCTGGAGCTTTGCTCCTGTTCCCTGCTGCAGGAAATGAACCCTGACTGTGAGGAAGAGAACCTTCATTCTTCTTCTTCTCAGTCATGTGCTGCAGTCACACACACTAAATAATCCACTTCCAGTCCACTTTCAGTGCATTTTCAAATTGGATTTTGCCAGTTCACACAGTAAAAATCCAGTTGGAAAGTACATTGGAAATGGATTGAAACTGGATTATTTAGTGTGTGTGATCGCAGCCATATACTAAGGGAGCTGCTTGTCTAGGTCCTAAATCCACCTTAAAGATTTCATCAGATCTAGGTAATGTTCTATATACCAACGTTAAGGGATCTATGGCCAAGTACTGAGATGTCACTTCAACCTTGGAAGAAACGCCAATGCCTGAGAGGGTGAAACTGGAAAAAAAGGCTGAGTTCAGACTGGCAGTATGAAGCGCAAGGGAGTTGTGGCAAAAAGACCCGGAAAGTGTTCTGGGTATTCCCAGTCACACTGCATCAACTGAGGCAGGAGCATACCGGGGAGGAGGCGCAAGGGAGCATTTGCACTGTTGGGCCACTCCTGGTGGAGGCACGGCTGTAAGTGGCTTTTTCCTTGCTCTGCGGCAGGTGCCTATGTGCATGGGTGCTTATGCACATCCCTGCGGGAACAGCCAGTGCACATTATCAACGCAAGTCGTTCCTGGCTTTTAGCGTTTAGCATGCACATGTCCGGGAAGCGGGATCAACGCACTCTCCAGGGTTTGCTACCCCTTTCACCTGGTACTTTTTAAACTCGGGAGGAAAGCATTACAAGACGGTTGTATAACAAGTGGCAGAGCTCAGACACAAAATATTCATCTCCCCCACCCCACCCCCCAAGCTTGGAAACAGGGAAGAGAACCAAATGGTAGATCAGAAATGTAATCTGGCTGGAAAGAAGGAGGATCCTGGATCCTGAGAAAAGAACGGCTGAGTGTTTTTCAAGGAGCCTTTGCTTGATCAGGGAAATGGGGTTTCAGCTGGGAATTCAAATAATTCTTCAGAGGTTTTCCTATGCTGTATTTATTGTGCAGCAAATGGAACCACCAGCCATTTCAGTAAATGACACTGATCAATTGACGAGAATTGCCATTGACAGATAACGATACCTCAACAAGTCTGGTCTGCTTAGGGGGAAATAAAGCGGCTGCGGTGACTTTTTTGTTTTTGTTTTTTTAAGATCAGCTCTTTAAATCCATTTGCATCTAACCACAAAAGAGCACATCTCTTCAGTCGTAATCAAGTTGTGAGTGTTGACTGGATTCGGGTCTACATGGATGCATGACGGGTTTGCAGTTCATCCACTCCTGGCCTCCTTGAGGCTTCCGTAAAGATACCAGATGGCTTGAAATCCTCTTTATCCACAGAGTGAATTTAATCTCAGCAGGTGCCCTGCAGAAGGCCTCCAATGACATATCCAACCAGTGGATGTTTCACTCAGTCAAGGAAGACCACCCCGGGGTTACTCATTCCTCAGATCTCAATCACGTCTCACAACCTCCACGGAAGTAGGAAACAAATGATCCTCCCCCCCCAGAACTGGGAAGAGATACGTGGCGTGTCAGAACTGGGACAGAAACTACCACCTCATTTTGCAGACAGCCCCAAAGAGCTGTCAGGAAGTAATTACTGTTGGTCAATACCTTCCTGTTTCTAACTGTCTGGCAGCATTTATCTGAAACCCTTTTCTGGGAGTAAGTAATGGTCGCGCTAGAGACCTTTCTTACGCCATTTGTTAGCCGTTGCAAATGGAACATTTGTCCGCGAAAGACACAAGGGAAGCGGTTCAGCCAGAAGAAGAATTCGGGAGAACAACAAGGCCTAAGGAGAGGGGTTTGGGCAAGGTTCTCTGTCCCCGTCACTTTGAGTCCTTTCTCCATGAATAAAACACTTAAGGTGCAGATAAGAATCCGTTTCAGGCCACCACAGGTTATATGACAAAGGGATATATGGGCTGCAAGGGGATGACCAAGGACAATAGGCAGAATCGTTCCTTGTGGACCCTCCATTTCTACTGTGAAGGCCCCAGGATTTGCAACAGTGAATACTGCCCAATGGGGAATCACTGGCAGGTGGATAAAGGCCCAGAATCTTTGGGGGGCATGTACCTAGAAATGCAATTAGACACTTATTGTTATTACAGAAGCACTAGGAACTCAGTGTGTGTGTGTGTGTATTTGTGTGTGTGTGTGTATTTGTTGTTTGTGTGTATTAGGTGCTAGGTTAAAACAAGCACCGCCCCAGGAACAAAGACCTCCCCAGGACTCAAAAGAGATGTTGTTGTTGTTTTAATCTCATTACATATACAAACTCATTCAGTCCTCACATATTTATTTTCAACAAGAAGGCTTATAAATCCTCTGTATTTTATTGTTTTTTCTTTTTTTTCAGAATAGTATATTAGAATACTGAATGTAATGTCAGGAATATTGGGATGTTTTGCTGACGTGACCCTGCATCCACCTCAGAAAGTGCTGTTAAGTCATCTTCATGCCTGGGAGGGCAGAATGGAGATTCTCGGTTTGCTTCCCACCATTAGAAAAGACACCTTTGTACATTTATCTGCTATTTGGACATGTCTGTTGCTTTATAACTGTTGATCTTATAACCTTAGCTTATAACCTCTGCATATCTTGAACATCATCATGTGACACGTTAATTTCCCTGTCTATAAGTCTGAACCTTACACACCATTCCAATGTATTTGACAAAGTGTGCCTTGCACATGAAAGCTCATACCTTAAATAAACCTCAGTTGGTCTTAGAGGTGCCACTGGACTCTAAATTTGTTCTGCAGCTTTTTAATGGTCTGCTCTGCTTCCTTTGGATGGATATCATATACTGCATCTGTTTTTACTTGTAAGCCGCCTCAAGCAGGACACAGAAATATTCTAACTAAAATAAGCAAAATCAAATCAATGTGTAAATTAATTATGCCTTGAAAATGTGCATCACGCATACATCCACACAAAGGTCCAATCTTCTTCTTCTTCTAATGCTTGTAAGCCACCTCAAGCAGGACACAGAAATATTCTAACTAAAATAAGCAAAATCAAATCAATAAGTGTAAATTAATTATGCCTTGAAAATGTGCATCACGCATACATCCACACAAAGGTCACAGAAAATTTGTTGTGGATCACTGGAAGGATGCAGAATAGATGCCCTGTATAAACTTGGTAATAACATCACCCAAACAGTAAGGTAGTTTCTGCCATACATCAGGTACAGTCATCTAGTAAAATGCTGGGCAAAGCTGTCAACTGTTGGGACTCTTAACTAAGCCTATGGATATAGAGGTTTGCTGCCACTTCTTTTTAATTTTTTTTTTTTAAATACCATTATTAAAAAGTACAAAAAAAGAGATACAGAATACGCATAATGTACTTTGCCATCCAAAATGACGATCCGCCCCATCTCGTGAACGTAGAGAATCTTATTCCAGCAATTGTCAACATTTCTGTTAAATATAATTATACAATGAACTGCTCTATTTTTTTTTATTGCTCTTGACCATAAATTATCTAATCTATACACATCTCTATTACTTCGGTAAGCTGTTAATTTTACCAAAGTATAAATTTCCCTTACTTTCAGTAATCATTCTTATAGATTAGGGGTATTATTTTGTTTCCAATACCTGGCTAATACCAATCTAGCAGTAGTAATCATATGCAAAGTAGCTATTTGCTGATCTCTGGGAACATCAGGAAGATAATTCAGCAATAATGTCTCTGGCTTATAAGGGATTTGTATACCCAATGCTATTGATAGCAATTTCGCCACTTGTTTCCGGAAGTTGGAGGCACGAATGCAAGACCACCACATGTGAAAGAAATCTGTTTTGTCTTCTTTACAGAACCAACATCTGCTGGACTCAGACTTATAAATCCTTGCTGGCCTTTTAAGGAATAAATGCCATCTATGAATCAGTTTCAACAAGTTTTCTCAAAAGGAGAGGCAAACTGTAAAAATCGGTGCCACAAGAAAAAAAAAAAATATTTCCATGCTGAATCATCAAGACTATTACCTGCACTTTTTTGCCACCGACAGCAAAAATCTTGATCAGGTTTGAGTAAATTTTTCAATAAACAAGAATACATCCTTGAAGTAAAACTTTTTACCATCAGCTAAAAGTAATTCCTCGAACTCAGTTGTAAGGCTCAAGATAGCTTTTTTTTTTTTTTTTTTGGTATTAATTTGCAAAGGTAACCTCTGACTTGGAGATATTCAAATACTGAAATATTGGGCACCTTCATATTGTAAAAGATTGGTTATCAAATACTATAGAAAACTCCCCAACTTTTATAGAGCAATCCTTTGTAAGGTACCTCTGAAGAGTTGGTCTTGGGTGAGAAAACAAAACAGGAAGAAGTACCATAATAATGATAACACCATCAAAAATGCTATACTAAGTATTGTGAAAAACATCAGTTTGGAGTATTTTGTGCAGTTCTGGAGCCCCTTGACACAGAGAGTACTTCATCTTTCTGTGTTATACCTCTGAGGATGCCAATCAAAGCTACTGGCGAAACATCAGGTCCTACAATGCCAAGACCACGGCCAGACAGCCTGGAAAATCTACAGCAGCTAATGTTTGGGATCAAGTTAAAAAAATAAATTGTCACCAAGACTCTCTCCTTTGGCCTCCGCTGTTAGGGTTATGAGCCAATGCTCTGCTGTTAGGGTTATGAGCCAAGACTCCTAAACTGTGGAGTCTTGTGAGCAAAAATTCTACTTTGTGAGCTACTGGCATTAAATTTGCAAGTGAGCAATTTGACTACTGCATCAATTAGTTTGCTCTGGAGTCATCCTTCTTGAGCTAAGACAAAAATGTGTGAGCCGGAGACTAAAAAACTGTGAGCTAGCCCACACTAACTCAGCTTAGAGGGAACACTGGTTCTGACCGGCGAGTTAGGAAGATGGGGATTTTCTGGATACGGTGCTTATAGAAATTTGAGAATTGATAACCAAGTAATCCCATATAGAGGTTTGCTTCTTCTATTTGCCCTGCATCTTCTGTATTGCCCGCTGATCTGAGAAGCTTTGCAAAACACAACACACAGCAGTGTTTGCCAAAGCCCATTTTGACTCAAGTTTAGGAAAGATTACATTTTTATCTTGTCAAGACCCTGTTTACACTGTCCTATATAAATCTGAGGGAGCACCCACAAAGAAGAAGAAGAAAAAGAACCAAGAAATCATAAGACAGGAACAAATTGGCTCCGGGAGCATCAAGGTTCAGTACATAAAGTGAAGAAAATCAGATTGAGAAAGCATGTAACGAGGGAGAGAGGAGAGGAGGGAGGCTACAAGATCCTATGGGCCATTGCAATTGTGATAAGAATGGACAACTAACTGGATAGCACATCTAGGGAAGCCATTCATTTTCAGCTTTGACATGAAGTGACAGCCATTCAGTCCCATTGCATTCAGCCTGCTCCGCACTCAATTTTGGCTAGTACCTGAACTGTATTTGTTAGAGCAAAAAAATGCAAACTCCCTCCCTTGCACAGACCTATGGTATGGTTTTGTTAACTGGATACAGTGAGGTGTAGAATCACAGAATCATAGAGTTGGAAGGGACCCCCCAGGTTACTCTAGTCCAACCCCCTGCACAATGCAGGGAATTCACAAATACCTCCCTCTCCACACCCCCAGCAACCGCTGTTCCACACCCAGAAGATGACCAGAAACCTCCAGGATCTCCAGCCAAAAGGGCCTGGAGAAAAAAAATGCTTCCTAATGCCAAATTGGCGATCAGCAAAGTGGCAATCAGCTTACTACGAGTGGAGAGAGCTGAATTCAAATCCCCACCCAACCATGAAGCTCTTGCTGGCTGAGTTGGCTGAACCATACCCTCTCAGCTTAACCTAGTTTACAAGGTGATTGTGGAAATAAAGGTGGGGGGCATGCACAGGACCTTGAGCCCCTTGAAGGAAGATCTGAACATGCCGGAAAAGTGGGTGGATGTGAACAAGATGCAATTTAACACGGATAATTGTTGAGTTCTACATCTGGGTAACAAAAATGAGGGACACACATACTGGATGGGGGATACATGTCTGGGTAGCAGCCTGTGTGAACAAGATCTTGGAGTATGGGTGGACCGTAAGTTAAACATGAGCAGCCGGTGTGATGCAGCGACAAAAAAGCCTAATGTGATCTTGAAGTGTATCAACAGAGACATAACAGAGATTTCGTTCTTATTTGAGGCTAAAAGTATAAAGGTCTTACAATCCTTGGAACGACCCTCCAAAGGTAGCAGAAAAGGCTTTAGAAATACAGCACGAAGATCATCATAAAACTTACAGTGCAAAATAACATGATTGTTATCTTCAATCTCACTCATCCCACATGGACACAACCTATCTGTATATGGAATTTTCTTGAATCTCCCATATAACTCCATAGATGGGAGAACATTAAAACGGGCTAACATAAATGCCCTACACAGATGAGGATCATTCAAGCCAGACAGGTATTCAGGAAAGGAAGGGCCAGATGAAAGCTCCCAACACAGTGGGGAACAATGACCAGAAGCCAGGCTTTTCCATTCTTGTATCTCAATATCAATAAGTCTTTGCTTAATCAAGGCAAAAGCCTGCTTCTCTGAGAGCAAAGGTAAAGGTAAAGGTAAAGGTTCCCTTGCTCGAAAGCCAGTCGAATCCAACTCTAGGGTTGCGGTGCTCATCTCCGTTTCAAAGCCGAAGAGCCAGCGCTGTCCGAAGACGTTTCCGTGGTCATGTGGCCGGCATGACTAAACACCAAGGTGCACGGAACGCTGTTACCTTCCCACCGAAGTGGTACCTATTTATCTACTTGCAATTTCTTGCTTTCGAACTGCTAGGTTGGCAGGAGCTGGAACTAGAGACAGGAGCTCACCCTGTCATGCAGCACCCGGGTCTCAAACTGCTGAACTACTGACCTTCCACAGCCTGCAGTTCAGCGTCTTAACCACTTGAGCCACCGCAGCTCCCTGAGAGCAAAACCATGTCATTAATGTTAAGTCCAATTACTGACATTTTCCCGTCAATATAGGTCAACCAATCAGATAGAACATCCAAATAGCGAGATGTCATAGTCCCACTGTACAATGCATTGGTCAGACCACACCTGGAGTATTATATGCAATTCTGGAAGCCTCCCTTCAAAAAGGATGTGGACAAAATGGGGCGGGGGCAGTGGAGAACAACGCGGATGATCAGGGGCGTGGGGACCAAGCCCTATGAGGAAAGGCTGAGGGACTTGAAAATGTTCAGTCTGGAGAAGAGGAGGCTGGGGGGTGGAACCTGATTGCTCTCTTTAGGTATTTGCAGGGCTGTCACTTGGAGGAGGGCAGGGAGCTGTTCCTGTTGGCATCAGAGGAGAGGACTCACAATCATGGGTTTAAATTAAGGGCGGGAAGGTACCGGCTAGATCTTAGGGAAAACTTTTTTTTTACAGCAAGAGCTGTGCAACAGTGGAATCAGCTGCCTAAGGAGGTGGTGAGCTCCTTTAATCAGCAGCTGGACAAACACTTGTCGGGGTTGCTCTAGGCTGAACCTGCATTGAGCCGGGGATTGGACTAAATGGCCTGCACGGCCCCTTCCAGCTCTGTGATTCCATGATTCTAAGAGTAGAGCAACAATATTGTATTTAGACAATCATATATTCCCTTTGGGCCTGACCTGGGTAGCCCCGGATAGGTCAATCTCGTTGGATCTCAGAAGCTAAGCTGGGCTCTTTTTGTAGCAGGAAGTCCTTTGCATATTAGGCGACACACCCCTAATGTAGCCAGTCCTCCAAGAGCTTACAGTAGCCCCTGTAAGAAGAGCTCTGCAAACTCTTGGAGGATTGGCTACATTAGGAGTGTGTCACCTAATATGCAAAGGAGTTCCCTGCTACAAAAAGAGCCCTGCTTGCTAGTATTTGGATGGAAAACCTCCACAGAATACCAGGGTCATGACATGGAAGCAAGCAATGGCACGCCACCTCTGAATGCCTTTTTCCTTCAAAACCCTACAGGGTCTCCATAAGTCGGCTGCGACTTGTAGTACCTTACCGACCAACAAGATTTGTGGGGTATAAGCTTTTGGGGGTCAGGTACTGACGAAGTGAGCTTTGAGTGTCAAAAGCTTATTCCTCAAAAATCTTGTTGATCACTAAGGTGCTAGCAGACTTCAATCTATTTGCTCTACCACAGAGGCTAACCCCTGAAACTATCTTGCTGGAAGAAGTCATTGCTCCGGGATACAAATATGCACATTGCCAATGCAAAGGAGCTGTAGCTGCCATCAAAGGAAAAGGAACAAGCAGCCAGGTACCCCTCCATCATGTCTGAGCCCTGCACCAACTATGAAAAGTGCTGTTATTCAGAGATGTCCAGGTCCATTAACAATAAAACATCAACCCTTTGGGACTTTGTTATAGATCAACGGGTGGACCTGGCATGTGTGACCAAGATCTGGGTGAGGGAGGGTGAGATGGTTGCACTTGCCCAGCTTGCCCCACTGGGTTACTCGGTCCTTCACCAATCACGTACTAGGGGGCGGGGGGAGGAGTGGCCATTTTCATTCAGGAGGCTTACTCCTTCAGGGCGCTCCCGCCTGTGGAGATCGCAGGCATAGAATGTGTTGGCGTGATGCTGGAGGCTGTAGAGAGTTTGGCGATCTGGCTGGTGTACCATCCGCCCAATGCACCGGCCAGTAGCCTGCCATCCCTGCTGAAGGCCGTAGCAGTCTGGGTGTTGGATCACCCTAGACTGATTGTCTTGGGTGACTTCAACGTCCATGCTGAGGACGCGGCTTCCAGCCGGGCTACGGACCTAGTGTTGACCATGGCGACGCTGGGACTCTCACAGTACATCTCGGCCCCCACGCATTGGGCTGGTCACATGCTTGATCTGATCTTCGCGGCAGGGGTGGAGGTGGACCAGATCACTGCAGAGGCAGTGCCATGGTCGGACCACCTGGCTCTGAGGGCCTGTTTGAATGTTCCACCCTGACCCGTTGTGGGCAGCGAGCAGATCTATGCTCGCCCGTGGGACGAGATGGACCCTATCTGGCTCCAGAAGGCCCTGCAGGATCCGAGGCCCCCTGGCGCCTCGTTGGATGAGCTAGTGGAGGACTGGCATGACCGGCTCTCTGCAGCCATCGACAAGATCGCTCCCAGGCGTCCTCTCTGGGCTCGTCGGAGGTGAGCTCCTTGGTATACCCAGGAGCTGAGGCTGATGAAACGAGAACTGAGACGACTAGAGAGACGGTGGTGCCGTGCTCGCGACGAAGTGTCAAGATCATCTTATAGGACGTTTATGAGAGCTTATGAGGTGGCAGTCAAGGTGGCTAAGAAGGATTTCTTTGCAGCTGAGATTGCATCTGCATGCTCATGCCCGGCCCAATTATTTAGTACAATTTGGTCACTGACAGATCTGCCACAGGGCAGACGAAATGATAGGGAAATGGATATTGGCTGTGAGGCTTTCGCGAGTTATTTCGCAGATAAAGTCTTGACACTCTGACATGACCTCCCCGCCACGATTGAGACAGTGAGTGAACTCGAGGCCCCTTGCATGCCTTCAGTTCCGGGTTTAGAGTGCTTCAGTCTGCTCAGCTTGGAAGAAGTTGACAGACTGCTGGCTGCTGTCCACCCAATCACATGCGACCTTGATCCGTGCCCCTCCTGGCTTATTAAAGCAGGCCACGAGGGTTTTTGAGGTGCTCTGTGGGATATTATCAACAAGTCCCTTACCAAGGGCCGGTTCCCTGGAGCACTCAAGGAGGCGATGGTCCGCCCTCTCTTAAAAAAGCCATCTTTGGACCCAGCCGAATTGGCCAACTATCGGCCGGTATCCAATTTGCCCTATTTGGGCAAAGTGATAGAGAGGGCGGTGGCGGTACAGTTGCAGAGCTTTCTGGATGATGCTTCAGTCCTAGATCCCTTCCAGTCCGGCTTTCGCCTGGGTCATGGGACGGAGATGGTGCTGGTCGCCCTGACTGACAATCTCCGAAGGCATCTGAATCGAGGCGGTGTGGTGGCATTGCTGTTGTTAGATCTGTTGGCCGCGTTTGATACAGTCAACCATCAGCTGCTGACCCGCCACCTCGCCGACGTGGGGATTCAGGGGCTTGCCCTTCAATGGTTTGCCTTCTTTCTCCAAGGTCAGGGACAGAGGGTGGTGATTGGAGGTCAGCGGTCCCGGAGGCACCCCCTTGAGTGCGGGGTGCCGCAAGGGGCAGTGCTGTCTCCGATGTTATTTAACATCTACATGCACCCCCTCACCCAGATTGCCCGGAGTAATGGGTTTGGGTGTCACCAATATGCAGATGACACCCAGCTCTATCTGATGCTGGGCGGCCAATCGGACTCTAGCCCTGATGACCTGCATAGGGCATTGCAGGCTGAGGCTGGTTGGCTCAGGTGGAGCCGACTGAAGCTAAACCCGGTGAAGACAGAGGTCCTGGGCCTGAGCCGGACCGGTCTGGAGTTGGGGCTCCCTCTCCCAACCTTCGACGGGGCACCTCTGATGCTGTTGCCAGAGGTTAGGAGTTTGGGGGTGCTCTTGGATTCCTCCTTAACGATGGAGGCCCAGGTGGTAGCCACTGTCAAGTCAGCATTTTACCATCTTCAGCTGGCACGACAGTTGGTTCCCTACCTCGACCGTGATGACCTGGCCACTGTGATCCATGCGACGGTTACCTCGAGGCTAGACTACTGCAATGCTCTCTACATGGGGCTGTCTTTGTCGCAGATCCAGAGGCTGCAGCTGGTGCAGAACGCGGCAGCCAGGCTGTTGATGGGGCTCACAAGGTGGGATCACATCCAGGCAGTGCTTAAGGCTCTGTACTGGCTGCCAATAGCGTACCAGATCCGCTTCAAAGTGCTGGTGCTTACCTTTAAAGCCCTATATGGCCAGGGTCTGGCTTACCTGAGGGACCACCTTTCCCTATATGTTCCTCCAAGAGCGCTACAGTCCGGGGGATAACATCTGCTGGTTATTCCAGCACCCGAGACGGCCAGATATGCTGTTACCAGGGCCAGGGCTTTCTCGGTGGTGGCCCCTACCTGGTGGAATGAGCTCCCAGAGGAGATCAGGGCTCTGTGGGACCTTATGCAGTTCCGCAGGGCCTGCAAGACGGAGCTCTTCCACCAGGTTTTTGAGTAGGGGCTGCCACCACGATTGGACCATCACTGTGGGATACCACGAGGCATCCTGGCCCTGGGATGAGATTATAACTTGGTGGGACTTTTTGGGGGCAGGGGCAACATGCTGCCAGAGTGTTGAGTTGACTGGTTTTAATGGAGTTTACTTGTTCTGTTTGCCGCTGTTCTAATGGTTTTATTGTTTGTTCATTTTAGTGTTTTTATGTATTTTATATGTCATTGCCCTATGTGTTGTCGGCAATGTATGGCTTGTGGCCTCTTGTTCGCTGCCCTGAGCCCTTGTGGAAGGGCGGGTATAAATCTAATAATAAATAAATAAATAAAGATGTTCTGTTGCCCACATGGTTCAGTTTGGAAGTTGTCCGCGGGTAATTCCGCACTAGACCTTAAGTCCTGGTTCGACCATGTCCCCGAATTTACATTCTACACTACACTTGAGTTCCACATTACACTGTGCTCACCCTGGTTTTGCCCCACACTTGTCCCGAGATAAACAGACACTGTTTTGCTGTGGGGATAAATGCAAGGTATTGTGTCGCGAGTTGAACTCTGATAAAACCAGGGATGAGATCCAAGTGCGGAAAGGTAAGTCACGATTGGTGCAAGTGAACATTTGACAAGCAGTTTCTATATTTGACTAGTTTATGTACTTGACTGGACAAAAAAGCTTATTGTGCTTGCAAGTCTTCACCTACTCCTTGGACAAAAGGGGTTGGAGCCAATGGACTTAGAAGGGTGTAACTTTGCTTATCACTGCACTACAGTATTATTCATTTTGACTACTGCCACTCCTGAAACTGGCCGAGATATCCTTAGCCCCAGAGGCACACGACTTTAGAAGGGAAGAGGAAGGGAAGGGAAATTTGTTGTAAGGAACATGGGAGGAAGAGGTGAGGGAGGAATGACCAGGGTAACTGAACATGAAAGATTAGCAGGGTACTCAGATGCGATGCTGAATGGTGCCACTGTGCTAATGGTGTAGTGGTTAAGTGCGCGGACTCTAATCTGGGAGAACCGGGTTTGATTCCCCACTCCTCCACTTGCAGCTGCTGGATGATCTTGGGCAAGCCATAGTTCTGTCAGAGCTGTTCTCTCAAGGACAGCTCTGGAAGGAGCTCTCTCAGCCCCGCCTACCTCACACGGTGTCTGTTATGGGGAGGGGAAGGGAAAGGAGTTTCTGAGCCGCTCTGAGACTCCGAGTGAAGGGGGGGAATAAATCCAATCTTCTTCTTCTTCTAATGCAAAATTTATGGCAAAACTGCTTCCCAGCAAATCTTCCAGGGGATCAAAGATAACGAAAAAGGGTATTTCAAACAGATCAAATGACAATCATGATTTGTATAAAGTTCTCACCGTCCCTGTTTTTATTTGGACTTCAAAAAAAAAAAAAAAGCCCCAGCACCTTTAGGACTGGGGAGAATGCATGGCAACAATCTCTGGGATTTCAGAAGCTTCTGTGAAAGGGAAAGGGGTGGCTGCCAGAGAGGGTCACAGAAAATGGGGGTGGGAAATATAGTCAGAAGGGAAACGGTGGTGCCTTTCAGAAGGGACATACATTATGGAAGCTGGGCACTTTATTCTTGTTCAGAGAAGGTTCGGTGAGAATAAAAGAGACATGGGGAGCCCATCTTTTTGTTCAGAATCACTGATACTGCCCCAGCGCTAAGTGCATGTGGATGTGCACATAGGCCTCTTGCATGCTTAGTCTGCGGGTGATTCTGCATCGAGCATTCACTCCACATTTTCTCAACTGGGAGGGAAAAGTGCAGCTCAAAATCACATTCAGATACCTCCAGGCGACACCACTGACTGCAAAGTCACCCCTGAATGGCCATAAATCTATGCAGAAGGTGCCATAAAATCTGATGATCAAAGGAAGCGAAAGCGGCATGGAGTGTGGAGGCTACCATAAAATCCGATGATCAAAGGAAGTGAAAGCAGCATGCAATGCAGAGGGGAATTTCTGTTCCAAAGAAGGGTTTCATAGAACAGCAAAGGGAAAAACCAATGCAAAATCAGCCCATTTGAGGGAGGGAGATCTGCATGTGCAAGAATGTGCGTGTGAATCGACTTCCTCCAAGGAAGTGTCTCGCCATCAGTTCCAAGAAGAGAACTCTATGCACACGTTAAAGTTCTCAGTATACATTAGGGTTGCCAGCCTCCAGGTGGGGCCTGGGGATCTCCCACTTTTACAAGTGATCTTCAGCTGACACAGATCAGCTCCCCTGGAGAAAACGGTTGCTTTGAAGGGTGTACCATGCTGAGGCCTCTCCCCTCCCCTCCCCAAACCCCACCCTCTCCCACATCCACCCCCAAAGTCTCCAGGTATTTTCCAACCCAGACCTGGCAACCCTGGTATGCATGCATTACTAGATTGTGAGGAAGTATTGATTACAAGGATGAATGTCCACATATGATGTGCATCGATGCAAACCAGAGTGTGATAAAATGCTTTAGGCAACTAATTTTCTGTAAAGAAAGCAATGCTATTGAGAACAAACAAACAAACAAACAGCCCCTGAAAAATTAATTTAATCAGCCTAAAAGATGATCCCATTATGTCACACCAATCGTTGTTGGAAAAGGAATGTGTCCAAGGAGTCCAGATAAATCTGCTTTCCGAGACGTACAAAGAGCTGATCGATAGCCTTAGGTGACCTTATGCTGGATTCATATATATATATCAGGTAGAACAATTTAAAACAACAATTAAGAAAAAAAAGACACAAGATATATGGGAACATAGGCACAGCTATTTAAAACATACAGAAGGGTTTTTGTAAAAAGCAAACACACACAAAATAAATTACAGACCCCCATTAGGTTCTGTGTAAATTGTCTAGAGGGATTTAATCTTTGCGGCAGCACTGGTAATTCTCAAGGCAAAGGAATATTCACTGTTATTAAAGAAGTTGCCCTTTGATTTAAATGTTTTTATTATGTTATAGTATGGAAGCCTATCCTTAAAGTAATTATATAACTCGTCCAAAGTGATTTTTCTCAGCTGATTTTTTTTTTAACTTTAGTGTCGTCTCCAGTGACATGTTGAAAACGCGTGAGGATACAGATTAACAGGTGCCGTGATTAATGTAAAGTTAAGACGCCGCTGAACACGTGAGGCTGATGTCTATCAAGTCAGAATCTTGGTCTGTCAATGTCAATATTATCTACGCAGACTGGTAGTGGCTCCTCAAGGCCTCAGGTGGAGGTTTTTCTCATCACCTACTACCAGACTGAACCTGGGACCTTCTGGATGCCAAGTAAATGTTCTACCACTGAGTCATGGTCTCTCTTCTCCTTTTAAAAGACACACCATGATTGGAAGAAAAGAATCTACAATGAAAGAAGTAGGAGAACAACACAAGATGGACCTGTACATGCCCATCCACCAAACATGCCACATGTGTTCTCACTTGAGTTCCTGGAAACACACACCTCTACCTATATAACCAATAAGCCACATACATATACAGATGCATACATACTGTACATTAGATGTCTATACACTGTAGCCACATGCACACTTTACTTGAACAAAAGACTGGGAAGAAGGCTCATATGTAGACCAGAGGCAGACATTCACCCAAATATGTTTGAAATTCAGGAGCGGAGACCACACACACACTCTCCTGCTTTACAAGCAGGGTTGCCAGCCCTGGGTTGGCACTTTGGGAATGGAGTCTAAGGAGGGCAAAGTTTGTGGAGGGGAGGGACCGAGGTAGAGTATAATGCCATAGAGTCCACCCTCCAAAGCAGCCATTTTCTCCAAGGGAACTGATCTCGATTCTCCCACTGATCCCTGTCCCATACACTGTTGCCTCAAACAGAGTGTGTGGAGAGTACTCCTGGTTCCAGGGCTGAGGCAAAGGAAGTCATGCCTCTGATGCTGGCAGGGCCAAAGCCTAAGGAAGGAAGGACTGAGGGAAGGAGCTCTCCACCCCACCTCCAATCACACATCAGTGCAGGTGGGAAGAATCAGCCTGAGCCGGGGGGGGGGCACTCCCAACACTATGGAAACTGCTAGAAGGAGAAGCTTTTCAGCTCAATAAATCTGCAGCAGTCCTAAGAAGTCCTACGTGGGGTTGTACAGAAGCCACAAATATGAAGCTACCTGCTCAGGAGGAGGAGAAGGAGAGGAGGGAAGAGGAGGAGGGGAGGAGGAGGAAGAAGAAGAGGAGGAAGAAAGAAGAAGAAGAGGAGGAGGAGGAGGTTGGATTTATACCCCGCCCTTCACTACCCAAAGGAGTCTCAGAGCGACTTACAATCTCCTTTCCCTTCCCCCTCCCCACAACAGACACCCTGTGAGGTAGGTGGGGCTGAGAGAGCTCTTTCAAGAACTGCTCATGAGAGAACAATTCTGAAACAACTTGTAACTGACCCAAGGTCACACCAGCAGGTGCAAGTGGAGGAGTGGGGAATCAAACCCGGTTCTTCCAGATTAGAGTCCTCACTCCTAACCACTGCACCAAACTGGCTCTCAAGGAAGGGATTGTGCCTTCTCATGAAAGATCAAGTCCACAGGCTGGGAAAAGCTTGGAAAACTAACCGTGCTCCTGGATAACCAGATGCTGGATAACCCTAACCAGTATAACCCCAGTTTCTCCCACCAATCCCAGTTGAGGGAAGAAATTATGGGTACTTGGTTTGTTAATAGAAAGGGGTGACAAGAAAAAAAGGAAGTAGTAGTGCCTCCAGCCAACTGGCCTCCACTTCCTACCAGGAGGGACAGCCAGTAGGCGAATAAAGGAGGAGGGGAAATCAAACACAACTCCCAGACCCTCCAATCACCTATAACAAAACCAAAGTAAACCTTAAAAGAGAAGTAGGGTTTAATTCAACAACGAGGGATGGAGAATGAAAACGGGACACCCATATACAAACTCAAACTTAGCCAACACAGTGGGGAGTTGGAACAAAGAACTGATTAGAGTCTCTCCCTGAGGTCCTCTCGAAGTCTCTCACAAAGTCTGTCTGCCATGGCTTGGCTGGCTGTGGTGGTGATGGTGGTGGTGCTGTTCTTCAGGTTTTTGGTGGTACTGCAGATCTCTGACGGCTGCAGTTCTCTTGAGGCTCCTTCTAAGGTCTCTCTCTTCTCCACCCTCCGAACCAGTAACGTTTTTCATCATACTAGGTGGCTGTGCCATGGCTTGGGCGCATTATTGGCCTGTGTTCTACATGGGGATGCCTTTGAAAGTGGCTCAGAAGCAACAAACTATGGCAATGCTAGAGGCGAGATGAAAATTGCCAATCCTTTACCACCCGCACCAGCTGCCAGAAAGTTTCCATGGTTTATTAGGTATAAAGCCCTACATAAACTAGAGCTTGTACACTGGAGGGAACATCTCATCTGTTACAAAATCCTGCTCCCCACGAAGACCTTCAGGTGAGGTCCTACTGTGGATCGCAGCCAATTACGGCATTATTATGTACAGACCCTGACCTGATTCGCTAAACTCCAGAAATGCCTATGGGCAGGCATAGACTAATTTAAGCAAACAGATAAAATTAATGAGCCTCCTCTGTCCTCCTCACAGTGAGTTACTTATTTTATTAGAGCATAAGTAATACAGTTGTGTTTTCCGTCGCTGTATAACTTATGCACAAAAAGGTTGATCTGCATAAACTTTCACCTGCCGTTATAAATCAGAGAGTGGACACTAAAATTTTTGCCTAAAGAGAAATTTGGAGCAGGTTGGGGTTTTTTCCTCAGAAACCTGACAGAAGCCAGGGGAAAAAATTCTGATTGGTAAGATTTCTCAGAGCTGAGGGTGTTTTCCACATCCTTAGCCCCGTTCCTCATCCGCAAGTGTTTTAAATTTAAAATTATATAACAACTTAGAATACACACACACGCATATTCTTTAGTAAGCTCACATTTCCATTAAACCATTAGAGGGATGACTCCTCCGCCCTTTGTGGTACATTAAAAATATCTTTTAAAGCTTGAGTTGTTTTTTTAAAAATGCAAAATAAATACCTCTTAATGCTCCTTTTTAAAAGATGACCCTCTTTCACATTCAGGGTGTCAATGGGTCAGATCCAGCCAACATTTCCACTAAATTTTGCCCTGTTTCCCGCCACACTAGAGCTCCTGTCCCACAGGGCTTTTGTACGTGCAGGTCCCGTGATTCTCAGCAAAGACATTCTGATGGTCAAAGAGCACCCCTCCTTCATTTTTCAGCAGCAGAAAAGTTGGTTGGGTTGGGCCCAACCCAATGTTTCCTGTTCTTCTTACTTCAACGTCTGATAGTTGAGAGATATCTAAAAGCCAAGGGCTGGCAGCTGTGCACAGAGGTATATCCACGCCAAAAGGCCAGGCAGAGCTACAGGGTGGTGTTATGCAAGGTGGGGGGCAGGGATCATGGTTTATAGACAGCCTGGTGCTTGAAGTCTCTCTCCTCATCTTACAGCTCCCTCCCTCCAAGTCTCACAAAGGCCCAATCTGCAATTGCTATTTAAAACTGTTCTGTGCTGCTGTGGTGCCAGCTTCCCATTTGGCTCAGTATAAAGCTCTCCTCTGTCTGCATCAGGATGCAAATTGTTTAGGGAGAGCATGAGAGGGGGGGGAGGAGTGGCCTCCTAGGGACACCGGCAAGGCACTGCACTGTGGAGAGGAAATGACACCTTGCCCCCCCCCAGAAAGTAAAAGGGGGCTGACCTGGCAGAGGCAAAGGTGGAGAGGGGGGCAGGAAAGATGGAATGAGCTGGGTAAAAAACACAAAACACCCAGCAGTTGCCAGGCAGGGCATTCTGGAGACTGCCCCAGGAAATAACAAATGGTTCAGGGGTGGGCGTGCTTCCACCCCCCAAAAAAATATGATCACAGAAAAATGTTCCCTGGCTGCTTTTAAATGCAGATGACTGGATATTCAGCTAACTTGTTTTCTTTGTGACAATTTGCATATCTCCTTAGAAAAGATGGGGGGGGGGTTCCGCTCCAGTTGTCGGCTTTTTGCCCACAGCAGCTTGGCAGTGGGGAGGAGCAGCTGTACCACCTTAAAACCACATTCAGGTAAGGCGGTGAGACACCATAGTGACCTTGAAGTCATCACTAAATGGCAATAAAATGATGCAGACAGCCGATGCTGCGATGAAACAATAGGAGAGTGGATGCGGCATGAAATGCAGATAGAAATTTGTGAGACGATGAGAGATCATTGGCACAATAGTGGGAAATACCAATGCAGATTGGACCAAAGACAATATAACCAATAGTTTAACAAGCCATTATTGGTTAGCACAATGGTTCCCAACCTTTTTGGTATAGTGACCCACAAGTCCAAATTTATTTGGTATGGTGGCCCATCCAGGGCCGGCCCAAGGTTTTCTGGCACCTTAGGCAAACTATGAAATTGGCAGGCATTTAGTTCAGCATTCCATTATCTACAGTGGCTAACCAGATGTTTTTGGAGAAACCCACAAACATTGCATAAGGGACGCAGCACCCCCACACTACGAACCCCCAGCAAGCAGCATTCCAACATACACAGACTTTGCATACGGAGGCTACGTTCCAGTCACTGGCTGCTCTCTTCTTCTTCAGGACCATCTCTACTCCTCCCTAAGAGTCTAAGAAACTCACTCTAGTAACCATTTGGACATGTTTTACTTGATCAACACGTACATGCAATGAAGAAAAAGAATGCCAAATAATATATGGAATATACTGTTTCCAGGGTCAGCTCTTGGTTTCCAAAATGCAAAAGCGAGCAATGGAAAGGACAGAGGCATCCATTAGGGAGTGCTGGCCCGCTGCCCACTTTCAGAGGCTTCAAAACATACTTTGGGGTCCTGACTCATAGGCTGGGAAACACTGAGTTAGTGAACCCCTCTTGGCTTGACACGTCACAGGTAGATAAAATCCCAGGCCTGGGACAACACATTCCTTCTGATAAAATGACAACTGAAAATATTTCACAAATCGGATACTGCTGTGGTGCCCGTAATTAAATATTTACAGCACATCTCATTTCAGAATGTGATCTCACACAATGCAAAAAAAGTCTGCCAAAGTACACGGGAGAGGCATTTGCACAAGGGAGCTCTAAGGTGGCCTCCGTCAGTCTGGAACAAACTGATTGCTTTTGAATGCGGTGAATGTCAGACTGAAAGTGAGCAGATTAGGTTGAATCTATATTCTGGACTACCCTCTATCTTCCATTTGAATTACAGATGCGGAAAATGCACAGAACACCTGCAAAATAACTTAAAGCTTCCCTTGCGAATTTATAAGTACCAAGACTCTTTGCTATGAAGCTGAAAATATCGTACAATTCAAGCACAGAACGGAATGAGTGCCAAAAGGAAAAAGAAGATGAGTCCCAAGAGAGGAACCAGCTAAGAGAGTCCGGCGAAAACTGCTGCCAGAGTTTCTGGATGAATGAACTCTAATGCGACCGCTTCATCAGCCCTCTTGCCAATAAATAACAGGAGGGAATGCACAACAAACCACCATTTTGACACAGTTCATTCTACAAGGTGGGGTTTCACGTATCCTCCAGATCAGCAAAGAACTATAACAGCTTTCTGCAGGGCAGGGTAACAAATATAGGAAACACACACACACACCGAAACCTCAAGGAAGTAGCACCAGGCAGGTATTCTTGGAGGGAGTTGTTATGAGGAGCCTGGGGAAGCGGGTGCAAAGCAAAGCAGAAGTCCCATGGCACCTTAAAGGCTGGCAACATTTATGCCAGCATGGGCTTTTGGGAGTCAGAGATCATACTCTACGTTTTACAGAGAAAATTACAGAAGGGGACACAGAAAGGACACGTTGGGACCAATGCTCCCTCTAAGCTCTTGTGAGCAAAAATGCTACTTTGTGAGCTACTGGCATTAAAGTTGTGAGCGAGCGATTTGGCTGCTGCATAAACTAGTTTGCTCTGGAGCCATCCTTCCTAAGACAAGCATGCGTGAGCCGGAGGCTAAAAAAAATGTAAGCTAGCTCACACTAACTCAGCTTAGAGGGAACACTGGTTGGGACAGGGCATGTTCAGTATGAATCCCATCCAGAGCCAGCATCAGCATATTTTGAGGTGGGGCATCTGCCCAGGCCCAGAGCTTCTAAGATGGTCCATCCATGCCGACATCCCCTCTTACTTGCTACTGCCCCACCAGCCGTGCTCCCAGCTGCACGTAATCCCCAGTGCCCCCAGGGAAAGGGCTGTGGCTGGAGCAGGCTACCGCGAGCATGGATGGCGGGAGGTCTTGCAAGCAGGCGGGGGAAGGAGACGCAGGGAGGTGGGAGGCATGAGGATGGGTGGGAGGGAATGAGGGTGTGAGCGGGGCCTGGTGGTTGATGGAGGAGGGGAGGGGGACTCTGGGGACTCTCTGCCTGGGGCCTCCCAAAAACTGGAACCAGCCCCTGATCTCATCATAACCCTTTCAGATGGGATTCCCTGTTTCAGAGAGTGGGATTGATTAGATAGTTACACATAATGGATTGTCAAAGAGGTAAGAGGTTCTAGCCCGCCCCCCCCTTCTCTTGCAGTGCAGATAACCAGGAAATGTAATTAAGTAGGACAAACAACAAAGAGCTGAAAAAGAGTAATCTGAAGCGTGAGAAAACTAACCAGCACTGCTAGAGCATTACAGTATGATACAGAGTGCTAAGAAGAGCCAGTCAAGGATTCTAAATGGGTGCTGCCATTGAGGAGAATAAGAAATTCTGAATCACTCAAGGGGTGGACCACTGGAAGGGAGTAAGGATGCCAATCTCCAGGTGGGGCCTGGGGATTCCCCGGAATTACAGCTCATCTCTAGACTAAGGAGATCTGTTCTCCCGGAGAAAAGGGACGCTTTGGAGGGTGGGCTCGATGGCATTGTACCCCACTGAGGTCCCTGTCCTCCCCTGGCTCCATCTCCAAATCTTCAGGAATTTCCGTGCCTGGATCTGGCAACCCTATCTCCCCCATCCCCCACTGATGGCCAGGGGGGGACTTGACAACCCTAAAGGGATGACGTATCAAGGAAATAAAGACAGGACAAGTGCCCATGGCAGCATCCAGAGGACCTTAAAAATAAGGCCAACAAGTTGGAGTCAGAAGAGGATGGGAAGGCAGTGCCGGAATTGACCAGGAATCCCAGGTTCGAATTCTGGAAGAAGAGAATGATTTGAGCTTCCCTGATCCTTCCCCCCAAAACAAACAACTGTGATAAATGATGAAAAGGAGAGCCCTTGGATTGCCACTGTATCCGGAGGGGGGCATTTGTACTGAAGCAACGACCCGATTCCAATAAACAAACAGACAGTCTCGTTTGCAAATCAATATCAATGAGCGGCGAGAGGAATGGGCGGGTGCCGGTGCATGCAAGAGCAGCCCGGTAGCCCGTTGATTTATTTGTTCACCCGCGACCACTGACAGGGCTCATAGCTTCCGCAACGTGGTAAGCAGATGGGATGTTAAGCGTTCACTTTTAATTACAACTCACTGCAGCTCTAGGTGGTTTTTTTTTTTTTCCTCCCCTGCCTTGACAAATTTTTGGTCAAGGTGAGCAAAAATTGGCTGCGGTTTCACCCACAGGCAGAACACCTTCTTGCGTAATAACGTTCTCACTGGGCCATTTCCTCCCTGTCATGATTGATATACACGCTCTTATTTAATTCTAATTTTAGGTTAGCGACGGTAAGAACACTAACGTATCTCATTAAATGCTCATACAATAGGATCTGAATCCATATTCCCCCCCCCTCCTCCTCACAGGAATTCAATTAATGCAAACTTTACCTCCACGGTATTGAGCAGAGGGGGAAAGGCATAAATTTACCTTGTTATGAAAAGAAGACTTCCATTTGTCAAAACACTGTAAAGGTTGCATCCAGATGGTGGCTTCCTCTACCAAGTGCCGTGCTAACAAGGAAGGGGGAGAGGTCCCTCTAGGAAGTAATACCTGGAGGTTTGTACACTGGTTCCCAAAGTGGGCAATTCCATCCCCTAAGGGTGCTGGAATGATCCAGGTGGGGGGTCGGAGAAGAAGAAGAAGAAGAAGAAGAAGAAGAAGAAGAAGAAGAAGAAGAAGAAGAAGAAGAAGAAGAAGAAGAAGAAGAAGAAGAAGAAGAAGAAGAAGAAGAAGAAGAAGAAGAAGAGGAGATTGGATTTATACCCCGCCCTTCACTGCCCAAGGGCGTCTCAGAGCGGCTTACAAACTCCTTTCCCTGTCCTGAGCTAATTACAGGGGTGAACTCGCGTGTACGGTAGAATGTTAGTTCGGGAACAGGGTTGAACTGGGATTTAAGGTGTAGTGTGGAAAGGACCTCAGTCTGTGCCTGCCACAGTGCTTCTGTTAGTCTATGCAGAACCCAATTTGGAAGGAACCCAGTGGAAGAACCCAATTTGGAAGCAACCAGTCAGAGATTCCGAGCCTTGAATCTGGAACATCATGGCCTGAAGCTAAAACCTAGTCTAAGTATACATTTATTTATTCATTTATTTTAATTTATACCCTGCCCTCCCTGCTGTGGCAGGCTCAGGGCGGCTTCCATAAAACAGAGTACTGCACAACTAAAACAGATTTAAATAGAATCATAAAAAATATCATAATCATAACAATATACATATAAAAAAACATACAAAGTACTTCACAAGATTGTGTGCGCTGATGTCTCAGAGGCCGCATCACGCACGAAATGACATGGAAAGTGGAAGACCATAGCATGTGACTGACTGACAGTGTGAAATCTCTGGATTGGCTTAGACTTAGAGGAGGAGGTTTGGCTCAGAGGTAGAGCATCTCTTTTGTAGAAAGTCCCAGTTCAATCCCCAACTAAAAGTATCATAAGAGAAGCCAATGTTGAATCAGGCCAGTGGCCCATCCAGTCCAACACTCTGTCATGCAGCGGCCAAAATATACCAGGTGCCATCAGGAGGTCCAGCAGTGGGGCCAGGGCACTAGAAGCCCTCCCACTGCTGCCCCCTCCAGCACCAAGATCAGGTGGGGGGATGATATGAAAGTCCTCTACCTGAGACCCTGGGAATCCACTGCCAGTCTGAGTAGACAGTACTGACCTTTTTAATATATATGTCTCTGTGTGTGTCTGTGTCTGTGTCTGTGTGTGTGTCTGTGTAATTTTATTGGATTTGTATCCTGCCCTCCCTGCAAGCAGCCTCAGGGCAGGTTCCATCAATATCAATACAATTTACAGTAACAATTAAAATCAATTTAAAACAACAAATTACAACAGTACAAAAATCATAAGATACCATGCAAAATCTGATCAAATGTCTCGGCAGCTGAGGTGGAACAGAAGTGTGGGTTCCCAGGTGCCCATTCAAATCCGGGACACTGATGGGAGAGCAACCAGAAGGCAGGGGAGACATCCCCTGCCTCAGCTGAAAGCCCAGTGGCAGAGCTCCATCTTGCAGGCCCTGCGGAATTGTAGTAAGTCCCACAGGGCCCTGATCTCATGCAGGAGCTCATCCCACCAGACAGGGTGGGAAGCAAGTCAGGCATCCCCAGGGGAAGGGACTACTAAAAGGTGTTGATTTGTAGATCTCAGTGATCTGCAGGGCTCAGATTGGGAGAGGCAGTCCTGAAGGTACGCTGGCCCCTGGCCGTAGAGGGCTTTAAAGGTGAGCACCTGTCAGACCCTTGAGTTAATCCACTCTCAGTCCAAATAGTCTTTTATAAAAGCTTTATGAGAAACAGAGATTTGGATGTGCACAAGAGAGATCTTTTGTTCAGACTGAAGGACAAATCAAAGGTTAGGTATTGTATAGGTGACGGAGCCTTGTCCCACAATGCAATGGTCTTGCAGTGGCCCTTCACTCACTCCTCCTCTTTCACTCCCCCCCCATACTACTTTGCACTAAAAAGTTTATATTTCAGTAACCTATGTTTCTCCAAAGATGAAAGGCTTCCGGCCACTACACATCTTGGGGTTCGTTTCCATGGGAAAGTTGTCGCTAAACTGTCCCTCACACATACACACATATGCATTCACACCTACTCCTCCCATCCCTGGAGTTTTATGGCAGAGAGGGCTGGAAAGGACTGACTTTGAAGTGGACGTAAACTACAAACAAAAACCGGTGTCACTACGACATTCAACAGATTCTGACAGCAACGGCACCTTGAAACAGATCTGGTATTCAATAGGCAGCCAGTGCAGATCACGCAGCACTGGGTGGATGCAAGCCCGCACAGGTGTCACTATCAACACTTGCTGCTGCCGCATCCTGCGCTAACTGCAATTTCTGGAACAGAGTCAAGGGCAGCCCCATGTAGAGAGAGTGACAATAATCCAGTCTGGAAATGGCCATTGCATGGGTCATTGTAGCCAGGTCTGGGGGGGAGGGGAGGGGGAGATATGGAGCCAACTTCCTGATCTGCCTCAGATGGAAAAAGGCAGACCTGGCAGTGGCAGTGACCTGGGCCTCCATAGAAAGGGAGGCATCCAGGAACACCCCCAGACTCTTCACCTTCAACGTTGGCACCAGTGGAGCCCCATCGAAGTCTGGCAGCCTGATTTCCAGTCCCAGTGCCCCACATCTCAGGTGCAGGACCTCGGTCTTGGATGGATTTGACGTCAGTTGGCTCTGTTGCAACCATCCAGCCACAGCTTGTAACGCCCCATCCTTCGTGTGCAAATGGTTTCATTCAGTATGAGACAGCTTCATGTGTAAGTACAAAGAGCCTAGCCTGCGGGGGCAGAATGGGACATTCAAAGATCCCTGAAGCAAACTCAGCCGTGAGGCCCTCGTAGGGTAGGGAATGCCACAGGGTATGCCAAAAACAGTGCTGGTGACTATGGGAGGAGGCTCGTGAGTCACCACCTACTTCCATAGTCATCAAAGTGGTAATGAAACTGTCTGCTAAGTTAAGAGCATAAGGGAATCCATGTTGGATCAGGCCAATGGCCCACCCAGTCCAACACTCTGTGTCCCACAGTGGTCAAAACCCAGGTGCCATCAGGAGGTCCACCAGCAGGACCAGAACTCCAGAAGTCCTCCCACTGTTGCTCTCCCAGCACCAAGAATACAGATTAATAGCCACAGATGGACCTCTGCTCCAGATGTTTATCCAATCCCCTCTTGAAGGTGCCTAAGTTTGTAGCCGCCACCACTTCCTGTGGCAGTGAATTCCACATGTTAATTACTCTTCGGGAAAAGATGTACTTCCTTTTATCTGTTTTAAGCCTACTGCCCGTTAATTTCATTGAGTGCCTATGACTTCTTGTATTGTGAGAAAGGGAGCAAAGTATTCCTTTCTCTACCTTCTCTATCTCATGGTGTAATTTTGTAAACCTCTATCATGTCACCTCTTCAAGCTAAAGGGCCCTAACCTCTTTAAGCTTTCTTCATAGGGAAGGTGTGAAAAGGTAAAAGTAAAGGTTTCCCTTGCTCGAAAGCTAGTCGAATCTGACTCTAGGGGGCAGTGCTAATCTCCGTTTCCAAGCCAAAGACCCAGCGCTGTCTGAAGACGTTTCCATGCTCATGTGGCTGCCATGACTAAACAATGAGGTGCACGGAATGCTGTTACCTTCCCACTGAAGTGGTACCTATTTATCTACTTGCAATTTCCTGCTTTTGAACTGTAAGGCTGGCATGAGCTGGGGCCAGAGACAGGAGCTCACTCCATCACGCGGCACTAGGGTCTCAGACTGTCAAACTACAGGCCTCCCAGTCTGCAGCTCAGCATCTTAACCTCTGAGCCACTGTGTGTTCCATCCCCTTAATCATTTTAGTTGCCCTTTTCTGCAGCTTTTCCAAAGCTATAATATCTTTTTTGAGGTTCGGTGACCAAAACTGTACACAGTATTCCAGAACTGTACACAGTATTCCAAATGAGGCTGTGCCATATTTATTTATAGTTCAAGTACCAACCCACCCTGGCTAGCTAGCATGCCCTTGCCGTGTTAACAGTGCAGTACTACAGACAGGCTTTAGTTAGTTAGAATACAGAAGACACCTGCTTCTGAATTCAACGCATGCCATAGCTCCAGACTGCAGCTCCGGCAAGTGGCCTGAAGGCTGCAGGCTGGAAAACATGTACTTTGGACTCATATTCAGGGACAGCCACACAGCCCTTGTATGTACCGAACCCAGGCTATTTAAAAAAAAAAAAATAAATCCTGTGCTTAGTGGCTACAGTCTAAAATGTGCTAACTAGAGCAGACTCTGAATGCATAAGAACCAGCCAGCAATTCTGATAAATAAGAGTATGTGTAGCATTCATGTCCAAACCTTCAAGGCATACTTCCCGTACATTATGCTGGGAACCTTTTAAACTGCCCTGTAAGGTAAGGTGGTATAATTCCTCATTCCCAGTACTTTGGCTGGGGCTGAGGCAGAGAAAACTGTGGCTTGTCTACGACCACTTAGTAAGATTCGAATTTCTTGGCTTGGTGCACAGTCCGAAAGTCAATGGCTGATTCTGCATTGGCTTTTCCCTCCGTTGTTTCACAGAACCCAAGTTGGAAGAGAAATTCCTCTCTGCATTGCATGCTGCTTTCGCTTCCTTTGATCATTGGATTTTTATGGTAGCCTCCACGCTCCATGCCACTTTCATTTCCTTTGATCATCGGATTTTATGGTACCATCTGCATAGATTTATGGCCCTTCATGGGGTGACTTTGCAGTCAGTACGGCGTTGCCTTGAGGTATTTAACATAAGAACATAGGAGAAGCCAATGTTGGATCAGGCCAATGGCCCATCTAGTCCAACACTCTGTCACACAGTGGCCAAAAATACCAGGTGCCAGCAGGGCCAGGACACTAGAAGCCCTCCCACTGTTGACCCCACCCCCCAGGCACCAAGAATACAGAGCATCACTTGCCCCAGAGTCCCTATCTATACCTCATGGCTAATAGCCACTGATGGACCTCAAAATGTGGTTTTGAGCTGCACTTTTCCCTCCCAGTTGAGAAAACATGGAGCAAATGCTAGATGAGGAATTGCCCTTTGTGTATGAAGACGGAATGCCTGGCAGAGCGTCACCTGCATGGCCACCACTCACTTCTCCCCATTTACCCAGTCTCACTCTCCTCCTCTTGCGATAGCAGCTCTGCTTGCAAAAAACCAGAAAATTAATATTTAAATTTAAATGAGGCATTCATGTGCACGGCACTCGATACAGCTGTCTGGATTTTCTTCAGAAAGTGATGCCGCTATTTCACACTGAGTTCAAAGCATGCAAATGGAACGCTCTTATGTAACCCAAGAAAAACTGCATAAAAGATTTCCATGTTGTATTTTCAATGAAAAATGTATTTGTGTGTGTGTGTGTGTGTGTGTGTGTGTGTGTTGAATTTGGGATCCCCCGATGCTCTCTAGCTATAATAAGAGCATAAGGGTTTTTATCTTGTCTCTCGCCGAAGCTGGTTACAAAAGCTTTAGAAAACCCACGCAACAGTTGAAGGCAAATATAGCATCAGGCTAAAACTACAATTCCTGGGCCATCGGGTAACATATATTGAGGTCGGAATCCAGGGGCACCCTTAAGACCAACGAAGTATAATTCTGGGTATAAACTTCCGTGCACATGCCCACCACCCAGAATTAATCTTGGTTGGTCTTAAAGGTGCCACTGGACTCAAACTTTGTTCTATTGCTTCAGACCAACACGACTGACCACCTGAATATATTAAGATTGCAAGGGAATAGTTCTTTCTCTGGGAAACGCTAAAAGGCAGGGCTCTTTTTGTAGCAGGAACTCCTTTACATATTAGGCGACACACCCCTCATGCAGCCAATCCTCCAAGAGCTTACAGAGCTCTTCTGACAGGGGCAACTGTAAGCTCTTGGAGGATTGGCTACATTAGGGGTGTGTTGCCTAATATGCAAAGGAGTTCCTGCTACAAAAGAGCCCTGCTAAAGGGTAAGTGGTAGAGAAACCATACAATTCTTGCACCCATGCACTGATCATCTGATAGCTGTACTGAAAGCCAGCATGGCTCAGTGGTTCCGGACTAGGACGTCCCAGGTTCAAATTCCTGCTCAGTCATATAACTCAGCCATGTAAGTCACCTTCAGCCAATTGCTAGCTCTCCGCTTAACTTACCTTGCAGGGTTGTTGTGAGGCTAAAATGGGGCCAACCATGTACCATACCCAGAACTCCTTCGATAAGATGAAAATATAATCAAAAAACAAAACATACTCCCTGTCAACTGTTGACAATGCCCCCAAAGGCAACTTTTCCCCAGACATCTGGTGCCAGATAGTGGTCAGAGATTCACAGTGAGATCCTAAGCATGCTTAGGTAAAGGTAAAAGTTTCCCTTGCTCAAAAGCCAGTCAAATCCAACTCTAGGGATGCAGTGCTCATTCCCATTTCCAAGCTGAAGAGCCAACACTGTCCGAAGACATTTCCGTGGTCACGTGGCCTGCATGACTAGACGCCGAGGTGCACAGAATGCTGTTACTGTCCCACCAAAGCGGTACCTATTAATCCACTTGCAGTTTCTTGCTTTTGAACTGCTAGGTTGGCAGGAGCTGGGACCAGAGACGGGAGCTCACTCCGTCCTGCGGCACTTGGGTCTCGAACTGCTGAACTACCGACCTTCTGGCCTGCAGTTCACCCTTCTAAATCCACAGAAAGCACAGAAAGGTACATGTCCGTTTAAGACTGCACTGCCAACGCCTGTAGATTTTGATTCCCAATGTGAAAGAAGTATAACTACCACAAATAGCTGTGTCTCCCAATAAATGAAAGCTTATGAAGACAGGAGGGCCTGGTGCGATGTGGCCCATGGGGTCGCAAAGAGTCCGACTTGACTGTGTGACTGAAAATTAACAACAACAACAACCCAATAAAGAAGCAAGCTTCCAGATAGTTTTCTGGTAAACCCTTGGGGGGGGGGGGTTAAGAAAAAAGCTGTGTCTTATGGAATTAGCAATGTAATCCGATACCTGAAAAAACACCAGGTGAGCTTCAAGGAGGAGGGGCATTCCAAAGCTGAGGTGCCACCACTGAAAAGACTCTGTCTCTAGCTGCCCCATCTCTGAAGGTGGGAGCACATCCCTAACAATATGTTAGTTAATACATCAAAGGGACCAAAAATCATACAGCAAGCCAATAAGCCCCTCTGTGGCGGTGTTTGACAAGTCAGTCTCTTTCAGCTTCAACCCTCCTTGAGCAAAAACTGAGATAACTAATACTGCCCAGCATACACCCTGCTAAGCACCATTATTGTGTTTTTCAGAAAGGTCAGCAGGTCAATGGGATGCACAGAAAATCCCTTAAAAACAAAATATTGCTAGGAAAACATATAGATTTTTTTTTTTCACGGATTTGGAGAGCTTCCCAGAAGAAAACAGGAGCTAGAGGTCGAGAAGCTGCTGGCTGGACTTCTGAATCATGCAGCCTGGCGAGTCCCTGCACTTGGCAAGGTTTAAGGCTATTTTTATAGCTGCAGCTCAGCCAACAGACTTCCACAAATTACTGTGCGAGCCCGTGATAAAAAGTCTAAGCGTGAGACCCCTACAGATTTAATGGCTACAGCCCTGGCCCACTATCCATTTTTGTCTACTGTTCTGTTCTCTCTGTGTGTCTCTAATACAAAACGTCCTAAAAGGGACCGCTCAGCCTTTGCCTAGAACGGTATATGTGCCTATTTTTGTATAGTACCTCTTCGACTAGGAGTTCATATATGCCCTACCCGGAGAGATCCTGACTTGTATAACATTGAACAAGAAACATACGTACCTGTATACTAGCTTAATAGCCATATCACAGTACATTTATACAGCCATGTCTCTATTGTGATATGGCATACGAGACAGAGACACAGAGGGAGTCATTGGCGGAAGGCCGTAGCCTTTGTGCCTTCAGGGCAATCGGCTGGCCAATCTGTGGAACAAGATGTTGGACTAGATTGACCACTGGTCTGATCTGGCAGGTTTCCTCATGTTGTTATGAGCAGAGGTCATTTGGTAGAAAAAGAGGTGCAGGTGCTCATTAGCTTGACACATTAGCATAACTTATTTGCATATGCCACACCCCCTGACATCACCAGAAGTATGTCAGAAGGCAGAACCCACCACTCGGGCTCTACTGGACTGTTTTGGATCGCTAGCTATGGGGTTGGATGCACAGATCTGCCCTCAGAGAGGAGGGAGAGCTTGTACCTGAATAAACCTTGGTCTTAAAGGTGCCACTGGACTCTTTTGGATGACCAGCATGTGCAGGAAAGTGCGTGGCTGCTCGTGGGTCGAGGAGGGCGGCACGGAGGACATGCATGGCCTCGAGCAGGTAGGGGACCAGGGTGATGGTGGGGCAAAGATGCAGGAGGAGGCCAAGTAGGTGCAGGAGGCCGGGGCAGTGCTCCTTGCAGCCCTCATGGGAGTAGCTGGGACCCACCTTGCACAGGCATCGCACCAGGGCCGGCATGAGGACGGGCAGAGCCTGGGTGGGCTGGGTGCCACGGCCCAGACAGTGGCAGAGCAGCTTGAGGGCTGGCTCGCGGCGAGGGGGGGCTGCTGGGGGCAGGGGGCGAGGCTTGCTGCATGTGCCCACCCCCTGGGCTCCTTACTGCCGGAGCTTCGCTCCTGTGCACTCCTGCAAGAAAGGAGCCCTGGTTATGAGTCAATTTCTTGGGATGGGTTCAACATGCCATTATCTGAACTACAGCAAGCTCAGAAAGCAGCTCACGACGGTAGGACAGCAAAGTGTTCTATAATGCTTTCCATACCAACTATGAGTTTGTTATTGGTTACAACAAACAAGAAGGAGGAGGAGGAGGAAATTGGATTTATACCCCGCCCTTCACTACCCAAAGGAGTCTCAGAATGGCTTACAACCCTTTTCTCTTCTCCTCCCCACAACAGGTGGGGCTGTTAGTTAGGTGGGGCTGAGAGAGCTCTCTCAAGAACTGCCCTTGAGAGAACAGCTCTGAAAGAACTTATGACAGACCCAAGGACACACCGGCAACTGCATGTGGAGGAGTGGGGAATCAAACCTGGTTCTCCCAGAGGCTGAACAACTGTGAGCTAGCTCACACTAACTCAGCTTAGAGGGAACACTGGTAGGGAAGAGGAAAATGAGATGTACCCCCCATGAGGTCTTGTAGGCACCCCATGTGTCATTTCTAAAGTGATATTCAGTAGGAATATGGCCATTTGATAAAAAGAACAATAAGGTTCTTACGTGGTGGCAGATGTTTAAGTGTTCTAAGTCACCCCAAGACCCCTTGGGTAAGCAGTGACTTAAAAAAAACCCCTAATAAATAAATGTTTTCTTAAAGGGATCTGATTGTTAGAAGATGGCCTCCTGATGGCTCTGATCTTGACTAAGGTGATGCCTGACAACTGAGGGGAGAGGGCAAGTATTGAGTGTGCATGGAAGAACATCAGACTGTGAAATCAGAAAACAGATAGATGGAGAAGGAGACATTCTGAGCTGGCAGAAAGTAAGCCCAGGTGTGTGGGGGGGTGTCATGGTCTCTCTCTCACGATCTGATGTGCTGCTCTGTCAGAGTGCCTCTCGTCCTGTACTCATATGTTTGCAAAGAAAGCAAATATCACAAAAATGTCATAAGTCTTCAGTGAATTCTGATCCAAAATAAACCAGACGCCCCAGTGCTGTTTCTAGAATGTTTCTACTGCTCAGAAAAAAGCAAGAGTTTCCACATAGTTTGTCTTCCTTCTTGAACTTGGGAGGGAGGGGGGTAAACCCAAGAGTGCACCCTCCAAAGTTATTGGGGTGTGTGTGTGTGAAGAAAATGTCCACGGTGTGAAGGATTCAAAACTACAATTCACTTTATTTCCTTTATCAAGATAATCTTTGGGCAAAAAAAACAGGAAACGAACGGTCATTTGTTTTCCCAATCGCATAATGCGGTTCCATTCCCGTGGCCCCATTTCATTTGGACTGCAAATCAAGAAGACTGAATTGTAAAGTCCAACAATTTTTTAAAATGAAAAGTAGTACCTGATGGCTGCTAAATACACACACAAACACACCAACAACTAGGACTTTCTTATGAAGGGGACAATTCAAACAATTGGAAAAAAAACCCCAGCAGGATGGATCGCCCAAGGTGCTTTCACAAAGAGCGTCCTTGGGACACAAATGCCATTTGCGTGCACATTAATAAAGTGCAAAGCTTTTTAATCTGATTGCTTCGAGCCGGACGGATGGGACGGTGCCAAACGCACTGAGCTCATCTGCTGAATGTGGTCCCCAGAACAGACCAAGTCTATTAAAATAAAGTGACCCAAATTCAATTAAAAAAAAAAAAGTTACCTGTGCAATTCTTCAATTGCCCTATAGGACTTTATGGGCAGGATATGGCAGATTATATAGCCGGCTATAAAATCAAAAGCCGTTTTCTATGATTCGAGAGGGCTGTACTATTTAACAGAGATGGAATGAGGCTGGCAGTAAGTTTGACACAGAATCCCGTGAGTTTGGGAATTGGAGGACGTGAGACGGGTTTAGAAGCAAGTGGAGGCTAAGTGCTTCGGTCCCTGCAGATTTAGCTTTGAATTTCTTCCCTTCTGTAGGTGAAAATACTGTGCCCCAAAGGGAGAGGTAGACCTTCTACATCTCTCTCCACCGGAGATCTAGAGACAGGTATTTTTATCACTCTGTGTCTGGCTGATGTAAAACATGGTCTGTAATCACCCACCTTCCCCCTTAAATACGGCAGGAATTCTCCACTTGGGAATGGGGAAGGTGTGTGTTGAAAGACAATTCTCTCAATGACAGGAACTTTCCCTGAAAAGGGGGAAATTTCTTAACAGTCAAAAAAGGCAGCTGCTCAGCATAGACACAATGGCTCCAAAATGTTACTCCCTAGTCAGAAAGCTTTATGCTCTCTGTCAAACACAGACACACAGACAGACACTGAGGTACGGCTTCCGTTTGATTCAGAGACACTTCAGCTCAGAAGCTGAGAAAGGTACCTTCTCTTCCACCACACATTACACATTTCTGTTTTGTGTGTGCGTCTGAATACACATCATCCTAAGGGTGCAAAGGTGAACGAGAAGTGCCTGCCAAATCACACTGCTGATGCCCTTCTGTATCTGTCTGACACGGAGCGTTCCTTGCCCAAAGTAAAGTAATCTCACCGCACAATTACAGCATGGTCTCCAGTGATGAAGCTAATTTAATTACCTCCGAGTGCTTGCCCTTGATGAGCATCCCTTAATGTATCGCCAACTTAATTTTCCTCCTAGGAGATCTACCTGCAGTAAAATGTCAGCTTCCACACAACCCAGCATGGGATCTTGTCCAAAAAGGACTGACGGGTGCAAATGCTGGTGTACTGAAGATGACGTGAAGACGTCCTGAAGAAGAAGAAGAAGAAGAAGAAGAAGAAGAAGAAGAAGAAGAAGAAGAAGAAGAAGAAGAAGAAGAAGAAGAAGAAGAAGAAGAAGAAGAAGAAGAAGAAGAAGAAGAAGAGGAGGAGGAGGAGGAGGAGGAGACTGGATTTATACCCCTTCCTTCACTTGGAGTCTCAGAGTGACTTACAATCTCCTTTCCCTTCCCCTCCCCACAACAGACACCCTGTGAGGTAGGTGGGGCTGAGAGAGCTCTGGCAGCAACTGCTTCTTTTTCAAGAACAGCTGTGCCAGAGCTTGTGACTGACCCAAGGTCACATCAGCAGGTGCTAGTGGAGGAGTGGGGAATCAAACCCGGTTCTCCCGGATTAGAGTCTGTGCACTTAACCACTACACCAAACTGGCTCTCGAGGCATTTCAGGAATGCTGAAAGTTCCCATGTTCACTTTCAAATACTGGGTTTATGGGAGGGTTGCCAGCTCTGTGTTGGGAAATAACAGAAGATTGGGGGGGGGGGCTGGGGAAGGCAGGGTTTGGGGGGAGGGACTACAGTGGGGTATAATGCCAGAGTCCCCCTTCCAAAGCAGCCATTTTCTCCAGGCGAACTGATCTCTGTTGGCTGGGGATCAGTTGTAATAGCAAGAGATCTCCAACCACCACCTGGAGGTTGTGTAAAACAAAAATGAACCAAGCCGTGCTAACTTAACGTCACAGGTTCTCTATTATTATATGATGAAAAATGAAATGTAGCTTAAATGAGCTTAAAAATTACCTGTACATCAAATACATAACTCTCCTGGGTACATAACAAAGTATTTTAAAGTCATAAATACAATTGAGGAGAACTTGTATAGTGTTTTTGTCCGAAGACGCCTCTCTTGGGCTTGACTTCGGATACGGCTGCAGTTCTCCTGAAACCAAATCTCGGCTGGCTGAGGTGTTTTGAAAATTTTCTTTGTCAAAGCCAATATGAAGACTACAAACATAACAATATCGTATGAATGCATTTACGTTTACATGCAAGTAAGTCCCCAGGCACAGCTTATCCAATACTTACAGGAGGGTTGTGCATTTGATGTACAAGCGTTGTCACGTTCATTTAAGCCACATTTCATTTTTATCATATAATAACAGAGAATCTGTGATGTAAGTTAGCATGGTGTGGGTTCGTTTTTGTTTTACACAATCTTTCCCATGTGCTCTTTTGGTTTACCCAGCCACCTGGAGGTTGGCAACCCTAGATTATGGTCCTCTTGGGTGAAAAGACAGAGATACTAATTCATGACAGTCCCGAAGTAACTGAAGTCCTCCAGCTGAAGATCTGGGTGATGATTTCAAGTCATCAGGAAAAGTCCATCTTCTTGCCTTTCTCCAGTGGCTGCAGCCTCTCCATGCTGTTTAGTAGACCTGCCTACCTCTAGGCGGGACACCACAAATAGGAGACGCACAGTAAAGGATCCATCCCCCTGTGTATGAACGAATATCAAAACAAATTCAATGCATAATACCAAAATACCTAAACAAACAATAACAACAGATTATAACATCACATCTCCGTCCACTTTAACATAGAAACACTGACATTCACAAAGGATGAGTATAAACAAATTGCTTGTGTAATGAAAGTCCAGCATGAATCATTACAGGACTGAAAACGGAACATCTCATGGACCTGGCTACAACGTTGGATTTGCTGCCCGCATGACGCTGGGAGCATAACACAGGAATCGCCTTCTGTTCACACTAGCACTTTACGTAACCTGTTGTTTAATGAATTTTACTGTATGCACTGTATTTATTGTTTTATGATATTTTAACTACTGTATGCCGCCTTGAGCCGGTTCCTGGCTAGGTGGGATATAAATCGAAAGTAATAAATAAATACATACATAGATACATACATACATACATACATACATACATAAGACTGAATACATCATGATTTCCTTCTCAGATAAAATCCAATCCCGACTCCTCACAAAGCAAGTTCCAATACAAACTTCCAGGTTATTCTTTTGAAGAAGCATCAGCAATACGTGGGAAGTCCTTTAACTTCACAGCTAGCGAAAGCGTGAAGTACTACTGGAACCTGTTTGAACACCATTGGAACCTGCTTTGTGAAGAGTCGGGATTGGATCCATATTTATATATAAAAATCAATGAGTGTGTTGAATTTGTTTTGATATTCATTCATACACAGGGTTTTTTGGGGGTGAATGGCTGCCGTAGCTTACTGTCAGTTATATCCTTGAAATATATAGGCAGCCACTGCCAGGTTCAAACCCCCACTTGTGCCATGCAAGCTTGGGCCAGCCTAACCTACCTCACAGGGTTGTTGCAGAGATAAAATGGAGAAGAGGAGAATGATGTAAACCACTTTGGGTCCCCACTGGGCAGAAAGGCAAAGTATAAGTGAATTAAATAGAGCTGGAGGCGGCTACAATCCAGGTGTCTTTGTATTTTTTGTTTTAACTTGCGGCTCAATCTCTCTCCCAGCTGACTCTGGCTAGACAACCATGTCACACCCCCAAAGTCCTCACACATCATAGCCATCCGTATTACAGTCATTTGTGTTACAGTGTATTCTAAAACTGCCTTTAGCACCTTCACCTATTCATGAAAACCCAGCAGCAAAATAATGACATTTCCACAGCTGTGGTCTTGGCATCTTCTAGGATCAAAGCAATTTTTTAAAAAATGAAATTAAATGAAATTTACATTACTGTGCTGGGAAGGTGAACATGGCAATCCCAATGCAGAGTCGTAATTAATTTTCTCTGTGTTCAAAAGTCATCTTTGTGCTTTGATCTCAGCATTGGGGATGGGAAGTTTAGGAAGATTTGTCTTGTTATTCCTACTCATAATCAGCACTTTGATTATAAATGACTGGCTATAAAATGGAAGAGAGGACAATGCAAGCCAATTAGGCTTCCCGTCGGAGAGAAAACTGGGGTACAAATGAAGTAAATAAATAAAGTAAATAAATACTTGCATCTGTACTCTTGTTTAAGGCACTGAAAGAAATTATTTCAAGCAATTAGGCAATGTGCAATTGATTTTTTTAAAAAAAATTGCAGAAAATAAAAGAAAAATGATTGGATGGATTTTGACTTTCACAAGACAGTGTGCAGATCTTACAAATGGCTTCTACTGTGATATCAAATGGCTTCTGTTGCGGATTTGTTATCCTTAAAGAATGCTTCTCCAGAATTGCTTCCCTCTATTCATGGAGCTCTTTGGTTTCAGCTTTGGGCAACCAGCATACAGCATCCTGCTGTGTTTTATTTGGTATTACCAGTGTGCTCCACACGCTACAAGAGAGATGCAGTCATAGAAACAGGCACTGTTAATTTTCAGCAGATGAAATGCTATGATTTTACATCCATATAAATACAAGGCAGTGCATTTATAATGAGTAAACAGAAAGGACTCATTTCATGGTTTTAGAAAACTCGGCTGATTTACTCACTCATAAAGAGGAAAACATTACTATTCCTCATAGTATAAAAAGGGGCATATTAAAGTCACTATTTCAAAAAGAGATATCGAACTACAAAGTGATGTCAGCAGAGATGCCTCTGTAGGATCAAATCCCTGCTCCCAATGACCTTGCACTTAGGATGACATGGAATTAGATGCTCATTGTTTCTTTACTTCTCAGTGGTGATAAGTGCCATAGAATGATTTCAGATCTCCACCTTTCCGTGAGAAACACGCCACTCATCCATTCATTATCATAGTGGTATGTGAGCTGCATTTTCATCCCTCTGTCCAATTGTCTCCACTGTGATGTCTGGAAATCAGACTGCATGAACAGAGCTAGGCACATGGATCTTTGGCACCCAGTAACCCACCTAGTGGAGCTGCGGTGGCTCAAGTGGTTAAGACGCTGAACTGCAGGCTGTGGAAGGTCAGTAGTTCAGCAGTTCGAGACCCGGGTGCCGCATGACGGGGTGAGCTCCTGTCTCTAGTTCCAGCTCCTGCCAACCTAGCAGTTCGAAAGCAAGAAATTGCAAGTAGATAAATAGGTACCACTTCGGTGGGAAGGTAACAGCGTTCCGTGCACCTTGGTGTTTAGTCATGCACCGCAACCCTAGAGTCGGATTCGACTGGCTTTCGAGCAAGGGAACCTTTACCTTTTAACCCACCTAGTTTCAAACAAGGGGAATATTCCGGCGGAGAAGGATCCATACAATGGAAGAAAATGGGGTAGGTTTTATATTGTAGTGTGTTTTTGGATGCTGATGAGAGGCTGTGGTCACACAGACTAAATAATCCACTTTCAGACTGGATTTTTACTGCGTGGACTGGCAAAATCCAGTTGGAAAGCACATTGAAAGTGGATTATTTATTGTGTGTGACCACAGCCAGAGTTCCCTGAATGTATTGGGCTTTTTTCAGCTTTTCTGGCACTGCCGACTTCCCTTCCCTCTGGCTGGGCACTTGGGGAAGTAAAAGGGTGGCATTTAAACATGCCTCCCCTTTCTTCCTTCGCTTCTCAAGCTGCCCCGCCATGGCCGAGCAGCTGGGGAAGTGAAAGGGAGGCATTTTAACATGCCTCTCCTTTCTCCCTTGGCTTCCCCAGCAAACCTGTTCGGGATTTGGGAAGGGAGAGTGAGAAGGCACGTATAAATGCCTTCCCTTCCCTTCCCTTCCCTTCCCTTCCCTTCCCTTCCCTCCCCAAGCGGCCTGGCTGTATCCACTGGTCAGTTTCACTCTTCTCCACAAGTTAGCTGTTAGGTTTAAATAGCCTAAACTTATCAGCTGACTGGCGGGGAGTGAAACTGACCAGTGGAAGTGCCAGGGGGACTTGGGGAGGGGAGGTATTTAGACATGTCTTCTCACTCTCCCGCAGGTATAGACTGAAATATATTCATAAATACTGAATATTTCCCCAAAACCCAATACTCTACCAGTATTGGTAGGAAAATTATCAATATTTTTTGGGTCTAATATACCCAAAACTGGAAAAAAACACAACCTTTCCCCCCCCCACACACACACACAATGCATACCAGAAAAGAACAACCCAAAATTATCTGGGGCCTAGATCAGCTTCTCAATGAGGATTGGTTAAAATACTTAGGGCTGTTCGGTTGGGAAAAAGGCCTGTAAAGATAGAGGTCTCTAAAATTTGGCATGTTATGGAGAGAGTGGAAAAGAAGAAGTCTCTCTCTCTCTCTCTCGTCTCTCTCTCTCTCTCTCTCTCTCTCTCTCTCTCTCTCTCTCCTGTAATAGTAGACCCTGGGGTCATCCAAGGAAGCTGTAGGGTGGGAAATTCAGGACAAACAAAAAGAAGTACTTCTTCACACAGCACAAATTTGAAGCTTGCTGCCACAGGTGATAGCCATCAACTTGGAAGTCTTTAAAAGGGGAATGGAGGATGCAGGGAGGATGGGGCTATCAATAGCTACTAGTCATGATGGACATCTACTCCCTCCACTACTAAAAGCAGGATGCCACTTTATATCTGTTTCTAGGTAGCATGGGCAGGCAGATGTTATTGCAGTCATCCAGGTTGTGGCTTCCTAGAGGCAGCTGGTTGGCCACTGGGAACAACATGCTGGACCTGATGGGCTCTGACCCAGCAGGGCTCTCCTTATACTCCTTTTGCAGTGCCACATAAAAGCTTCCCAATTTAAGGCTACACTCCCTCTCGTAAGAACAACTGTCAGGTGGGAAGAATGCAAATCATCTGTCCCATGCTTTTGATTTGAAATGTGGGAAGAAGCCACATATACTATGCAAAGAGGCCTATAGCGGGTCCCCGTAAGATAGTTGTTATGGATTTTGAATGCTTCCTAAAGTTGAAGATTCCATAAATAGCTCCAGAATTAGCAGTCATCTATTTTTTCAGAGTTTGTAATGCAAAGCTGATTCAGCTGCACAGATGCCTCTACAGCGGTTGTAGAGAAAGAAAGCACTCAGATAATGAAATGCAAATGTGAGGTCATATTTAAGAATTAATCACCCATCATTAATTAGTTATCTGAAGTATTCAGGTAAATGATACTTAAATTGCACAAAATTATCCCCTTGCTATGAATGATAAAGTCATCTCCCAACTATTTACAATTTTATGCATATTTATGTACTCTGTGACCACAGATATTTCATAGACCTTGATTTACCTTCACAGTGCATGCCTAAGAATGTGTGAACATTATCTTTAAAACACAGGAAGTAATTTCAACATTTATCTAGCCTAGTAAAAGAAAGTGATTTACAGTAGGAAATAAAATTTCCTGAAGGTTAAGGGATGCATATTTATCTCTGCATCTGCATTTTCTGAAGAGAATTTTCACTGTCATAATTCCAAGTTTAATGGCACAAATTGTTCTGATGTTCTGCAGTTCCTACTTGTTTCTATAGTCACTCAGGCAGAGGTCTTTCATATCACCTCCTACCTGAGCCTTTTAACTAGAGATGTTGGGGACTGAACCTGGGACCTTTTGCATGCCAAGCAGATGCTCTGCCAGTGAGCCACAGCCCCTCCCACACTAACTTTATTTACACACTGGTAATTTAAGCAAATGAAATTAGTGACCACAATTCAGGTTGCCAAAAACCTGGAGGGAGGGGGAGTCTTGCCCCTTTAACAGAGGCTTAATGGGATGTTATTGATCAGGTGACACTATCAATGTCACAGAAAAGCTTCATTTCTACACATTAAGGCTCCATTAAAGGACCCCCACCCCGCTATTCACAACAACAGATACATTGTTAGTAATTAACCATTTTTTGTGAAATGTTGTCAGTATATCAGAAGACATAAGTTTGGTTGCTCAGAGCAACAATATATGAGTTGCTCTGAATAATTTTCCAGTGCCTGACTAGTGGAAGGGGATGACTAGATGCTTTTTCTTGTTTGGTTATGTTTTTTAAAAACAATTAACCTACAAGTCCAAACACATTGACTTCAATGCACATAGAAAGGTATAGCTCCATTTAGGAATGTACCATCAGAATTCTGTGTTAAAGAAGTATGGAATTTCTGTTGTAAGGTGTGACAAGGTAAAAGAGAGATGTGACACATGTCTCAAAGCAAAGAGAACTGCTCCAAAGTACTCTGGCAAGTACACTACCCAAAATGAGAAGTTCCTAGAGACTACGTACAGTGACCTTGTTGGCCTATTAGCACCATCATGTGATGGGAACAAATACTTTGTGACTTTTACTGAAAGCAAAACAAAATATACTTTTGTGTCTATAATGAACAGCAAGGATAAGACACTCAAATTCAAAAGCTATGTGGCCACAATTAAAAACAAGTTTGACCAAGCACCCCAAAGCTTACGCACCGATGGGGGTGGAGAATATTGCAATGTAGAATTTAAAAGATTTCTAGAACTTGAAGGGATTGAACACAAAGTGTCTATCCCACACTCGCTGCAACAAAATGGGTCTTGTGAAAAGCTGAACAGAACAATTCAGGACATGTGTAGGGCTATGCTAATATACTCTGGCTTACCAAATACCCTATGGGGTGAAGCTGTCAACACAGCAGTGTATTTGCACAATAGAGTACCCTCAAAAATAACAGGAACCACTCAATTTGAGGCTTGGTTTGGAAAGAAGCCTGGACTAAAGCATATCAAAGCTTTTGGTTCCAAAGGGTATGCTCACATACCAAAAGAGAAAAGGGGAAAACTTGATCCCAGACCTGAAATTGGACTTGTAGCCGGGTACCTTTGGTGGAAAAGGTTATAGGATATACAAACCCCAAAATCACACAGTTGGAGAATGCAATTTTGCATATGTAGATGAAAGCAATTTGCCACGTGCTTCCAATGCAACTGATCCAAAGAGTTCTGAGACTGCTCCTGAAGAGTTGGTTGCATGGTTACCTGTGGTGACCACCAGGGAACTGGCAGGTCTACCTTCTGAAGAAACTACCAGAACAGAAGGGGAAGTGGGAACCACACCAGAGGAGGAAGCAGAACCCATGACAGAACTCACAGAAAGAAGCACTAAAGGACAACCACCACAGAAATATGGATTTTGTGAAACTGTACAATCTGCAAAAGAACCTAAGAACTGGAAAGAAGTATGCAACCTACCTGCAAGTGATAGAGACAGAAGGATTGAAGCAATGGAACGGGAAATATCATCCATATATGAGAAAGAAGTTCTCCAGGCAGAAGCTTACAAAGTTATCTCCAGGCAGAAAGCCTGTTGGATGCAAATGGGTATTCAAAATCAAGTATAAAGAAGATGGGACTATAGAATTATACAAAGCATGCCTAGTAGCCAAAGGTTATTCACAAGAATATGGGACTGATTACTTTGAAACTTTTGCTCCAGTTATCAATCACGTAACATTTAGAACACTTCTTAGTGTTGCAGCATCAAAGGGACATGATTGTAGAACGCCTGGATATAAAGACAGCATTCTTCAATGGAGAACTATCTGAAGAAATATTTATGGAACAACCTGAAGGTTTCAAAGTCAAAGGACAGGAAAATTATGTTTACAGACTCAATAAAGGACTCTATGGACTAAAACAAGGAGCAAAGGCTTGGGATGACAAAATTACAGAAGCAAGGCTTTGAGCAAGGGAGAGCTGAACCTTGCCTGTACACTAGAATTAAAAAAAGGACAATATCAGTATGTTATTGTTTACATTGACGATTTGATCATATCTTGTCAAAATAGAAAAGATGTTAAAGAAATAGCTGATGGACTGAACAAGGAAGTAGAAGTCAAACAGCTTGGAGATGTAAAACACTACCTCGGAATACAAGTTGAAAGACTTGAGGACGGAACCTTTCTTCTGTGCCAGAAATGAAAAATTATGGACTTTATAGAGTCTATTGGTATGAAAAACTGCAAAGCTTCATCCATACCACTTGAACCTGGATGTCCAAAGGAAAAGAATGGAACACCTCTCAGAGACACTGGAGAATACAGAGAGGCAGTTGGAAAACTTCTCTACCTGAGCAAAACCATGAGGCCTGACATCACAGCAGCAGTTGGCATCTTATGCAGAAAAGTGAGTTCACCTAACCATCATGATTGGAGTGCAGTAAAGAAACCTGGAAGGAGCAATGGATTTAGAACTGAAAAATTACACCATCTGAAAGGCCAAGACTGGTTGGATATATGGACATCAAATAGGGAGAAGAATCAAATAATTTCAAGTCAACAAGTGGATACCTATTCTTCTATGGAGATGGGCTAATAGACTGGACTAGTAGAAAGCAAACTGTTGTAGTAGTCTACAGCAGGAACTGAGTGTGTCTCAGCAGCAAGTGCCTGCAATGAACTTGAATGGATTTTTCATTTGTTGAAGGACTTTGGAATAAGAGAACCTGTACCAGAAGTTATGTTTGAGGACAATTAAGCACGTATTACTATATGCAAAGGAGAAAGCACCACAGCAAAAAGTAGATCCATTGGTATTAAGTGTGCACTAGTGAAAGATTTGTACCAGAAGGGACTAATAGAGATTGAATATTGTCTCACAGAGGAAAATGGTGGCTGACATTTTGACAAGGCCACTGATCAAAGAAAAAATTGAACGTCTTTGTGAAATGTTGAATATGATTGATCCAAATGTTAAAGTGAATCATGAGTGATGTTTGTTGTATGTGCATGTATAATGACTTTCATGTTAGACCTTGAGACTTTGGAGGGTGGACTCCAGTGTTATTTCTGCTGTGGTCCCACCCTGAGATGTACGTTCCATCTTAAGAAAAAGAAGAAAAGAGATTGGATTTATACCCCGCCCTTCACTGCCCAAAGGCGTCTCAGAGCACCTTACAAACTCCTTTCCTTTCCCCTCCCCACAACAGACACCTTGTGAGGTAGGTGGGGCTGAGAGAACTTCTGACAGAAACTGCTCTATTTCAAGAACAGCTGTGCCAGAGCTTGTGACTGACCCAAGATCACATCAGCAGGTGCAAGTGGAGGAGTGGGGAATCAAACCTGGTTCTCCCATATTAGATTCCGCACACTTAACCACTACACCAAACTTAACCACTACACCAAACTTAAGACATTACAAGTTGCAGCTAGAGGCAGAAGGCAAAGCTACTCCACTGCACCCACTTTAGATTTTATCTCCTTAATGGCAGAAGCAATCTAATGAATGGCTTCAGGGGGTAAGAAAGATTTTTTAGAGAGGATTTCCAAGACACCAAGGTGTCACATTTTACAACATGCACAATATGTTTACTTTCCAACTGAACTTTATTCCATGAGACTGTAAAGCAGAGTTCCGATTCTATATTTGGTTCCTTTCTTCTATGACAAAGATATCTTGATTCCGTTCATCTGTCATACTTAGTTGTCCAAAGTACAGACCTGCAGCCCTTTTCAGGCCGTAATGATCCATTTGCATGGAATATTAAAACTCCACAGGATGTATTAATAATAGATTCACTGTGCTTGTCCACAGGGTAATGAATTTCTAGAGGGGCAGATTAATTTCGAGATTGGGAAATGGGAGGGGGAAAGGACTACATCACTGTCCGATCTATTTCTATTCTTATCTGATTCTAGGCTCCTGGATTTCAGTGACCGCACTGTCATACAGTTGCACGCGTTTCAGGGATTGATTCGCACAGACCTGTTTAACATGATGACTGCAATTTTGAGTGATGGTTTTCCATGTGCGAGTTGGACATGTGAAGGCCTGGGGGAGGGGGAGCAGAAAACACACTCAAAGTTCCTGTGGATTTCCCTCCCAGCAGAAAAAATTGGAAATCTGACAAAGCACTGAACAATAAAACACTATGAAATATTTTTTTTTTCTTTTGAAAAGAGTGAAATGCTTTTTGAGAATGCGTAGTATGATTCTTTCTTTTTTTACATCAGGCAACCCACAGTATTATAATAATGAAAATTCCTGTGTGACCATGTACGACATATTATCAAACGTGACTAATTTGGTCCATAATTAATATGCCACAGAGCATACGATGATTATATACGACCAAATAATTCAATGCAAAAAGTGTTCTGAAGTTTAACTCAGAATCCAAATATGCTGCTAGCCCTGCGAAGGGTATACGAGATGATTTCTGTCCAAACAAACATCCGTTCTTTTTTTGACAACAAAAATTGTGCTTTCTGTTTTCACTTTTTATTTACCTCTCCGATGGCAAAAAAAACTAAGAAGAGAAGAGAGAAGAGAAGAGATTGGATTTATACCCCGCCCTTCACTACCTAGAGGAGTCTCAGAGCGGCTTACAAACTCCTTTCCCTTCCCCTCCCCACAACAGACACCCTGGGAGGTAGGTGGGGCTGAGAGAGCTCGTGACAGAAACTGCTCTTTTTTCAAGAACAGCTCTTATCAGAACTATGGCTTGCCCAAGATCATCCAGCAGCTGCAAGTGGAGGAGTGGGGAATCAAACCCGGTTCTCCCAGATTAGAGTCCACACACTTAACCACTACACCAAACTGGCTCTCTTGGGCTTATGTATCATAGGCTGCAGCAATGCTTAGCGCCTCTCTGTCTCTCTGTCTCTCTGTCTCTGTCTCTGTGTCTCTCTCTCTCTCTCTCTCTCTCTCTCTCTCTCTCTCTCTCTCTCTCTCTCTCTCTCTCTCTCTCTCTCTCTCTCTCTCTCTCTCGTATTGAATATATTTACAATCTGGCTTCTAGAAAACTGACAGTGCGATCCTGTGCAGAGTTACACCCTCCCAAGCCCCCTGACTTCAATCAGTTTTTGCTGAGGACTACACTGTGAGGCATTTGGACGTTCAAATTCATGAGTATGCCAAATAGCACAATTTAAATGCTCAGTCTCAGTGATACATGTTATGTTGTTAAAGCAATAAAAATATATATATATCAGGTTTTATTACAAAACTATTTTCCCCCAGTACTTCTGGAGTTTTATTTCCTTCCCCCCACACCAATGTCTTCAGAATTTTTACATCTCTAATATGGATAGTGAGGGATATGGAAGGGTATAGGATAGCCCAACCTTGTCAGATCTCAGAAGCGAAGGGAGACCACCAATGAAGACTTTGCAGAAGAAGGCAATGGCAAACCACCTCCGCTTAATCGCTCTCCTTGTAAACCATATGAGGTTGCCCTAAATTGGCTGCAACTTGATGGCGTGCAAACATAGAAATGTGGACGGTCCATCACAGTTCTAATATAGCAAATTGTACCTTCATATTCCCCTCACACTGATGGCTTTGGAATCTGTTCAGATATTTAGCTGCAAGTCATCAAGATGTCATGAGACTTGCAAGGAGCGCACTCACATTGCACATTTCCCCCTGCTCGTAAATGCCCCTTTTTGCTGCGACAGTTCCTCATCCCAGAAAATTATGTAGCTCTTTGAGAGTTTATGCACTGCTTCTGTGTTTTCACAGCCAGCAGCATCCATCACACTAAGTAGCTAGTTGGTGGCCAGTGTTGGTACATGCTCAGGATATGCTTAATTGCTTTGCTTAAACCCCTACTGTATCAAGAAACTGTCCGAGCGGGATTCTTTCCTGATTCACAGCTACTGAGAAGAGCTTTCAATCTGGTTCTGCCCAGCCTCACTGGCTCAATTGGCATTTGCTATGTAAAGTTGTCTTATTCTGCTGCGGTACCAGCTTCCTTTGCCTTCCATTTGGCTCAGTATAAAAAGCTCGCCGTCTGCATCAGGACAGAGGGAGAGTGCGCAAGAGACGGGGGAGGAGTGGCATCCCTGGGGGTGCCAGCAGGACACTGCACTGTGTTGCGCTGCAGGGAAGAAACAGCACCTGTGTCCCCCAAAAAATGTAAAGGGGTGTGACCTGGTGGAGGGGAGTCAGGGGGCAGGAAAGATGGAACAAGTTGGGTAAAAAACACAAAACACCCAATGGTTGCCAGGCAGGGAGTTCTGGGGACTGCCTCAAGAAATAACAAATGGTTCAGGGGTGGGTGTGTTTCCAAACCCCCCCCCCAAAAAAAAATATATGATTGCAGAAAAATGTTCCCTGGCTGCTTTTAAATGAAGACGACTGGATTTTCAGCTAACTAGTTTCCTTGTGACAATTTGTGTATCTCCTTAGAAAAGATGGGGGTGGGAGAATTGGGCTCCAGTTGTCTGCTTATTGCTCACAGCAGCTTGAGAGCGGGGAGGAGCAATTAAACCACACTAGTGACCTCGGAGTCACTACTAAATGGCAGTAAAATGATGCAGACAGCCAATGCTGGGATGAAACAGTAGGAGACCGCTTGCGGCATGAAATGCAGACAGAAATTTGTGAGACGATGTGAGATTGTTGGCACAGTGGTGGGAAAGACCAATGCAGATTGGACCTGTGACTCTCACCTTGGGGGGGGGGGCGCTCAGTAAGATCTGATGGTTTTCTTCCTGTTGAGGTTGACTAGGCAGAACCAAGCCACAGTAACAAGACAACTCTTTAGTTGCTGTAGATTTTCCGGGTTGTGTAACCGTGGTCTTGGCATTGTAGGACCTGACGTTTCGCCAGTAGCTGTGACTGGCATCCTCAGAGGTATAACACAGAAAGATGTAGTACTACATCTTTCTGTGTTATACCTCTGAGGATGCCAGTCACAGTTACTGCGAAACGTCAGGTCCTACATCTTTCTGTGTTATACCTCTGAGGATGCCAGTCACAGCTACTGGCGAAACGTCAGGTCCTACAATGCCAAGACCACGGCCACGCAACCCGGAAAATCTATAGCAACTAATGAACTCCGGCTGTGAAAGCCTTTGACAACATATTAAGACAACTCTTCTAGGCAACCATCACTAAGGCAATGGTGCCACTGCGACTGGAGGTACCACTTCTTCCTCCATAAGTCGTTGCCGGGCCCCCTGTTGCTGGCCAGTAACATAACATTTTCATATGCAGACAGCCAAACTTGGGGCATCATAACTCATGACATACTCTGGGGTGCCACACAGTGCCCTAGGGCAGGTGGCAACATAATGGCTATCACTGCATACGAACCGCGGTTCCTGAGCGACACACACACACAACGTATTTGCAAAGCAGATACACACCCGAAGAGCTTAAAATCCAATTTAAAACCCTCAGTAAAAAGCAAGCCTTTGTTCCTTAGCATCAGAGGGTGCTACTTGAATCTAGCAATTTCAGCAAAGGAGAGTGTGTCCCTCTATGTGTTAAAAAAAGCACAGCGGCTGGGTGGAGGGAGTCTTGCTCAGCCTCGCCTAGTTCCAGAGCCTCACAGTCATTCCCCAGACGTGGAAGCCCCCAGCCAGCCCAACGGACCCCTGAAGGAGAGTGAGTGAGCGAGCGAGCCAAGCAGTCCCCCCCACCCCTGCATGTCGGAGTATATCAATGATGCATCTAGAAGAATGCAAACAACAACAACCAGCAACAACAAAAAAATAACTAGCACTTGCAAAGATGCTAAAATTCGATTTTTTTTTTAAAAAAATACAGGTTTAACAAAAATAAAAAGATTAGCGCCCCCACCAAAAATATGGCTTGCAGGAAAGAAGGGGGGGGGCAGGGGAAAGAAGGAAGGAGAGAATAGAAGGTGCAAAAAGTAATTTAACAAAGACCAAAGTTCCCTTCCCTTACTATTGTGATTTTTGTTGGTGGTGGTCGTTCTGAAATCGCTTTTGTTGAGCAGCCCAGTATCTCGACTCTCTCGCTCTAATTTTGCCTCATCTCTTCTATCATCCCAGCAGAACCAACTGGGAAAAAGGAAGAAAGGGAGGTGTGTGGGGGGGCTGCCAGCGAGGTGCAGAATGGGACTTACAAACGTGTGTTCTTAGAAACTTTCTGCTGGAGAACTTAGAAACTTTCTGTTGGAGAAGCAGGGGGAGAGAAGAGGCTTCAACCTGTGCTTTTGTTTTAAGGGAAAGGGTTCTTGTGCTCCTCCCCACTTTCTCCCCCCTGCTTAAAAAAAGTCTCTGGCAAAACCAAGGGGAATGGCCGCTTTGAATTCTTGCGGACAATCATGGCTGCATTGAAGCTGGCCGAAAGCACTGATATACTTGAGAGGTGTGTTTCTTCAACCCAAGGCCAGTTTCCAGGACATTTATTTTGGACACATATCTCCTCTCACATGACGGCTTGCAGCTCCTTGGTTACGAGAGAGGTTGTAGCTTGATGAATGCCATTAAAAACTACACATGCTAAGTCAAACTTCTCACATACCTAGGGTTGCCAGACAGTGGGGGGATCCAGCCTCTTCTCTGGAATCTTCTGGCGTGCGCACAAAACTTGCATGCCACATTGACATCACCTGGAAGTGATGTCATCATGTCAGGGACATCATGGGGTGACACTCTAGTTTTTGGACAAAACTCTATGGCTTTTTGCCTTCAAAACCATAGAGTTTGTCCAAAAACTAGTGTCACTTCCAACGCAATGACGCCACTTCCAGGTGATGTCATCACATCTGGGACGTCGTCCCTGTTTACAGGTGGGCGCCCCAAAACAGGGGAACCCCTGATGGGAACTGGGGGCTGGGAATGCTACTTATATCCAGAATTTGTTGGTCTTAAAGTTTTATTCAAAGTATAAGCTTTTGTGTGCATGCACACTTCTTCAGATACAATGAAATGGAAATTAACAGTCCGTACGTATAGGTAGACAGTGAGAAGTAAATTAGCATGCAGCATAATGAAGATGTTCAACAAATTCAAGGATCAAACAGGAATAACAAGCTTAATTTATATGGTTACCATTTGGGGGTTTAATTCTGCGGGAAAACAGAATGAAGGAAATAAATATGTCAACACTGGAGGCTGATGAGCAAATGTATTCTTAATTGTGGAATGCTGAGAGTAACTAACTGATGGCTGTCTTAAAAATGCCAGGGTCTTTAAAAAAGACCAACATGGCTACCCACCTGAATCAGCTCACTCACAACTTTAATGCTAATAATTCTTTTGTCTCTCTAAGTAGAATTTCTGCTCACAAGGCTCCGCAGCTTACAGGGAACATTGCTAAATACTACCCCGGAGGAAATGGCATTTCCGGAGGATAGGCTTGCCAGGTCTTACCTGGCTGGCAGCAGGGGGCTCCCGGGTCCTCTCTAGGATGTTCTGTCACACATGCTCTGTACACGATGCAATGACATCACACAGAAGCGGCGTCATCGCATCAACAACACCGGAGGTGACGCTCTATTTTTTTGGTAAAACTCTATGGGGTTTTTTGCCTTCAAAACCATAGAGTTTGCCCAAAAACTAGAGTGCCACCCCCAATGTCAGTGACACAATGACATCACTCCCAGGTGACGTCATTGCATCTGGGACACTGTGTAGTGACATTCCTGTTTGGGGGTGGGGTTTCGTCCACCGGCCAGTTAGCTGGCAGCAGATTCAGACCCCTAAAAATGGGGGAACCTACTCTGGGACCTGGGGGCTGGGGACCCTATTGGAGGGCAGACTATATGGCATCACATGACTGCTGAGCTCCCTCCCCAAACTCTGCCCTCCCTAGGGTCCACCTCCCAAATCTTCAGGAACTTCCCAAGCTTATGTTTGCAACCCCAAGAATGTGCAATTTTATCCAACCATGTCAAGAGGTAGTTTAAAGCAAGGTTGCACCAAGTGACATTGAAAATGACTGTCACACCCACCTTAAAGAAATGCCCTGTATCATTAACCTGATGGAGCACATTCAGGCTCCTATAAAAGCTCTACATAATCGTGGCAACAATGGCAGCAGAGTAATAATTCATTTGGGAACGTCCACATGCTTATTTAAATGCAGCTTGATGGCAAGTGCCATCTCAGAAGCCCCCTCACACTTTAGGAAAGAACAGTGCATAAGCAAAAATAAAACAGCTTAATGGATGCATCTGTGCATAGACAAGGCGATTCAAGTCTCCAGAGAACCGGATCACTCTCACAAAGTGTTTTGTTTTGATCTGGCAAACACAACTCATGGATAGTCTGCCTTAGGTAACAAGATCAATCAGAGGAAAAGAGATAGGACAGAATCAAATCAGAGGCCAGAAGTCAAAGCTGGAGGACAGATGAATCTTAAAACTGGGTGTATCATAAACTTTGGGAAGGTCCTAGTCCTAGGAGTAGGTGTCATGTTAAAAATGACTGAGGCTGAGGTCAGACGTTGCTTTAAATCTGACTTCACTATGAATGCCTGATGGATGTAAAGGGTACGATCAGACAGCAACATCTAGGAAAGGTCCCACAGTCCTTGGCAAGCCATGCTGCCCCACTGCAGAAACTGAGTTAAAGGACACCGAGGAAAGTCCTGTCTCAACACTTGCCGACGGATGGATTTTCCCTAGTCTGATCACTCAAGCACTCACTCAGGTCATCGGGCACACACTCGGCACCATTTTTTCTCCACTTAGCGATATGTGCATAATTGCATAATTGGTCCATGGAGAACTCTATGGAAAACTCTTTGAAAGGGGGGTTGATTCCTCATTTATGCACATGGGCACAAAAAGCCAACACTCCCCCACTCACCCGAACATGCTGTCTGATTGTGCAGTGATGAGCTGCGCCCACAGCGAAATGGATTATACTGGGATGTGCGATGAAGCAATTCCATGCAAAATACCAATCGATGGAATAGGAGCGCTTCCCGACTGCACCAAATGGCACGTCTGACCACAGCCTGAGAAGGCTTTTCTTCCACAAGCATGAAACTTCAGAACCTTGGAAGGAACATGAAATAGGGCTTTGAATGCAGGGCTCTTCTCTTTGAGAACAGTTGCTTGACTTTGACAATGGGCCATACAGGTCTGGCCCTTTGCTCCACACTCAGGAAAGCCAGCCCAAGTTGGTTTGAAACCTTCCCCCAACCTAGGGTTGCTAACTCTGGGTTGGGAAATTCCTGGAGGATGGGGTCTGGGCAAGGAGCATAATGGACCCTAGGAAGGGCGGGGTTTGGGCAAGGAGCATAATGCCATACAGTACCCCCTAAGGAGTCTTCCTCTGGTGAATGGGGCTCCTCTGATTGCCACAGGAAGACCCACTTTTTAGGAAGGCTTAAAACTTTGCTGAGCATAGTGGCGGGATACAGGCCAGATGCATGCAACTTCTCCATATAAATGCACAAAGCATTTTCCCATTTTTTTAAAAAGAAATACAACATTTTTCAAGAGCAGAAACTTCTGAAGTGCCTTCAAGGGTAGCCCCATGTGCACTTTATGTCAGTAGTCAACTTTGGAAATAACTAACACATGAATGACTATGGTCGGGTTCCTGACCTTCCAGAAAGGGTTCAAAGTTGGAGTACAAACTAAGGACATCCAGGAAAACACTAGTCCCAAGACCTAAACCACCTGAAAGACTAACAGCATTTGTGGCAAGGTATAAGCTTTCATGAGTCATTGCTCACTTCTTCAGCTACCGTATTAGCCATGTCTCACAAAAGCTCATGCCTTGCCACAAATTTTGTTAGCCTTTAAGGTGCTAGTGGACTGTTTCTCTTTCTCTATGGCTACAGACAGACTATCACAGCTACCCATCTTGATCTAAAGCACCTTAACGTCCTATTGGAAACCATCAGCATGCTGCAATAGGTGTTTGACTTTAAAATACTAGTGACTTGCCGTTGCAGCAGAACAAAGTTAGAGTCCAATGGCACCTTTAAGAACAACAATGCTTTATTCAAGATGTTGGTCTTAAAGGTGCCATTGGACTCTTCGTTCGGTTGCTTCAGACCAACACAGCTACCCCACCTTGACTTGCCATTGCAATGTCACGGAAAGTAAAAATCAGCAGAACACAATAAATATGCAGGCATCTGTTACGTTTCAGCTACTGTTCTGCAAATGTAAGTCTGCATTATAATGTTCGAGAATGGCTCTCTTATGTCTGGGACTGATTTGACCAAATTGAGCTCCACAGGAAGAAAGGCAGCTAATGAATGAATGAATAAATAAACAAACAAATTTGGGACTGATAGGCCTCTTCATTCTGCCAGCATTCCAATTGTCTATATACTTGTGGGGGGGGGTTAGCCCCCCCGACATAGAATGGCTTCAGAATTTTGAGATATATTATTTAGGGCTAAAGCATACCCTTCAAAGCTGAAAATAGAAATAAAATCATATCATTATACCAATATATTTGGGGGGACGGGACCAGGGCTCTTTTTGTAGCAGGAACTCCTTTGTGTATTAGGCAACACACCCCTAATGTAGCCAATCCTCCAAGGGCTTACAGTAGCCCCTGTCAGAAGAGCTCTGCAAGCTCTTGGAGGATTGGCCACATTAGGGTGTGTTGCCCAATATGCAAAGGAGTTCCTGCTACAAAAAGAGCCCTGGGGGGCACAATAAAACACTTAAATGTCATTTACAAGCTAATCCCCCCAAGCGGACATTAAAAAAGAGAGATTTATGTCTTCCTCCAAGAAAATAAAGGTCTGTGAAAAACTGGTGCCAGCAACTCAGTTGCATGGAAGTTAATGGAGGCATTTATCCGTACGACCCATGTTAGAGGTAAAAACCCTTCGTACCGCGTGCCAATTTGTGAGAGGAGAATTTACAGCTTAACTCAAGTGAACAACAATTCCTTCCATATCCACTCTGTCACTTACAGGATGAGCCCGTGTCGTACAGTGGCGACAGCCAGTGTGCTGTAGCCCTCAGAATGTCAGACTAGCACCTGGGAGAGACCCAGGTTCAAATCTTCCCTCTGTCATAGAATCTTGCTGGGTGATCTTGGACCAATCACACACCTAATTGTCTAATCTACCACAAAGGACTCTTGGAAGGATGAAACAGAGGCAAGGAAGATTATGTAAGCTATTTTGGGGCACCACTGAGAAGAAAGTAGGGTTGCCAACCTCCTGGTGGCGATGGGAGATCTCCTGGGGTTACAACTGCTCTCCAGGCAACAGAGATCAGTTCATCTGGAGAAAATGGCCACTTTGGAGCATGGACTCTGTGGCATGATACCTCATTGAGGTCCCTCCCCTCCCCAACCCCCAACCTCCTCAGGCTCCACCCCCCAAATCCTCCAGGTATCTCCCAACCTGGAGCTGGCAAATGAAGTCAATGAAGGAAGTGTGCTGGACTTGGGAACTTGAGTTTTGATACCTGCTTGCTTGTGAAGCTCACCGGAAGGCCTCAGGCAAGTCACTGTCTCATCCTGAACCTCCTCGCAGAACAGTTGAAAGGACAGAAAGGGGAGGGAGCGATACCCAAGCTGCCGTTCTGAGACTTTTGCCGGGATTCTGAGTAAAATGTTCCCTTAACAATCTGTCATTCATCAGACGTAAACTAATGTTTAACCGCAGACCCAACCAATCAGTGCCACTCTCAAAAGAATACAAGTATTTTTCTATAGGCAAACCTGCAAGATGGGGGGGGAAATCTAGCTATATTTGAATACTCAGTTATTCCCTAAAGTTATTCCCAGTTATTATTGGGGGGGGGCTTTAAATAAGTCAGGGGGCACCCTGCACACTCTCCTGCACACACACACCAAAGGAGCACCTGGGCTGGATGGGAAGTTGGGGGGCCTTGGTGGTAAATCGGGGGGCCGGGCCCCAAGATGCGCTACTGTAGCTATGGGCCTGGCCTAGAGCATCCCTGACAAGTGATTCTCCAGCCGCTGCTTAAAGATGGCCAGTGAGGGGGAGCTCACCACCTCCCTAGGCAGCTGATCCCACTGCTGAATAACTCTTACTGTAAAAAAGTGTTTTCCTAATATCCAGCCGGTACCTCCCCGCCCTTAATTTAAACTCATTATTGCAAGTCCTATCCTCTGCTGCCAGGAGTGGCTCCCTGCCCTCCTCTAAGTGACAGCCCTTCAAATACTTAAAGGTCCTTTCCACAGTTGGATCTCATCCCTGGTTTTATCTGAGTTCGTGACACAATACCTTGCATCTATCCCTGGTTATAACAGCCTCTGTTTATCCTGGGACAAGCGTGGGGTGAAACTGGGGTAACCTCAAAGTGATGTGGAAACAAAAAAATACCCCGAGATAATTAGAGGGGTGAGATCAAGTGTAGTGTAGAATGTAAGTTCGGGGATGGGGTTGAACCAGTATTTAAGGTCTAGTGCGGAATTACCCAAAGAGAGCACCCATGTTCCCCTTCAGCCTCCTCTTCTCCAGACTGAACATTCCCAAGTTTCTCAGCCTTTCCTCATGGGGCTTCTTGGTCTCCAGGCCCCCGATCATCCTCGTCACTCTCCTCTGCCCCCGCTCCATTCTGGCCACATCCTTTTGAAGTGAGGCCTCCAGAACGGTGTTCCCTATCAGAAAGGTCATTCTTGTACCTCTGTAGAACAAACCTTTCCACAACCAACCATGGGGAAAGAAAGTTTCAGCCACATGGCTCTTCCACACAGATACAAACAGATCAGTCAGAAGATGGATCTTAACAGCTAATGTGGTCATTAAAACGGCACCAAAGAAATATACTCAATGTGAAAGAATTCTAGCCATGTGTACATCAGATATATTTCTTCAAATCAATGTTCTCTAGATAGATGTGTTTGTTTTTCATTCATTCATTCATTCATTCATTCACTCATTTATTTGACTTCTTTTGTTTTTGTTAAATATTGGACTTTGGCCCAAAGTTTGTTCCCACCCTTTCCCGTCTTCTCCTGATACAGAGGCTAAATGGGGACTTTCGTGAGTCCATCCCCTGAGGCTGGCAATTGGCAGGAAATTCACCATCCATTGTGGTCTTGCCAATGATATTGTGATGTCTCTACCAAATCAGTGATATCACTTCTGGAACAACCTGGTTTCACATTATGGGGTGAATTCTAGAACATCACCTGATGTGATGAGGTCACTTCCAGGTTGCACTGGAAGTGACATAATGATGTCAGGACTAGACCAATCACACACACACACCCGATTCACTCCACAATCTCCCCCTAGCTGCCCAGCTGAATGGTGGTGGGAAAGGCCAGCAAGATTTCTCATTGAAGAGAGAGGCGTGGCATTCCTGCCTGCCTCTCTATCCGTCCCTCGTCCCCAAGTAATTTTGCAGCACCACAGTGAGGATGAAGAGTGATTTGGGATCAGTCCCAATTTTCTTTTAATTATTTACATTCTTGTTATTTAGCTGTTTTGTAAAACAACTTTGTCAGCCAGCTTAGGTTCCAACACTGCCAGAAAGGCGGATGTGTAAATCCTCTAAATAAGAATCAAATGGATGAGAGATGAACATGACCACTCAGGCATGCTAAAATTAATGTCTCCTGTGCGAAAGTTGTTCTCAGAATATTAACGTGCACAGCCGCCTCAGTCTCTGACCTTGCTTTTCATTTCTGACCCTTTAATAAAAAACATCATCTCTCTCTGCCTGTACCCCACGTAGCCTTTCCCCCACTAAGCGACAACCTATCAATATGATAACCACACAAATATTATTTAGTCATACGGGGGAGGGAGGGATAATCATTCGTGATTAACTTAACAGCCGGTATTATCAGACGCTCATTCATTCATTCCATAGAAACTCATACACAACCTTGATATCCTCCATCCAAAAGGCTTAGAGCCAGGAGTAATGTGAAAATCTGAATTTACATGTGTTGGGATTAACTTTATTGATTGCATTCAAATGAATCTGACTTCTAGGGAACCTAACAATAACACTAATCTCTGATGTGGCTTCAACACAGTCGATGCCGTTGTATCAAGCATCATCTTGACCCCTGGACTACAGAAACACTCATTATTAAATTCAAAATGCAACCAAACATCTGGATCGTTTACGCTGCAACTTTCCTCCTTAGAATGCAGAGAAGAGGCCCATTCCTGTACCTATTGAACTGGAGCATTTGGACCCAAGCCTGTTTACCCTCACTGAACTGGAGTGACATGATTAGAAATCAATGGGATTAAGCTGGATTCACATACTCAAAGAGTCTGTGAATTTCTTTTAAGGACCCCGTCTCTTCCAGGTATTCCGAGCCACCCCCTGCCAAAGCAACCTTTAAACAAAACCAGTTCAAACAATCAGGGGACGTGCAGCAATGTCGCTTCAGCATAGCACCACGACCAGTGCTTGCCCATACACTAGCACAAGCTTTTGCCCACCCCCCACACATCCTCGAAGGAATCACGTGGGAGGGTGAGCCTATTGGAAGGCAGCGCAGGAGCACTGACCTATCAGGGAAGACCGGCCAGCCAGATCTAGTGGCAGCAGCCATTCCCTCGGCCATTCTGGACAGAGTTGAGCTCCCCACCCGCCCACCCCCAGCTGGGAACCACGTGGGAATAGCCAGCTGCTGGTTTCGGGGCTGAGCAGGAATTTTTGGGTCTCTCTCAGATTGGCTTCAAGGGGGCCTTTTTCGCCTGCTTCACATGGTCCTGGAGGGTTGTGGCATAACTAGGCCTGGTGATCTGGTTAGGCCCTGCTGGGATGGGAAAGTACAAGTTGAGAGAGTAGATTGGAGATGGCAAGCACCCTGAGTTATCAGCAATGGGGGTCCTCAAACTGGGCACCTATAGGCTTGGCAGTCCGGGAGTCTCAGATGGGTGCCCCTTCGGAGGGTGGGAGAGCACATGGCAAGCCTTAAGGCTTAGCAGTCATGGCGAGGATGTGCTCCTCTGTCCCCCCTAGAGTGCAAGCAGGGAGAGGTAGGGTCCGGAAGGATTCCGGACCTGGCTCTGAGCCAGGGTGGGTTTGCCTGGTTAGGACTCCTGCCATGCAGGCACAATCCAACCCATGCTTAAATTGAATAATGATGCAGATCAGCCTGTATATAAATAAAGTCCCAGTTTTAACCCATAATTGTGTTATGTTTCATTTTGAGGGGTGGGTAGGCAATTTGCCATGTTCCCCCTAGTTTGGTGTAGTGGTTAAGTGCGCAGACTCTAGCCTGGGAGAACCGGGTTTGATTCCCCACTCCTCCACTTGCACCTGGCTGGATGACCTTGGGCAAGCTGTAGTTCTGATAAGAGCTGTCCTTGAAAAAGAGCAGTTTCTGTCAAGAGCTCTCTCAGCCCCACCTACCTCACAGGGTGTCTGTTGTGGGGAAGGGAAGGGAAGGAAGGGAAGGGAAGGGAAGGGAAGGGAAGGGAAGGGAAGGGAAGGGAAGGGAAGGGAAGGGAAGGGAAGGGAAGGGAAGGGAAGGGAGTTTGTAAGCCACTCTGAGACACCTTTGGGTAGTGAAGGGTGGGGTATAAATCCAATCTCTTCTCTTCTTCTTCTATATCTCAGAACTCTTCTCAAGCACCCCTTGCCCAGTTGGTCTTGGGGGTTGGGTTGGGCTGCCACCAGTACGCTGATGACTCCCAGCTCTATCTGCTGTTGGACGGCTGACTGGACTCCACCCCAGAGACCTTGGACAGGACTTTGGAGGCCGTGGCTGGGTGGTTACAGCAGAGTCGGCTGAAACAAAATCCAAAAAAGATGACGGTCCTGTACCTGAGCCGGTGTGGGGACAGTGGTGTAGATTCAGGAATCTGGTTCCCTGCCATGGTGCTGACCCAGAAGGTGAGAAGCCATGGGGTGACTCTGGATGCCACACTCTCTATGGAGGCCCAGGTCACCACAGTTGCCAAGTCAGCCTTCTATCACCTTCAGCAGATCGGACAACTGGTTCCCTATTTCTCCCCCCAGAACTTGACTACAGTGACCCATGTAATGTTCACTTCCAGGCTTGATTACTGCAACTTGTTTTACATGGGCTTACCCCTAGCTGATCCAGAAACTCCAGCTAGAGTTGGCAACTCTATTAGGCATGTATACATTTTTTTAAAAAAAGGTTGCTTTTCTCATATTTAAAAAAAAGCATATTGGAAAACTCAAAAGAACTCTAGTGGTAAGACTGAGAAGTTTGTTACTGCATGATTATGCCACCTTACATCTCTTTTCTCACTATTAATGACTAACACGTCTATCTCTCAGGCATTCAAAAATCAGTGGCAGAAGCTGGGTAGCTAGTGGAATTAGCAACTCCTGGCAGGGAAAGATGTAGTGGGTTTGATATGGCAATCTAAAGCATGGGTCTCGAAATCATTTGTCGTGAGAGCCAGATCTGACATAAATGGGACTTTGTCATGCCTAGCCATGTGTAAATGTAATGCCAGGTACCGGAGATATAAACTTTATAAAGGACACAGACAAACACAATTAAAGATATTATTATAGGTGATGGTGAAGAGGAGGTGGGGGGGGGCAGTTGCACCCAGGAGAGCTGCAACATAATGACCCAATAAAAAAAATAGAAACAGACACGCACACCACTGTAGCAAGGCAATGGTGAGGAGAAGGAGGAGGAGGCTGACCTAGTTGCACCCAGGAGAGGAGGCCAGATCAAATGGTTGCCCGCTGCCTCAACTAAAGGCCTGGTGGAAGAGCTCCATCCTGCAAGTTTTGTGGAACTGTATCAGGTCCCACAGGGCCCTGATCTCATAAGGTAGCTCATTCCACCCCTCTGGAAGTGACTGTTGCATGGGTCACCACTGCCAGATCACTGGGGGAGGTGAGGTACGGGGCCAACTGCCTGATCTGCCTCAGATGAAAAAAAAGGCAGACCTGGCAGTGGCGGTGACCTGGGCCTCAATAGTCCATGAGGCATCCAGGAACAGCCCTAGGTTCTTCACCTTTGGCACTGGCACCAATAGGGCCCAGTCAAAGGCTGGGAGCTCAATACCTAATCCCACAATCCAGGTGCAGGACCGCCATCTTTGATGGTTTCAATTTCAGTCTGCCCTGTTGTAACCATCCAGCCATGGCTTGTAACACCCTGTCCAGATGTTCAGGGGCAAAGTCTGGGTGGCCGTGCATGAGTAGATAGAGCTGGGCACCATCTGCATATTGGTGACATCCCAGCCCATACCTCTGAATAATCGGGGTGAGGGGGCGCATATAGATGTTGAATAATATTGGGGAGAGAATCACTCCCTGCAGCACACCACATCCAAGTGAGTGCTGCTGAGACAACTCCTCCCCCCAAGCGCCACCCTCTGTCCCTGATCTTGGAGAAAGGAGGTCAGCCACTGTAAGGCTAATCCCCATATCCCCACATCAGTGAGGTGGTGGGTCAATGGCTCATGGTCGACCGTATTGAACACCACTGACAGATCAAGAGGTATCAGCAGCGCCCAACCACCTTGCTCCAGATGTCTCTGAAGGTCATCCACCAGGGTGACCAACGCCATCTCTGTCCCATGTGTAGAGTGAAAGCCAGACTGGAAGGGGTCCAGGATGTTAGCATCCTCCAAGAATGCCTGAAGCTGCATCACCACCACTCTTTCCACTACCTTACCCAGCAATGGTAGATTACCAGTGAAAAAGCTTGCAAAAGCCTCATAGCTAATTGCCAAATTTCTAATATTTTGAGTTCTTCCAGAGAGCAATGTTAAGGACCTAATTACCCTAAATAATTGGGCTGGGCAGGAGCTCGCAGCCACAATGGAAGCAGTTAGAGTTCCTTCTTCGCTGCCTTCACTGCCATCTCATAGGATTTCATAAGCGTCCTATAAGACATTCTTGTAGCTTCGTCATGAGTCCGTCGCCAGGCTCACTCTAGCCACCCGAGCTTCTGCTTTACACCCCGAAGTTCTGGGGTATACCAAGGTACCAATCTAGAGTGGGAGCAGAGAGAGGGTGTTGGGGGGCGATCTCGTCAATGGCTTCAGAAAGATGACAATGCCAATCTTCTGCCACAATATCCAAAGAGTCGCCAGGGGGCATCGTATCCTGCAGAGCATTCTGGAAACCAATTGGATCCACTAGTCTCCATGAGCAAGCATGAATCTGCTCACCACCTGTGCAGGAGGGGGGCTGGGTTGCCCAGACGAACCTCCAGAGCCAAGTGGTCTGACTATGGCACTATCTCAGTAATAATCGGGTCCACATTTATCCCCACTGCAAAGATCAAATCCAGTGCGTGGCCTGCGTGATGTGAGGGACCTGATACCACCTGAAAGAGTCCCAGTGCTGCCATGGAAGACACCAGGTCCGTCACCTGTAAAGAGGCAGCAGCATGGGCATGGACACTGAAATCCCCCAGAACTATCAGTCTGGGGAGTTCCAGAGCTCAGCCCAAAACTTCCCCCCACAGGCTCAACAGGGTATCTGCTGGTGTGCTTTGGTGTTTCTGTGCTTCACAATATCTCTCTCCTGCCCACCCACCATTTTCTGCTCATTTTTCAGACTTCTGCTCGTGCCACTCAAGCCATTTCCCACCCAGCGCCATTCCCCACCCCTTCTGCACTCCTCACGGCTCCCGCACTCTCAGCAGTCAGCCGACGTCTGTCCACGGAGTGGGATCTACCTCAGCCTCTGCTTCCACTCCAGCCCCAAATCCCCTCCTCTGAGATTCTGCTCCTTGGGGAGGGGGGGGAAGACCCCCAAGGGATGGCATGGCGGGAAAGTCTGAGGTCTGCAGCAGTACGACAAAATCAGCAAAAGTCACTCCTCCTTCCATAAGCAGGACTTTTCCACTGGATCCAACCCTTCCTTTTCCCCTTGAGTTTTTTTTTTTCTTTATTGCTTTACCTTCCATTTACCTCCCGCTTCTTTTAAGGTACTTGTGAATTGAAGGATGTTCTAGTAACGTTTATATGTGCATTTAACTTATTCATAATGTTTGAAAAGCTTGAAGTGACAATAGACTTGTTAGTCTTTTAAGGTGCTAGTGGACTCTGGCTCTTTTCTACTGCTAGACTATGAGTCCATCTGTCCTCGTATCTTGGACGGTGGAATGATTTCAGAAAAGATGGACTCCCGTTCTAGCTGCATCTGAAGAAGTGAGCGGTGGCTCACCAAAGGTCGTCCCCTTCCACAAATTGTGTGAGTCTTTTAAGATGCTAGTGGACTCTGGCTCTTTTCTACTGCTAGACTATGAGTCCATCTGTCCTCGTATCTTGGACGGTGGAATGATTTCAGAAAAGATGGACTCCCATTCTAGCTGCATCTGAAGAAGTGAGCGGTGACCCATGAAAGCTCTTCCCCGGCCACAGATTTTGTTAATCTTTAAGGTTCTCCTGGACTCTGGCTCTTTTCTGCTGCAACAGACAGACATGGCTACCCTCCTCCTTCCCTTTTCCAACATGGGCACAGAAAGAACCAGTCCCAAATACGCCTAATTTCATTGATGCCAAGGAGAAAAGGATGGGCCTCTGAAGCTGTCTGTACACGGAGAGTTGGCAAACAGCCTGAGTGCGTTAGTCCAGTCACAAGTCTCAAATGCACACAAATCTCTACCACAAGGCGGATAAGACGATCAGTTGACTATACCCTGAATCCCAACTGAACCAATTAAGGTAAAGCTATTAGTGGGTCCACAGGGGAAAATCTTTGATGTCAGGAAGTAGGTTATTTTTAGTTTTAAGCTAATACGTGCTTATCTAGTTCATCCTGAACCTGATCAGAATTTTATTTTTTTTTTATTTTCATATTTTTTCATTGGGTTATTGGTTTGCTATATGTTATTTTTTTCTCTTTTCCCCTGTACGAAAACCACATTTCATCTCAAACATCTAAACCCTATCAAAACGCTGTATTTTGTACTCCCCATGATCGCAGTGGTATGCAGGTGGTCCATAGATTCATAAATACTACTGAGTTAAGTAACCTGCTAGCTTCCATATGGCCTACGTGATTGCTGAATTATTGCCTTCAGCGTATTTCAAATGCACAGAGCCTTTGGAGAGATTACATACTTCCATTATTCAGCTTCCCTTTCCTAAAGCTTTTTTTTTTCTGAATCAATCAAGATTGTGTAACAGAAGATTTTTTGAACAAATTACTTTTTAATTCAGCTCAGACTTCTACTCCTGCAGGGATCTGGAAAAATATCAGGATCATTAGCCTTAATAATTCCTGTAATAGCACTTTTCCCTGGGGATGGGCAGAGCGGAACGATAATTTAGTACATTACCCTTTAAACTTCACAGTCCTGCAGGGCCGTTGCCTTTCCAACACGTGAATGCAAACTTCATGAATATTAGCGGGAGTTATGGATTTTAGTGCTGACTGGTTTGATAGCATGCAATGAAACATTAGCTGCTGGAATGAATAGAAGTATGACTCAATCCCTGAGTCGACCATTTTCCTCTTGGCAAACCTGAAAGCCAACCTAAAAGGGCATCCTTCAAGATGCAGAATGAAGCAAATATATAAAGAAAGGTGCATTAAAGTAAGGTTAGCTGCTCTGGGTTGGGAAATGCCTGGATATTTGGGGTGGGGGAGCCTGGGGAAGGCGGTGTTTGGGGGGGGGGACCTCAGCAGAGTACAATGCCATAGAGTCCACCTTCCAGAGCACCCATTTTCTCCAGGAGAACTGATCTTGGTCACCTGGAGATCACCCAATGAGAGATTAACACATGGAATTCACTGCCACAGGAGGTGGTGGAAGCTACAAGCATGGACAGCTTCAAGAGGGAATTAGATAAACATACGGAGCAGACGTCCATTGGTGGCTATTAGCCACAAGGTATGGATAGGGACTCTTGGGCAAGTGATGCTCTGTATTCTTGGTGTTTGGGAGGGTCAACAGTGGGAGAGCTCCTAGTGTCCTGGCCCCACTGGTGGACCTCCTGATGGCACCTGGTATTTTTGGCCACTTTGTGACAGAATGTTGGACTGGATGGGCCATTGGCCTGATCCAACCTTGGCCTCTCTTATGTTCTTATGAGATCTCCAAGAGCCCTTGGAGGAGGAGGGGATTGGATTTATACCCCACCCCTCACTATCTGAAGGAGTGTCAGAGTGGCTTACAATCTCCTTTCTCTTCCCCTCCCCACAACAGACACTCTGTGAGGTAGGCGGGGCTGAGAGAGCTCTCTCGAGAACTGCCCTTGAGAGAACAGCTCTCTCGAGTACTTGTGACTGACCCAAGCCACTCCTGCAGCTGCATGTGGAGGAGTGGGGGATCAAACCTGGTTCTCCCAGATTAGAATCTGCGCTCCTGACCACTACACCAAACTGGCTCTCATGTCATACTGGAAACTAGGTAGCTTGGCTGAATACAGACTTTCAGTGACATATAATGTCATGGTAAACAGAGTTACACCATTCTAAGTCCAACAGACTTAGAAGAATGCAGCTCTGCAAAGGGTGATGCTGTCACCAATTCAGCTTCTAAATGGGATTCTCAGGAGCTATGGGGTTACTTAGAAGCTTAGCATTGGTCTCTGAATCAGAAGCTTGGGAACAGAGGAAAAAAACATCCACTACTATTGATCTTCCCCAGCAATGTGCAGCCACCAAGGAATATTGGGCATGTTATAGGATGTTATAGGATTCGAGACCCTAGTGCTGTGTGATGGGGTGAGCTCCCGTCTCTGGCCCAGCAAATGCCAACCTAGCAGTTCGAAAGCAAGAAATTGCAAGTAGATAAATAGGTACTGTGTTGATGGGAAGGTAACAGTGTTCTGTGTGCCTCGGCGTTTAGTCATGCCGGCCACATGACCACGAAAACATCTTTGGACAGTGCTGGCTCTTCGGCTTGGAAACGGAGATGAGCACCGCCCCCTAGAGTCAGATTCGACTGGCTCTCGAGCAAGGGAAACCTTTACCTTTGCCTTTTATAGGATGCAGTTTCAGCAACGGTGAGGTCCAAGAGGACTGACAACCATTCCATGAACCAAATGCCTTACCAGATATCCAAGAATCCTTTGTGACACACACAACAGTTCTTTCGGCAATGTTTTCATAGTTGTTTTCAATCAAGAAAAGTATCCTTAAGTTGTAAAGTCTGAAAAATAAACAAGGGCTTCCACAAAGCTCTTGCTAAATGAGCAAAGTCAACATCTGCCCATACATGTGCTTTCTCCGTTGTGGCTCCTGCCTTCTGGAATGGCTTCCTTGAGCCGGTCAGAAAAAGTCACAATCTCCTGGCTTTCCACAAGCTATACAAAACTGAGCTATTCAAGAGGACTTTTCTGCGTAATTAATAGGGTTGCACTGTACTGTGGTGTATCCACAGGGAGACCTGGATACAGGGCTACCATGTGCTTAGACTGGTTCTAACTGGTCTACCATGTGGCCAGGCGAAGGGCCTGAGCTTCGCCCAGAAAGACAATGGACTAGAGGATCCTGGCTCCCCTCCAATTGAGGAGCAGGAATTAATCCAATCAATGTAAATAGCGAATCACTGGGTGTAGTGTGTTTTGGGGTGTGGGCTCACTGGGGATAAAAAGCCGGCCTGCGAGCCGGCTTAGTTGTCTTGTTCCCGATCTAAATAAAGTATGTGAGAGCTGAAATCACTTGTCAGTCTCAGTACTTTTCATGTACAAAACAGTTTTACAAACTTGCTTGGATAAAAGATTAGGGACTATGGTCTATGCTGCTGTGTATAGCTGATTGTAGGTGGGATCCTATTTATATCATTCCTACACTGTTTAATGCATCATGTGAATTGTTATGCTATGCTTCAGTTCTTTCACGCAGTTCTGGACAGCTAGACTCCCAGTGCATCAGTTATTCAATGTCCCATTCTGTCGACTGTACTGACTGACTGTGCGTAATCCACCTTGAGTCCTTGTGAGAAAGGCAGGCTATAAATAACATAAATAAGTAAATAAAAATCTTAGGGGGTTGTGCTTGATCTTATTCATTGACTGGTTCAGGGGTCCCCCCCATTCATGCCAAGAAAAACAAACATACATAAGAACATAAGGACATAAGAGAAGTCAATGTTGGATCAGGCCAACGGCCAATCCACTCTAACACTCTGTCACACAGTGGCCAAAAATACCAGGTGCCATCAGGAGGTCCACCAGTGGGGCCAGGACACTAGAAGCCCTCCCACTGTTGCCCCCCACCCCCAGGGACCAAGAATACATTGCATTACTTGCCCCAGAGTCCCTAACTATACCTTGTTGCTAATAGCCACTGATGGACCTTTGCTCCATATGTTTATCTAATTCCCTCTTGAGGCCGTCCATGCTTATAGCTGCCACCACCACCTGTGGCAGTGAATTCCATGTGTTAATCACTCTTTGGGTGAAGAAGGACTTCCTTTTATCCATTCTAACCTGACCACTCAGCAATTTCACTGAGTGCCCATAAGTTCTTGTATTGTGAGAAAGGGAGAAAAGCACTTCTTTATGTGCCTACTCTATCCCATCCATAATCTTATAAACCTTGATCATGTCACCCCTCAGGCATCGTTTCTCCAAGCTAAAGAGCCTCAAGTGCCTCAACCTTTCCCCACGGGGAAAGTTCTTCAACCCTTTTATCATTCTAGTTGCCCTTTTCTGCACTTTTTCCAAAGCTATAATATCTTTTGTAAGGTATGGTGACCAGAACTGTACACAGTACTCCAAATGAGATCTCACCATTAATTTATATAGGGGCATTATGATATTGGCTGATCTGTTTTCAATACCCTTCCCAATAATCCCCAGCATAGCATTGGCCTTTTTTATTGTAGTCGCACACTGTCTCATAATTTTCAGGGAGTTACCTTCTACGACTCCCAGATCTCTCTCTTGGTCAGTCTCTGCCAGTTCGGACCCCATCAACATGTATTTATAGTTAGGATTTTTGACTCCAATGTGTATCACCTTGCCCTTGGTCACTTTGAACCCCATTTGCCACGTTGACGCCCATTTGCCCATCCTCGACAGATCCCTTTGGAGTGCCTCACAATCCTCCCTGGCTTTCACCACCCTGAAAATCTTCATATCATCTGCAAATTTAGCCACTTCACTGCTTACTCCCAACTCCAAATCATTAACGAACAAGTTAAAAAGCATCGGACCGAGTAGTAATCCCTGCGGTACCCCACTGCTTACCACCTTCCACTGAGAAAACTGCCCATTTATACTCACTCTCTGTTTCTTATTAATTAGCCACTTTTTGATCCACGAAAGGACTTGTCCTTTTATCCCATGATTTTTGAGCTTGCTTAGGAGCCTTTGATGAGGAACTATATCAAAAGCTTTCTGGAAGTCAAGGTAAACAATATCTATTGCGTCCCCCTTGTCCACAAACAAACCTCTGTCATTTGTAACATTTTATTACAGAAAGTTCAACCTATAGTCTGTGCTCAAGCCAGCAAAGCAGCCCGTGCGTCGCCAGATTAAAGTAAATGCAGTGTTAAATATAGAGTGTGAAGCTGTGACAAACAGGAATAGTATTTCAGTGTCATATCTGATAAAGAATAAAACACGAGGAAGAGCAATTAAGACTGTATCCTCGAGGTATCACAAATGCCACGCGAGCCGAGCTGCCGAGCTTGTGTTTTGGGTATTTTTCTAGTTGCTGATAATTTACTTCACTTTAGGAGACAATGCGTGAAAATTAATAAATGGCAATATCATCCCACAAGGCGGTGCTAATCAGATTGTTGTCCAACAGTTAGACCTGGATGGTAATTAGTCGCAGAATCTCCGATTCTCAAACGCTAAAGAAAGATGGCAACACAATTACAGAGTTCAGTAGCAAAGGTCGACAGATGGGCTGCCTTCACAAATGAAGGGCTGTGCGTGAAATCAGAGCAGCAGATCTCACAGAGTGTCTCCCCAGGCAGAGGGATTCCATCTGCGGAGGCCCTGCTGGAGTACAAAGTACACCCCCCATGCAGAAAATGCTCCACCCAACTGTTCATATAAATTTTAAACCTTGGATTTGGTTTCACCTGAAGAGTCGACCAGTTAATAAGTAAAACTTCCGAACCACAGCAATAAGTACAGGCACAATTCCAAGGTATAAGCTTTCGTGTTTGAATAAAACTTAGTTTTTCTTAAAGGTGCCATTGGACTCAAACTTTGTTCAGCTGCTTCAGGTCAACATTGCTACCCGCCTGAATCTAGACACAAATCCTGTTATTGGTTTTAAAAAGGCTAATTGAAATAAAGGTCTATCTTTCTAGATAAGCAGGGAAGTTAATTTCACCCCATGCGCAGGGGCCTAAAACAATTTTTTCCGCTCTCTATCTTCTCCCTTTCTTGAGTTCAGTCTACATCAATTCTCTGTCACCCACACATCCAAAACCACAGCAAGCTGCCATTCCCACCTTCTCCATACAACAAACAGCTTTTTCCCCCTTATTCACAGCCTTTCCATGAAAAAAGGACTATTAATCTAATAATGCACACAGTGTTTTCAGCATGCATAGACTCTCATTCTCACCATTTTCACTAAAACAATACAGTCAACTTCAGAACAAAGATTCTATAACACTCAATTTGGCTTTGCAGGTAAAGGAGAAGAAGAGGAGGAGGAGGAGATTGGATTATACCCCGCCCTTCACTACCTGAGGGAGTCTCAGAGCGGCTTCCAATCTCCTTTCCGTTCCCCTCCCTAAAACAGACACCCTGTGAGATATGTGGAGCTGAGAGATCTCTAAGAGAACCGCTCTTGAGAGAACAGCTCTGAGAGAACTGTGACTAACCCAAGGTCACGCCAGCAGCTGCACGTGGAGGAGCAGGGACTCAAACCCATTTCTCCCAGATTAGAGTCTGCGCCCCTAACCACTACACCAAACTGCTGAAGAAATGTCAAGAATGTTACTAATCTATGCACAACCCTCACCACGTTAGAGTATCCTTTATTTCTTCCCAAAGGGGATCAAAGCATGAGGTAAACAAATCTGGGAACAAAACTAAAACCAAAAACATTTAAAACCATTATAGATAAAAAGGCACTATGGCCCTAAGAAGTTCAACATAATTTCAGCACGACAGCATTATTGCAAAAACAAGCCCAGAATCAGCTATGATATCTTAAATATCTGCATCTAGTCACACTCCCCTACTGGACTCATTGTGAAAAAAAAACCTCTAGTGGATCCTACCATCTCTTCCACTAGCAAAGGAGGAGGGGAGGGGATTTCACACAACACCCGTCCTCCCTTCAGCCCCATCCCCGAACACTTTTTGCCCCATAATCCCTGCCATAGCCTTTTCAAGAGGGGAGTCAAAAGAGAGAGAGATACCTCCTCCCTTTTGTGCCAACACAAAAATTGGTAGGATCCAGTCCACTGGAACACTACAGTTCTGCCGTTTTTATTATTAGTGAAGTGATACATTACTAGAAGTACAGCTAGAAACTGCCTAGGAGTTGTTCCCCGCAGGGGAAGTAACTTAAGCCCACTTTCTCAAAACTCCAGCAGCATCGTTTGCTCCACTGTACGTAAAGATCTTCCCGATTCAGGGCTTTCAAAAAAGAAGAACGGACTAACCTCGTTTATGAAAGTTTGCGCTCCCCTCGGGCTCAGAAGTAAGATCGCTCTCCGCAGCGTATCTCGATAGCGATTCAACTCCTCTGTTTTCATCGTCGTAAAGAGGCTGGCAAAAACCCTGCTGATATTTCTGTCCACTTTTTGTAAAGATACATCAAGTCCCAGCTTTGAAGCCTGGTCCAGGAATCCTTGCAAACCACGGATATCTGCCAAAGAGAAACAAAACAACAAAAAATGACACATTTGGTCTTTTAAAGATAGGAGCCTTAAGCCAAGAGACATCAGCAACCATGGCAGGGATCCAAAGAACTCACTGAATGAGCCAGTGGCAATTCTTTCTCTTTGAACTGTTCTTTCACATTCACAAACTGCCCAGAAACTCCCTTCCTGTAGAGAGATGCCAAAGACGTTCCGATGCCTGAGATCCATAAACAAAATGGCGGCCCCCTCATGGTGGAAAAACAGAATATGAACCTAAATAAAATGATGTTTTGCTACCCTTCAGTGGTTTTCCTCTCCACCCAAGCACTTGCCTGAGGTGGGCCAAGCCACTGCACCTTATCTGATAGTGAGAGGATCAGGCTGGGTGCCACGTAGTATGGGTGATGAGGGGGGAAAATAGCCAGTTTAGGCTCCCAGAGATAGCTCCACAGTTCTTTGAATCCCAGCCAATACCTTTTTAAAGTTTAGCATCACTGAACCTGTAGGCAGAAGAAGACGTCCCCAGCTGCATGCTTACCAAAATTAATTTAATTTCTGTGAACGCTCCCTGTGAACAGAACGGGAGACAGACCATGCCGTTTACTTATGTTTCCTTGAGGTAAATTAAGTACAACATTTACACAGAGGCATTTCCATGCAACTCACAAGGAATCTCACTGAGGTCAGTGGGCAAACTGGTTCGGAGAACCCCACCTTGACTGAATGATAAGGCCTAATTTCACTATCTTGTTCACTCCCTTACCTATAAAGATGGTTTCCACCCCATAATTGTAATAAAAACAGCATCATGGCAGAATGGAAACCTGCTGGTAGACCCAGGTCCCGTTCACACGCAGAAGTAGCCATGCAATACACACGAATGACAGGCGGATTTTCCAGGTGTGATCACATGAGAACATCTGGGAAGCGTCCTGCACTCGTTGCCAACCCATTTCATACTGCCGAAGATGTGGAGTAAAAAAAATACTGGGGAAAGGGCAGTAGCAAACAGGTTTGCAAAGGGCTACAGATGGACTTCCCCATGTGATCACTCCAACGTGCTCCCATTGCGTCACTGATTCCTCGTTGGAGCTCATCTGGAAACACAAGGCAGAAGATAAAACCCAATTCACCCGCTGCTATGTCTGATCACGCTATGGCAGGTCAAACTGATGCAGCGCAAAAAGCCTCACTCCCCAACCCACCCCGTTATCCGGCACGTTTGACCACACCCCCACTGTAGCAAGAGTCCATTTTAAAGTGCCTTAACGAAAGCTGATACGCTCATCAGCTCACTCTTCTGTGGAATCTAGGACAATCCATACCTTCTGAATACATCTGTACTTTTTGAGATTTCATTGCTGTGGCCCGGTGAAGACCTTAGCACAATGAAAAGAGCTCAAGAATATTAGATTTCATCCTTTCCCCCAAATGTCTCCAGCTCCAGATGAAGAGGTGCAATTTGGTCTTTTTTCTCCCAAATGATACAAGAGCTTCTGGAATTGGTTTACTCTGTGCCAGAATGGCACCCCCAGAGCAACTTCTCTATGATCCCAGCATAATACTGAATTTCCACATTCAGTCATGGACTGGTTTCAATGGAACAGAAGTTCACAAAATTGTGGGTTAGTTTGCGGCTTAAACCTGTGAAGCCAAAGTACACCTCATTTATCTGACTGAATGGTACAGCCTGCCTTACTTCTAAGGTTCCTTCTTCCTCAGAACCACTGAACTATATGGAAAAATAGCTGTCCAACCTGGCAGATACAGATTTAAGGAAAGAAAAATGAACGTGAGTCTAGCTAACTTACACTACGAGACAGTTATCTTAGATGGAGCAAACACTTCCACATGCTCGGTACTGCCCCTTTGCAGAGGAAGAGAAGAAGAAGAGAAGATATTGGATTTATACCCTGCCCTTCACTACCCAAAGGCATCTCAGAGCAGCATACAATCCCTTCCCTTCCCCACAACAGAAACCCTGTGAGGTAGGTTGGGCTGAGAGAGCTCTGAGAGAAACTGCTCTTTTTCAAGAACAGCTCTGACAGAACTATGGCTTGCCTAAGGTCATCCAGCAGGTGCAAGTGGAGGAGTGGAGAATCAAACCCAGTTCTCTCAGATTAGAGTCCGTGCACTTAACCACTACACCAAACCTATTTGGGCAAAGTATTTGAACAAAGAACAAAGGAAGATTCCACCTTTTAAACCAGAGGTGTCAAACACATTTCTTATGAGGGCCAGATCTGACATAAATGTCACACAAAGTACTGGAGATATAAACTTTATAAAGGTGATTTCAGATGCTGAATGGCAATAGCAGGCATGATTGGACTGGGTGTGATATGCGGAGGGGTGGCGATATCAGCATTGGTAATGAGACAGGAAACCTAGGTTTCAATTTGGTACAGGAGCATTCAGTCCAGGAGGATAAATGGAAATAAGTCTGAAGAAGTGAGCAAAGACTCACAAAAGCACATACCCTGCCACCATTTTGTCAGTCTTTAAAGGTGCTACTGGACTCGTACTCTTTCTACTGCTACTAGCAACTATAACATCTAAAAACCAATGGGAGGACTTTTTGACCTTCCAGGACATTCAGTTACTGACCTAAGAGTAGCCGTTTTCTCACAAAGGAATTTCAAAGGGAGGTTAGAAAGAGAGAGTGCTGAATTGCAACTGATCATGAAGCTCAAGGCAATGCAAACTCGGACTGAATTGAGACCTAGGTTTCTTCACTCATTACCAATGCCTTGCTATTGTCATTTGGCATCTGAAATCACTTCACTCCCCAAGATATAAGGACAGATGGACTCACGTTCCAGCTGTATCTGGAGAAGTGAGCAGTGATTCCTGAAAGCTCACGCCCTGCCACAAATTTTGTTAGTCATTACGGTGCTGCTGGACTCTTGCTCCCTTTCACTAATAAAGAATGCAAGCTGTGCCCCCAATCTGTTAGAACTGAAAAGGGGGATCTCTCCAAGTGTAATGGAAAAATTTCTCTCTCTCTCTCTGCCTCTCTGCCTCTCTCTCTCTCTCTCTGGCTCTTTCCCTTTCAAACACTGTCAGAACGCTGCCTAACCAAACAAACAGGAAGTTGCTTAAATGTTATTGACCTGCCCAAACTTCTTATTTATTCAGATATTTATATCCCACTTTTCCCTGTGACTCAAGCCAGCTTGCAAATCATACTGGAAAGCATAATAGGGGTGTGCAATAAATAAATACATCATTTTTTCTGGCTCAATTATAGCCTATGGGGGCTCTCCTCAACCCCCTCCCAAGTTTCAAAAAGATTGAACCAGAGGATCCAATTCTATGGGCCCAAGAATGAGGTGCCCCATCTTCCATGGTTTCCTATAGAAGCTTGGTTGTGAGTTGAAGCAGAAATCCTCTGAACTGGTCTCTGAAATGTTGTGTGCCAGCACCCCCTAGTGCAGCTTAGAGGGAACTGTGGTTGTAATGTATACAAACAACCTCTAGGAGAGAGTTCTGCTTTGCAAGTCCTTTAGTTTTGGCCCTGCAGGGCTCCTGTATACAAGTGAGTGGTGAAACAAGGTGATTGAGAGGCCAACTGAAAGAAGGCCCAGCCAGAGAAAGCTAAATTAAAAAACCCTGCTTAAGTTGAAGTAAAGCTGATGCGTCCTGTTGTTCACAATACTACAGCGATCACCCAGAGAAGGAGTGCATTTGACAGTGGTCTTTCTAGGTCAGGTTCTCACAGAAACAAACAGAGCTCCCAAATGTTTGGCATACTGGAAACTTCAGCCTTGAAAATACCGTATTGAGTGTGTGTGGGGGGGGGACTGAAAGAGAAAAGATATTATACACTTGTTGTAAACGTGTGGGGGGGGGCGGAGGCCTGGCTATTTTCATAATGACTGTTTACCGTACACACTGAAATAATAATCACACTGTCAAGGATGCAGTTTACCAGCTCACATGTTTTATAGATGCTGTCACTCGGTGTGTGTCCTTTGCAAATTCAAATTCAACCAACTAGTATTCCTTGCTATCTTTATTGCTTTATGGATCTGTGATACCAGAAGCACAACAACAAACCTGTCCCCCCCACCACCAAGTGCTGTCTGTTCCTTCATATTAATGCAGAACTCAACAAACACGGAGACAACCCCCCCCCCCTTTTTGGACAGACTATCAGCATCACGTTTTGCCAGCATCTAAAGCTATCTCCAAAACAAAAGGAACAGTGTTTGCAAAGGATGATGAATGAGGATGCTATTGTTTTAGGATGAGCTATGGTTTCCAGTAACTCACTGAGCAACCTGATAGCAAAGCAGACACATTAGAAGTATGCATAATATTGGGGGAGGGTGCTGTTTTGTCCTGCTTAGCTGAAAGTCCAAGAGACACAACATTTCAGAACAGAAGTGTCACACAATGTAAGAAAGCACTGATTTTTGTTTTTGCTTTTCCCAAAATCATGAGGGATGTGCATGCGGAAGTATGGCACACAGTATGACAAGACACCCAAGAAGAACTTAGCATTCTATGGTCACCCAAGAAGAATTTAGCATTTTCACCTTCGATGGTCTTCATATCAGGTGGAAGTTTTTGTCTGGGTTCGCCTTCACTGTATTCTCACGTTCAGAACTTGAGGATCACCTTGAAGGGTCCCTGCACACTTCTATGGGAAAAAGAATTTAGATTTGCACTTGAGGACTGAACTGAGATGAGGGATGAAAGTATGTCCTTTGTCCAAGTGACACCCAGCCATTGTTTGTTCAACTCATCGGCACCATTCTTCACTGTGGTCCACTATCTGGTCCTGCTAGACTGGTGTAGAACAATGAGGATAATGGGCAAATTTGTTGGGAACTGACTTGGACTCTTCACCCAAACTCACAAAAATGGGAAGATGTAACAGGGATTAGCTACATTCTAAATGGAAGACGTAGCTGATGTGTTTGTCTCAGATTGACTGCCTCCCATCTCCAATTTACATGTGTAGTAGTTACCATAAATAGGCATGTATTTGGCTTAAAAGAAGCCGTTACCTATACAGTGTAGGCCAGATGAAGTCCCTGATGAATGATTTCCACAATTAGAGTCTTAGGACCAATGTCTGAGACCTGACGGCACCATGGCACACACATCTATCCAATGGTCAGCTTGGACATTGCCCTAGTATAGGTTTGTGTTTTTAATAGGCCTACCATCATAGAATCACAGAGCTGGAAGGGACATCTGGGGTCATCTAGTCCAACCTTCTGCACAATGCAGGAAATCCACAAATACTTGCCCACCCCCCCACCCCCAGTGACTGCTGTTCCACGCCCAGAAGACAACAAAAAACCTCCAGGATCCCTGGCCAAAATGGCCTGGAGAAAAATCGCTTCCTGACCCCAAAGTGGCGATCAGCATTTCCCTGGATGAGTAAGAAAGAGCCACAAGAACTAAGCACTGAGGCAGCTCTTCCTGCCCTCCCTCTCATGATCTGCCCAAATTCAGCATTGCTTCCAGATGGACATTTAGCCTCTGTTTGAAAACCTCCACAAAAGGAGAGTCCCACCACCTCCTGAGGAAGCCTGTTTCACTGAGGAACCATTCTGTCAGGAAGTTCTTCCTAATGTTTAGCTGAAAACTCTTTTGATTTAATTTCAACCCGTTGGTTCTGGTCCGACCTTCTGGGGCAACAGAAAACAACTCCGTACCAATCCTCTATATGACAGCCCTTCAAGTACTTGAAGATGGTTATCGCATCACCTCTCAGTCGTCTCCTCTCAATGCGGGGTGAGGTGTGTGTTTGCAGCTCAGTGGTCGAACATCTGCTTTGCAGGAAGCTCCCAGATTCAGTCCCCAGCATATCCAAGTAAAAGGACCAGATAGCAGTTGCTGTGGAAGACTTCTGCCTGGACGGGTGCTGCCAGGGTACTGACCAATGATCTGACTTTAGTATAAGATACTTTCATCTGTCCATGTGTGTTTTGGTCATAATCCTTTCAATGGTAACCTTCTCCTGAACCTAACAGACAGCAGTGTGGTTTGGTTAGTATGTGGAACCTGGAAGACCTGAGTTCAGATCCCCACGCTGCCACGAAGCTTGCTTAGTGAACTTGGGCCAGTCACATGAGCTAAACCTAACCTATCCTACAGTTCTTGTTGTGAGGACGAATGAGAAAGGGAGAACCAGGCATCCGACACCCTGCACTCCTTGGAGGATGAGCGGGATAGGCTAGATCAATAGATACAGTTTCACATTATTCCCTTAGCCTTTTTATCGCTTCCATTTGTCTTGAAATTATTTCATTCCACCCCTGCCATCTCCAGAAGAACTCTCATTTCTAACCGTTCCGTTTAATGCATGTAGATTCCAATTCATGAAAGAATGTTCTTTGTACAGTGGTTTGATAAATGTCCACCTTCATACCATACGTAATATCTATCAATTTGTAATACTACTCTCGGGGGGGTCTCACGGAGAGAGGCGTTTCCCGTTCACTTCGTCCTTGGTGGGATCATCGGCATGGAGCAATCTTCCTCGGTACGCATTAGATGCTGCTTCTTTCCTCCCACTTCACTGCTTCTGTATTTACCTTTTTTCCCCCTATTATCTCTTAACACTTTATCTTATTGGCATTTATTGTTAGTCCGAGTGGACAACACCAATTTTCCAAGCTAGCGAAGAGTATCATTATGCCTGCCAGTTGTATGATGCGATCTCCCAAAGCCAAGGAGATTAACTTTAGACTACTGTGCTTTCCCACACACCTATCACAGCTCAAGATTAAGGATATGCTGATAAAAAAAAATTAAAGCTACAATCATGCCATTTGCTATAAAACAATGGCAAGGGATGACTACAGTGAGTCGCATTCTTTCCCACAAGTAGTAACAGGGCCACACGACGAGAGCCAGGATGGTGTAGCGGTTACCAGGCTGGACTAGAATCTGGGAGACGCAGGTTCAGATCCCCCCTCTCCCATGAAAGCTTGCTGGGTGACCGTGGGCCAATCACACATTCTCAGCCAAACCTCCCTCATATGACTGTTGTGAGGATAAAATGGAGGAGAGGGAAAGGATGTAAGCTGCTATGAGTCCCCCACTGGGGAGAAAGGCAGGGTAGAAAGTGTCATGATCAGTGCAGGATTGGCCCACAAGGCCTAAAGGCCTAGGCCCAAGAGACCTGTGTGGGAGTGGAAAGCAGGCAGCCTACAATCCCCATAATGGTTAGTGATGGTTGTAACCAATCGGTGTCCAGGGATTGTGTGAGGAGATGTAACTTAAGCTTTGTGGGCTGGGGAACTGTGTTCTTTTCTCTACTGTGGTCTTCCTTCTCACAGAGCTAAACTGAGGGGACAGTCTGGTCTGAGAGAAAGATCCTTCACTTGGGACAGAGTGAGTACAGGCACAAGCCTGGTATAAGAGGGCTGTGGGCCTTGAAGTAGTGACCAGTTAAGTGAAATAGGTAGTCATGTTAGATTTGTTTATTTTGCCTTTAAACACTGTTATATATTTTAAAGCACCTTGTCTTGTTTTCCTTGCCCTAGTACTATATGAATAAACTGCTTGGGGGCGGGGCTTGGGGGCATCCCTGCCTACCCTCAGAATACCCTCCAAATCCCCCCACTGGAGCAAGCCCATCACTGTGTGATCAGACACAACTGTGGGCAAGTCTTTCTTTTTTTGGCTGTTTGTTTCCCATGTGCATAAACAAGGGATTGCACCTCCACACTGAGTGCCCCCTATGGAGTATCCGATGATGTGCATAGGGTGAGGGGGGGGCGTCATTGAGCCAGAATGGCCTGATCAGACCATCCCAATGGCATGAGACCATGCTTGTGCAATCAGACAGGGGAAAGTCCATCCGTGGCCCATCAGAACCTGCTTACTACCAGACTTTCCCAAGTGTCTTTTAATTCCGCTTCCATTGCGGAGCACCATGGGTTGCTGACAACAGCGGAACACTTCCCAGATGTTGCTGTCTGATCATGCCCTTTAGATCCATCAGGCATTTGCGCCTATGTCGGGTCTCAGTGTGCATGTGGTCGCAGCCTCAGAGCGGCTTACAATCTCCTTTCCCTTCCCCTCCCCACAACAGACACCCTGTGAGGTAGGTGGGGCTGAGAGAGCTCTCTCCCGAACTGCCCTTGAGAGAACAGCTCTGAAAGAATTTATGACTGACCCAAAGTCACACCAGCAGCTGCACGTGGAGGAGTGGGGAATCAAACCCAGTTCTCCCAGATTAGAGTCCGTGCACTTAATCACTACATGAAACCGGCTCTCAAGAGGACTGGATCTTAAAGCTGGCTCCTGCTGGGAGTGCCACTGCTACTGAACCGGTGTGAAACTCACAGGGAATGCGCAAGTGCTCCTTGGTAAGATCCTTGAAAACTTTTGAAGAGAGAGGTGCGGGGGTTCGTTCACGAGTCAGCCATAAAAACAGTACTAGAGAGAGTTGTTTTTTCTATTCGACCCAGTCTGCACCAGACTCCCAAGAACAGGAGAACTGACAAAAGGAAATGTCCCCTGGAAACATGATGAACGGTCGATGCCAAGCGTTCTTAAGGAAATCATGACTGCGTGTGAACTTCTGTGTACTACAGTTGAAATTTTCAGTACGATGACAGTAATCCAGGCACAGAAATGCAAATCAGGAAGAATGCCACGGGAAAGCATGTACTGATTCAATGAATGCACCAGAAATGGCCCTAAGCATTCACTCCCACACAGGGCAGAGACAACAGCTCACCCCTCCCCAAACCTATATTTTACGTTTTGTTTAATTCATTTATACCCCACCTTTCTCCCTAACAGTGACCCAAAGAGACTTGCAATTGCTCTCCTCCATTTTATCCTCACAACAACCCTGTGAGGTAGGTTAGGCTGAGAGTGTGTGACTGGCCCAAGGTGCAACTGACAAAGTGCAACTACTACATCACACTTTCAAGAAGAGAAGAGAAGATAAACGTGGTTTGATTTGTTTTGAAAGTTATTAAGAAGAAAATGAAAGAGAGTTAGACTTTTGAATTGTTACCGTTAGTAAGAGAAAATAAGTTTAGAAGTAATAGTAATAGAATAAGAGAGACATGAATGGGGTTGGAGCAGTGCGGGAAGCCTTGTTTGGGGGGGCGAGGGAGAAAGAAAAATGGATATGTAGTGGTTTGTTTAAATTGTATGAACATGTGAATATCCAATAAAAATTGTATTACAAAAAAAAAAAGAAGAGAAGAGAAGAGATTGGATTTATACCCCACCCTTCACTAACCAAAGGTGTCTCAGAGCGGCTTACAAACTCCTTTCCCTTCCCCTCACCACACCCATCTGTGAGGTAGGTGGGGCTGGGAGAGCTCTGACAGAAACTGCCCTTTTTCAAGAACAGCTCTGACAGAGCTATGGCTTGCCCAAGGTCATCCAGCAGGTGCAAGTGGAGGAGTGGGGAATCAAACCCAGTTCTCCCAGATTAGAGTCCGCGCACTTAACCACTACACCAAAGTGACTCAAGACTCCCTTCACAAGAATCACACTGATTGGATGAGAAAGCCCGTTAGCAACTTTTCTTCAGCAGCTACATGCCTTATTCAGAGCTCAGACTGGTCGGTCATATTGTCCCCTACTTGATTTCTCCACACTTTGAATAATAATAAAAAAAATTCTAAATGCCTTTTTTTCATTTTTTATTGAAAATGTGCATAAAGTACAACAGTTCAACAGTATAAACAACTGGAGTTAGAAACAAACAAAAAAAAAGATCTAAATATCTATATGTAGGTGGTACAAATAGAAAACTTACAACGGAGCGATCATGAGGTTAGTCATTGGAAACCACAACTGCTGGAAGAGCGGAGCCTGCCCATGGAGCAGGTGCTGGCATTTACCCACCCTCCCATCTCCTCAGAAGAAGCACCATAAGAACATAAGAACACAGGAGAATCCAGTGTTGGATCAGGCCAATGGCCCATCTAGTCCAACGTTCTGTCACACAGTGGCCAAACATACCAGGTGCCATCAGGAGGTCCAGCAGTGGGGCCAGGGTGTGGGCAAGCCAATTATGGCTCAATGCAGGAGTACTGGCCAATTGAGCATTGGCTCGCCAGCCAGGTCTGGCGGCCACCACCCGCCCTCCTCAGTTTGTCCCAGCATGAGCTCCCCACCCACCCATCCTCTTTATAGACCATGTGGGATTAGCTGGTTGCCGGTTTGAGGGGCTTAGCAGGGATTTTTTTGAGCTTCACTTGGATTGGCCAGGAGAGGGGGCCTTTATTGGTGTATTCAGGGGTCTTTTCGTAGAAAAACAGCTGCAGGAGCTCATTAGCCTATGGTATGCTAATGAGCTATTAGGCTATTAGTATATACCATGCTCCCTGACATCACTGGACGTGATGTCAGAAGGAGAAGCAAAAGGGGGGGAGGCATCTTCAAAAGCCTCCCTTTCCCTTCCCCAGCTGGCCTGGGTGGGGGAGCTAAGAGAGAAGGGGTTTAAAGTTTAAATGCCTTCTCATGAGAGTTGGGCCACAGAAGGAGGAAAGAGGGAAGGAAAGAGAGAGAGTAGAGAGAAGGAAAGAAGGAAGGAAAGAGGGAAAGAAAGAGAAGGAAAGGGGAGGGAAAGAAAGAGAGGGAAGAAGGAGGGAAACAGGGAAAGGACGGAAAAAGAAAAGGGAAGAAGGTAAGAAAGAAAGAAAGAAAGAAAGAAAGAAAGAAAGAAAGAAAGAAAGAAAGAAAGAAAGAAAGAAAGAAAGAAAGAAAGAAAGAAAGAAAGAAAGAAAGAAAGAAAGAAAGAAAGAAAGAAAGAGAGAAAGAGAGAGAGAGAGAGAGAGAGAGAGAGAGAGAGAGAGAGAGAGAGAGAGAAAGAAAGAAAGAAAGAAAGAAAGAAAGAAAGAAAGAAAGAAAGAAAGAAAGAGAGAAAGAGAGAAAGAGAGAAAGAGAGAAAGAGAGAAAGAAAGAGAGAGAGAGAGAAGAAGGAGGGAAAGAGGAAAAAGAGAGAAGGAAAGGAGGGAATGAAAGAAATTTGGCAGCAATTTGGCCCCATTATATCCTATGGGCCATTGAAGTCAATGGTGAAAACATAGGGTATATTCTGGGGGCTGGAGGGGAGGGGATTTGAGGGAGAGGCTCCAAACTCACAGGGTAGCTTATGGAGCCTCTCCCCAAGATACCAACCAAGTTTCAAGAACATTGGACCAGGGGGTCCAATTCTATGGGCCCCCAAACAGGTTGCCCCTATTCCCTCCATTCTTCTCTATGGTGGGAAAACTGACATTCGGCTGCCTGAAAGACTCCCTGGGAAGCCGTCTGGGGGCGGGGCTTGGCTCCTGAGCTCCCGGAGCTGTGCTCCGGTGCGCTCCCCCCCCAAAAAAAAAAGACTCCTGGGTGTAGTGGTTAGGCCAGTTTTGTGTAGTTGTTAAGTGCGCGGACTCTAATCTGGGAGAACCGGGCTTGATTCCCCACTCCTCCACTTGCACCTGGCTGGATGACCTCAGGCAAGCCATAATTCTGTCAGAGCTGTCCTTGAAAGAGCAGTTTCTGTCAAGAGCTCTCTCAGCCCCACCTACCTCACAGGGTGTCTGTTGTGGGGAGGGGAAGGGAAAGGAGCTTGTAGGCCGCTCTGAGACTCTGAGTGAAGGGCAGGGCATAAATCTAATCTCTTCTTTTGGCGTGCTGTGCAAGGTAAGTTGGGGTGCATTATAATAGGCTTGGTAAGGTGGTTAGGCTCTAGCTGGGAAGGTGGAAAAAGCACAGGTTGAGGGGATTTTGAGTTGGCAAGAACCCTGAGATATCAGCGATGGGGGGGGGCTCTCGGTGCCTATGGGCTTTGCAGTCACGGTGACTCATTTGTGGGGCTCTCAGGGACTGGAGGAGCATAAGACAAGCCTTAAGGCTTTGCAGTCATGGGCTGGAACGCGCTCTCCCTCCCCTCCATGCTCTGGCATGTGGGCCACGACAAGGAAGGTCCGGAAGGATCCCGGACCTGGCTCTGAGCCGGGGTGAGCTTGCCCTGTTAGGAGGCTCACTTTGCAAGCACAATGCAACCCGCACTTTAAATGCATTCGTGAGATGGTGCAGATCACTGTATATACAATAAAATTCCCCGTTCGCTCCATAACTCATGTTGCGTTTCATTCAAGGGGTGGGCAGGCAAAATTTAAAAAAAAAAAAAAAAACCCAACCCAACAAAAGGGAGAGATGAGAGAAGAAAGGATTTCTCCGTCCTGGTTTGGAAACCACCTTCCCTACACAGAAAAAAAAGCTCTTGGCAATTAGATCGATGCGGGGAGGTGGGAGGGGGGCCGGGAGCCCCAGGAAACAGCCATCCATCCAAAGAGGCTCAAACAGTTCCGATAACTTGGCTTCCGTTCAGAGCGATTCAGAGGGACCTCACACCTTTCAAAACTCCTCCGAAGGAGGATGACTGGTTTTGGAGCACGACTCGTCCCCAAATGAATGCACACCCCTACCCCCTCCTCCCCGGGCCTTCAGGGCACTGCTGTAGTTCAAGAAGGGACACTGATGCCCTGGTCCAGAATCCCCCTGGGCTGGGAAAGCTGGAATTCCCAGAGAGCCGATCTCATGCCACTGGGGCCTGGAGCTCCATGTCCCCTCTAAGCTGAGTTAGTGTGAGCTAGCTCGCAGGTTTTTAGCCTCCGGCTCACACACGTTTGCCTTAGATCAGGAAGGATGGCTCCGGAGCTAACTAATTCATGCAGCAGCCAAATCGTTCGCTCACAGTCACGACTTGAACGCCAGTAGCTCAGAAAGTAGAATTTTTGCTCGAAAGAAACCACAGCGTTGAGGGAGCATTGCTGGAGCCCTCCTGGAATTGCGAGTGATCCCCCCCGGCCGTAGAGGTCAGTTCCACCACAGAAAGTGGCAGCTTTGGAGGGCAGGTGAAACGTACTGGGTTCGAGACGTGTGTAGTGATCAGTTTATAGTTTATTAGTGATTTCAGCTCAACTCGAAGACAGAAAATCTGGCCTGGCAGCCCTGTTTATAAAGCCTGCAGGGACCACACCCCAGCACATCCCACCACCAACGACAGGCTATTTACATTACAGCTACTCCTCTATAGGTCCATTCCAGGATCCTGGCTGTCTATTGTTCTGGTGGAACAAGCTTGGCCAGTTTCCAGGTACTGTTCAGGCTCAGTACGTAACACCAGGCTTTATGGCATCACCCCCCCCCCCCACTGGGCTCCCTTCCCCTCCCTGATTTCTACTCTCCCCAGGTACTGTCCCAAATCTCCAGGAACTCCCCAAGGCAGAGTTGGCAACCCTACTGCTCTGTAATCTCCCATCCTCAGACTGGGCCATTCATAGTGTTCCCAGGCCTTGGTCCGGAAGCGGGTTCCCCCCATTTTCAGGGCTTCTGTCTGCCGGCAGGGGAAGCCCCACCCCTGAACAGCAGTTGCACCGCAATATCCCCGGCACGATGACATCACCAGGAAGTGACGTCATCGCATCCTCAATGTTGCACAGCGAGGCTCTGCTTTTTAGGCAAAACTCTATGGTCCGAGCCCAATTTTAACCGTAGTATTTCCCCCCAAAAAGCAGACAGTCGCCGTGCAATGTCATCAATATGATATCACTTCCACGTGACGTCATTGCACCGGGGGTGATGCCGACCACTCCCAGACCGCCCCCCAAATCCCCCCGCCAGTGCGACAATCGCTCTTGGCGACCCTAGCCACTCATTGCCAAGGAAGGTTCTTAGGCTGTGATGCCAGCCCCGCCTGCCCGCCCGCCCGCCCGCTCCCCACTGCCCTCGGTGTCTGCCAGTTCTCAGATCCAAATACCTGACAGGCTGAGCTGAGTTCAGGCGAAGGCTTGATCACAGATTCCTTTTCTCTGAAAAATAAACTTTCATCTCCCCACTCCTTTTTTCCAACTGTGCTCAAGCTCAGATTCTTTTGTACTTGGAGGGATATTTCTGAAAGCGTATCTGATGTTTGAACTTCTTGCTTCCCCCCCCCTTTTCTTAAACTTATTCTGCTTCATCCTAGTGGACTTCAGACTCTTTCCCATCTTCTCAAAGAACGACTTTTGTTGTTGTTGCTGTTGCAGGCATTATTGATTTTGTTTACACTTCCCTGGCCTTGCTCTTCTGGCTTCCCAACACCTTCCAATAACAGCCTCTGCTGTGTTTGGCAGATTTTTTTATTATTATTTTTACAGGCTGCATGTGAAAGCTTTAAAGGACATTAACACTATCATCGCACGTTAACAGGCTTTTAACATAGCCTGTGTGTCACTCTGAATCTGAGCACAGAGAACAAGAAACAGACAGTGAGCGGCGTTCTACATTCAGGCTGGTATTGCTGGTAGTTTGGTGTAGTGGTGGTGAAGTGCACGGACTCTAATCTGGTGGAACTGGGTTTGATTCCCCACTCCTCCACTTGCAGCTGCTGGATGACCTTGGGCAAGCCATAGTTCTTCCAGAGCTGTTCTTGAAAGGACAGTTCTGGAAAGAGCTCTCTCAGCCCCACCTACCTCACAGGGTGTCCGTTGCAGGGAGGGGAAGGGAAAGGGGATTGTAAGCCGCTCTGAGACTCCGAGTGAAGGGCGGGGTATAAATCCAGTCTCTTCTTCTTCTTCTAGAGCAGGAAGGTTTGAATGTAAATTATATTAACCGGATTCCATGCCATCTAGCCTTGCTAGAAGGAACGGGTTAAACACATAGGAAGGAAAGACACAACATTTCTACAAGGGTACCATTCAACTGTTTCAGAACGCATGAAAAGAAATACTTCTTCACACAGAGAGTGATTAAAATGTGGAAGTTGTCGCCATAGGATGTAGTGATGGCCACAGGCATAGACAGCTTTAAAAGGGGATTAGATAGATTCATGGAGGATAGGTCTATCAGTGGCTACTAGCCAGAATGACTAAAGGGAACCTCCATGTCCAGAGACAGTCAACCCCTGAATCCCAGAGCCAAGAGGCAACATCAGGGGAAGGCCTCAGCCTCTATGCCCCAGGGTTGCCAGGTCTGGGTTGGAAAATACCTGGAGACTTTGGGGGTGGAACCAGGAGACGGTGGGGTTTGGGGAAGGGAGGGGCCTCAGCATGGTACAATGCCATAGAGTCCACCCCTCAAGGCAGCCATATTCTCCAGGGGAGCTGATCTCTGTCAGCTGGAGATCAGTTGTAAAAACAGGAGATTCCCCAGGCCCCACCTGGAGGCTGGCAAGCCCCCTATGCCCTCTTAGTAGGTAACAAGGGAGGGGCTGTGGATCAGTGGTAGAGGATCTGCTTGGCATGCAGAAGATCCCAGGTTCAGTCCCCAGCATCTCCGGTTAAAAATCCAGTTTGGTGTAGTGGTTAAGTGCGCGGACTCTAATCTGAGAGAACCTGGTTTGATTCCCCGCTCCTCCACTTGCACCTGGCTGGATGACCTTGGGCAAGCCGTAGTTCTGATAAGAGCTGTTCTTGAAAAGAGAGCAGTTCCTGTCAGAGCTCTCTCAGCCCCACCTACCTCACAGGGTGTCTGTTGTGGGGACGGGAAGGGAAAGGAGTTTGTAAGCCGCTCTGAGACACCTTTGGGTAGTGAAGGGCGGGGTATAAATCCAATCTCCTCCTCCTCCTCCTCCTCCTCCTCCTCCTCCTCCTCCTCCTCCTCCTCCTCCTCCTCCTCCTCTTCTTCTTCTTCTTCTTCTTCTTCTTCTTCTTCTTCTTCTTCTTCTTATCATTCTTCTTATTCTTCTTATTATTACTATTATTCTCCTTCTCCTTCTCCTTCTCCTTCTCCTTCTTCTTCTGGGATGAGGTAGTAGGTGATGTGAAAGACCTGTCTGAAACCCTGCAGAGTCACTGCCAGTCTACGTAGACAATAGGGTCTGATTCAGTATAAGGCAGCTTCACGTGTTGTTGGACCTCCAGAGGAACTGGTTGGTCACTGTGTGAGACCGGATACTAGACTAGATGGACCTCTGGTCTGATCCTGCAGGGCTTTTCTCATGTTTTTACGATTATGATGGGAACTCTATGAGGACCAAACAAAAATCAGCCTCAAAAGTTTTGTGCAGATGTGGGCTTCCCATCATGGGCAGCACCAGCCTTTTCTCTCTGTTTTGACTTCCTTCCAGCCTGATAAAAAGTCTTGGCTGCAAAAATGTATTTGCCGCTATGTAATTTTTAGGCGACGTTAATAAAAATAATAACAACAACAGGCCAACGTGACTCTTGCTGTTTTTAATTTCCAGCCTGGGAGAAAGTTGTGATCCTTTCTATTCTCAGGAGGAAAAAAAAAAGGAATTAGGGGCACTGGCCCGATGCGGCCATTTTTTGTTCAAAAGCTAAATACTGATAAGAGCAGTGGGACTGAGATCAGAGCAAGAGAAGGTTTTCGACATAAACGCCAAACAATTATTCTTTTGCATTGTGTGCTCACAAAATCCTGCCATGTTTTTTTAAAAAATTGCTCTTGCCAAGTTATAGTTTGTAAATTGCCCGATGTTCTTTCTTCGGTATGGGCATAACGAGGGTTTGCTTCTCCGGATTGAACCCCAGGGACTATTATCCCGTTAATTGCTTCACAAAATCAAAGTTTCATAATGGGGCTTCAGACTTCCAAGCGTGGTGCCAATGTGTTGTTTTTTTTGTCTAGTTGGCATCTTGCTTGGAGCGCTGCCGTTTACGGCAACATTTTTTTGAAACAAACAAAAAAGAAGCGTACAATAAACATTTCGGGGATACGCACAGGAAACCAATTCTGACTTATCCTTCCGACTGTCACTCATCTCCATAGCATTAAAACAGCTCCAAGAACAAAAGAGCAGCATGCCCAATTCCACAGTCACTACACACATTCTCAAAGGTAGACCAAAGAAACAGAGCAAGGGCACCAGTCAGCCAGCATTCAGTTTCAACTGATTTCAACATTAAGTACATCCTTAACATCTCCCAATGAAATGGAGACCAGCTTTTTAAAGGGAAAAGGGCAGTTGCAAAGACAGGGTTTTTTTTTACTTACTTAGGCTGAGTTCAGACTGGCAATTTGCCCCACTATAGCCACGTTTCAGCCACGTTTCCCAAGTGGATTAAAGGGGGCGTTCACACGGGTACTTCTGCCTGGCGTTCCCCACCTATAGGCAACCTGTGCTGTTCCGCTTTGCTCCTGGGATTAAAAGATACCTGTTGAAAGTGGTAGCAAATCCTGGAGAGCCCATTTATCCCACTGCATTCTGCTTCCCAGAAGTGTGAACGCTCAGCTGAAAAGCTGGGAGCAACCCGCGTTGCGCATAAGGCAGCAGCAATATGATTGGTTGTGCTCTGTTCTACTGCCCAATGCGGTGCCAGCGCAACAGGATCCTCCCCAAATCAATCGGACCTATGTGTGCACGAGCACTCATGTGCACATAGGCATCTGGCCGGTTTACCAGGAAAAAGCTATTTACAGCCGCACCTCTGGGCCAGCAGTCTGAACGCTCCCGCGCATCTCCTCCCGGTATGCTCCCACATCAGTCGGTGCAGTGTGACTGGGAAAACCCAGAACAGTTTGTTCCGGGGCTTTTTTGCCACGACTGGCTCCCACTTCAAACTGACAGTCTGAACTCAGCCTTACTTATGTTTATTAGCTTCTATGACCAAAGGTCATAGCGTCAAGGACTGAGACAAATTTTTCTGATTCAAAATCTGCAGACAACCCCCCCTTTCTCTCTCCCCCCCCTTTAGGAGATTTATAGCCCACTTTTCTCACCAATGAAGACCTAGAAGGGCTTACATTATTCTTCTCTCCTCTGGCAGAGACTGACCAAGAGAGAGATCTTGGAGTCGTTGTAGATAACCCACTGAAAATGTCGAGACAGTGTGTGCCAGCAATAAAAAAGACCAACGCTATGCTGGGGATTTTTAGGAAGGGAACTGAAAACAAATCAGCCAGTATCATAATGCCCCTGTATAAATCGACGGTGAGACCTCATTTGGAATACTGTGTGCAATTCTGGACACCACACCTCAGAAAGGATATTATAGCATTGGGAAAAGTGCAGAAAGGGGCAACTAGAATGACAAAAGGGCTAGAACAGTTTCCCTGTGAAGAAAGGTGAAAGCGTTTGGGGCTCTTTAGCTTGGAGAAATGATGACTGAGGGGTGACATAATAGAGTTTTACAAAATTATGCATGGGATAGCGCATGTAGAGAAAGAAGTACTTTTCTTCCTTTCTCACAATACAAGAATGCATGGGCATTCAATGAAATTGCTGAGCAGTTGGGTTAGAAAGATAAAAGGAAGAACCCAAAGAGTGATTAACATGTGGGATTCACTGCCACAGGAAGTGGTGGTGGCTACAAGCATGGACAGCTTCAAGAGGGAATTGGATGAACATATGGAGCAGAGGCCCATCAGTGGCTATTAGCCACAAGGTCTAGATGGAACACTATCTCTGGGGCAGTGATGCTCTGTACCCTTGGTGCTTTGGGGGCAACCGTGGGAGGGCTTCTGGAGTTCTGGCCCCGCCACTGGACCTCCTGGTGGCACCTTGGTTTTGGCCACTGTGTGACAAAGTCTGTTGGACTGGATGGGCCATTGGCCTGATGTTCTTATTTTATCCTCACAACAACCCTGTGTGGTAGTTTAACGGGTGACAGGCCCCAGGTCACCCAACAATTTTTCAAGGCAGAGCAGGGGTTCCAACCTGAGTCTCACAGATCCTAATCCAACACTCTAACCACGACACCACACTTGCAGTCTTCATTCTTTTTTTCATTTATACACCCCTGAATGATTTTAGAGAGTGCAAGATTTAGAAATCAGTCCTGTAAGAGCCCACACTCAGTGCCTCTGCAAAAGCCACCGTTCTGAACATGACCGTTCTCGTTCTTATTGCCCCTGTTTTGGTGCTGAAGTTTTCACCAACACCCACCCCAGCGTACACTGAACCAGAGCCTGTGGGGGACAACAGCAGAGACCAAAGGAAGTAATCTAACTGGAAGAACACAGACAATCTCCACAGAGGGTCTGGGGAAGTCGGAGGCAAAGATGAATCCTCAGATCGGGACTTAGCAGTAAAGTATTATCCAGGAATAGGGGCTCAAGTGGTTAAGATGTTGAACTGCAGACTGGAAGGTTGGTAGTTCAGCAGTTTGAGACCCGAGTGCCGCATGACGGAGTGAGCTCCCGTCTCCGGCCCCCAGCTCCTGCCCACCTAGCAGTTCGAAAGCAAGAAATTGCAAGTAGATAAAGAGGTACCACTTCGGTGGGAAGGTAACAGCATTCCGTGTGCCTTGGCGTCTAGTCGTGCCAGCCACATGACCACAGAAATGTCTTCGGAGAGTGCTGGCTCTTCGGCTTGGAAACGGAGATCAGCACCACATCCCTAGAGTCGGATTCGACTGGCTTTCAAGCAAGGGAAACCTTTACCTTTACCTATTATCCAGGAACTTCAGCACTTACATCAAGATGCCCCTTGATACAGTGGCAGATTCCCCATCTCTGTTAGCAGGCCCATCATCTGCATGGAGGGGGAAAACCACCTCTAAGTCTGGCCAATTCTGTTTCTTTTGGATTCAACACTCAACCCATTTGTATAACTGGAATTTCCATCTGAGCACAGGATCCCCTCCCCCCAAAATATTTTCCTCTTCCCTGCCTGCTCGCCCATTCCAAGGCCCTTTGGAGGAGCAGTCTGTCTATGTGTTCACAGATTTACCAAGTGAGGGACACAGACCAATGCTCCCTCTAAGCTGTGGAGTCTTGTGAGCAAAAATTCTACTTTGTGAGCTACCAGCATTAAAGTTGTGAGCGAGTGATTCGGTTACTACATAAATTAGTGTGCTCTGGAGCCCTCCTTTCTGAGCTGAGACAAAAAATGTGTGCGCTGGAGGCTAACAAACTGTGAGCTAGCTCACACTAACTCAGCTTAGAGGGAACACTGGCGCAGTCCTCTCCTCCCCACTTTATCCTCACAACAACCAACTTGTCAGGCAGGAGAGGTTGAGAGAGTGACTGGCCCAAGGTCATCCAGCAAGCTTCCTGGGAATTTGAACCTGGGCTTCCCGAAACTGGTATGGTAATTGTTTTACCAACCTCCCTCTCCAATCAGGTCAATCTGCCATGCAGAGGAACTTTGGAAAGTGTCGGATTTGCTCTGCCAAGCCCCCAAATCGGCAGAAGCTAGCCATGCACTTAGCAGTGGTTTTGATAATGCCTGGATCGAGTCCCAGAAAAAAAAGCCAGGCATTTACCAAACCATCTCTGAGTGCCCGGATCACTACTAAGAGAAGCAAGCACCCACCCACCATCCCTGGTCTCTTTCTTAGGGGTCTCGTGTGGTGCACGCGGGTGTCATGGTGGGCACCCGCTGACACCTTTTCTGGTTCCTATCAATTGTTTTTAGGAAGTGAAATATACTGGGTTCGAGACGTGTATAGTTTATTAGTGATTTCAGTTTAACTTTAAGAAACTCTAGCAGGGCCGGAGCCCTGCTTATATGCATGAAAAACTCCACACCCCATACACACCCACTCCCTCTGATAGGCTATTTACAAAACATTACTACTTGATTGGTTTATTCCAGAGTCCTGGTCGGCTATTGTTCTTGTGCTCCAAGCTCACCCAGTCTCTAGGGTGCTTCAATCAGGGTGATTCAATCAGCCTGTCTCTAGGGGGATTCAATGAGGAATGATTCAATCCCAGTACGTCACAGGAAGTGAGTGGGGAAAGGCTCCTGACTGACTATTGAGAATCTGATTGGCTGTGCAGATCTTTTAAAACGTTGCCGCCACGGCATAAGGATCTGCACTGTGTTACTGAAGTTAAACGAAGGCTGAGGGGTGACATGATTGAGGTTTATAAGATTATGCATGGGATAGAGCAGGTTGAGAAAGAAGTACTTTTCTCCCTTTCTCACAATACAAGAACTCGTGGGCACTCCATCAAATTGCTGAGTAGTCGGGTTAGAACAGATAAAAGGAAATACTTCTTCACTCAAAGAGTGATTAACATATGGAATTCACTGCCGCAGGAGGTGGTGGCAGCTACAAGCATGGACAGTTTCAAGAGGGAATTAGATAAACATATGGAGCAGAAGTCCATCAGTGGCTATTAGCCACAAGGTATAGATAGGAACTCTCAGTCTGGGGCAGGTGATGCATTCTATTCTTGGTGCTGGGGGGGGGCAGCAGTGGAAGGGCTTCTAATGTCCTGGCCCCACTGCTGGACCTCCTGATGGCACCTAGTATTTTTGGCTACTCTGTGACAGAGTGTTGGACTAGATGGGCCATTGGCCTGATTCAACATTGGCTTCTCTTATGTTCTTATGTTCAATCATTTTGTGGCTGGCTCCGCCTCCCGCAGCAACCATTTTATGGCGGCCATTTTGTTGTTGTTGTGCCCACCATGCCACGTCAGAATTCCAAATGTGCTCGCAGGCTCAAAAAAGTTGGGAATCCAGCTCCGTCCGCAAGGCTGGGACATGGCAAAGAGTTTCCCTTTCCTGCCCAAGAGACACGGACAGACAAGTGATCCCTGACTGTGGCTGGTGATTAGAAGAGAAGCCAAACTGGCTTAAGAATCTCCATCCAAACGGGTGTGCAACTCATTCATTTCTTCACAAGCATGGTGGGCAAGCTCCCCTTATGGACTTGCATGGGAAAGGTGCGGCGCAGCTGTGTTGCTCCATCTCTTGGACATTCAAGAAACAGTCAAAGCCACTTAGCATGTTTCAGTTGTCTGCACGAATGGCAGATTGCAGGGTCAAAGCAGCTGTATTAATCATCACTGGAAGGGCATCGCTGTTAGAAGGGTTTTAAGATGACTGTAACAGCCGGCCCTGCTTGAAGACAGGCACTTCCCAAGAGGACCCCGTGTCAGCCAAAGAAATCCCCACTCCCTTCAAAAAGCCACGGCCCTCCTCTTTAGGCTACAATCACCCTTTCACATTAGTACAAAAGGGGCAAACACAGGTCTCTGGCTGGGTGTTAAGTCTTCCATATTCCAATGCATAAAGAAAACTATTTCGGGAAATTAATTACCATAAAAAATCAAACAGACAGAGGCCAAACTCAATGCGGGAAGGGGATTCCCTGAAGAACTATTTCCATTCAACACACCCATTTAATTCTCCACACTGCAATAATTGCACCATTTCCCAAGCAATAAATCATCCAGACTGAATATAATAGCTTTTCGTCACCCCCCCCCTTTCCTCGCTTTCTCTCTTTCTCCCCCTCACCCACTAACCCATGAAAATGTTGTTCAAGGACACTCCATAGCTAGTGTCAGTCAAACATTCCGAATACAATCAAATATTTTTCTCAAATATTCCAAAAAGCTAAGCAAGGCACTGTGCAAGCTGGCAGCCTTCCTTTTCATTCATTTGTTAGCAAAGGAAGGAGTAACAGCAGTTTGCCCTCTAGTTCCGCAGCCATCCAAGTAGCATTATTAAGAGCCATTCTCTTAAATCCTCTTTACCTAATGTCTCCCTGAATTCCAACAACTAGTTTCCTTTCCTCTTTTTAGGAATTCGGAGTCTGTTTCGAATAAATTTCGTTTTGATCAAAGAGAAATTCAAAGAGAGGATGGGCAGGAAGGGAGGCCCAATTTCTGCTTTTCACTCTGTGCATGCTCAGAGGCAGGAGATGTCTTCCAAGCCTTCCCACCCTTCTGCTAGAGTGACCACCTGGTGGCATGTAACAAAACAGCTGCCAGGGCTGAAGATACAAAAGGGAGCACGCTCTTCAAAGTGAAATGGAAGAGAAATACTCATTTTAAAAGCGAAAATGGAATAAGATGAAATTCCTCCTCTTCCATTTTGTTCACAAGGCTTGCAAGACTCCAATTACCCAATTTTTGGATGTCTAATAAAAGTGCTGTTGGAAGGGGACAACTGTGTACTCATGGTTCATAGGACCCAACCCAATTAAATTATGGTTAAAATTGTAATTAATTATTAGAAGTTTTGATGATATTGGGTAAGATTTCTACCTATTCACAGCTAGTTTGGTGTAGTGGTTAAGTGTGCGGGCTCTAATCGGGGAGAACTGGGTTTGATTCCCCACTCCTCCACTCACAGCTGCTGGATGACCTTGGGCAAGCCATAGTTCTGTCAGAGCTGTTCCTGAAAGAGCAGTTTCTGTCAGAGCTCTCTCAGCCCCACCTACCTCACAGGGTGTCTGTTGTCGGGAGGGGAAGGGAGAGGAGTTTGTAAGCTGCTCTGAGATGCTGAGTAAAGGGTGGGGTATAAATCCAATCTCCCCCTCCTCCTCCCCTTCTTCTTCTCCTTCTCCTCCTCCTTGAACTAGGGGCATAGGCTTGGATCCAGCACCTTCTTTCCACTTGTGCTCTTCTTTATCCACTGTGGAGGCAGTTCTCCAGGGAATGCACTGCCTTGGGCACTTTCACTTGCACAAATGTCTTTCAAGAAGTCAAAAAAGGAGCGAGCTGTTCCGTAAAGGACTGGCTCTGCACCACCCAAAGAGGACTTCCAGCAGAAAGACAGTACAGGATCCAAGCCACTGAATCATTACTCAGAAATTTCCCACTTGATGACGGACTACACTCTATCATTTGACCAATACAGCAGCCCAATGCTTGACTGATAAAGCAGTCACTATCAGACAACTTCCTTGCTTTGTCATGTGACTATTTCAAATTTAGAGACACCCTACAAATCCATGGTTATACACTGAGAACATGTATGCTGATGGCTTTGTGGCCTCAGTATGCCGACAGCTTTGTGGCTTCAGTATGCCGACAGCTTTGTGGCTGATGTTGAACAACACTTTCACATCTGGACCCAGAGTGGTTACCGACATCCATACTATAGTCAACATCAGTCCTGCATATTTCAAATACTGCATTACTTCTTTAGGTGGCCTGGTGGTTACGGTACACAAAGGACTCTTGAAAACCACTTTGAAGACACAAAACCAACCAATTGCCACATCTACCCTCCACGCTGTTTGCAACACACTGTGTGGCCCATAATTTATTGCCAACCGATGAGAGCCAACAGAATTTGTTCAGAGCCAAGTGACCTTTGTCAAATATCTGGAGGAACTCAGGAGACATGCTTGAATGCCAATGATCAACTTAAAAAATAGACAAGTCAGTGGTAAAGGACAAGATCATATCCAAGAAACAACTTCAGCAGAACAGGCAACATCAGAAATACAATGGGACTCCCTTGATTGTATCAAGTTCTCTTGCATTAAATAAGTGACCGACAGCCTACTCCAGAAAATGATGACACTGTAAGACAAGCGCATCCGCGGTGGCCTACGGAAAGCCACCCAATTTCAAACTACTGATCGCCAAACGACCATAGAACACCAACGCTAAAGAACAAGACCCTGATGTAAACCAGGATATATGCCCTTTAATTCAGACAGAGAGAGCTTGATCACAAATCTGATGTAAAAACAGGAACCCCCACAAACTTCTTTGTGAGCAACACTCCTAGCCATTCAACCAGGTAGGCCATGAGGGAGCTGAACCTGAATTGATTAAAAACAAAACAAAACATTAAGGCCGAGAACAATCTCAACAGTGGCCAATGGATTCCTGTCATGTGAAGACATCTGACTGAAGAAATAAAGATGAATCATTTTAACATAGTAGGCAGGGGTCTTTTCATAGAAAAAGAGCTGCAGGAGCTCATTAGCATATGGTATGCTAATGAGCAACTCGGCTATTAGCATATGCCACGCAGGCAGCCACCCAGCAGTCAGACTCTCCCAGAGAATCTCAGGGAAAGTGAACTGTCTTGGGAGGTGCTAGTTTGCCATGAGAACAAGTGGCACACTCCAGAACAAGTGGCACTGTTGCAGTGCAGGCATGCCACAGTGCCACACAGAAACCCCAAAAGACCAAAAGGAACACCATTTATATATGTATAAATTGATGGTGCAACCTCATTAGACCACTCACACCACACACACCTCAAAAAGAATATTGACTGCCGGGTGGCTGCCTGCTTGCCTGCCTTAAGTACTGCTGGCTGGGTTTCCCCATTGGAAACAATGGAGGTAATGGGGGTAACCTGTTTGGGTGCCCATAGAATTAGGCCCATTGGTCCAATTGCTTTGAGACATGGGGATGTATGTGGGAAGAGGCTCCTGAAGCTACCCTGAAAATTTGGAGCCTCTCCCTCAAACCCCCTCCCCCCAGAGCTACTAACAGCACCATGTAACTTTTTTCCCACCATAGAGAACAATGGAGGGGATGGGGGCAACCTGTTTGAAGGCCCATAGAATTGGACCCCCTGGTCCAATGTTCTTGAAACTTGGTGGGTATCTTGGGGATAGGCTCCAACAGCTACCCTGTGAGTTTGGAGCCTCTTCCTCAAATCCCCTCCTCTCCAACCCCCAGAATATACCCTATGTTTTCACTATTGACTTCAATGGACCATAGGATATAATGGGGCTGAAATTGACATTCGGCTGGCCCAAAGACTCCCGAAACTGACATGCAGGAGACTTTCTGTCCTGGGAAGCTGCCAGAGCTTGTCCTCAGGTGCGCTCCCCCCAAAAAAAGACCCCTGATAGTAGGTATCAACAAAGCATTTCCTTTTAAAATTAAAACTGCCCCCCTCCCCCAGTATTCAATCCATTTTGGCATCTGCAGAATTGGACTACGGTCTTTGGAAGCTTCAGGGCTTTTGACTGGTGACTGTGGGCTAGTCCCTCTCTGTCTCAGGCTTAGCCCAGGTCACGGGACTGTTATGAGGATGCAAGAGAGAAGTGTAAACCTTGCGTGTCAGTTTGAGCTTCTTGGAGGAAGATCAGGATAACAATATGATGAAGAAAGGAATCATCTTGAACACACAACGAAGAGAGTTTACAGTTTGCAGTCACACACACCAGAAAAAATGGGGGGGGGGAGCGAGGCCATTTCCTCCGGAGGAATTTGACCCACAGTTGCACAATCACACCTCCCTTTGAAGCTGCAGGTGTAGCCCGTGAGTGTATGATCAGATGCAACCGCAGGTGAGTCGGGGTGTGTGTGTGTGCCATTTTTTCCCCATGCAGTTATCCGAGGGATCAATGAACTGCACTTCTGCACTGAGGGCTCCCTATGGAGTTTGCGATGATGCACACACTGCAAAGCGTGGGGTGGGGTGGAGAAACCAATAGCATGGAGTCGGGATGGCCTGATCAGACCACCCTGATGCCATAAGAGCACGCTGGAGCGATCAGACACAGGAAAGTCCATCTGAGGTCTGTAGGAACCTGTTTATTACCAGATTTTCCCAGCAGTCAATATTCTTTTTGAGGTGTGTGTGGTGTGAGTGGTCCAATGAGGTTGCACCATCAATTTATACATGTATAAATGTTGTTCCTTTTGGTCTTTTGGGGTTTCTGTGTGGCACTGTGGCATGCTTGCACTGCCACAGTGCCACTTGTTCTGGAGTGTGCCACTTGTTCTTGTGGCAAACAAGCACCTCCCGAGACAGTTCACTTTCCCTGAGATTCTCTGGGAGAGTCTGACTGCTGGGTGGCTGCCTGCTTGCCTGCCTTAAGTGCTGCTGGCTGGGTTTCCCCATTGGAAACAATGGAGGTAACGGGGGTAACCTGTTTGGGTGCCCATAGAATTAGGCCCATTGGTCCAATTACTTCCCAGAAGTTGTTGTCTGATCGTGCCCTTTAAATCTGCCCGCATTCGCATCTATGTCAGGTCTAATTGTACACATGATCGCAGCCTATGTCTTTTAAGTAAGTTGCCACAAAACAATATAGCAAGCAAAAATTTCTGAACAGTTATCATGGACACACGCAAACACACACACACACACACACACAAAGAGACTGAAAAAAGCTCCAGCGACCTGTACAATCAAACCAGTTCCCAAGAATGGGGAGAGATGTTCTACAGGTTAGACCAGTGATAACAATGGCTCGGAGGCCACATGTGGCTCTTTTGACATGTCAGCTGCAGCTCTTCTGAACACGATTCCCCAATCTGGCACTGAACCGACCCATGTTCCAGGAAAGCGGGCAAGGCCTACCTTGAAACAACCGCCACTGGAGGCATACGGAAGCTGCAGGCCTCCCTGAGGTGCAGGCATCATACCAGGGATGGAAGCAAGCATGGCTCCTTTGGTTGATGGCAAATGCAAACGTGGCTCTCCATGAACCACGGGGTAAGTACCACTGGGGTAGACTTTTGAACAGTAGCCGACATTTCCAAAAATGAGCCATTTAGCAGATGGAAGGAGGTAAGTAAGAAGTAGCAGGCCGGTTGACACATTGTTGGGGAGCAAAGATAAGCAATTGTAAACTGGCCAGCCATTGGAAAGGGGGACATGACGGCACAGTGTGGGCTCCGCAGAGAACTAACCACTGTATTCTTCACAAAATTATGCACCCACTTTCCAGACAGATGTCCCGAACATGGAGAGTGACATTTCAGTGAGGAGGTGGGAATATCCGCAGGAACCGTAAGAATGGTCCGTCACAAATTCCTAAGCATATTCTTGGTTGAAATGTCAGGCTATCCAACATATTTTGAAAAATGTGATTGCAGTTTAGCAATTTACCTTGCTATCGGACTACGTATGGACTATCTGGCCTTGATTTTCAATGGGGGAGGCAGATGATAGATGAAGTAAAATAAATAAATCCATAAATGCACACCATATTCAGGAAGCTGCAGTCAACTCACACTTGACTTTATAAGGCTGTGTACAAAAAGCACCTGATTTTAAAGGGCAAATATATATATCTTTGGCATCATCAGCTGGAAAGGATGAGCATATGTCTAGATGGGTGTGCTTTCTTATTAAAAAAATGGGAAATGGTAATTGTGAGAATATCAGCCCCCTACTTGAACATTAATTGGAACAAGCCCAGCTATGTAAATTGTTGAACACCATTAATAATCAATGGCTTCATGCATTTATTTTGTCATTTAAACCTGGACACTTTTAGTTCATGAAATCATAGTAAGAATTTCTTATTTTCTCTGGTTTCGATCACAGCAGTTTTCTGATGTGTATATAATGTTTTCCTCGCTAGAAACCACTATGGTTGCTCACTTATTTCAATATGTTCTTTGGCTTAACAGGATGCTTCCAGAATTTTCTTTGCCGTTAATTACCTCAGTGAACCCTTACTGCTTGTTTATCTTCCAATGAGAAGCTATTTGAAGTCGGCAACATGTAATCATTTATGCTGACAGCCAATTTTGTAAACACAATACCACACGATAGTTTTAAAAAAGAATCCACTCAGATGGCCTTCCCAAGAATCAAAGAAAAAGACCTAGCTAGTTCGATAAGAAACTTAAATATGAACTGTAGAAATGTGGTATATCAACTAGGCCAGGGGTGTCGAACTCATTTGTTATGAAGGCCAGATCTGACATAAATGAGACCTTGTTGAGCCGGGCCGTGTGTGTCATAAAACGTAATGCCAGGTAGTGAAGATATCAACTTTATGAAGGACACAAACACAAAGGCGGGTTTTTTTAACTTAAAATAAAAACACGCTTAAAACATTAGCATCCTTGCCATATTTTGCTTATTTCACAGTGCCTGATAACTGACACCTCTTGCTCTGAATGATTGCATCAAAATGTCTGTGCCGTTGCAATCCTGAGTATGCTGTTCAGGTGTGTATCTGTAAGCTGCAAACCTACGATGACGCAGCAGCAGTGGAACTGGAAGAAGAAGCAGAAGACTGGCTGTCTGTGGGCCTGATAGAAGCCCTCCGGGGGCCTGATCCGGCCCCTGGGCCACATGTTTGACATCCCTGAACTAGGCTGTAGTTCAAGCCATTTGCATTGCTGAAGATGAAGGATTTATCCCATTAACATCATCGGGGTTCTCACAGAGAGCTCACCTTTCATCTGCACACCTTGATATTCAAGCTGTAATTTCTCACAGTGAGCAATGAGGATGTAAGGGATCACGGCGCTACCAGCTTAGTACTACGAGAGTCACATTTCAGCCCATTATCACCCATTTTATGTGTGAATTTTTATCCTTACATGACACCAAGTGTAGGAACGCCAGCTGTTTGCCTGTCAGTCATATAGAGACAGTGAAGAAATGGCCCTTTGAAGCATATCCGGACAGATTGGTCACAGTTGCTGTTCAGGAAAGCCACCAAAAAAGGGAAAGAAAAGGCTTTGTGTCAACTACCAGAACCAGAATGTCTGCGACACTGATAATAATGCTGGCAGATCAAGCATTCGGGATCCTCATATCACAACCTCGAAATTATGGGGCTATGTTCTGATCTCTTGCATTGGCAGGAGGGGCAAACCCCTACCCTGCTCCTGCACCCCTCTTCTTTCAAAGCAGGCCCAGAACCGCCCCCACCCCAAGGAAGTGCCATGGAGGAGCACAGCTGCCGTTTCCCTCATTTCTCAACGGCTTCCCATCTCCATTAGCAGTCAACCCGAGCACATCTACTTGTCCCTCAAACTTAACCTAATTCAATGGGGTCTTGGGCTTCTCTTTATTTTCTCGCTTGCAAAAATGAATGAGCATTGATTCAAAATAGACTTAAAGGAGTCCTTCTTCTTCAAACTTTTGAACAGTTAAGGAGGACTGGTATTAATAAAGGGGTTGTGCAATATCTTTTGTTATATAAAAAGACGGTACAAAAATTCTTTCTATGTGATATGATTCTTTCTGTGTGATAATATTTATGTGATAATTAATGTAATGGTGAATAATTTATAAGGAATATAGAAAAAATAGGAATAAAATTAAAAAATATATAGAAAACTAATAAACATATAAAAATTACTTGAAATATTTTGTAGTTGTCTGTAGCATGGTATTTGCTGATTTTTGGTATTTCCTACTTACCATGGGTCCTGTTTTGGTTCTGTGAACCTCCAAATGGGGCCTGGAGATCTCCCAGAATTACAACTGCTCTCCAGGGCGACAGAGATCAAATCTCCTGGAGAAAATGGCTGCTTTGGAAGATGAGTTCTACAACAAGTCTATTTTGAATTAATGCTCATTCTTAATCCAACAGAGGTCCAGATATCCTCTGTATCCTGCTGAGTTCTCTCTCCTCCACGAGCCCCACCCTTCATAGACACCACCCCCAATATCACCAGGTATTTCGCAACCCGGAGTTAGCAGCCCTCTGCAACACCCCACAATTTCCAAGGTGCACTGCAAGGGACGGAAGAACCCTCTCTCCAGACTCTCCTGCTGCTGGAGGTGGGCTGCAATGTTTGCATATGCTCCACAGATAACACATTCCATGCAGATAGAAGGATTCACTACAGTCTTCATCCTGACATGATAGTTTTCTGTGGGAAGGGCCACTACATACCACCATGAGCTAGTGCAAACTAGGAGGGGGGTCAAATTATTCTGTTGATTATACAGACACTGGCAAAACAGCACACACACACACCCAAAGCACTTTCATTATGGGACAGTACCAAGGCTATTTTTGGGCAGGAACACACAGGAAGGGAGTTCCGGCTGGCTTCTGAGTTGGCCACGCTTACAGCCTCCCCCCCTTCGGGTTCCCCAGGTGCCTCGCAAGCCATGGGGCGCCTGGAGAAGCCAAGCTGATCCAGGGAGGGAAAGCAGCTTAAACTGCCTCCCCTCCTCGGGTTCCCCTCCTCTCCTCTGGAAGCCGATCCAGAAACTGCCTTCCTTCCCTTGGGTTCCCCATACACCCCACAATCCATGGGGTACCTGGGGAAGCCAATCCTGGGAGGGAGCTGCACCATCAGGGGTGTGGCCTAATATGCTAATGAGTTTCTGCTGTCGGGTGTGGCCTATTATACTAATGAGTGCCTGCTGGTTTTTCTCTACAAAAAAAAAGCCCTGGACAGTACAATCTACCAAAAAAAAAAGTGTTTCTGTTGATCATACAAACTGAGAAACCCGGAACCCGAAAAGCAGCAGCCAATGGAAACAGTGCTGGAGAAAGGAATCAGGAAACGTGAATATTCACACAAGGAAAGTGTGTTGGATAAAAGCATTCCACTGATGGGAGAGGCTTTCTCTGAAGCAAAGAGCCCCCACACTAGAGCAAGGCACCTTCCTCGAGCAGAACACACCTCTTCTGCCAGCGCAAAGACTCCTTGCGTCAGAGGAAGTTCTACCGTTGGCAGAACAGAACGGTTGGATCCAACTCAATGCTTTTTTCGGAATACGTCTTGAACTTTCTGAAATGGTTATTTTCAGCTCCCAGATCAAAAATGGAAAACGTTTGACACAGCACTAAAAATAATTTTGGGGGAGAATAATAATAAAGGAAGTGGTCCATGCAATCAGAAAAATGTTGATGGAAAACCTTTTTTCCTGTAGCCGAGTTTCATCACTGCTGATGTTAACTGCCTAACCTAAACCGTACTCATAACACCCTCTCCAGCAAAATCCCCCCCACATTCAGGAAAATCATCCTTCTCCTTCCTAGTGCTGTCCCTGCCAGCTGTTTCTACTACACACAGTGCCCTTTGTAAAGGTGCATTCAGCAGTTTCAAGGGATGCAAAAATCAATTGCAAAAAAAAGAAAAGAAAAGAAAAGAAAAGAAAAAATAAGTGATGCCCACCCCCCAGTGGAATATTTTCTGTTGAAAACCAGACCTCTTCCTTCAGCATCCATGGCTGGAAAGGCAGGAAGGGAGGAAAAAGAACTGAAGCAGGAAGCTCAGGCCGGGCCATCTGACAGAACAGCCATAACTTAGGCTGTCTTGTAGCACAGCACCATGCAAGCAATTTAAAAATGAATACATTACTTGTTAATTATTCACTGCTAATGTGGCGACAGCTTTTAATATGATGAAGGGTGCAGGAGGCAGCTTCTTTGTAGAAGCAAAGTTACCTGGGGAAAGCAAAAGTTACGTTTAGGAGGCAGGAGCCAAATATCCTAACCTTTTCTTCGTGGATGACGGTATTGATTCAGTGCTCACGACGACTGCAACCAAATTATGGGGCCAAAGGCACTCTCTTGGAGTCGGCTTTGTATCTTTGAAAACCAGTAGAAGAGGCCGCCACTGATGAAAGCAAATGGAGTGTAGTAGTTAGAATGTCAGACTAGGATGTGGGAGATGCAAGTTCGAATCCCCACTCTGCGACAGAAGTTCACTGAGTGACCTTGGGCCAGTCACACTCTGTCAGCTGTTTGGGAAGCCTTCCTCATGTCTATTTTTGCAAATAGAAACAGTGATATACCAGGAGGCAGGCACAAAGGAATGGCCCCCGCTAACAGCCAGTGAGGTTAGGAGTTTAATTAAACAACAACAAAAGGAAAAGTACCCGACACTGACTTAATACTAGTGGAATTATTTAAAATCGACCCAGACTGGTGGGCACAAATTTTGACTTCCAGTTTTTACTGATATAAACAAGATGGGGAGTATGCCCAAAGTCTGGCGTAGTGCAATAATTGTTCTGATCTATAAAAAGGGGGAATCCAATGGACCTGACGAACTACTGCCCAGTAAGCTTGCTGTCCACCATAGGAAAACTCTATGCTACAACTTTTTTTTTTGGAAAACCCGAGATCTTGGGTTGAAGGAATTTGCAGGTGTTCACCATTTTTATGGGTTGTTTGTATTTGGGGAGTCTTATCCATAATAAGGAGCAAACTTCTTATTCCAGACGGAGACTGCCCATATCTTATGCAGAAGCTGAAATGAGTCTAAATAAACGTCAACTTGAGGAATGCATTTGCAGAAAAGGTAATTTCTGCAGGTAGCAAAAGGACAACAGCTAGGTTTTATGAAAAAGAAATAAGCCTAAGTTATGCTGCAGAAATGCTGTGCGTAGCATTGCTAAATTTGTCACTGACACCCTGAAAACTGGAACTGCTATGTAGGAAAATAAGGGGTTTTGGCAATCAAAAAGCCAGGATTTTTATTTAGTCTAGACTTAATAATTAATACATTATGATTTAGGTACTTGTGGTTATTTTATGATCACCAGGGCTTTTTTTACAGAAAAAGCCCAGCAGGAACTCATTAGCATAATAGGCCACACCCAACAGCAGAAACTCATTAGCATATCAAGCCACACCCCATGTTGCCAGAAGTGTGGTCATCCAGCCACACCTACCTTTTGCTTCTTATTCTGTTTACCTTGTTTGTTGTCAAAACCCAGAGCCTTTTTTTGGAGCAGGAACTCCTTTGCATGTTAGGCCACACACCCCTAATGTAGCCAGTGCTAATGAGTTTCTGCTGTTGGGTGTGGCCTGTTATGTTAATGAGTTGCTGCCGGGCATGGCCAACTCAGGAGCCAGCCAGAACTCCGTTCCTGTGCATTCCTGCCCAAAAATAGCCCTGATGATCACTATAAATCCCTTTTGTGCTGAGTGGCTGGACCGATTGTCTGATTTCAGGCGGCAACCCAAATTATGGACTGTTCTGGGTATAGCCAGTGATGACCCAACTCAAGGTGGCTTATATGAGCGTGAGCACCAAGTCATGGCTCTATAGCTGCTGAGCTTTCAGAGCCTCCAGTTTGTAGTAGCATCTTGGATACTGAGATCAAAGCAGAATCCTTTTTCAGGATCATCGTTTGAGTTAACGCCAAACTGCTGAAACAAATACTGATCGCAGTGTATCAGACTGATACCTTGAGACAAAACTAAAGGCCTACAGAAACCAGGTGTCGCTCTGAAGCATCACCTTCAAGTGCTGCATCCACAGGATAATGTTTTCCCTCCTAGGAAAATAGTAAAAAGCCCAGTAGCATCTTTAAGACCAGGGGTGGCCAAACTTGCTTGATGTAAGAGCCACATAGAATAAATGCCAGATGTTTCAGAGCCGCACGACATGAACAGACATTACATGTTTTTACTGGTAAATATGCAAATTTGCTTTTTATTAACATTAAATGAGACTGCCAAAATAATCACAAAAGCGGTAAGAGTAGATGATAATGGTATTTCTTTGTCCAATGACATTTTGTTTGATAATGATATTTAGCTTCCCCAGCTGCCCTGCCGGGAGCCACACAGTATGTGTGAAAGAGCCGCATGTGGCTCCGGAGCCATAGTATGGCCACCCCTGTTTAAGACTAACAAACTTTATTGTAGCATAAGTTTTTGAGAAACACAGCTCAGCTCATTTCTCAGAGACCAAAAGTGAGCCCCTTTGACCTCTCGGAAGAGAACCAAGAATTTACCGGTGACCTTTCAATGGGCCCGAATCCAGGCTCAAAACGCAAGGGCTGCAGCTCGTGGAAAGGCGCGTAACTCTTCCACCAGAAATATAAAGTCGCTAAAGCTGTCGAAAGAATAACTCGCCAGAATGACCAGGCAGGAGCAGATTTCCCTGCTTCTATCCAGTGCAGGATCTGATCCCTCTTAACTCCTGGGGATCAGATACAAAAATCTCCCGCAGAACTTTTCACACTTTGACAGAGCAGAACCACAGGAATGGAGAAGGAACAGTCTATCCCTTCCTCGTCTCTTTTTTTATGCATTCGTCTTCAGCGTCTGTGACAATGTCAAGGGGAAAAAAAAAAAAATTCTGGTCCAGGCACTTCAAGGTGATTCTCAAAGTGCCAGGCATGTTTTGGAGAGTCCAGAGATGTGCCCCAAGGGCTCCCAGCCTGGATCCAGGGCCATGAAAGGCCATTTCCTAAGTGCCTGGATCACTTCCAAGAGCCCAGAGGTGCTCACTGTTGGTCTCTGAGAAATGAGCCAGGCACTTAGAGAACTGTCAAGTGATTATAAGAAAGAACTATATAGATATAGATATATATGTCTGAATAAATGTTCCGTGCACATCTCTTGCACAGCACTGAGCAATGGTTGTGGGGGTGGGGGAGGCTCATGCATTTGAACCATATGAATGGGATTGAGCAGGTTGAGAAAGAAGTACTTTTCTCCCTTTCTCACAATACAAGAACTCATGGGCACTCCATGAAATTGCTGAGCAGTCGGGTTAGAACAGATAAAAGGAAGCACTTCTTCACCCAAAGAGTGATTAACACATGGAATTCACTGCCACAGGAGGTGGTGGCAGCTACAAGCATGGACAGTTTCAAGAGGGAATTAGATAAACATATGGAACAGAAGTCCATCAGTGGCTATTAGCCACAGGGTATAGATGGGAACTCTCAGTCTGGGGCAGGTGATGCACTCTATTCTTGGTGCTGGAGGGGGCAGCAGTGGGAGGGCTTCTGGTGCCCTGGCCCCACTGCTGGACCTCCTGATGGCAACTGGTATATTTTGGCCGCTGTGTGACAGAGTGTTGGACTAGATGGGCCATTGGCCTGATTCAACATTGGCTTCTCTTATGTTCTTATGTTCTTATCCCCAGATCTCATTTATATCCTTGATTCATATATTACAGTGGTATCACGGTAGTGACTTCTATGCATCAGGTGAATAACATGGTCACTCTCTATATTGGCACTGCTCTGCACCTGAGGTTTGAGAAAGCTGGAGGCGAGGAAATGTCATCCATCTGAAGGAAACAGTTCTTCTTTACACAGTTTGGGCTGACTTACACGTTGCGGAGTACACAGGTTGGGTCTGGGATCCTTACCCCTGGTCTCATGTAACAGTCAGGTGTGAGTTGCAGGTTCTCCTCAGTTCTGGCACGTCTGGTATGTGATTCATATCCAGACTGTAGCACACATGGAGATAGGGTTGCCAACCTCCAGGTGGTGGCCGGAGATTTCCTCCTATTATGGCTGATCTCCAGACAACGGAGACTAGTTCCCTTGGAGGAAATGGATGCTTGGGGGGGGGGGCTCTGTGGCACTGTGCCCCACTTAAGTCCATTTCCTCCCCAGGCTCCACCCCCAAATTTCCAGGAGTGTCCCAAACTGGAGCTGGCAACCCTACCCCCCATCCCCCACAGGTGGCCAGGGGCTTCAGCCTTCCCTCGGTACTTTTTCCCCAACCACAAATGGTCCACAAGGATGCTATTTGGTCCACTGGGGAAACCCAGGTGTGTGGGCATCCAACCTTGTGTACAGAGGTTCAGTGTTGCAACAGCAATATATATATATGAAACGGGTGATAAGTTATTAAAGGCCGAGACCCGGGGGCCCTTTACATGCTGCTTACTGAGGTTTGAAATCGATGCCTTAGCCATGCAGATTTCTAAATTTCTATAACATATGCAATGTTATTTTTAGGTGCAACATTTGTCATTTTGATGGAGCTAGTCTTATTAGGCCAGGAAAATGACTCTTTTTCTTAGCTTATTAAACTATTTCCGTATTTTTGCAAATACTGGGGGAGGACACTAATAGTCACTACTTCGGGATTTATCCTGGTGGGAAAAGGCTAGGTCCATCCTTTGGAACATTCAGCACGTGGTCACAGTATTCAAGCAGTATGACCAAGTGGATAACGTTTTCCTGGACTACATCACTTCGAGCTTCGCCTGCAAGAGAGCATTGAGCATTTGAATGCTCTTCTTCTTCTCCCCCCCCTCCCCAAAAAAAACCTTATATGCAGTGTTCCCTCTAAGCTGAGTTAGTGTGAGCTAGCTCACAGTTTTTAGCCCCCAGCTCACACATTTTTGTCTTCGCTCAGGAAGGAGGGCTCCAGAGCAGACTGGTTGATGCAGTAGCCAAATCGCTGGCTCACAACTTTAATGCCAGTAGCTCACAAAGTAGAATTTTTGCTCAGCTTAGAGGGAGCATTACTTATATGAATGTAGGAAACTAGCATGTTTGCATTTAAGGTGTCTTGCTCACCTTCTCCCTAATTTCTCCACCACCACCCCCTTATATGCAGGGGATTTGTTTATATGAGCAAGCATGCATAGTTATGTATCCTCTCCCAATAACTGGAAACAGTACAGAGCAGGAAAACCTTGACCACACTGACATTGCTGTATAAATCAATGTTCAGTTCTGTTTGACATTTATTATAACTTTGGCATTCATACAGCACAATTTTCTAGCTGGGAATGTGTCCTCTATCATACATTGACAAACATAAGATTTTTTTTTGTTGTTATTGTTAAATGACAGTTGATTCATCATCATGGAAAAAATTAGGGCAAGCAGATATGGAAAAAAAATGCATCTTTTCTTGGTAAGGTTTCACAATATGGTGCAACTGTACAAGCTTTAGATAAAACAGTAATTTTGTTTGTTCTTTACCCGGCATATTTTCTTAAGCTAGAAAGCCTTTTAAAAGGTCAGAGCGATTCAGCTGAGTCTCCCTCAGTGACATTATGAGATCGACATGCCTCTTGTGTTTACAGCGGATACTGGAATTAGTAACAGGCATTCTGTAATTGCAAACAATAATTACCGTTTGCGTAATGTACATTTCCCACTGCAAAATTCACAATCACCAGAAAACTTAGGAACATAGAGGAAAAGGACAGGCTCTCAAAGACTGAGGGAAGACACGGACCGGGATACTGAACGGTCACAAAAAGTGGAGAGTACCATTGGAATGGTTCAAATGGAAGATGGACGAGAGGTGCCAAGCCTTCCCTCCCTGCCACTTTTCTCCTTCAGCCAGTAAAACAATCAATCACCATGTATAATTAAACAGTTTTTGCTTGTTTTTATATGCTATGTGTAAATTTCAACAATATTAGAGTAATTACAACAATATTCCTATAGTATAAGGTATAAAGCTTAGCAGTACATTCAAAATAATACAGTTACTAGTTACAGAAACAATCAAGTCAAATGACGGAGTTCTAGTACACTATCTGTTTACGTGTCCTTCATCAGGTTTGTCATTCTGTTATTGTTTCTTCACAAGCAGGAAATGCTGCAAGCCATGTTTCAAAATGCTAGTTTTTATACAATTTTTGATGTACACTACCACGCTTAGACTCTGGTGACTGGGGAGCTCCTTTAGCTAGCTCTAATGTGACTAGGGGTGATTTCCCACTAAAGCTGCCTCGGGGTTGCGCCGCCATTTGCCCCGAGACCATTAGTCAATTTCACACCCGAAGCCGCGGGGCTGCATTTTGACCCGTGGCTTCGCCCGATTTTCCCGCAGTTTCGTAATCCTGTTTTTTGAGGATTACGAAACTGCGGGGGAAATCGGGCGAAGCCGTGGGTCAAAATGCAGCCCCGCAGCTTCGGGTGTGAAATTGACTAATAGTCTCGGGGCAAACGGCGGCACAACCCCAAGGCAGCTTTAGTGGGAAATCACCCTAGGTCTACAGCTCAGCCAATTACAATATGCTGTAGACCTAGTCACATTAGAGCTAGCTAAAGGAGCTTCCCAGTAACCAGAATCTAAGCATGGTAGCATACATCAAAAATTGTATAAAAACTAGCATTGTTGTAATTACTCTAATAATTGAGATTTACACATAGCATATAAAAACAAGCAAAAACTGTTTAATTATACATGGTGATTGATTGTTTTACTGGCTAAGTATACACCGTGGTCTTGTTTGTTGTAACTTTTCTCCTTCACCTGGGATTCCCAAAACCAACTAGCCTTCCCACGATCCTTTCAGATGCATGTTTAATATAGTAGACACCAAACCAGCAAGGGAAAGGGCCGTGAATCAAAAGAAAGTTAAGCAGCCACTGCAAATTATTAGCAGATGATGTGAAAGACTTCCACCTAAGGCAGTTTGGTGTGGTGATGAAGTGCTCAGACTCTAATCTGGGAGAACCGGGCTTGATTCCCCACTCCTCCACTTGCAGCTCCTGGATGACCTTGGGCAAGCCATCGTTCTGTCAGAGCTGTCCTTGAAAGGGCAGACCTTGAAAGAGCTCTCTTGGCCCCACCTACCTCATGGGGTGTCTGTTGTGAGGAGGGGAAGGGAAAGGAGTTTGTAAGCTGCTCTGAGACTCCAAGTGAAGGGCAGGGTATATATTCAACCTCCTCCTCCTCCTCCTTCTTCCCTGGAGACCTGCTGCCAGTCAGAGTAGACAACACCGACCTTCACAGACCAAGGTTCTGAGTCAGTATAAGCAGGGACAGCCCAAGCATCTTTGGTGCCAGGGCTGTAGCCAGCAGTGGGGCACTGAGAGAGATTTCATCCTCATGGATGATCCCCAACCTGGATGGTCCCCGCCAGACCCCCATACACACAACCCCCGGTCCCGCAAACAGATGCACCTGCCCACTCGGCTCTTGCAGCAGCAGTGTGGGGGCTGGGCGGGCTGGCACAGGCACAGTGAGGCACTGGGGTGGGCCATTAGAGAAGGGTTCTTCTCGGCACCTCACTGAGCTGGTGCCGAGGGGAGCCCAAGCAGGCAGGTAAGGTGGTGAGCGGCGAGCAGAAAGAAGTGTCATGGTTTAAGCTGATTTGGGTCCCCATTGGGGAGAAAGACAGGGTCTAAATGAAGTAGAACAATCAAACAAACAAGACCAAAAGAAAAAGAAGCATGACTATCTAATTAGTTGTTGTAGGTTTCCCGGGCTGTATGGCCATGGTCTTGGCATTGTAGTACCTGACATTTCGCCAGCAGCTGTGACTGGCATCCTCAGAGGTATAACACAGAAAGCTGGAGTATTCTCTGTGTCAATGTGAGAAGAAAAATGGTAGGCAGGTAATTTATATCTACTCAGGAAGGTGGGGAATTTATATCTACTCAGGAAGGTGGGAGTCACAGTCTTGTAGGAGTTACCCAGGCTGTGACATGCTAATTGAGGAGCTTTCCTGAGAAGGTTCTTTTGCATATGGGTTGGCTGTTGAAGTTCTAATCTTATCTGTAGTGCTGTTGCAAGATGTAGAGCATTTTGTGTTTTTCAGGACAGGAAACCATGCCCTATTTATTTTTAAACTCTCTTCTTTCCTGTTGAAATTGTGTTTATGTGTAATCTGACATGGTAATTGGATGTGTTGTCCAGCATTTCAGTGTCTTGGAATAAGATACTGTGTCCTGTTTGAGTTAGGCTATGTTCAACCACTGCTGATTTTTCAGGTTGGCCAAGTCTGCAGTGTCAACATCAGGTACTACAATGCCAAGACCACAGCCACACAGCTCGGAAAATCTACAACTAATTAACTCTTTGAGGTTGTCGATAGCCCTTTAAGTGACCACTGCCCATTAAGACTTATATTTAATCTCAATGATAATATTTTTTTAAAAAAATCATTACCAGAATTTGCAGAAGGTATAACCCCAGGCTATAGGAGACTTAGGTGGTCAGACCAACTAAACACTAAATTAGCCCAGACTCTTGCTAATCCTGAGATGGAGTCTATGAAGTTAGCCCTTTTTCTGCCAGGTAATGATGTTATAAAAACTAATTAACTCCAGCAATGAAACCCTTCAACAACATTAACTATCTAACTACAAAAGGATATGTTACGCCAATTCTAGACTTGCCATACAATTTCGTTGGGGGGGGGGTTTCCTCTTTTTACACATTTCTTCCCCCATAACCCCTGCTAGAGCACTTTGTAGTGTGCAACATTAAAAAAAAAAAAACTCGAAGGATTGAAGCTACAAACAGGCCCATGTAGGTGTGCATAACAGGTAACAGAAAAAAAGCTATATTAGAAATCAAAGGGAAATCAAAGAGGACTTCTTTTGAAAGAGAAAGAGAGGAATCAATAGCTGTGTTAAAAAAAAAAGTGAACTCTGGAGAAAAGAAACTCCATTGCCTATAACAACACTACTCTAAATTCACACCAAATTCTTTGGGAGATGTTTGGGGAAAGGCTGTGGTTCAGTGGCAGAGCATCTGCTTTGCATGCAGAAGGTCCCTGGTGGAGCTGCCAACATCATCAGTAAAAGTGATCAGGAGTGGGTGACGTGAAAGACCTACACTTGAAAGATCCACTGCCAGCCAGAGTAGACAATACTTATACTGAAAGATGAATGGTCTGACTCAGTAGAAGACAACATCATGTGCTCATGCGTGACAAGATTTTGCTGACAGTTCTGTGCTTGAATTTACAGCACCTTGCCCCATTGAGAACAACTTGAATCTCGCTGCAATAATGTCATGATACATCAGCAAAAACTGTTGACACTTTATAGTTGAAAAACTGACCAGAGACGCTTGCACGCTCTTCAATTTTTGAGACGCTACATGCTCTTCATCTCTCTTTCATCTTCGTTCGGAAGAAGAGAATTATCGAAACGTTTCGGTAGACCATTCCGGAGACCATCGTCAACAACCACATTTTAAAACCATCGTTGTTGAATTATCATCTATGTATTTTTTTATTCTTTGTACTTCACTTATATTATTGATTTAAAGATTTCGTTAGCGCAAAATATTACACAGTTTTCCGGTGTTTTGGGACTGTTTTTGGACTGACTCATTGGAAGACAACATCATGTGTTCAAGCGTGACATGATTTTGCTGACAGTTCTGTGCTTGAATTAAACGGGGAGAGTAGCCATGTATGGGGAAATTGAAATCCCAAGCTTTTCAGCCATTTCTATACTTAAGATCAGTTGCTGTTCTGAAGCACATTTGTTACCTTGTCACTGTAAGAGAATGCTGGTTCTATGTTATCTTGGATTGGGGAGTCCTGTTTAATTGGGGCCAGGGGTAAAGAGAGAGAGCCCCCCCAATCCTGTGCATATTTGTTTGGGCATAAATTCCAAGAAAATGTGCCCAATATTAGCCTGTTAGTTAAATATGCTGGGGAGGGGGGAGAGACAACAAAAAGAGGCATATTTCCATCAAAAGAATTATAGAGAACACTATGGTAAACATGGGTCATGTTCACATGGGCAGTTTGATCCATTACCTTTGCTGTTCCCTTATGGATTTAAAGCGCATGATCAGACAGCAACATCTGTCTGTTGATCCCCAGTCGTTGGAGTCCCCTCCCCCCTCTCTTTGTTGCGTGTTTCTTTGGCATCTGAGAAAGATCAATCTTGTTGGTCTGAGCTGGTTCCAAAATGGATTTCCTGCTGTCTGATCGCACTCTTGAGCAACCAAGTCTTCAGGCAGGTCTGAATGATCTCTTGTTTTTTTATCCACCATTTTTAATGAAATGTACTTAGTGATGTGCATACAACTGCTTATTCGCACCTCTCTCTCCCCCACCCCCTACTGGGGCTACTCAAAACTGTGTTTTCTTTAACCCAAAAAGAAAGACGCCTCTGTTCTTCAGTTTTGGGGAACGGGTAAATTGAAAAGATTAGAGAGAGGACAGAAGTGAACTCCAGATCCCAGCAGTCTCAGTGAGCGCTTGTTCAACTGCTCAGAAGGCAAACTTGTAAAGAAATGGCTGACAGTCCCGGGAACTACATATCCCAGCAGGCTCATCTGTGCTTGTGGGCATGCTCCGAGGACTGACATTTTGAAAAAATGGCCGATGGGCTGAGTCAATGCCTGCTGCTGTCTGGTCACTCCAGGGTCAGTAGAAGTGCTTTGAAGCTAAAAGGGGTGAGTCTGATCACGATTCTCTGGCACAATATAATCTGGCTTAATTAGAGGCGGGGCAAAAGTGGATCGAAGTGCCCGTCTGAACGTGACCATGAACACCCACACACATAGGAAGCTACCCTCTACTGAATCAGACTATCGGTCCATCAAAGTCAATATTGTCTACTCAGACTGGCAGCAGCTCTCCAGGGTCTCAGGCGGAGGTTTTCACATCACCTACTACCTGAAGAAGCTGGGGATTGAACCTGGGACCTTCTGTATGCAAAGCAGAGACTCTTCCATTGAGCTACAGCCCCTACCCAGAAAGATCTGGCAACAAGGCAAGCCTGTGGATTGTAGGAAACACCCCCACTTCCAAGTCTTCCGGAAAAGCCCTTCAGTTATACTTTCACACCGCCTTTCTCTTGACACATGACTCTCTCTAAGGCCATTGATCTGGAAAGTCTATTTACAACCAAACATTCTTTCTACACTCAAGGCCAGAATATACCTGGTGCTCCTGGAAGGTAGGGTTGCCAGGTCTTACCTGACTGCCAGTGGGGGGGGGGCTCCCTCTTGTGAACTTGTGGATCTCCTGACAAAAATATGTAATCTTTCTTTAAAATCTGCCTCCATTCCTGAGGACTGGAAGGTAGCTAATGTCACTCCCATCTTTAAAAAGGGCTCCAGGGGAGATCCAGGAAATTACAGGCCAGTCAGTCTGACATCGATACCGGGTAAGTTGGTGGAAACTGTTATTAAGGAAAGAATTAGTAGGCACATTGATGAACAAAAACTATTGAGGCAGACTCAGCATGGGTTCTGTAAGGGAAGATCTTGTCTCACTAACCTGTTAGTGTTTTTTGAGGGAGTGAACAAACTTGTGGACATGGGGGACGCTATAGTTTTTATTTACATTGACTTCCGGATAGCTTTTGATACAGTTCCTCATCAAAGGCTCCTAAGTAAGCTCAATAGTCATGGGATAAAAGGACAAGTCCTCTTGTGGATCAAAAACTGGCTTATAAATAGGAAACAGAGAGTGAGTATAAATGGGAAACTTTCTCAGTGGAGGGTGGTAAGCAGTGGGGTACCACAGGGATCAGTACTCGGTCCGATGCTTTTTAACTTGTTTATTAACGATTTGGAATTGGGAGTAAGCAGTGATGTGGCTAAATTTGCAGATGACACAAAGTTGTTCAGGGTGGTGAAAACCAGGGAGGATTGTGAGGCACTCCAAAGGGATCTGTTGAGGATGGGTGAGTGGGTGTCAACGTGGCAAATGGGGTTCAATGTGGCCAAGTGCAAAGTGATGCACATTGGAGCCAAAAATCCTAAATATAAATACACGTTGATGGGGTCTGATCTGGCAGAGACTGACCAAGAGAGAGATCTTGGAGTCGTCGTGGATAACTCGCTGAAAATGTCTACACAATGTGTAGCTGCAATAAAGAAGGCCAACGCTATGCTGGGAATTATTAGGAAGGGAATTGATAACAAATCAGCCAGTATCATCATGCCCCTGTATAAATCATTGGTGCGACCTCATTTGGAATACTGTGTACAGTTCTGGTCACCACATCTCAAAAAGGATATTATAGCATTGGAAAAAGTGCAGAGAAGGGCAACTAGAATGATAAAAGGGTTGGAACACCTTCCCTATGAAGAAAGGTTAAAATGCTTGGGGCTCTTTAGTTTGGAGAAACGACGGCTGAGGGGTGACATGATCGAGGTTTATAAGATTATGAATGGGATTGAGCAGGTTGAGAAAGAAGTACTTTTCTCCCTTTCTCACAATACAAGAACTCGTGGGCACTCTGTGAAATTGCTGAGCAGTCGGGTTAGAACAGATAAAAGGAAATACTTCTTCACCCAAAGAGTGATTAACATATGGAATTCACTGCCACAGGAGGTCGTGGCAGCTGCAAGCATGGACAGTTTCAAGAGGAAATTAGATAAACATATGGAGCAGAAGTCCACCAGTGGCTATTAGCCACAGGGTATAGAATGAGAACTCTCAGTCTGGGGCAGGTGATGCACTCTATTCTTGGTGCTGGAGGGGGCAGCAGTGGGAGGGCTTCTGGTGCCCTGGCCCCACTGCTGGACCTCCTGATGGCACCTGGTATATTTTGGCCGCTGTGTGACAGAGTGTTGGACTAGATGGGCCATTGGCCTGATTCAACATTGGCTTCTCTTATGTTCTTATGTTCTTATGTTCTCTTTGTCCTCTGGAGTTTTTGCCGTGAGTGCTAAGTGCACACACTGCAATGACATCACTCAGAAGTGACATAATCGTGCAGGGCACATTGCAGGGGGACGCTCTATCATTTGAGGAAAAGCTCTATGGTAACCATAGAGTTCATTCTCAAATGATACAGCGCTTCCCCACAACGTGCCCTGCACGATGGCATCACCTCCAGGTGACATCATTGTGCCAGATACGTAGGTGCAGACGGGGCTCTTTGGGGGTGGAGTTCTCCCCACCAGCCGGATCGGGGCCGGTGGATTGGGCCCCCCGAAAGAGGGTAGACCCCTGCCCCTGTTGGGGGAATGGCAACCCTACTGGAAGGTACAGAAACTGACTTTGGTTCCTGGCAAACATCTAAGTCTTCCTATGCTGAGACCACCAGCTGATTGCTGAAGAATGGATTCACTAGCTTGGAAAGCAAACTTAGGAACTGGGAAGCTGACAGTTAAAGGATCACTTAGTTATCACTCAGTTACAACATCACTAAATCAGCCTCAAAGAAGCTATTCTCAGCCTCTTCAATAGGCTGAGTAATACTGATCTACTCGACAAGCTTTTTGTTCGGATTTCTGTGTCCATTTATACGAAACGCTTCAAAACAATAAAGCTTCCTACCCAGCTCCATGGCCCTGCTGGTGGATCTCCTGATGGCACCTGGGTTTTGGCCACTGTGTGACACAGAGTTTTAGACCCGATGGGCCATTGGCCCGATCCAATATGGCTTCCCTTACGTAGGTGTTCATGTAGCTTCTGGATGGATGCATGCTAACCGTATAGACAGGAAATAGAAAAATGTGATTGAGAAAAATCAAAGGGGATGCAGGCCGCTACTAAATCCCAGACTGATCACTAGTCTTGCCCCTGACATACCCATAGCCAAAACTCAGACTCTGAAGTCACAGTGAGCCCATTTCATCAGCTTTAAGGAATGGCACTCGCTAGTTAACAATCAAAGCAACTTAGAAAGAGGTCTCAATGATCACTTAAATTACAGAGGCCAACTATCAGGGCTCACGTGGAAGCAACGGGTCATTTAAAAGCTGTTCCTTATATGCTAGGCTGCAAGCCCACTGTTGGCACCACACATGGTAACTTCAAGATTCGCTCCCCACACAGATGCATTAACAAGGAGGAGATGTGAAATATCTAAATGAATACTAAAGGTAAAGGTTCCCTTGCTCGAAAGCCAGTCAAATCCAACTCTAGGGTTGCGGTGCTCATCTCCATTTCCAAGCCGAAGAGCCACCGCTGTCCGAAGACGTTTCTGGGGTCACATGGCCGGCATGACTAAACACCAAGGTGCATGGAACACTGTTACCTTCCCACTGAAGTGGTACCTATTTATCTACTTGCAATTTCTTACTTTCGAACTGCTAGGTTGGCAGGAGCTGGAACTAGAGACGGGAGCTCACTCCATCATGCGGCACTCGGGTCTCAAACTGCTGACCTACCGACCTTCCACAGCCTGCAGTTCAGTGTCTTACTATCAGCATTTTATCTTGCTCTTCTCATATATTCTGTGCAAAAAGGTGAAATCTTTCTTATAGGAAGGGGGGGGGGAATGACCCACACTGGCCGCCTGGGAAATATACTTGGCAAATCTTCTCAAGACTGCAAGTTGCATTTAATCAGACTCCTTCCCCAGGGGAAGGGGAAGAGAACAAAAGTACAGAATATTTTTACGAGAAAAGCAAACTTGGAATGAACACTTGAGAAGACAAATAATGAATAAATATGTCTCATCTATCACAATGGGTATGCAAATGGCCATGATTTTTTTTTTACATAGAAAAATAACATCAGAAGCAACCCTTTTGGAGATCAAAGCTTCTCTTAGACAATTCCACTAGGCTACCCTTGAACTGTAAGCCTTGCCAGAAAATATATCAGAGGTTGGGAAGAGGCATTCAAGACATCAGGAACTACCATTTGCCTTTGAAAAAGGGAGGGGGACGTAAAAAGGCAGACAATGTAGCACTGATGAATCGCAGTTCAAGTTTGTACGAATGGTTCAAGTTTATGATTATAAAAGCAAAGGATTTTGTTTTTCGGATGCCTGTTAACTCCACACAAGGAAGAATTTGGGATGGTTGGGAAAGTCAGAAAAATGGAAAGGGGCACTGAAGAATTATTTGGGTCGAAAAACAGGCTTATGACTTCCATCCAGCCCCCTGGCCCCCAGCTCTCTGGGCCACCCAGAGGACTTCCCACCACTGCCCCTTCCCCAACCACAGCTTGTTTCCCCAGGCAGAGTGTGAATGCTGCAAAAGTGAGCTTTTAAAAGTTTTATTTTAATTTTATTTTTTATTTTGTGACATCAGTCCCCCCTGACTTATTTAAAAGCCCCCCGAATTACAAAATCCTGGCTACGGGCCTGGTTACAATGACCCCATGGCCAGATTCCATGGCCTCCAATTAACTGCACCGGATGGATAACTGGTGAACATTAAAAAGGGAAGAACAATTGACTCACTAGAGAAAGCCTACTAAAGGTGCCCCCGGCTGCTGCTGTCACCTGCTTATCCAACAGAGCACCCAGGGTCCAGCAGTACCCTCAAGCTGTGAACCTGCTGCTTTAAGGGGGATGCAACCACATCCAGATCAGCAACTTCCCAGTCCCACGGTCAGACCTTCCTCCCAATGGTAGCTTGTCAATTTCTTATAGCGTATGTCTAAGGCTGTGGTCACACCGGCAAGGTAATTTTAATTAAATTGGGTAAAATTTAATTAAATTGGGAACAATTTTTCTTCGGGTTGGACTGACTAGATGCAGCCAGCCCCTCTCTTCACCACCCGCTCGCCTGCCACCGCACCGAGTCCCTCCAGGCAATCCTGTCGGCCACAGGGCAGGCTTGGGTGGCTGCTGGTCCTGCCACCACTGCGGGGGATGGTGCCGCTGCTGCCACTGCCGCCATTGCCGCTGTCTCCACCATCCTCCTTGCCGGCTCCCATCCAGGCTGCCGGAGCCCCCGCCTCTTGTTCCCACCACCTTTCCAGACTAAAGAGATCAGTTCCCCGGGAAGAAAATGGATGTTCTGAAGGGTGGACTCTTTAAGCAGAGAAATGAACATAAAATAACATTTAATAATGGATTTATTATTTTGCATGTTTACTCATTGCAAAAGATGGCTGTCCAGATGGGTGAAATCACGCATTCAAAGTGCCAGTGCCAGGAAAATACTTGATTTTCCTGGGGGCAGGAAAAACCGGAACAATTGTGAGGGTAAGCCTGCTTCGGCACGGGAGGTGGATTAGCACATGTGAACGTGAAATTTACATGTGCGAGGGAACAGCGGTGAGCCCTGATGAAAAGGACCGTGTGACCGCATCCTAAGTGCAGTATTTTTTCCCCCCAATTGCCAACTTTTTGGGACGTATCATTGCAGTTGTATAATATAATTGTAATTGTTAACATTGTAGAAAACATTCCTTGATAGTGTTTCCTGATCATTGCTACTGTGGGCACTTTATGATGTTTTTGTAATTTTGCAATTAAAATAATAGAATCAAGAGGGGGGCAGGCCATACCGGCCATCTAGTCCAACCCCCTGCTCAATGCAGGTTCAGCCTAGAGCACCCCCAAAAAGTGTTTGTCCAGCCGCTGCTTAAAGGCTGCCAGCCAGAGGGGGCTCACCACCTCCCTAGGCAGCTGATTCCACTGTTGCACAACTCTTACTGTAAAAAAAGTTTTTTCCTAATATCCGGCTGGTATATTCCCACCCTTAATTTAAACCCATAATTAAAATTATCTTTTTTCCTATTTTTGCAATTTCTGTATATGTACCTGTAAGATTCCTCTTTACACATTCTATAATCATTCTCAGATATCTGGTACTCAGTACCCTTTTCCCCCTGCCTCCTAGCTCCCAGCCCCCAGCCCCTAAAGGTGGTTCAGAAGGGTACTATAATAGATAGCATCAGTTGATGGTATCAACTCAGTTACTGCCTTTAACAGCACAAACTGCATCATTTCGAGGTAAGTTAGCATATAAATTGTTTATTTATATATTTATGAATTTATATATTTACGAAACATAAAAGAATAAATGCCTTAACTGTCCACCAGCAAACTGTGAATATGCCCAGTATTCAAGACAGCACACTGCAAACTGCTGCATCTGTGCTACGCTATGCTACTGTAGCACATGCATCTTAGTTTTCGTTGCTAACTCAGAGGCAGGGGGGGGAATTTAAAAAAAATGAAAATAGAAACCACCAACTGCGTAGAAATAGAAAAATTGATTATTTTAACTGAAATAAATCCATGTAGCCACAACCGGACTAGTAGCATATCTGGATATCGAGTTTAACCTATGTCATATTGAAAATCATGATATCTTCAATAGTGCATGATACACATTATATCACATTAACTGTGGACAAAGGTAGTCACATTCAAACAACAAACATATCCATGAAAATATGTCATACGTGTCAGCAGTATACACATCTTTGTCATCCTCAAATGCTGCAGATTGTCTTACACAAAAATTGTTTTATTATGTATCTTGAATTTCTGAAACTTTGTCTTAAAAAGCATTTCATTCATTCCAAATGATAAAACGTTTCATTGGAGACATTTGAAGAAACCTTTGAAGGGGGGGGACATTTTTAAAGTGCTCCCTGGAAGTCTTTAAGGGAAAAAACAAGAGGGGAAACTAGGGTGTCCCCCCCTTCAAAGGTTTCTGTTTACCCCCCAGACCTAGGCAAGACACCCCCCCCCCAAGTCACTTAAGTATCTATGATGCAGGCCAACTTTTTTTCACAGTGGTCTGTGTGAGAGCCAGTTTGATGTAATGGTTAAGTGCACGGACTCTAATCTGGGAGAACAGGGTTTGATTCCCCACTCTTGCACATGCAGCTGCTGGTGTGACCTTGGGTCAGTCACAAGTTCTTTCAGAGCTGTTCTCTCAAGGGCAGTTCTCTTAGAGCTCTCTCAGCCCCACCTACCTCACAGGGTGTCTGTTGTGGGGAGGGGAAGGGAAAGGAGTTTGTAAGCCACTCTGAGACTCCGAGTGAAGGTTGGGGTATAAATCCAATCTCTTCTTCTTCTTCTATTTTATCCCAAAGAATTCAAACTGACTGCCCCCCCAATACTTGCATTTTTTAAGAATTATCTGTTAATCAAAGCCCAATGCAGGCACCAAAACCCAACACACTGCTGCAACTTCATGGGAAGGGGAAGAGTTTTAACATTTACACATTGAGCTGTTTCAAGTAGCACATTAAATCAGATTAAATTAAGCTGTTACATTCTCAGTTGCTAACAGACTTTAAAAGCAAGCCTAGGAAAATGATCAAAAACAGCTCCCCTCCCCAGAAGGTCTCGATTAAGAAGAGTTTAATAGAATGCTTACACCATTGCTCAGGAATAAAAATCACTTCATTAAGTAGTTGGAATTACATAAATTGCACCAACCAGCCAATTTACATAATGATGAAAATTTGCATTTTACATGTTGTGACAATAATGGGTTTAGAGAATAACTGTGCACAAACTTTTGCTCTGTCCAAGTTTCAACACTGATTTGGGGGAAATGACAAATGTCTGCTACACTTATCTTTGTTTCCTCCCCCCACCCTTAATCTACCTGCCTTTCTTAATCCCATGGCAATAAATTTAGTTTGAATGGTAATTCTCCACATTCTGCCTCCCCAAAAGACAGCCTGATCAAAAAATGGGGAAAAGACCAGTGCTGGCCCATCGAGCAAGCAAGAGGGAGGGGAACTACAGAAAAATAACCAGTGGAATCACACAGGAAAAAAACAACCCTATCTGTAGTCAAAACATGCTAAGTACATGCAACAATAATGATCAAAGTAAATAATAATATCAAACTCATATGTATTAAATGGAATTATCTATGTTATAAAGAACAATTATCAAAAAGTGGGGGGTAAGAAACTCAAACCCACAATAAATCACTGCACATCTTCAAAATCAGCAGGCTTCCTTCATTAACAGACCAAGCACACAAAGGAAAGATTTGCTTATATAAATTTCACAAATCCTTGAATTGAAGTCCAAACATCTATATGTGGCTTGTAGAAAATGAGATCCTTTCCAAATGAAAACTACGCAGTTCCGGATAGTCAGTGTTTCGGACCTGTTCCTTCGTCAGGTAAATCAGGTAAGTCTTCATTGACATATAGTAAATACACTTGAACAAAAGAGGTCCTGAACATAATATTTCAGTTTGGCTCAGCTCCATATCTCTTACAGGTTGGAAATACCTCTTCTGGAAGCAGGCTTCCAGGAGGGGTTTCATTTCCCTTTCGAAGGGGAAAGGAAACATAGCATGGCTAGGAATTTGAAGTCTGTGGTGGGGTTGGAACACATTGAGCAGCAAAAGATTGATAAGGAGGTACGGGATGGAAGGGTGGCAGGCCCATTCAAGGAGTTGCACATGCATAAGCTGTGCATCTCCCCACTGGGGGTAGTGCTTAAGAAGTCCCCGGGGGAATATCAGCCGATCCATCACTTATCAAACCCACAAGGGAGCTCGGTGAATGATGGGATCCTGGGCAACCTAGCTATGGTGCACTATTCATCCTTTGACAGTGCAGTAATGATGGTGGCCCACTGTGGGAGGGGCACATTGATGAGAAAGTGCAACATCAAGTCTGCTTTTTGCTTTCTGCCGATACACCCCAGGGACTTGGAGCTGTTGGGTTTCACATTTGGCAGCCAATCTTATTATGACATGGCCCTGCCCATGGGGTGTTCAGTTTCCTGCTCAGCATCTTAGAAGTTTAGCTCCTTTTTAGAATGGGCCTTTAAGCAGAGAGCAGGTTCTGATAGAGTCACACATTGCCTGGATGATTTCTTGTTTGCAGGGGGCGCTGGATCTAATGAGTGTCAGAGTTTCATGGCTGTCTTTCAGAACCTGGTGGCGGAGTTGGGGTCCCCCTGGGGCAGGAAAAGATGGAAGGACTTGCCACCAGACTGTCATACCGGGACATTCCAATAGACTCTGAGAGAGAGCTTTGCACTTTGCTCAAAGAAAAGGTGGCAGGACTAGTAACATTGCTCAAGCGGGCATGCTCTCAAAGAACCTAACCCTGCTGGAGTGGCAGGCGCTGCTTGGCCATTTAAATTTTGCCTGCAGGGTGGTGGCCCAGGTAGGGCATTCATCTATAGGATCTGTGACTGCCTGAAGGGAATCTCTAACCTTCACCACTGGGTTTGGTTCTTGGAAAGGATTAAGGCTGATCTGTTCACGTGGCTGAATTTCCTGAAGGTGTACAACAGGATGTCCTTCTGGCATAGCTCTGCATTGCTAGAGGCTATCCTCCAAATATCCTTGGATACTTCCAGCAGCCCAGAGTTTCTAGTCTTTTTCCAGGGACACAACGCTGGCCACAGGTCTGGGCAGAGCCAGACCTTATGAGGGATCTGACTTTTCTCAATTTTTTTTCCTGGTGGTGGCAATCCACCTGTGCCACCTCCAGCTGAGGGACAAGGTGGTTAAGTTCTGGTATGACAACCAGGCAGTAGTGCAGGTGATCAACAAGCTAATTTTGAGGTCCCCCATGGTTATGTGACTGGTAAGGACATTCATCCTACATTGCTTACGGTACAATATCTTGTTCATTGTGGTGTATGTGCTAGGCATTCAAAACAACATCACTGACACCTTGTCTCACTTCCAGGGCGATCAGTTCAGGGAATTAGCATCAAAGGCAAACCACAACCCGGAGTCAATGCTGGAGTGAGATGTCGAGTGGGGAATCGAGGCATCATTAGTGCCAGGTATGAGGGTGGTGTACAAGGGGCACCTGGAGGTCTTCCACAGGTTCTGGAGCAGCCTGGGGTTTAGCCAGCAGTGGCCGGTACCAATTGAACATTCAGTCCAATTTGTGGAGGCCCTGAGGAGAGATAGCTGGCAGTCAGGACCATTAAAGGGTACCTGGAAGTGATAGCCTTTCATTTTAAAGCCCAGGGCCTGGAGGAACACACAGGAGATTTCAGGTTAAGGTGCACGATGAAGGCTGGATCAGGGAAGCACCACCGGTGCCTGACACCAGATAGCCCTTCTCCCTGGAGATCATCAGGACATTAGTTAGATTATTTGGGGATATCTGCATGTCCCATTGGGAAGTTGAGTTGTTCAGGCTGGCCACGCTGGTGGCCTTCACAGTATGTCATGGGCCAGCTTGACCAGCCTGAGTCCAGTGTGGCTGAAGACTCCTCAGAAACCAAGGAGCCACATGCGTCCAGCTCTGAACCAGCTAAAGTTAGTGAATTAGAGATACAGGAGCCTCAAGATTCATTGTCGGCAGCTGACTTTGACCCACAGCTCTGAAGTAGCCAATGAAGTACAGCTGCAGGAAAGTAGTCCACCAGGCTCTCCTTTGTTAATTGAACAGTGAAGGGAATGGCTCCGACAAGACTTAACAACATAGAGACAGAATGCTCGCCTCTTGGCTCAGTGCCAGCTGCTTAATGATAGCAGTTCTGAGCAAGTGCAGGAGCACCTCCAAGCAGACGGCTGTAAATCAGGCTTGTTAAGGAATGCCTATGTAAATCAGACCTGGAGATCTGCAGAGTGGGGAAGCAACTTGTTACAATTCTGTGAAGTTTGCCACTACAGCTCTGGATTTGGCCTGCCTCCTGTGACCTTTAGACTGAGCCTTGACTCTGCTTTTTGGACCTGCCAGAACCTTGCTGATCAATTACCTTGGACTGTCTTGACTCTGCTTTCCTGAACAATCCATGAACTCTGACTGCTGCTAAACCAGTATTTGATCTCTGGACTAGACTCTTCACTGTGATCTATCTCTGTGGCCTTGCTCTGTTGTCTCACTCTGCTATCTTACTCTGTCTTTTTCCCAGGACAGGGTATTCTGAATAAGTGAGTTACTAGTTTGGTCAGGCTGGGATGGTAGAAACTTGTATCAGATGTGGTTTTAGGGCTAGATGCTGTCACACTAAAAGTGTAGCAGTCCAAAATGGACCAGAAGAGGGCAGGGAAGATGGTTGCCCTTTACAGGAACATGGAGGAGATGCTGTACCCAATTTGCTAGAGCCGATTTGCTAGATGCAGACCCAATATCAGTTCTGGTCTGTGCTATGCCAGGCCTTGAGCATGATTGGACTGGCAGGGGGTAACTTTGATACCCACTCCTTTCACATTGGAGCAGCTTTGACAACTGGGGTTTAGCCCTTCTGAGGTCCTGTGTTTGGTCCACTGGAGGTCCCAGGCATACTGGGTTTAGGTGCAGAAACGGTGATGGCTGATAGTGTGTTTCTTTGCAGGATGCAGCACAAGAACAGAGACCACCAGTATACTGATTTGCAGGCATTCTATCATGTATTGGTCAGGTAGGAGGGCCGGTGACTCCAGCATCAGTACCCAGCTAGGCATCAGAGACTGTATCTCTGTTAAAAGGCTGAGGAGGAGAGGAATGCATTGGAGCTAGCTATTATACCTTTTTCATGATCAATGGTTGGAAGGAGCACCTCCCCAGGTCATGATCAGGTCATGATCGTGTATTTAGGCACTAGGTCAGTAGTTGCCTTGTTGATGGAGGTCTTGTGAGATCTGGAGATACTCAGGCAATGGTTTCCTGACCCAGTGTGGGTCTGGTCAAATATGTTACTTTGGTAAGTCTGGAGGAGGCTGTACCACCCATCCCTGGTGGTCAAGGCCCGACATTGGCTAAACAATGTCATAGGGGAGTCCATGATCTTGGGGGGTGGGCGTGGAAGCATCATTCTGCACCCCAGGATCAGCTTCTTGTTGCTAAGTCTTTTCAGACCCGATGTGGTTCACCTGTCTGATGCTGGGACAGACATCTTCTTAACTGATCTGTAGGGTGGTCTGCATGACCTGGTGGTCCATGGTTGGTGGGAGGGGAGTTAAGCTAACCCCCTCTGTGGCAAGAAAAGCACAGGCTGAGGAGGGTTTCAAGTTGGCTTATCAAGATATCAGCAGTGTGGGGGGTCCTCAAATGGGGTACCTAGAGGCTTTGCAGTCCATGTAACTCAGTTAGGGGGCTCTTCTGGGTGGGTGGGGCACATGATGAGTCCTAAGGCTTAGCAGTCATGGGCGGGAATGTGCCCTTTCATCTCCTCTACACGATGGCATGTGGGTTGTGGCATGTAAAGTCTGGAAGGTTTCCAGACCTGTTTCTGACCTGGCGTGGGTTTGTCCTGTTAGGAAGTTTGCTGTGCAAGCACAACACAACCCATGCTTTAAAGTGTAATGAAATGGTGCAGAGCAGCTCATGTGTAAATAAAATTCCCAGTTTAACCCATGACTTATGTAGCATTTCATCTGAGGGGTTGGCGGGCAAACAAACAAGATGCCAGTAGTATCACTCTTTCCAAAATTTCACAGGCATAGGGTGATAGTGAGAGAACAGCGAGATAATTTTACTCCTGCCCTCTATCTAGGATTAGCAACTTCCAGGTAGGGCCTGGATTTCTCCCAAAATTATGACTGATATCTGGACTACAGAGATCCGTTCTCCTTGAGAAAATGGCAGCTTCAGTTCTCCATCCACTGCCAGAGACCCCTAGCAAACTAAAGTTCCAAAGAGTTCACAGTAGAGCAGGAGGGAGGAATATGTGCCTGCACAGAAGACCACTCAATGAACAACCGTTACAGATAAGGGCAACCTCGTTTCATGGCTTCTGTGCAGTCCCACATGGGAAGATTAGCAAGATCACCGAGTGAAGGAGGTGGGTGTGAATCTCTCAGAAGGGGACCACCAAGGACTGCTTTACCAACAGTTATTTCACGGCACAAATTGACCTTCACCCAGAACTGTCTTATACCAGAGCACTAAGCTCTGTGCGAGTGTCCCCACTGAAATGCATGTAGGAATGAAGCAAAGAAAAGGGGAGCACTCTTTTGAAAAGAGTCGTCATACATAGAGTGGTAATGAAGGGACTGCACAGAAGCCACGACGATGAAAACGAGGTTGCACTTACCTGTAACCATTGTTCATCGAGTGGTATTCTGTGCAAGCACTGAGCTCACTCCCCTCCCTCAATGCCACCCTTTCCATGGATCTCCCCCAGATCCTCAGCAACTTCCCAAGCTGATGCTGGCCCCATTAGTCTGTGGCTGGCTGACCTGACCATCCTCTGATCTTGGCCAAACATCCCTACCTCACCCAAGGCAACACACTAGAAAGCTTCAGGCTGGTCATTGCACTGGGGCAAAAGAAGCACACACCAGGTGCACCAGCCCCTCTAGCAGACACCCCTGAGAGAAGGGTCAGGGGACTATTATCAGTGGTAACTGACTTATTCCCTTTTGTATTTAAAAGGTCAAGGTTTCCCTTGCTTGAAAGCTAGTCAGATCTGACTCTAGGGGGCAGTGTTCATCTCTGTTTCTAAGCTAAAGAGCCAGCACTGTCTGTAGACTTCTCCGTGGTCATGTGGCCAGCATGACCAAGGTGCACCGAATGCTGTTACCTCCCCACCAAAGTGGTACCTATTTATCTACTGGCAATTTCTTGTTTTCAAACCGCTAGATTGGCAGGAGCTAGGGCCAGAGATGGGAGCGCGCTCTGTCACGCAGCACATTTAGGAAGTGGTTAAAACACTGCATGGCATATAATGAAGCTTTTGTAGAGGAATAGTTTGATTCACAAAGAGCAAGCATCTTGGTGTGCCCTAATCCTGGAGATTATAATGACTCTGAACTAAAATAGAAAAGAAAGACTTTTGAGAGGAATAATCTTTAGCTCCTGTTTTGAATTAATAGGGCATTACCATGTTCCATGACTCAATTGTTTTAAAGTAGTAATTGGCATATTTCTCTGAAAACAAGAAAGCCTCCAAAGGTAGGATTGTTTCATATAGACTATGTGGAGGTGCTTCTGATTTGCAGTAAGCAACTGCTTCTCCAATATGGTGGTTTTTAATAACTATGGGATAAATTATACTATTAAATATCTGGTAAGTATTTGATATTAATATATTTTTCATCAATATATTTGTCAACAGTTGAAAGAATAAAAATGAATACAGCAATGGGAAACAGAAGAGGTACAGTTAGTTTTGCCAACCTCCAGCCGTTGACTGGAGATCTCACACTATTAGAATGGATCTCTGGGCAACAGAGATGAGTTCACCTAGAAAAAATGGCTGCTTTGGAAGGGGAATTCTATGGCATTTTGCCCCACTGAAGTCCCTCCCTTACCCATACCTTGCCTTCTTTAGGCTCCCCCCCAAAAAAAAATGCCAGGTATTTCCCAACTTGGAGTTGCCAGCCCAAGGTATGGTGATAGGACAACTGGAGAGAGAGGTTTCCAATACTGAAAAATACTCAGAAAATATATTCCACCAAATTCAAGGGTTGAAGATAAGCCTAAAGCACTTAGGCAAGAAAACAATAGATGATGCAGAAAAGAAACTTCAGGAAGTCAACATCTAGGGGAAATAAATCAGAAATTGTAAACAAGGTGATAACTCCAGTATAAGAAGAACAAAGGCCTTTGAAATCTAAAACAGACAACCATGGAAAGAGCTTCAGATGACTTAAAAATAACCGTGGGAGACAGGAAAAGATGTTGCAAGATTTAAATTACAATCCTAAACAGAGTTAAAAGGATTTAATTAGGGGTATGTGCTCGGTATATATCGAGACAAATAAATACCCGAAAAATAAGGGTATCTCTTCAGCTGAATACAAATCAGATATCTGTTTAAAAACCACCCCACAGAAGAAGCCTGGCCATCCCCAGATCCCAAGCCCAGCTTCTGGTTTAAAATCCACCCCGTAGAAGAAGCCTTGCCAGGCAGCCAGGTCTGTGGGGCAAGGGAGTAACAGCTCTCCTTGCCTGTACAGATCCCAAACTCACATGGATCTTAAGCTCAGCTTCTTCTGTCAGGTGGTTTAAAAACCACCTTTCAGAATAACGCAGCCCTGTCAGCTTGGAGGAAGAAGAAGAGGAAGAAGAAGAAATTGGATTAAACCCTGCCCTTCACTCGGAGTCTCAGAATGGCTTACAAACTCCTTTCCCTCCCCCTCCCCACAACAGACACCCTGTGAAGTAGGTGGGGCTGAGAGAGCTCTGAGAGAACTACCCTTTCAAGGACAGCTCTTGTCAAAACTATGGCTTGCCCAAGGTCATCCAGCAGCTGCAAGTAGAGGAGTGGGGAATCAAACCCAGTTCTTCCAGATTAGAGTCCACGCACTTAACCACTGCACCAAACTAGATCTTTGTGCTGTCAGGGAGTATTCTCCCTTCCCAGTGCGCACAGATCCCAGGGCCAACTTCCCCTGCAGAGTGGTTTAAAAACCACCCACAGAAAAAGCCCTGTTAGGCAGCCAGGTCTGTGGGACGGGGAGGGAGAGCCCTCCCTGCCCAGACAGATCCCAAGCCCGGCTTCTTCTGCAGGGTGGTTTAAACCACCCTGAAGAAAAGGCTCTCTCAGCAAGGATTTAAAATTTTAATGCTTGCTGGGTTGAGTTGCAGAGTCACTCTGCAGAGATGGCGAAAAATGAGTCAACGCAGCAGGGATTTAAAGTTTAAATCCCTCCTCCAGCAATCCCCACAGGGTATAAAGAAGTCAAACAGATTCAGTTTCCCGAGTATTAACATGAATACCAGCACAATACCTATACTGGTATTCGGGAATACTCTGGAATACCGAATATTTTGGGGTCAAAAGTACCCAAATCTGGTCAACCATTTCCCCCCCTTGCACACTCCTAGATGTAATTCTTCATAGGATTGCACTAGTAGTTAGGAAAGTGGTAGGTTTACAGACCTCAAAGACAACAGTGAAAGACAGGGGTTGAAAAAATATTTTGCTAATTTCTTTACAGGTTGCTACATGTGCGCAGATCATCCTAAAGAAATGCTGATTGATTCAACCTTCACAAGCAATAGTCAGTACACTAGAAGCACTAAAATGTTCAGATACATCCTAATCATATTTCAAGTAGGGTTACCATCCTGGTAAAGTATTGAGGGTGGGGAGTGGTGGAAATGATGTCACACAACACTCTAGGATTTCCCCCAAACTCCATGGTAAAAACCACAGAGATCTGAGTAATTCCTAGAGTGTCATGTGATGGAATCCCCCCCATCCCATTTTGCTTCTGCCTTTCCATTTAGCAGGAGCCAAGGCAGCTAGGTCGGCCAACCTAATTTGAATACTGAGGATGAAGAATCATAGCATCTGAAGTCTTTAAAGGTACAGCCTAAACAGTACTGACTGTTTTATCAAGTACCTCATGTAAGGAATTACTAGTTTAGAAAAGGTAAGATTCTGTGTAGATGGGGGCTATTTTAATTTGGCAGGTTTGTGTTACAAAAAAAGAAAGAGCCAAGGTTTGGAATTTGAGGATAAATGACATCAGAAGCTGGGGAATGACACACGAGGGAACAGAAGATACCAAAGCCTAGCAAAGAATGGATGCTGCCAGAGACAAATTAAAACTAACAGATAGACAACTTCTTTTTTTCTCTTCTAAGCAATAGTTTCAAACATTGCAATAAATCAAATGAACTGCTAGTGAAAATACTACAGGAGAATAAAGGTACAAAGGCAACAGTGCAAATATAAGATATAAACCATAGCATAATTTTAGTGCAATATGATATAATTTGGGGGGTTTCAGCCTAATTTAGTAGTTTACATCAGACTAGTAACATGGAGGCTACCCCAAAGACAGGATAGCTGGCTAATCTAGGGTCCTGGCCCACTAGCTGGGGGTTGGAAGGGCTGGGGGCTGCCAGAACGGCTGAAAACTTACTGCCCATGGAGCTCTGAATAGCGGTTGCAGTGTTCAGCGTGGTTCGGGCTGTGCGATCGATCTCTCCGCCGCACCTCTCTTCCTTGCTCCTTTCTGGCTGTCTGGAGATCTCCGGGGCTGAATGGGAAGCCGATGGCCTTACTGAAGCTGTTGTGGAGTGGCAGAGCCCCAAAGCCTCGGAACTGCCTGCCTTTCCCTCCTGGGGACTTGAGGCTGCAGTGATTTCTCATAGCCCTTCCCCCTTTTCCAAGGCCTCCCCCTTGTCTTGAGACCAGTCCCTCTTCCCAACAGACCCCAGACCTGGAGTTGTCTTTGGAGGTTTTGCATCTACCTCAAAGGAGCTGGACAAGTAGCTCCTTGGTGCTGGCTCATTATTGTTGTTTGTTTGTTTGTTTCTCTAGGCTTTTGTTAACCTGGTGAGTAGAGCTAGGCTCTAAGGACCTCCTGGAGCGGCAGGGCTATTGAAACTGGAAGGACACCATCACTCTGTCCAAGGCATAGCCAAAAATCTGCATAGACCTGCCTGGAGTGAGAGGAGACGTGACCTAACCAGTCTGGATGCCTCCCTCACTTGAGGAGAACCAAAAATTATTGATGCATAATTAGAATATTTAGCGCTTGTAACCCCCTTCTTCATATAAAAGCAGAGATTAGGCAACAGAAAATCAGTTCTGGAAGTATGGTAGTCCCTAATGTAGCTTATCGCTGGGGGAATGGAGTTCTGGAACCTCTTCGACAAAATCCTTTTAAAAATGTTTAAAAGTTCATGAGCTTTCACTTTCCAGATTGAAAACTTCATCTCCCTCTTGGGAGTTCCGGCATCTCTTTTTTCCAAAAAGCCCTGTTTGCTTGTATTGGCAAATTACCATTACCGTTAGTGAAACGGCTGATGTTATGTTGGGTGGGTGTGCAAAGAGGATGGCCCTGTACAATTGCAAGGATCCTGTGATGGGTGCAGTACGTTTTTGTGCCCAGCACACAATAACATGTTGCACTAGCAAGAGTCTAGCTGCAGAGATTTGTCCTCACGACAGCAGTGGTGTGCTGAAGCATTTGTGAGAACTACACTTTCTGGTATCAATTGTTATCTAAGTTAATTGTATAATTGTTTTATCTTGTTTTTAACGGTTTTATCTTGGCACATGGTGCCACTGACTGTTATCCGCCTTGACCCCGCTGGCGGGGAGGGCGGGATATAAATCTAATAAAATAAATAAATAAAACTCCCCCTAGAGCAGGGGTGTCGAACTCATTTGTTATGAGGGCTGGATCTGACATAAATGAGAACTTGTTGGGCCAGGCCGTGTGTGTCATAAAATGTAATGCCAGGTAGCGAAGATATAAACTTTATAAAGGACACAAACACAAAGGGTGTTTCTTTTTTACTTAAAATAAAAGCATGCTTAAAACATTAGCGCTTTTGCAATATTTTGTTTATTTAACAGTGTCTGATAACTGACATCTCTTGCTCTGAATTATTGCATCGCAATGTCTGTGCTGTTGCCATCTTGAGTATGCTGTTCAGGTGTGTATCTGCAAGCTGCAAACCTATGATGACGCAGCAGCAGCAGAACTGGAAGAAGCAGCAGAAGACAGACAGTTCCACTGTGGGCCTGATAGAAGCCCTCCGGGGGCCTGATCCAGCCCCTGGGTCGCATGTTTGACACCCCTGACCTATAGGATAAAGTTAAGGGTTCACTAGGAAGCTGTCAATGGACTGAGAAGGATGTAAAGCTGTTTAGAGTTGTACTTTAAACCTCCTCTTGAGGCAACAATCCTAAACAGCTCTTCTCAGAATATGTCCCGTTTTATTTGATGGGCTTTTCTCCGAGGTAACTTGTTCTTACGAGTCCAATCCTTGTGTATTACCCATCGAGACTGATGCTTCCCTCCCTCCATTCTGGCTCTGATTCTTGGCCATGCTCCGTAAATTGAGAGGCGTCCCTCTTCTTTGAAGGCGTTGTGTATTGAAACGTGAATCACTGCTGTTCTTTCTCATGTAAAGCTTGCTTCTGAATGTGGCTCTTCAGATGTCGCATTGCCATTGGCTGGTTTCTGCGAAACCTTTGTAAATACCCAATCACTATGTGAGAATGTATCAGAGAGGGAATGGTCCTGATTGGCCTTTATCCCTGCATTGTTATTGGTTCTTATCTGACAATGGGTGTGGCTTTGACAGCCCGGGAGAGTTTAAAAGAAGGAGCTGTGCTCCACTTCTTTTGTGGGTGTTTGACGGTGTGTTCTGAGTTGGTGTTGCTGTTACAAATAAAGCTAAAATCATTTGCTGAAATCAAAACGTTGTTGAGTTCCATACTTAACAGAAGGTGGCTAAGATCGCCAGTTTTTGAGAACTCTGCAGCCAGGACTTGAGGCTGTGAGAGGGCTGGCCAGGTCCTCTGTCCCCATAGCTTTCTAATTCCTGAACAGCAAACAAACGGTGTCATTTTCCTTATGGATAGACAACTTTGGATCTTGCGCACAAATGCAAAGCAAGTCAGGAAGGAAACTGGGCTAGTTTTGCTTATTTTTTTTCCCCCTGGGAGAGGGGGATAACATGTTCTGTGGAAAGATTCTGTAAATAAACCGGCCCTGGGTGTGAATGTGACAGAACCTTGGGAGCTAGTGGGGTTTTTAAATTAATATTTGGATAGATTTTCTTTGACAACCAGAAGGGGAACTAGAAGAATTTATTTCGCACGTGAAACTCAGTTACCTGCTTTCTTACCTTTGTATTGTAAAGGCCTTTGCTTCTAAAGGCATACCACCTCATTCATTCTTACTGTCAGCTCCCCAACAGGAAGGATCAAAAGAGAGCTTATCTCCAGTTCTGCATATACTGAAAGGCACGGGCAACAGGAACCTTTACTACAGAGAAGGTGGCTGATTAGAATGGAAGAAAATGCCACCCTCACATAAAAGCGCCTTTCTAGTTCGTCTCTTTGCCTCTGTCACCAATTTGTGGGCAATTGTGTTGTAGTCGGCCTGTATTTCAAACACTGAAATGTCATTCTTAGAAGAAGCGTGGCCCTCTTTGCGGGGGGCTCGAAGTCAGCAAACACCACGCGCTTCTAATTCAGAATGGTAGTGACATTCGGAACACAAAATGGCGACCAGTCTCACAGGAGCCGGAGACTTTGAGCCTGCGTCTTAAAAGAAATCCCCTAACTGAAATGGAACTCATACAGTGTTAATACTAATTCAACCCAGAATATACAGCGATCGAGGCAGTTAAAATATCTGAGTGCAGCCTATGCGTGTTTATCTAAAGTACGTCACACCATCCAATATGGCACACCTCCCAAGCAAACGCACGCTGGATCGTAAACTTAGAAGCATTATGAGCTGCTATTATAAAATGGTTAGGAACAAGACTGATACCATTTAATGAATGAACGAGAGTCATCCTCACCATGTTCCCCACAACATACTTCTAACATTAGAACTAAGTTTGAGTCAGTGGCACCTTTAAGACCAACAAAGTTTAATTTTGAGTATAAGCTTTCATGTGCATATAAGGCTCTTTAAACAAAAGGGGGGATCATCAAGTTTACACAGAGGCCAACTTAAATAATCAGTTTAAACACCACAAGTGGACATTTAATGGTCAGCGTGACGACCGTGTGGAAAAAAAAATAGCCCACCATTATTGGGAGCAATACAGAACAGTGCCAGCTGCCATGACTGAAAGAGGTTTCCACAAGAAGCTGTAACGTGTGAATTGAGAGAGGGATTAATGTTTTCCTAGTGAACTTATGCCTTCACAGAGCCAGGCTGGTCAGGTCCCAGTGGAACTTATTTGCATTTTGACATCTGGAAGCAGCTCCAGTCAAGGATCATACAATGAATGGAACAACTACGATTTTATTCATTCAATCAGATTTGGCTACACAGTGGCACAAAGATAGATAGATAGATAGATAGATAGATAGATAGATAGATAGATAGATAGATAGATAGATAGATAGATAGATAGATAGATGATAGATATAGATAGATAGATGATAGATATAGATAGATTGATAGATTGATAGATTGATAGATTGATAGATGGCTATTTTGGGGCAGGAACACACAGGAGTGGAGTTCTGGCTGGCTCCCAAGTTGGCCACCCCCAACAGGAACTCATTAGCATTAGGCCACACCCAACAGCAGAAACTCATTAGGATTGGCTACATGAGGGGTGTGTGGCCTAACATGCAAAAGAGTTCCTGCTCCAAAAAAAGCCCTGGGTTTTGACAACAAACAAGGTAAGCAGAATAAGAAGCAAAAGGTGGGTGTGGCTGGATGACCACACTTCTGGGAACATGGGGGTGTGGTCTAATATGCTAATGAGTTCCTTGTGTTGGGTGTGGCCTATTATGCTAATGAGTTCCTGCTGGGCTTTTTCTACAAAAAAAGCCCTGGATAGATAGATGATAGATGATAGATGGATAGATAGACAGACAGAAACAAGAAATATTCTTGCTAGGAGTGCTGGGGGGGAATTATGGGGGGCATGTTGCAGCACTCCCAAAAATGTTCATAAAACCCTGCTGGGCATTCTAGCTCAGGTGTACTGTGAAGTGGGCCAAAGACTGGTAATGATTTCTGCTGAAATATGATGAGTCCGATTTTAACTACCACATGAGAGCATTCAGCAAGAATCCAACCTCAGTGCTCAAGAATCCAGGGACGCCTTCTACAATCGTACCAGTGCAACAAAGCCTAAAAATCAGGGGGTTTAATGTGTCTTAAAGTTCAATATCTGAGAGACCATTCATAATAAAGACTGCTCACAATAAAGACATGTTAACTATGTTAAAAGAGGATACATAAATTAGGCGGCAATTCACTGCTAATCATTTTAATAATTTTGACATTACAAAGTTAAACATAGCACCTTCGTTAGAAGAATTAATGGGCAAATTATTACCCTTCCACAGGAAACAAAAATCCGTAGCTCTTGAAAGCAACGGGAAACCAAAAGGAAGAACTCTGCAGCTTATTTGGACATTAGAAAGTGGAAAGTGAACATGATTTTAAGTCTCTGCAGAGATGCAAACCTACCCAACTTTCATTCATAGGAAAAGACGATTCACTTGGAATCAGTCTGCTCAGGACATTCACAGGAAAAGTTTGGTGCCTTCCCAGGTACTTTAAATGTGTGGTTGACCCTTGAGAGGTGCTACCCATCCATCTCTCCCTGTAAGCCACAGTTGCTTGGAGTTGTTATAGCACTTCAAACGAATCAAAGGAGCAAAATACAGAGGCAGAGGAAGGAACACAAACATTGGGATTATTTGTAAGAGGGAGAAATACAGAGAACCATGGCTAGTTTTTAAGCCCCAAGAAACACTTGCTAATAGATATTTTAATTTCAACCGGGGGGCGGGAGAGAGACTCCTGTGAAATGAATTGATGAATGAGTTTAATATGGTCAAAGACCAATGTCAGATTCCCCAGTCAGCTCACGCAACACAGGGCTTCTTCAGAAGACAATGTTTAATGCTGAAGCAGAACTAAAGACACGTGTTCAGTTTGTGTCTGTAATGGCCACATACAATAGGGCCTTGCTGAGATATACTACATTCAAGCATCCCCCCCTATAGCAGAAGCCAATAAATAACTTTTGTGCGCGTGGGCTCAAGCAGTAGGCAAGCAAGCAAAACAGTCTAGAAACCGTTTGGGTTCCCAGCCGAAACGCCAGCAGCTGGAGAGACAAGGTCGTAGACCTGATAAGAGACAGTGGATGAAAGTTCAGAGGATGGGAGACCGGAGCACTCCCCCTGCATACCATACACATGACAGGGCTACCTGAGACCAATCAGGTATACAAAATATAGATTCTACATAAAAGGTTACATTCAAACTAAAACATGGAAACATAAAATCAGCCTCTGTCATGACTCCTGTAAAAATTGTCTCCCCGATACCCGCACATACTTCCTTGCTGTCTGCTGCAATGCCTTCTCCAAATGCATATGCTAGTTATCAGTTGCAAAGAATGTGGCTGTCTCATCAATAAGGGTGGACTACTCAAGCATGAGAGTGATGCACAGAACTAAGTGACTTGAGCCAAACCAAGAAACCCCCACTTCCCATTCTGCCGTCAACTCGCCTATGCGGTCCCTCCTCCGATTTGCAATCCCAGGGTAAGGATATTAGCCAATCCCACAGGACTCATGTGAGCATGAGACAATGGTATATTTGAACAATCTAAATTGCTTTATTTTTACAAGGAGTATAACTCTGTAACCTGAATATACAACTATTCCTTGTAGAAATGAAGACAAAGAAATCACTGCACATTTAAAACTAGCTTCTTAAGAACAATGCTAGCTGCTTTTAGGCAAGAAGAGGTGGTGGTGGTGATTGTTTTAAAGTGAAGGGAATATCCAAACGCCCAAGCCCCACTTGCAGTAAAAAGTGGTACAGTCCAGCAAACAGACACATCTGCCTGGGTTTTCCAGAGCCTGACATAGATGACCCAGGCTTTGACTGGCTGCTGTTTGAGCCAACAAATGGTGGCCTGACCCCAGGGTGGGGGAGAAGGCCCAATGTGCATCTAGCATTTGCTCCACTGTTTTACCAAACCCACGCTGGAACAGAAATTCCCCTCTGCACTGCAGGCCACTTTCACTTTGATTGACTGTCGAATTTTATGGAAGCCTCCAGACTGCATGCCGCTTTCAATTCCTCTGATCTCTCAGTTTTATGGTAGCTGTCTGCATCGATTTATGGCCATTTTATGGCTGTTCAAGGGTGACTCTGCAGTCAGTACAGCATTGGGATGGGGGATCTGAATGTGGTTTTGAGCCACATCTTTTTCTGTTCCAGTGTGGGTTTGGAAAAACAGCAGAGCAAATGCTAGATGCCGATTGGGCCGAAGATGGAGTAGACTGCAGAACAGAGTGGCTGGTTGTCAAAATCTTATACAACAACAACAACAACAAAATACCAGTGAACTCCAACAGCTAGAAAACTCCAAAAATTTAACCTTGAAAACATTCTAACTACTACACCACCCCAGCATTGTGTAGTGGTTAGAATGCCTAAGACCTAGGAGACCCAGGTTCGAATTGCCACTCTGTCATGGAAACTTGCTGTGTAGGGTTGCCAGCCCTGGGTTGCGAAATTCCTGAAGATTTGGGGTGTGTGGAGCCTGGAGATGGTGGGATCTGGAGAGAGGAGACCTCAGTGGGATATAATGCCATTGAGTCCATCTTCCAGAGCAATCACTTTCTCATGGAAACTGATCTCTCTAAGAGATCACGTGATTCCAGGAGATCTCCAGCCACCACCCAACTGGCAAACCCAATTGCTGAGTGATAGGGTTGCCAAGTGTCTTACCTGGTACAGCGGGGGAGATTCGATCCCAGTCTGGGACATTTGCACGCGTGTGCCGTGATGACATCACCTGGAAGTGATGTCATCATGCCAGGCACATCGCTGGGCGATGCTCTAGCAACCAGCCTGAAAACTCTACGGTACCATAGAGTTCTCAGGCTAATTGCTAGAGCATTGCCCGGCGACATGCCCAGTGCGATGACATCACTTCCAGGAGACGTCATTGCCCCAGGCACATCAGCTCAATCTGGGCACTTTGGGGGTGGGGCTCCCCCCACCAGCCAAATCCGGACCAACAGGTTGGGGGCCCTATGGGTGGGCAAACCCCCACCCCCCCTGGGGGGGACTTGGCAGCCCTGCTGAGTGACCTAGGACCAGCCACACACTCCTGCCCTAACCTACCTCCCATAAAACTGAAAAGAAGAGAATGTTGAAAGCAACTCCGGGTCTCCGTTGGGGACAAAAGTGGGGGCACCAACAAAGTTAGTAAAGAGTCATCAAACGAAAAGACCAAAACTTATTTTAAACTCCAGCTGCTGCGTGGATTTAAAAGTCCTATGAATTTTTGCTAAGGTATCTCTGCTAAGTATTGCTTTCTGGAGGAATGACAGGAGGCACAAGGAGTGCTCAGCCACCCTCTGTGAAATTATTTGTATTATCTGGCTTTGCGGCAGAGAGCTCTAAGCATGAATTCTTTGTTCAAATATATTTCATGAAGGACTTGATGTGCTTTGGAAAACATTACATCTTTGCTTCCTGATTCAGATGTTACCTGGTGATCCAGTAAGAGAATGCACATAATCCACAAGGCCACCCCAAGAGTGACTATGGTGAGCTCACCAGCAAACTCACTGTTTCCCCAGTAAGGCCAACACAAATTGTCATTGTAACGCTTTCCCCCAAAAAACTTCTGATTGTTTTTTTTCCCTTATTTAAAATTGGTGAACATGCCGTTCCTACAGCCCAAAAGAGGAGTTATTATTTTGGGCATGTGGGATTTGCCCTGACTGGATAGCCCAGGCTAGCCTGATCTCATCAGATCTTGGAAGCTAAGCAGGGTCAGCCCTGGTCATTATTCAGACGGGAGACCTCCAAGGAATACCAGGGTCGTGATGCAGAGGTGGACAATGGCAGACTATCTCTGAACGTCTCTTGCCTTGAAAACCCCACGGAACTGCCATAAGTCAGCTGTGACTTGACAGGAAAAAGAAAAGGGGGAAAAAAATCAAGATTTAAACCTGCTTGCTCTCCAAGGAAGCGAGGTTTCTGTATGTCTGCATAAGGCACAGCTCTGGGCCCCCCACTTCCAAGGGCAGGTAAGTCCACCGCATCTCCATATCAGGGAGTTATCCATTGACACCCCGTGGAAAGATGACGCTGAAAGATCCAACCAGAAGGGGAGGCTGATTGGAAAGAGGGCAACACCAGAGCACAGAATCATGCCAAAAGTAGCCTGGTTTGTGGAGATGTGCTTTGACTCACTGGAGGATTTGATTATTTTATTTCTTGCATTTACAGCATCCTGGCATGCTACAGTATACAGCACGAGCTTCAGTGCTCAAAGGATATTCAGGCTGCCTCCTGCAGAAGTGTCAAACTCATTTGTTACGAGGGCCAGATCAGACATAGATGTCACTTTGTCAGGCCAGGCCACGTGTGCCATAAAACGAAATACCAGGTACCGGAGATATAAACTGTATAAAGGACAGCAGTTGGTGAGCTTCGAGTTGTTGTATTCTTACTGCAATTTCCCATGAGCTAGGAGGGGGGTGCAGAGGAAAACCCAGATGGGCGGACTGGAGGGTCAGCGGTGCAGCACTGGGCAGATGCTCCCATGCTGCTTGACTGTTGCAGGCAAGGTTGTTCCGCCACGCTGAAGCCACAATCGGAGTGGCTCCGCCCACTCCCACCCACCCTGTTTCCTCCCTCGCACTTGTTGCTCACAGGCTGCATAAGAGCCCTAGATGGGCCGGTTCTGGCCCCCAGACCTTATGTTTGACACCCCTGGCCTACTGGCCCAACTAGGTTTGTCAGCTTCTAGGTGGAGCTGGCATTCACCTGGAATCACAGCTGCTCTACAGTCTACAGTTATCATTTCCCATGAAGGAAATGGCACCTTCAGAGGGTGGATGCTACGACATCACACTCCACCGAGGTCTCTCCCCTCCCCAGTGTCCCCCTCTGGAATTGCCCAAGCAGGGATTGTGTGTTTATTTCACTATTTTTAATTTATGTCATTTACAGCCCTCTGGTCTCACTTAGACACAGGGCGGATTATGCAGAGTGAGTCAATACAATCAACCGGATGGGATATTCAATAAACAATACAACAGGATTGGGGTTGTAGAACCAAATGGAAATCTCAAAGCAGAACAGAAGCAAAGCACAAGCATAAGTCTCAATATAGCACATTAAATGGTACAAAATTTACGCAGTAGAAGCCTAGTTTCAGTAAGCTGGACACAACGCACACTGTAGGCCTCCCCCAGGCTTTGAACTCACCAAGTGTGGGGAATACTACAGTGGCTGATAGTTCTACGCCAGACGGCCGCTGAAAAATGGGTTCAGAATGATAGGGACTAGCCAACTGTCCCTGTCTGGGACTTTAAAACCCTCCTTCTCCACGGAGCACACCAAGTTCTTTGCAAACAGTAGCATAAAAAGGTATAAACAGAGTATTCATCAGAAGTAAAAAGAAAAATGTAGAACATTCTCTTCTAATCAAATTGGGTAAGTTCCTTGAGCTAATGGGAAAATCAAGGTTTAAATACATGTGTTAAAACAGCAAGCATCCTTGGGAACCAGATTTCTTTTTTTTAAAAAAAAAAGATCGAGTACATTATCATTGGGCATCCTAAGCAGAGTTACATCTTTCTAACTCCATTGACCTCAATGGGTTTAGAAGGATGTAAGGATGCTCTGAACTGCACTGCACATGTTGAAACGCCCACCGAATAAGGCCCGAGGGAAGAGATGGCTTGATAAACATATGGACTTGGTGTCTGCAAAGTAACAAATGGCTCCAGTTAAGCAATGGTTTGTTTGTGACCTATGCAGAGAACCTTTGCTTTACATGCTTAATGCCTATAAGAGAAAACCTACAGGGAACAGCTTTTTTAAAAAAAAGTTCCAATTTTTATAGAAAGTGTACGCATTATTTTTAACTTGAAGTGTTTTTATTTTTAGGACACCTTTTAATTTGGGGGGGGAAACAAAACTCTATTAAATGCCATATTAAAAAAGCAATCAACATTTTAAAGGAATAATTATGTAAGGGTAATGGTTAAAATGCTAATTAAAAAGACACTAGCGAAATAATATTAATCTAAATAGGATCCTGAATGTCTCCTTTATGAGAGGAATGCAAATAAGTTGTTCAGAAGGTGTGTGTGTATGGGGGGGGAGAATGGGGAAAAGTTCCTTTGAAATATAACATGAGCTTTACTTCTGATACATCATGATCACTCGAATCCGCTACCCACAGTGCCTGGCCGACTATCAATCAGGGCCCTAATTCACCTGCCATAATCCATCACAAGAGAGAAGGACAGAAGAAATTGTGTTGCAATGGACAGAACATGCCTTTCAGACATCAACAGCCCTAATCTATCATGAGAGAGAGAGAGAGAAAGAGAGAGAGAGAAAGAGAGAGAGAGAGAGATCCCAATTCTACATCTAGCATTCGCTCCACAGGGAATTGTTCCTGTGTACGACACATGCCTTCCAATCTGTTGAAAATTCAGCAGCTACCCAACAATATGCAGGAAAAATATAACTCTTTAATAATGCCTAATCAGACTGAACAGTGCATCCCAGGCTAAAATGCTGAAGAAACCACATCTAATCATGCAATGGAAATTAGAAAGCAAAACAGTACCCAGCAGTTTCAGAGGGTACCCAGCAATGATGTTGAACGCCACTGTACTATAATGAATTGTATGTCCTTGGAAGACTTGGTGGGGAGTGCTTCAGCACAGTTATGCCATAGACAGAATGCCAACGGAATTGACCCATTGATTAGTTTCAGAACCAACTAAGGTGACCCCGTTGATGGGAAGTCGGACTAAATCAATCTCAAACATCAGCTAACACGTTTCCTTCCAAAATTTCGCAGATGCAAGCCAACACTCCTGTTTGACTCACAGACATTCAGTTAACTGCAACTGCTGAGCGAGGAAATAGAAATTCATATATTTCTTTCATCAATGATCAGGAATGGAGGGGCGTCTTCCAAGGCAAGAAAGTCCCATAACTGGAAAATAAATCAGCCAAGTAATCTCTTCTTTGGCCGTTTTGTATGCTTGTCTCTGCGACCTGTTTAAATGGATGTGGCAAGAGTATATAGCGGATCAGTCAAAGTCAAGGTATGATTTTCCCAAGTCATTTCGGGATTTATATGCGCGACACATTGAACTGTGCATGGAAAGCTATATCAAACCAATATAGATTACAACATAGTTGCAAAGGCTACCTGCAGCATTTTCTTTTTCATTTGCTGTTACACTCACACGTGTGAACAACAACAGAAATCTCCAAAAAAAACCAAGCCTGCCTTTAAGTCTCAACTCCACAAGTGTAATTTGCCTTTAGTGGTTATAACTGGCCTTCACAATAAATCAACTACAATTCATAGAATCACAGAATCACAGAGTTGGAAGGGGCCATGCAGGCCACCTAGTCCAACCCCCGTCTCAACGCAGGATAGGCCTAGACCAGGGGTCCTCAAACTTTTTAAACAGGGGGCCAGTTCACTGTCCCTCAGACCGTTGGAGGGCCGCCACGTTTGCCCCTCCCCCCACCAGCCTGCTCGCCCCGCTGCCGCGTTCGCCCCCTCCCCCACGACCAGCCTGCTTGCCCCGCCGCCGCGTTCACCCCTCCCCCCAGCCTGCTCGCCCCGCCGCCGCGTTCGCTCCCTCCCCCCCAGCCTGCTCGCCCCGCCACCGCGTTTGCCCCCTCCCCCACGACCAGCCTGCTCGCCCCTTCCTCCTCCTCAGCTCCTGGGTGCTCTTGCTGCCCAGGGCTGCTGGAGGAAGAAAGAGGCCGCGGGGCGCTGCTGCTGCGCTCCTCGAGGAGGAGGCAGCTCCAGGCGGGGGGGCGGGCATAAACACTCGGCGGGCCGCATAAATGTCCTCGACGGGCCGCATGTGGCCCGCGGGCCGTAGTTTGAGGACCCCTGGCCTAGACCATCCCTGACAAATGTTTGTCCAGACGCTGCTTAAAGACTACCAGTGAGGGGGAACTCACCACCTCCCCGGGCAGCTGATTCTACTGTTGCACAACTCTTACTGCAAAAAAGATTTCCTGATATCCAGCCGATACCTTCCCAATCTAATTTAAACCCATTATTATGAGTCCTATCCTCTGCTGCCAACAGGAACAGCTCCCTGGCCTCCTCTAAGTGACAGCCCTTCAAATACTTCAAGAGAGCAATCATGCCCCCCCTCAACCTCCTCTTCTCCAGACTGAACATTCCCAAGTCCCTCAGCCTTTCCTCAGAGGGCTTGGTCTCCAGGCTCCCGGTCATCCTCATTGCTCTCCTCTGCACACGCTCCATTCTGTCCACATCCCTTTTGAAGCGAGGCCTCCAGAATGGCACACAGTACTCCAGGTGCAGCCTGACCAATGTAGTGTACAGCGGGACTATGACATGTTGTGATTCGGATGCTATGCCTCTATTGATACATCCCAAGATTGCATTAGCCTTTTTTGTCGCCGCATCACACTGGTTGCTCATATTTAACTTTCGGTCCAGCCTTACCTCAATTGTAATGGCTTGTGTTTTAATCCTGTGGTTTTCAACTGCAAACTGCCTCAAGACGGCCTCTAAAGAGGTGGCATAGAGATATTCATCTGCTGATCAAATTTATAGTATGACAAAGCATTCAGTATACACGTCATGCTATGTTACAGTGCACTGAAAAGAAAGGGAAGTTTACTGTGTTGTGTAGTGGTGGTCAGACTGTCATCATCTAGGATTCTATGGACAGCCATACATTGGGAATGTGCTAGCTTTGGGTTGAACTGTAGAAGCATCTATCAGGCCACAATTTATTACTGACAGTCTAATTTCATTGGGGGGGAGGTTACCAGTTGTGCAGGCTTGTCTGATACACAGCTCCTGGTAATATGAAAGCTTATTTAAATACAAATATTTAATAGGTTTAAGTTGATTCCCTTTAATAAGGAAAAATTAAACAGCTGGAAACCTACGTTTCTACAGTCTAAACTCCTAGAAAAGGGTGGCTCAGAAGACCTTACGTACCTGATGGATGGGGTCTTCAAAGAGGAGTTATCTTACTGTGATTGAAAAGGCAAATGGAGAGTTTTCTGACATTTCCAACGGTCACTAGGCAACAGGATGCCACCAAAGGGGATGACTTCATAAAGCACTGGGCCAGTCCGAGATAAGACACAAAGTGGGCGGGGCCAGAGCCAGGATTTTTTACAAAGGTCCTTTCCGCACTTGGATCTCATCCCTGGTTCAACTCATGACACAATACCCTTGTGTTTATGATTTATCCCTGGTTATAACAGCATCCGTTTATCCCGGAACAAGTGTGGGGCGAAACCAGGGTGACCTCAATATAATGTGGAAGCAAAATATACCCTGAGATAATTACAGGGGTGAACTCGCATGTAGTGTGGAATGTAAGGTCGGGGACAGGGTTGAACCAGGATTTAAGGTCTAGTACGGAATTCACGCAAAGTCTCTCTGAGGACTACAAAAGATTTGTTCCCAGTTTGTGTGTTGGTGGCTTGAAAGGAGCAGTGACTTGGGACTGTATGATACTGAGCATCTGCATATTCTCTTAGAGTATGATACTTTATTCTATCTGCCCTCCAAAACTGCCAAGGGAAGAACATTCAGACCTGCCAAAGAAAAAACTCTTCTTAGTTTTGGGACTGTCAGTTGATAAAAAAATATTTTGGCAGTTGCATCGGGAGGGTGATTCCCAAACGGAGTATCGAACATACCCCGCGTGCCCTAATAGATGTACTTGTAACATCCAGTTTCCTGACTTGGGACAGGAGAGGTAGAAGGATAATAGGGAGAGTGCTAAGATTGGCAAGTCACCCCTGACCACTGACAGAGGATAGAGTGGGGTAGGGTTGCCAGATCCAGGTTGGGAAACTCCTGGAGATCTGGGGGTGGAGCCTAGGGAGGACAGGGCAGCATTCCTAGGTAGTACAGATATTTGCTACATAGCGTGCAGCTCACTGAACTGAATGCAGTCCCATCAGCCATGTATCCCCCCCTACCTTTTATAGTCTGGACCAGGTAGCACAAAGTTTGCTGAGCTCTGGTGGGCCACCATAAATGATTGGTTAGGGTTGCCAACCCCCCTGGTTTGGCAGGGGTCCCCTGCTTTATGGGGGGTTCTACTCATCACCAGCCAACTGGCCAGTGGGGGAAGCCCCGCCCCCAAGCCCCAACACCCGTAGCCACCCCTCTCCCTTCTCTCATGCTGGCATTTCCCACATCTCCCGCTTGGAGATCAGGAGTGCGAAGCCTTCCGGCTCCCTGCACTTAAAGGGAGCTCGAGTTTCCCCGTGGGTCCGATCTCCAAGCAAAGATTGGGCGTGGGGAGGGGGCAGATGTCCCCAACATGACATCATCATGTCGGGGATGACCCACGCCCTCCAGGAACGCCCCCCAAATTCCCCCGCTGGGGGCGAAGATGGACTTGGCAACCCTATGGCTGGTAGACTTCAGCAAATTGGGTCAGAAATTGTAAGGGGCCATTTATCATCAGCATTCATAAAGCACATTGCTAAACAACAACAACACAGGTTATAAAACTTACAACATTACCCCTAAAACCATGTATCAGATCCAAACTGTTGCCTACACACCCATATCTCTGGTAAGATACAACAAAATCAGGGCAGCGGCGGCGGGAGGGGGGGAATAATTCACTGTCAAGGCCCTAATACTAAATTACTGTTAAATTACTGTAAAACTGAAAGCTCACAGGAGCAACACTACATTCCTTTGGAATAGTCTACCTTGATACGTTTGCCTGGCACAGATATCACTCGGTCTTGTCCAGTGAACACAGTTCTTATCCCCCCCTGCCCCATAGATCTTGGGACTTGGGTACGCTCTTATCCCTCTTGTGTACAGATACTTCAGGTATTTGATTACTATTGCTGTTCTTGTTGCTTTTAAATTGTCTTAACAGTCTATTACCATTAGGCTCGTTTTAAATGTAGCATTATGCTGTCTTGGAAGTGGAAAGGCGGGACCGAAATGTTTAAAATAAATCAGTAAACAAACGACTTCTTTCCCAGTAAAGACAATAGACTTCTAAGATAACGTAAAACAAAAAAGAGAGAGGCGAACTCCAGTTCACCAGAGCTCTAGTTTGGATAACAGTCATTTCCAGTTTAGAAGGAAAATGAATACCCAGGAAACCATTCAGAATTAATCTTAATGCTTTGAAGCCATCAGTAGGATGCGGTTTGAGGAAAATATCATTATTTCAAATCTTATAATCCACAGGGTGTGGGGTGGATGGACACAGGATCCAATTGTCTATCAGTTCTGCCCGAAACTCCAGCTGGTATACTATGGTGTTAACAATAGCTACTGAATTCAAAAATGTTAATCCCAGTTTTGAGATTTTCCTTCACAGGACGTAGCTCAGTGATACCTGAGGAGACAGACTGTTAGTTTTCCATACTATAGCCCAGGGGTGTCAAACATGTGGCCCGGGGGCTGGATCAGGCCTCCCGGAGGGCTTCTATCAGGCCCGCAGTGGAACTGGCTGTCTTCTGCTTCTTCTTCCAGTTCTGCTGCTGCTGCATCATTATAGGTTTGCAGCTTACAGATACTCACCTGAATAGCATATTCAAGAGTGCAACAGCACAGACATTTTGATGTAATAATTCAGGGTGTCAGTTATCAGACACTGTTAAATAAACGAAATATTGCAAGAACGCCAATGTTTGAAGCATGTTTTTATTTTAAGTTAAAAACAAACATACAAACCCTCTTTGTGTTTGTGTCCTTTTATAAAGTTTATATATCTCCGCTACCTGGCATTACATTTTATGACACATACGGCCCGGCCCGACAAGGTCTCATTTATGTCAGATCCGGCCCGCATAACAAATGAGTTTGACAGCCCTGCCGTAGCCGTCTGAAGAACCAGACAAAGCGTAGCATATGCACATAATACAAAACAGCCAAGATATATTACGAGGGAAAAACTCTATAGATACTTTCTGAAAGATTCTGGGAACATGGCTTCAATCTGTTTCACCTCGAGCTAAAATGGTATCGCATCAGTTCCACTTGTCCTTGGCTTGGGCAGAATTTTGGGACTTTATCAGAACCAGGGTTGCCAGGCTCCAGGTGGGGCCTGGGGATCGCCCGCTTCTGCAACTGATCTCCAGCTGACAGAGATCAGCTCCCCTGGAGAAAATGGCTGCTTTGAAGGCTGGACTCTGTGGCATTATACCATGCTGAGACCCCTCCCTTCTCCAAACCCCGCCCTCTCCTGGCCCCACCCCCAAAGTGTCCAGGTATTTTCCAACCCAAACCTGGCAACCCTAATCAGAACCATGAACATTGTGAGACCAGGCCAGGACTCCCATGGCAACATCATCCAAATTATATTCTATTCCAGAAATCTCAAAGTTGCCATGGCAATGGGACCTGGACTAGAGCCCACCACCCATACAGATGCTCACATTACATTACATTTATAAATCCACACCCATGGAGGGAAAACTGTCATCCCTGTTAAAAGTAAGTCTGGATTATTAAAATCACAAGGGGAACAAGAACAGTGAGGGAACTCACATTTCCTACCTTCAGGCATCTTGGTAATATCTGAAATCGGGGCATGCGCTTGTTCCATAGGGCCTCCTATGTGGAAGATGTGCAGCGCCTAATTTGGGGCTTGTGCTTCTTGTTCTCCTTGCAAGTTCCAATGTCCACAGGTGTTCGAAAGTAAAAACTACATGTTACACTTTGTAACGTGTAGGGTTGAGGTTCTCCTGTCCTTGGACACTGCTGGTCAGTCTTCAGAAGCAGGCAAACTTATTTTTCTAGTGGCCAAGGCTCTGGGGTTGTCAGGTCTCCCCTGGCCACCAGCAGGGGATGAGGGGGTAGGGCTGCTGGCTCAAGGCTGGGAAACTCCTGGAGATTTGGGAGTGGAACCTGGATGGGGGGGGGGGGCGGACAGGGACATCAGTGGGGTACAATGCAATAGAGCTCAGCCTCCAAAGCATCAATTTTCTCCAGGGGAAGCAATCTCTGTAGTCTGGAGATGAGCTGCAATTCCAGGGGATCCCCAGGTCCCACCTGGAGGCTGGCATCCCTCTGAGGCCCTGATCTGGATTAGGATTTGGCATGGTGGGAAGAAGAAGCTTCAGCCTTCCCCCATGCCATGCTTGTGGCCTGAAATAGCCTTGGGAGGGGGCTACTTGTCTCTGTCATAACATGTAGTCTGGATCTAAAATGTGTCACATGCTCAGAGCAAGGCTTCAAAAGATCAGCTCCCTGAATCCTGTCTGAATTTGAGTGCATGGCATATTCTGGAATTGAGCCTGGACGGGAGGGATGTCAGGTGCAGTGATCCCTCTAAGCTGAGTTAGTGTGAGCTAGCTCACAGCTTTTTAGCCTCCAGCTCACACATTTTTGTCTGAGCTCAGGAAGGATGGCTCCAGGGCAAACTAATTTTATGTAGTATCCAAATCACTCACTCAAAACTTTGATGCCAGTAGCTCACAAAGTAGAATTTTTGCTCACAAGGCTCCACCGCTTAGAGGGAGCCTTGGTCAGGTGTGGACACATCTTTTTGTAGCACATGAGCACAGGCTAAAGGTGGGAGGATACAGAGAGAACAAGAGAAATTACCCCGAGCAGGCTATGACCTAGAATGGGTCACATAGTCAACTAGAGTTGCCAACCTCCAGGTGGCACCTGGAGATCTCCCGCTGTTACAATTGATCACCAGACGGCCAAGATCAGTTCCCCCAGGGAAAATGGCTGCTTCCAATGGTGGACTCTACGGTTTATATCCTGTTAATGCGTCTCCCCTTCCAAAAACCTGCCTTCTCCAGGCTCCATCCCCCAAATCTCCAGTTATTTCCCAATCCAGAGCTGGCAACGCTAAGGCCAACAGACACCTTTAAAAACATCCAGGCCAAGATTGACCACTTTTCCTGGCAACAAGAGGACTGCTTCTGTTCTGCCCCTTCATAGCTCACTTAAGACAGCTAAAACTGGATTTGAAAATTCCTCACAAATAAGTAAATTCCCACCCAGGAATTAAGACCACAGCAAGAGGCCCTCCTGATCATCCCATCAATCAAAGAAGGTGGTTTTGTGTAGGGCTGCCAGGTCCCCCGGGGGGCCCCCAATCCCCTGGTCCAGATCCGGCTGGCGGGGGGAACCCCACCCCCGAAGTGGCCGAGTTTTCAGGATCATTGCTAGAGCGTCGCCTGGTGACATGCCCAAAATGATGATGTTACTTCCAGGAGATATCATTGCGGTGCATGTGAATGTCCCAGAATGGGACCACCGCTCCCCCTGTTGCAGCTGGTAAGTCACTTGGCAACCCTAGTTTTGTGGGTACACAAGAGACGGCCTTTTCAGTGGCAGCCCCCTGATTATGGAACAGTCTTCCCACGGAGGTGTGCCTGGCCCTCCCACTTTCGATTTTTAAGGGGCAGTTGACGAGAGCTCTATTCGGGACTGTGTTTGGTCAAGTTTAGCAGCAGGCCCGAGGAGTGATCTTAAATGTTGGTTTTATGTTTTGTTTTGTTTTTTTGTCTATGTTTGTAAGCCGCCTTGAGCTCCTCAAGTGAAAAAGGCAGCTAATAAATGTTATGAAGAAAGAAAGAAGAAAGAAGAAAGAAGAAAGAAAGAAAGAAAGAAAGAAGGAAGGAAGGAAGGAAGGAAGGAAGGAAGGAAGGAAGGAAGGAAGGAAGGAAGGAAGGAAGGAAGGAAGGAAGGGAGGGAGGGAGGGAGGGAGGGAGGGAGGGAGGGAGGGAGGGAGGGAGGGAACGGATCATATCAAATCTTTCCTGTAACTATTACATTGCACCAACAATCTGACTCTTTACTAAAAGGAACCATATTTGAGGAAGAGTCTCCTCCTGCTCCACACAGTGGGCGATTCTGCATCGGCTTTTCCCTCCGTTCTTTTACCAAAGGTGCAGCTCAAAACCACATTCAAATATCTCGGGGCAACGCAGTACTGACTGCGAAGTCAGCCCTGAATGGCCATAAATCTATGCAGAAGGTACCATAAAACCCGATGGTCAAAGGAAGTGAAAGTGGCACACAGTTTGGAGGGTACCATAAAATCCGACAATCAAAGGAAGTGACAGCAGCATGCAGTGCAGAGGGGGATTTCTGTTCCAACGTGGGTTTCGTAAAACAATGGAGGGAAAAGCCAATGCAGAAGAACCCAGTGTGGGAAGGAGAAGCAAGTGCCCATTCATTAAATCTGTACTGAAAACTTGGAGATAAGGATTTGTATCCGTCCCCAACCCCAGAAGATATTTAGTTGCCTTCATTTTTAATTTGCTTCCAACATTTTAAGCAGCTAGAAGTGAAACCTAAAGTTTGTGGGCCCAGGGGGCGTAGAGGGGAGTGCAGGCGAGGAAGGATACAACCATACACAGTGATTTGGAGAAAGGCCACAGCTTTATTAAATACACTGCAGGAGCACTGACGCAGCATGGGGTGAGAAAAGAAGAAGAAGAAGAAGAAGAAGAAGAAGAAGAAGAAGAAGAAGAAGAAGAAGAAGAAGAAGAAGAAGAAGAAGAAGAAGAAGAAGAAGAAGAAGAAGAAGAAGAAGAAGAAGAAGAGATTGGATTTATACCCCGCCCTTCACTTGGAGTCTCAGAGCGGCTTACAAACTCCTTTCCCTTCCCTTCCCCACAACAGACACCCTGTGAGGTAGGTGGGGCTGAGAGAGCTCTAACAGAAACTGCTCTTTCAGGAACAGCTGTGCCAGAGCTTGTGACTGACCCAAAGTCACATCAGCACGTGCAAGTGGAGGAATGGGGAATCAAACCTGGTTCTCCCAGATAAGAGTCCGCGCACTTAACCACTACACCAAACTGGCTCTCCAAAAGGCAAAAAAGGCAAAAAAACCTAGGCCGAGGCCCCAGTGGCAGTGCACTTAAATAGAGGAGGGGGCAGGCAGGCAGTCCAGGAACTGCCTGCAGCCCCACCCCACCCCACCTGATGCAGGCCCCTGATGCAGGAAAGTTGTATTTCCCACCACAGAGCCCTCCCAGCCCGAAACCATGTGCCTACTGGACATAGCCTACATGACTGCCTGATGCTCTCCTCAGCCCCACAGCCCACAAAGGCAGTGATGGGGTAAATGCCAGCCACAGCTTCTGTGTACTAAGGAGAAGCTTCCACGATTTTCAACCTTTTCATCAAAATAAGCATTTATACTTTTTATTAGCGGAAATAAAAATTAGTAAATGTTATTAATCTACCTTATATGGTTAAAGCCAGAGGGAAGGCAGGGCAAAACAAGGGGTGTGCATTTTATTTACTAATTTTTTTTAATGAAATTTCATCATCATTGTTACTATAATGTAAACAAATAAGAAAATTTGTATTTTTAAGCATTTGCTATTCTGGGGCCTGGTTGTCAGGCTTATAGAGAGTTCAAGCAGAGCTCAAATTCATAGGGATGTGGGAGACAGTCGCGACATGATAAGATGGATGGAGTAAATGGCCGGTCGGCCAAGTAACACGAGGGTTGCCAAACCTCCAAGTGGAGCCTAGAGAGCTCTCAGTACTACAACAGATCACCAGATGAAAGAGATCTGTTACCCCCAAAGAAAATGGCTGCTTTGGAGGGTGGACTCTATGGCATTACACCCTGCTGCAGTCCCTTACCTCCCTCAACCCCACCCTCCCTCGGCTTCACCCCCAAATCTCCAGAAATTTCCCAACCCAGAGTTGGCTTGTTGTTGTTCAGTTGCACAGTCGAGCGACTCTTCGCAACCCCATGGACCAGATCACGCCAGGCCCTCCTGTCTTCCGCCGTCCTCCGGAGTTTGCTTAATTTCATGTCCGTTGCATCGATGACACTGTCTAACCATCTCATCCTTTGCCGTCCCCTTCTTCTTTTGCCTTCAGTCTTTCCCAGCATCAGGATCTTCTCCAGTGAGTTCTCCCTTCTCATTTGGTGGCCAAAGTATTTGAGCTTCAGCTTCAGTATCTGGCCTTCCGGGGAACAGTCCGAGTTGATTTCCTTTAGGATTTGATCTCCAGCACCATAATTCGAAAGCATCTATTCTTCAGCACTCAGCCCTTCCTTATGGTCCAACTCTCACAGCCATACATTACTATGTTGGCAACCCTATGTAAAAAAGGACTTGAAAAAGAAAATGCTTTCCTGAGCAGGTTTTTCCCCCCCTCATGCAGCATCCTCCCATTTAGCCAGCATGTTTTCGCCTGAGGTATTTCTGTTCTCTTTGAGACTGACCATATTCGCATTCTTTGTGATTTGTAAATTGCATTACCGCTGTGTGACTAACTTGTCTGTGAGTCACTTGCTATTTTTTACCAGGGTAGGTGTTGCTATTTAACTACTCGTGTGAGCTTTTCCCATTCCTTTAGTGCCAGCTTTGGCGCCAGTCTGTCTGTAGGGTTAACTTTGCCCTCTGACAGCTCTAATAATGTTGCAGTTTGTTTACTGCGGCTATTTGCAATGCACACAAATCCTCACATTACTCATACTGCCTCAGCATATCCATGTTAACAGTCAGCTTTGCCTGCCTCCGTCCTTTACTCACTGCAGCACATGCTCAGTTAAAGCAATTTCTACCAAGCACTCACACTCACTGTCTGAACAATGAGTCAAAGATGGAAAGTGATGCCTAAGACCATGTGCCATGACCTTATGTATGAGCAGGGGTCATTTCCTGCAGGAGCGCACAGGAGCAGAGCTCCGGCAGTAAAGAGCCTAGGGGGCGGGCACATGCAACAAGCCCTGCCCCCTGCTCCCATAAGGAGCAAGAAGCAGCCAAATAAGTTGCAGAGCCCTCCCCATAGCTAGCAATCCAAAACAGTCCAGTGGCAGCTTTAAGACCAAGTTTTATTCAGGTACAAGCTCTCCCTCCTCTGTGAGGGCAGATTTGCACGTTCCCCCCCCCCATAGCTAGCAATCCAAAACAATCCAGTTGAGCCTCAGCAGTGGATGTTGCCTTCTGACACCCTTCTGGTGATGTCAGGGGATGTGGCATATGCAAATAAGTTATGCTAATGAGTTATGCTAATGAGCTTCTGCACCTCTTTTTCTACAAAATGGCCCCTGTATGAGGCTGAAGTGGAGTGGCCTATGAGGCCTCAAAGCAACCTTTCCCTCACACACTGGCCTTTGGACCTTTCTGCATATTTTCAAGCACCCTCCAAGCCTCAGGATTGGACTCAAGAAAATGGAGGGAAAACAGGAGGCAATGGGCTTGCCAGGTCCCCTTGTTGCTTCAGTGGGCAGATTTGGGGGACATCTCAGGGGTGGGTGGGAATGCCCCTGTTGTAAATCAAGATCAGGCAGTGCTTTCTTTAATCAGTGATTTCAGTTTTTTAGAATAGAACACAGAACAACACAGAACATACAGAACAACCCCAACTTATATGCAGTTTGGAACTGGCTAAATCACACCCCTAGAACAAATAAGGTCCAATCATAACTGAGCGCTTAGGACCAATAGGGTTTGTTCCCATCGAAAGTCATAGTGTTCCTGAGTGGTCCATTGGACATTGGCAGCCAATCAGGCTGTTGATCTTATGATACTGAGAGTCTATGGAGCTTGTGACTACAATTCAGGCTATGCATCTAACACAGTACATAACAGCCCCCAAGCCCAAGCCACAGCCATCCACAGCCGCCCCTCTCCCTCCCCTCTGGCAGAGATTTAAAGGGCTTTGGCTGATTGGCGGGAGGGTCCTTTAAATCATTCAGCAGGGAGACAGAGAGGCTGGTATGACCTTTAAAGGGTCTTTTTGTGAGTGGGGTGGGAGCCATGGCACGTGCAGGGCTGGTTTCTTGGTGGAGGGGAGGGGTGGCCACAGCCTGAGGGTGGGCCTTGGGGCGGGGCTTCCGCCACCGGCCAGTTGGTCGGTGGCATATTGGAGCCCCCAGATATGGGGAAGCCCCTGCTTGGACCTGGGAGCTGGCAATCCTAGGAGGCAATCACTGATCAGGAGGCAAAACTTTGACAAAGAGCCTATGCAGAGGGAGGGAGGGAACAGTGTTCCTTCTAGGGTTGCCAACTCTGGTTTGGGAAATTCCTGGAGTTTGGGGGGGTGAAGTCTGGGGAAGGTGGGGTTTAGGAAGGAGAGGGACTTCAGCATGGTCCCATGCCACAGAGTCCACCTTCCAAAACAGTCATTTTCTCCAGGGGACTTGATCTCTGTCACCAGGAGATCAGTTGGAATCCTAGGAGATCTCCAGCCACCACCTGGAGGTTGGCAACCTGAGTTCCTTCCATGAAACTGGGGGGGCACAAGGCTGCCTTTGGAGGGGGCTGATCCTTCCAAAGGTGAACGTGGGAAGAAGAAGCCAACATATCTCTCATACCCAAGGAAGGACAAGATTTGACAGACGTTAAAAATTATAGACCAATTTCACTACTCAATAATGATTATAAATTATTCGCCAAAGTTATTTCAGAAAGATTAAAGACTTATTTAAAGACTGCTATTAGAGAAGAACAAGCTGGTTTCTTACCAAACAGACAAATTAGAGACAACTTAAGGATTGTGATTGATGCAATAGAGTACTACGACAAGCATCCGGAAAAGGAAGTTGCCTTTCTATTTTTGGATGCGGAAAAAGCCTTTGATAATTTAAACTGGGAATTTATGCTTCAAGTGTTTGACAGAATGGACATTGGGCAGCCCTTTTCAAATATGATTAGGGCTGTATACTGTGAACAAAAAGCGTCGCTAAATGTGAATAAAGAGTTGATGGAGTATTTTAAAGTTCAAAAAGGGACAAGACAAAGGTGTCCGTTATCTCCCTTGTTATTTATTTGGATTTTGGAAGTGATGCTGAATAAAATAAAAGAAGATAAAGATATAAAAGGACTTACAATTGGAAGTTTTGAGTACAAATACAGGGCTTTTGCAGATGATGTAATGTTTATAATTGAAGATCCAGTAATGAATGTACCGTTATTGATGGAAAGGATTAAAGAATTTGGAGACGTGGCTGGATTTTATGTGAACAAGAATAAGACAAAGATACTTTGTAAAAATATGAGAAAAGAAAATCAACTGGACCTACAAGAAAAAATCCAATGTGAAGTGGTGAAAAAGACCAAATACTTGGGAATTGAGGTTACAGCAAAAAATATAAATTTGTTTAAGAACAATTACAAAAAGACTTGGAATAAAATTCAACAAGATATTAAGAAATGGAATACTTTGAACTTATCACTATTGGGCAGAGTCTCAGTAGTTAAAATGAACATTATACCTCGTTTGTTATTCCTATTTCAGACGATTCCAATTGTGAAAGACTGTAAAGTGTTGAATTCATGGCAAAAAGAGATTTCAAAGTTTGTTTGGGCTGGAAAGAAGCCAAGGATCAAAATGAAAATTCTCTGTGATGTGAAAGAAAGGGGAGGTTTCCAACTTCTTAATTTTAGATTATATCATGATGCGGTGTGCTTGGCATGGTTGGAACAATGGATTAACTTGGAGAACAGACAGCTGTTGGCACTAGAAGGTCATGACCAAAAATTTGGTTTGCATGCCTATTTATGGTATGAGAAATCCAAAGTAGATAAGCTTTTCAAACACCACTTCATAAGGAGATCATTATTCATGACATGGATGAGGTACAAGAGATTTTTTTTCAAAGCAAGACCATTGTGGATTGTCCTGGCGGAAGTAATAAAACCACTTTCAAGGCATAAAGTGAAAGACTGGTTACCCTATAGAGACATTCTGAAAACTGAGGGAAGAAGTTTCGCGATGAGACTTAGAGAAGAACTGGACTTTGAATATGACTGGCCAAACTATATACAGATTTATGATTTATTTAAAACTGATAAAACGAGATATGGTTTTAGAAAAGAAAATAATGAAATTGAAATTATCTGGATAGAAAAAGGTAAAAAAATGAATTCTAGAATTTATAAGATTTTGTTAAAATGGTATACAGAGGATGAGACTGTAAAAGAACAAATGGTGAAATGGGCTATAAATGTAAATAGAGATATAGAAATGTCATCATGGGAATGTTTGTGGAAAAAATCGATCAAAATTTCAACATGTGTTAATGTTAAAGAAAACTGTTATAAAATGATGTATAGATGGTATATGACACCAAAAAAAATTGCTAATATGAATGAGACTATGTCTAACAAATGTTGGAAATGTAAGAAAAAAGAGGGCTCGTTTTACCATATGTGGTGGACATGTGAAAAAGCAAGTGCTTTTTGGACTGAGATTCATAATGAAATTCAGAAAATCTTGAAATGTACTTTGAAAAAAGAGCCAGAAATGTTATTTTTAGGACTCAAATTAGAAGAAGTTAAAATGGCAAAAAAAGAACTTTGCTATGGTACCTAATTTCAACTGCAAGAATGATTTATGCTCAGTTTTGGAAGCAGGAGCAGGTACCTGATAAATGGGAGTGGATTAAAAAAATGATTTTTCTGGTTGAAATGGATAAGCTAACAAGAAAACTTCATGGAAGAGAAGACGAATAATTTTTAGCAGACTGGAAGGACTTTAAAGACTATTTAGAGCATAATTGGGATGTGAAAAATAGACTGCTCTGTTTTGATAGCTATTAATAATAGAAGTGTTGCAACAAAAGAGACTGTAATAGAAAAGTTACCTAATAGTTAAAATAGAAAAAGGAAAATATTGAAACTTATGATTCGAATATTGAAAATGAATTGAATGTAAAAGAATATTGATTGAAATGTTAATGGGGCGGAGCATCGTTGGAAGCCAGGGGAGGGGGGGATAAAAATTTTAGAAAAGGATATGTTAAGAACTGTCAGTCAAATATGGATCATGCAATTATATCCTGTTAATAAATCTTCTTTTAAAAAAAACAAAGGTGAACGTGGGAATGAGTCTGATTTAATTGAAGGGAATCAAGTGTTAATAAAGTGGTAGGAATCGTCACATTTGCGTCAGGCAACTGTGCGGTTTCCCAGCGGCCTTCTCTCCCATGTGAAACCCCCCGTGTAGTTGTACTATACCTTGTATTAATTCCAATCTATTTTTATGCCAGCTTTCTTATTTTGTTAATAAGGTTGCCAGTCTCCAGGGGAGGCCTGGGGATCCTCTGGGTTTGCAGCTTATCTCCAGACTACAGAGATCAGTTCCCCTGGGGGAAAATGGCTGCTCTGGAGGATAGACGACACTGTACCTTGCAGAGGTCCCTCCATCCCAAGCCACACCCTCCCCTGGCTCCACCTTCAACAGGGTTGCCAGGTCTGCATTGGAAAATACCTGGAGTCTTTGGGGATGGATCCAGGAGAGGGTGGAGTCTGGGGACAGGAGGGCCCTCAGCATGGTTAAATGCCATCGAGTCCACCCTTCAATGCAGCTGTTTTCTCCAGGGGAGCTCACCTCTGTCAGCTGGAGATCAGTTGTAAAAGCGGGAGATCCGCAGGCAACCTGGAGGCTGGCAACCCTAACCCTCAAATCTCCAGGAACTTCCCAACTCAGAGTTGGCAAACCAAATAAATCTGTTTTCCTCTGTTCACTGGCCTCGGTCTTTTAGGGCTCGTATTCGGTCATATAGGAGGGCATGCCTTGACGGAAGAGGGAGTTGCCTGGGAGGTGGGGGGATGCTCTGTGCCCTCCCCAGTCAAGCCCTTGTACTCAAGGCCCTTGCCTGCTCCAGGTGGGGGAGAGGGTTCCTCAGGGACTTCTTGGAAAGGGCTCCCTGTTCCCAACAAAACCCTGCAAGGTCCCAGTCCCTTCTCATGACACCTTGGCGGGGACAGTTGTCCCTTCCATCTGGCAAAGGAGAAGTCTTAGCAGGTACTGTTGCCTGCCGTTCAGGGGCACCTAAATGCCTGCTCTGTTCTCTAGTATATCCAGACTGTCTTGAGTCACCAAGCACAAGCCTCTGCCTGCCTTCCATTTTACCCTCACAAAACCCACGGGAAACTGGTCAAGAGTGTTTCTCCCCAAGTCACACCATGAGCTTCATAGCTCGCCTCCTTCCAACAAGTCCAATGCTCCGCTGACCGTATCGCAATGGCTCATTATAGTCACGCAATCCACTCCCCTCTTCCTTCATCCACTATCTGGCTCCATAATCAGAGCAGACACATGACAGGAAGACAGCTGAAGAGGTCTGCGGCCTCCCACTTTCGACAGCATTGCACTTTTTTGTGCAGTGTCTTTAGAAAAAAAAAGGCCAAGGTATGATCTGAAGTGGGTGGAGACAAGCCGTCTGTGCACATGTACACCCACTCACGTAATTGCTAATTTGATACATCAAACTGCCCAATTTACACCACTTGGGAAGGCAAGGCGCTCTATTTCATTGCCAGAGACACTTGCAGTCAACAAGGTTCAGCGGGCAATTTATTCAGTTTCATATTTCTTTTCGCTGGACCGTCCCTGTTTCTGAGCTGCTTAATGCGGTTCAGCCTCCTAGAAAAATACACCTCCTGTATCTTCATTTATTCGTATGGCCTGTCATCAGGACATGAAAACAAGGTTCACGCAGGGGACACGAAAGGACAGGAGGCAGCCGAACAGGTAAACTTTGCAAGATAAATTGGTTTCTGGAAATGGACAGGAAAATGACACACACACGCCCAGCTGTAGGGAGCATGATTCATTATTTCACCCTCCGGTGTTCACGTTAAGTTCTGTTTGATTACTGTACTGTACCATGGGCAGGAGGGCTTATGTATGCTTTGAACAGCAGCAAGATCCTCAGTGCAGAGTCACACTCTTTTAAGTCCACTGAAGTCAATGGTGGTAGAAGGATGGAACTTTGTGTAGGACTGCAGTGTATGATTCCAAAACTAGGACCATACCCACAAGATAAAATTACTAAGAAGGAGGAGATGCCCTGAAATGGGAGATAAATGTTGCCTTTATGATATCTGACTGACCATTGTGGAAAACACGGAACTTGCAATAAGCATGGTGCTTTTGAAGAGGGCATCCTATTTCAGTGAATCTGGATTGTGGAACTACAGGTACCATCTCCAGCAACATCCGGGTCTACCTGAATCCAATATTTTGCCTTGGCCTTTCTTAAAGGGGTCAGCACAGGAGGGGCGTATGCCACTTCTGGAAGGAATGAAAACTTCGGATCTATGTCAGAGCAATCTTATCTCCCCCCCCACACACAGACCGAGATCTATTATGTAGTGAGAGAAACTGAGTAGGCCTTCTTGACCTTGGAGTGAGTGACTCAGCATGCCTGGACATGGGTTTTGGGATTTTTTTTGCTACATTTACTCTAAGGCTGTGGTCACACAGTTGTTTTGATCAGGATTCACTGCTGTTCCCTCTTGCATGTAAAATCGCTGATCAGACAGGCCGATCTGCCTCCTGCCCCTCTCACTCGCACAATGGCCCCGGTTCACTCCCACATTTTCCTACACCTGAAAAAACGAGTACTTTCCGGGTGTTTCTGCTGTGATTCCACACTTTCCCCTATCTGAACTATCTGTGATTTGATCTTCCCCCCCCCCCCAGCGACCGCCATCGTGCACATGCACAGTTATACACATAATAACCCTTGTGCATGCACAAATGATTTAAAAAAAAAAAAAAAATTCCCACGCCACCACTTGGGTGGTGCAGCTGTCTGAGACTCATTGCATGATTCAAGAGGGACATGCAACCAGTTTTCATCTGATAAAAAAGTTGTGGAGAAACCGACAGTGGGAGCAAGTCGCGGTAAGAGGTCAGTGTGACCACAGCCTAAGTGTTTATAGGTTTCATCTCCTTGAATGTGACGCCTCCCTTTGCCCTAACCTGGAAGCAGCCCTATGACTCCTCCTCTCTCTTTATCCTCTCACTCGCTCCCATGGCCTTCCATAGAAACACATGTCTCAGCAAGTTTCTCCCGTAGACACAATGCTCTCATACTTCCATGCACATAGGGTTGCCAGGTCCCTTTGAGTAGCCAGCAGGTGGGGGGGGGTGCTTACCAGGAGCAGGAAGGAACACCAAGAATTTCAGTGATGTGCCTACATGACCTGAAAGTGATGTGGGTACATGGGGGTGTCAGGGGGTGGTGCTCTGGTTTTGGAGAAAACTCTATGGTAGAATTAGCTACTACCATAGAGTTTTTGCCCCAAAACCAGTGCTGCCACCAATGTGCCTACCTCACTTCCGTGTCACGTAGGCACATTAATTTCCCGTGTTCCTCCCTTTGGGGGGGCTAATAACCCCCCTCCACTGGCCAGCTTTCCGGTAGCAGAGAGGTGGAGTGTGGCAGCAGGACTGGAACCAACCTGGTTGCAACCAGAATGTGAACTGGATCTATTTGAAGAAATGTAAGTTTGCCTTTTTTGCTATATACTTCTTGGGAGACTTATTTACTGCACTCGGTATCACGCTTTTATGACTGGGCGGACTCTGCTATATTAACCAAATATCCCAGTACTTGAGTCTGAGAAATGTTCTTTATTTCTATACTGATCTTCCTTGCAACTCAGAGAGGTTTCTAAGATTATTTATTTATTTAAACGATTTCTATGCTGCCTTTCCACCCTAACAGAATGATAAGGCAGAATAACACACGGTGGAATATAAACCAGAATAGCAACACACCACACCACAATAGACAGCAAACATCAGTATCATCATCATGACAACAGTCCCACCCCCCAAATAAGCTAAAACATAAAGGTGGTAAAAATCCCCCTTGAAAAGCTCTGCTTTGGAGAATTTCTGAAAGAACCGTGAAGGTGGTACAGCCCTCATCTCTCTGGACAGGCCATTCCACAGAGGAAGCTGTTGTGCCTGTGGAGTTGTTGATCTGACTTCTCTCCGTCAGGGGTCGGAAAGCAAACCCGGCTGGATGTAGCAAAGCAATCACATGGGCTCAAAGGCAGAAAGACAAGCTTTTTGACTTTCCACTTTGATGTTCATTAGATTTGAAATTTTATTCCCTTAACACTGATGATGCTTCTTAGGTTCTTGTTAAAACACTGAAGGAACCACTTAGTTTTACTTTCCAATAATTTGTCTATCAGTGACAAGCAGATGGATTCATTTAGCTTCGGTGCCACAGAGGCCTGGAAGGCTACAGGGGAACGGAATCATGCCTGTAGTTGCTTTACACTTGTGTATCATTCTCCCCTTAGGAACCGGCCTTTGTTGGGACACAGTTTTTAGGATGAATGGATTGGTGGACGACTGTGCCACTGTATTTTGGCTCAGCGACAGAACTAAACCTGAACTACCTTGCTGCGAAATCAAGCACGTTGCAAAAGAGGCCCACTGGTATTGAGGGCAAGAAACTAAATTGGAGCTAATGAAAGGAGGAAGCATTCCAATGGCACGCAGATTGCTGAATTTAAGCACTTCAGCCCAGAATTAAGCTATTTTATACATCAAGGCTGGGATCCAAAAGACCATATAACTAACTGCACGTGACAGGTGGATTTAGACACTGTCATCCCACATTAAGGCTTGCCAACCCCCAGGTGGTAGCTGGGGATCACCTGGAGAAAATGGCCTCCTCGGAAGGTGGGCTCTGTGGCATTATACCACGTTGAAGCTCCTCCCCTTCCTAAACCCCACCATCTTCGGGCTCCACCCCCAAAATCTCGAGGTATTTCCCAAACCAGAGGAGCCAATCCTACCCATGCTGCATCACAAACTACTTCCAAAGCCAAGTGCACTTTCAAACGCAGCTTGTGATAGGGAATGTGGGTTGAGCTTCTCCCAGTTCTCCTAATTTGGACAAGCTGAGCTCTCGTCAGAGAAACAGTTGCCTTGAAACGTTCAGACTGCTGGGAACTAACATTTCTCCCCTCCCCTCTTTGTTCAGCCTGATCCTGTGCATCTTTATTCTGATGTAATTCCCACTGTATTGAATGGGGCTTACTCGCAGGAATGTGCACATCCCTCTCCTTGCCCTGTCTCTCCCAGAAACCCTCTGGTTAGGCAAGCCAAGTTCACAAGCCAGAAAGACAGTCGCGTCAATCACACCTTTGGTTACTTTCCTCTTCCTTCCCATGCATGTCTACTTCGAAGACAGACAAGTCTTATTCAATGCCATTCAGAGCTCGGAGCCAAACTGCAAGTGACATGGAATGTGTATTAGTTTGATCATGCTGGGGTTCCATGTGTTCCGTGCCCCCTCTGCTGTGCACTGGCTGCTGAAGTCCCATGTGCTACCATTCCCATGTTCCTCAGCCACGAGTTTTGCAACTGCGCCATCAAATGGCTGAAGGAACAAGACCAAGTAAATGGAATGGACACTTGGGTGCGCTCTCAGATGTTCAGGTGACAGCACAGCCCAGAAGATGAACACGTGGAGCCACAGCTACATGGTAAAGGGCAGGCAGGCAACACTTGATGGAACCTGTGTACAGTGTTGTTACAGCTGTCATGTATATCCCTTATGTTCTGGCTCTTGGATGGAAAAACAGATCAAAGTTATGAGGGGAGGAGCTCTTATGCAGGCGTCAGCTCTCTTTAGTAATATTTCTGGACCTTCAGGATCGTCTCTCCCAGGATGCCCCTGGAAGAGTGTTACACTCAGGGAATAAGAACTTCTTGGTGGTCCCCGGCCCGAGAGAAGTCTGGTTTTCCTTGACCAGGGCCAGGGCTTTCTCGGCCGTGGCCCCCACCTGGTGGAATGCTCTGCCAGAAGATGTATAAATTGATGGTGCGACCTCATTTGGAATACTGTGTACAGTTCTGGGTCACCACACTTCAAAAAGGATATTATAGCGTTAGAAAATGTGAAGAAAAGGGCAAATAGAATGAAAAAAGGGTTGGAATACCTTCCCTATGAAGAAAGGTTAAAACACTTGGGGCTCTTTAGCTTGGAGAAACGATGGCTGAGGGGTGATATGATCGAGGTTTATAAGATTATGCATGGGACAGGGCAGGTCGAGAAAGAAGTATTTTTCTCCCTTTCTCACGATATAAGAACTCGTGGGCACTCAATGAAATTGCTGAGCTGTCGGGTTAGAACAGATAAAAGGAAGTCCTTCTTCACCCAAAGAGTGATTAACACATGGAATTCACTGCCACAGGAGGTGGTGGCGGCTGCAATCATGGATGGCTTCAAGAGGGAATTGGATAAACAATATGGAGCAGAAGTCCCTCAGTGGCTATTAGCCACAAGGTATAGATAGGAATTCTCAGTCTGGGGCAAGTGATGCTCTGTATTCCTGGTACTTGTGGGTGGGGGCAGCAGTGGGAGGGCTTCTAGTGTTCTGGCCCCACTGGTGGACCTCCTAATGGCACCTGGTATTTTTGGCCACTTTGTGACAGAGTGTTGGACTGGATGGGCTATTGGCCTGATCCAACATTGGCTTCACTTATGTTCTTCCATCCATGCCCTGCAGGAGTTGTTACCTTTCCACAGGGCATGTAAGGCAGAAATGTTCCACCGGGCCTTTGGTTGAGGACAGCCATGGAGGTTCTCTTTGGCACTCTCATATATTTCCCCATCCCTCATAACCCCTTCCCCCAGGGAGGCTGGGGAGCTGGAATTTTTCCTGCCATCTTGTATATTGCATGTATACTGTTTTTATCTGTTGGTACTTATCGGTTTGTTTTAACTTAATTTTAAATTGAGAATTGTATACTGTTTTGTTGTAAGCTGCCCTGAGCCCTACTTGTAGGGAAGGGCAGGCTAGTAAATCCAGTTTAACAAAATAATAATAACAATAATAATAATAAAAAACAATAAGAAGAATAAGATTATTGTTATTGTTATTATTATTTCCAGACTTAACAATCTGGGGCAGAGCTTGTTTTCAAGATACATGTTAGTGAACTGCTTCAGCAACTCTGGCTGATTTCCCACTACAGCTGCCTTGGGGTTGCACTGCCGTTTGCCCGATACTATTCGTCAATTTCGCACCCAAAGCCGCGGGGCTGCATTTTGACCCGCGGCTTCGCCCGATTTCCCCCGCAGTTTCCTGATCCTGTTTTTTGAGGATTACGAAACTGCGGGGAAATCGGGCGAAGCTACGGGTCAAAATGCAGCCCCGCGGCTTCGGGTGTGAAATTGACAAATAGTATTGGGGCAAACGGCGGTGCAACCCGAGGCAGCTGTAGTGGGAAATCAGCCTCTGAGTTTTCTCTTTAAAAATAAAGGGTGTTTTTTAAAAAGGTATGCATATTAAGATTATACAGAGCACCCAAGGTCTTGGGTCATTAAAAGAGCTCTTTGGACTACGCTCTGTATCTAGAAATGGTCACTCTTAAATGGACAGAACAACTCGAAATGCCACAAGGAATGCAGTTTCTGCCAACTCTGCAGTTGTTTTCCTACAAATCTGGGCAAAAGTGGGTCTCTTCTACTCCGTTTCAACACAGTAAACTTCAAGAGAACACTTCAATAGTCACTATTGATCCACACCTTTGGCAGGTATATATAATTGTCAGAAAAGTCTGCTTCCATTCTCAAATGATGTCTGCAAAATTATTTTTAATGCTAAAAACCAGTAACCTAAGGGGCCCTTTCCTGCGAACAGAAATCTTAATATAGCACACAGTTCGTTTCTGCATAATGCAACACATGTGCCTCCCCACTGTAGGCTTCTATACAAGGCTTCAGACAACCAGCTTGGAAGACAGAGGAGTGATTGATTACATGTGTAACAAGCAATGACATTTGAATGCCCAGACTGAAGGGGCTTGGCACAAAACAGCCAAACTTTTTGTTCTAAAGATGAAACCCATCAAATGCATTAGAGAACATCTCTGATCAGCTGAAAAGCTCTCTGCCTCAGTACATTTGCAGAACTGGCTCTTTGATTCGTTTGCCTCTAGGCCAAACTAGCAACCACTCAATACAGCAAGGGAGATAATGCAGCACCGATTCCCCTTGGTGGAGGAAGAACCGGGTGTCCAGACTGGCTACACATGTGTACTCACATTGCAATGCGCATTCAGATAGTGAGTGGGTACCCAGTGTGGTTCCTATTTCCACTGCATCTAGCATTCACTGTTTTACCAAACCCACGCTGGAACAGAAATTCCCCTCTGCACTGAATGCCACTTTCACTTTCTTTGATTGCTGGATTTTATGGGGGCAGACATAACATCCTCTTTCAAAAACCCTTGTGCCAGCATCTCAGTAAACCTAATGGGATCGATACAAAGAGCAATGAGAAGGCACAGGGTCCTTTTAAAATCCCCGTTTGTCATGAAGCAACCTCACAGTCAATGCTCCCTTGAAGCTATGGAGTCTCGTGAGCAAAAATCCTACTTTGCGAGCTACTGGCATTAAAGTTGTCAGCGAGCAATTTGGCTACTGCATAAATTAATTTGCTCTGGAGCCATCCTTCCTGAGCTAAGACAAAAATGTGTGAGCCAAAGGCTAAAAACTGTGAGCTAGCTCACACTGACTCAGCTTAGAGAGAACTCTGCTCACAGTCACAAAATATAAGTAGACAATAACTAGCACTTACAAACGGCAGTCATCTTTAAACTATCTTCACTATAAAAATCCTCTGCTGGAGTCATATCTGTGGCAGATATCTTGTGGCATTTGGATCACTAAAAACATGAATCTCACTGTATACATACTATACTATTACTGTATACGACACCACTGAAAATGGCTTTTTTTTTAATACTGGAGGGCAAGCAACACATCTGAAATTCTTTCTTAACCTCTGTGATTTTTTTTTTTAAAAATGGAATCAATTTATTTCCATGAACATTATACAATAATACAATGGCTGAAACAGCAAAAAATAATCATCTTTAGTAAATGGCTTGTTGCATACATATTTTTTTGCATTTATAATATTTACAAGAAGAGGGTCCTACGATACTCATGGGGGAGAGTATTCCCCATGGCTCCTGGCCTGCAGAAGCAGAAGAACCTCAGGGCTGAGGAGGAAGTGGCCACAGGTAAGCTTCCCTGCCAGGCACTGGAAGCAAGGCCTGAGCGACTCTCAGCCGCTAAGCCTGCCAAGCTTCCCTCCCCCCTGGCCCCAGTGGTGAGGCCCATGCAGTTCCCAGCCACCAGGGTTGCCAAGCCTCCCCCCCACAATGGTTACGAGGTGCCATTCCCAGTGTGTTCTCTACGCATGTGCAGGGAACAGTTTTTTACTTTTGGGGGGATTTAAGTATCCTCTCTATACATTTTTTTTAAGTTTTCAGATTTTTCTGCAGACCTGGAGATTGCCCCAAATGTGCAGGAAAATCCCTTTGCCCCTCAAGTGCCCCAGATGTGCGGATTTAGATATCCACACAGAGGGGGCGTCTTGGCTATTAGTATATAGACAAGAAGGGGAACCCGCAATATTCGTGGGGGGGAGAAGCTCCACGGGAGGAGAAGAAAGCAGCCACAGGTGAGCCTTCTCTCCTGCCCCCCTGGGAACCAATGGTGAGGCCCGTGCCCCACCAAACTTTCTCCCTCCTCCACCCCCAGCACTGGCAGCGAGGCCTGAGCTCGGCCCGCCAAGCTTTCTCCCTCCCCCATCCCCTAGTGGCAGTGGCAAGGCCTGGCCAGCCCACCAAGCCTTCTCCCTCTCCCCAGTGGTGGCAGTGGTGGCAAGGCTTGGCCAGCCCGCCAAGCTTCTCCCCCCCTGGTGGCAGCAAGGCCTGGCCAGCCTGCCAAGCTTTCTCCCTCCCTCCCCCTCCCTGGTGGTGGTGAGGCAGTTCTCAGAGCATTTCCTGCGCACGCGCAGGGAATGCTCCTTTACTTTTGGGAGGATTTAAATATCCCTCCTATAGTTTTTAAATAGATTTTCAATTTTTCTGCACATCTGGGGATTGCTTCAAATGTGCAGGAAAATATCTTCGTCCCTTAGGTGCCCCTGATGTGTGGATTTAGATATCCACACGCAGGGGCGCCTTGACTATTAGTATACAGATGTAGTTAATATCTTTTCTCTCCTGTCTGAAAACAGAACCTTTCATTCTTACTCCATCATTTCTCTCTGGTTAAAAATTTAGTACATTTCCTCCCAAAATACGAATCTGGCTTGAAATGAATGGCTTGATTGGATTTGTTTCCTCCCAAGCAAGCCAACAATATTTGTCCTTTTTTAAAAGGAGTTCCCGGGTTGCTTTATCTATTGAATCACCCTGTCTGAATTCGGGGCTTCAAAGGAACTCATAATAGTGAATAGCCCGTGGCCTCTGTGTTGTTTCACTCCCCCTGGCAAGATGAGATCCATCAGAACATTAGGACTGCACAATGTTGCTGTGTGTTCTCATAGTTCCCGCACCTATCTAAAAAGATACTGAGGCACACTAGAAGATTAGCAACACTTTCAACCTGTATAAGATTACAATCGCAAAAGAAACAAGCAAACACCTGTTGATCTCAATACCAGAATTCCAGATCTACAAACATCCCCTTATCTTCTGGCACAATATAGTAGGCCTGGTACCCAGGGTCAACATAGCACCTACTGGCACATTTCTGGTTATCCACAAAGTGTTTTCTAGGAAGTGGGTCAGGCCAGGTGGGGCTTTTGCCCAGCAGAGCTTCTGACTGGCCGCTGAAGATTTGATTGGCTGAGCTGATTTTAGGAAAAAAAAATACTGCAGTGCAACACAAGGATCTTCACAGTGTAACTGAAGAAGAAGAGATTGGATTTGTACCCCGCCGTTCACTCGGAGTCTCAGAGTGGCTTACAAACTCCTTTCCCTTCCCCTCCCCACAACAGATGCCCTGTGAGGTAGGTGGGGCTGAGGGAGCTCTGAGAGAACTGTCCTTGAGAGAACAGCTCTGACAGAACTACGGCTTGCCCAAGGTCATCCAGCAGCTGCAAGTGGAGGAGTGGGGAATCGAACCCGGTTCTCCCAGATTAGAGTCCACACACTTAACCACTACACCAGGTAAACTGTATGTGCAAGAAAACATTTTCAAACAATATATTCATTTTAAAAGGCATCCTGTTAAACAGAGTTTCTGCCTGGAAGGCTGAAGAGTTACTCTTTGAATTTTATGCATAGCCTCTCCCCCTGACATTTTTGTGGTTTGCTCTGCCTCCTGAGCAGCTAGTTAATCATTGGCTTCCCCCTCCAGGAACAGTTATTTCGTGGAGTCTTTTGAGCAAAATTCTACCTTGTGAGCTACTGGCATGAAAGTTGTGAGCGAGCGATTTGGCTACTTCCATACATTAGTTTGCTCTGGAGCCATCCTTCCTGAACAAAGACACAAATGTGTGAGAGGGAGGCTAAAAAACTGTGCACTAGCTCACGCTAACTCAGCTTAGAAGGAACACTAGTCAGAATTCCAAAGGTACCTTCAAGCCTCAAAAAGGGTGGGGGTCCCCTGTAAGGGACCAATATCAGTTACAACAAATTGTTTATAGTTTATGAATGGAAATGCTGGATTATATTAACTGTAGGGATATCATTGGACACAAACACAAAATGCTGAGGGCAATGCCCAACCTGAACCTCAGATCTCTTGGGGAATCATAGAATCACAGCATCATAGAGTTGGAAGGAACCTCCAGGGTCATCTAGTCCAGCCCCCTGCACAATGCAAGAAATTCACAAATAACTCGACCTCCCACACTCCCAGTGACCCCTGCTCCATGCCCAGAAGATGGCAAAAACAAAACACCATGATCCCTGGCCAAACAGGCCTGGAGAAAACTGCTTCCTGATCCAAAAGTAGTGATCAGCATTTCCATGGGTGTGTAAGAATGGGCCACAAGAACTAAGCACTGATGCAACCCTTTTAACACCCCCCCCAATGATCTGCCTAAGTTCAGAGAATCAGCATTGCTGACAGATGGCCATCTAGCCTCTGTCTGAAAACCTCCAAAGAAGAAGAGCCCACCACGTCCCAAGGAAGCCTGTTCCACTGAGGAACCACTCTGTCAGGAAGTTCTTCCTAATAGTTAGCAGAAAACTCTTTTGGTTTAATTGCAAGCTGTGGGTTCTGGTCCAACCTTCTGGGGCAAGAGAAAACAACTCCACACCATCCTCCATATGACAGCCCTTCAAGTACTTGAAGATGGTTATTGTATCACCTCTCAGTCATAATTACTAAGAGGGAAAACATCTGTATATAGAAGTATGCATCTGCGATTTCATAAATACTAGGAGTAGGCCAAGAACAGACAATAGGAAATCCTAGGGGACCCTAAATATCTATTTACTTCTTATATTTATATTCTGCCATTTCTTCTTTAAATAAAAGTTTGTGGTAGTTAATATAGAATCATAGAATCCCAGAGTCGGTAGAGGCCAAACAGGCCATCTAGTCCAACTGCCTGCTCAGTACAGGATCAGCCTAGACCATCCCTGACAAGTGATTGTCCAGACGCTGCTTAAAGATCACCAGTGAGGGGGAGCTCACCACCTCCCAAGGCAGCTGATTCCACTGTTGCGCAACTCTTACTGTCAAAAAGATTTCCTGATATCCAGTCGGTACCTTCCCAACCTAATTTAAACCCATGATTGTGAGTCCTGTCCTCTGCTGCCAACAGGAACAACAACCTGCCATCCTCTAAGTGGCAGCCCTTCAAATACTTGAAGAGAGCAATCATGCCCCCCCTCAACCTCCTCTTCTCCAGACTGAACATTCCCAAGTCCCCCAGCCTTTCCTCAGAGGGCTTGGTCTCCAGGCCTCCGATCATCCTTGTTGCTCTCCTCTGCACCCGCTCCATTCTGTCCACATCCTTTTTGAAGTGAGGCCTCCAGAACTGCACACAATACTCCAGGTGCAGCCTGATCAACGCAGTGTACAGCAGGACTATGACATCTCGTTATTTGGATGTTGCTGCATCCCAAGATCATATTAGCCTTTTTTGTCTCCACATCACATTGGCTGTTCATTTTTGTCACCCGGATGTAGAACTTGGCACATATCCTTGTTAAATTGCATCTTGTTCACATCTGCCCACTTTTTCAGCATGTTCAGATCTCCTTGAATTCTATCTCTATCTTCTGGTGCGTTTGCTGCCCTCCCCATTTGGTGTCATCTGCAAATTTAATGAATAGCCCCTCTACACACTCATCCAGATCATTGATAAAAAATATTGAAAAGTACTGGGCCCGGAACGGAGCCCTATGGCACCCCACTGGACACCTCCCTCCATTCATATGAGATGCTATTGACAACTACTCTCGGAGTGTGGTTCTCCAACCAGTTCCCGTTTCCACCTAACTATCCTAGGGTCCAGTCCACAGTCCTCTAGTTTACCCACCAGAACATCATGGGGAACCCTGTCAGAAATTTGGGATTGGGGGGTAAATTCAACAGGGATGTGATGTCCTAGAATCCACCCTATGAAGCTGCCATTTTCTCCAGGGAGTAAATGCCTGTGCAGCCTTCTATTGCTACTGAATTTTACCTAGAGTGAAACTTGAGATGAATCTATAGGGTCCTCACCACAGGAAATGTCTACAGCAGTTCTGAAGGCACTGAGCAGAACTTCAATGTGGCTCGCGTGCTTCTGAAATCTGCACAACCTGTTCAAGAAGCACAGTATCCTCTTGTAATAGTTTACATCATGTGACTGGATATGAAACCTAGCAAAAACAGCAGTCTTTTATTTGGAGATGGAAAAGCCATCTGTTTTATATGCATTTCTGCAAAAGCAATTATTGTTGCATGTCTAAAGCATGCTTAAATTATGTAATCTGGTGCTGAGTTGGCAAACAAACAGCAACCACCATGTTCCGTCTGAGCTGTAGAGTCTTGGGAGCTAAAATTCTATTTTGTGAGCTACTGGCATGAAAGTTGTGAGCGAGCAATTTGGCTACTGCATAAATTAGTTTGCTCTGGACCTATCCTTCTTGGGCTATGGCAAAAATGTGTGAACCGGAGGCTAAAAAACTGTGAGCTAGCTCACACTAACTCAGCTTAGAGGGAACATTGGCAGTTCCATCTGGGCAAGTGGCCCCAAAGTGCCTCCCATCTAATGGTATCTACAGACATGGAACCCCCATCTCACTTCTTGGATTTCCCAATGCAAACCTGGGTACATAGGCAGCAAGCACATGTAGTAAAGTGTGAATCAGACCTTAAAACACCACCCCTTCAGGACTTCAGAGACAGCCATTATAGAAGAGGCAAACCAAACAGAAGGAGAAGCTTAAAGACTGAATCCATACATTTATGAATTGTCATACTGTTCCCTGAGTTCTCCTGAATACATTTCACAGCATTCTTAAATATACCACACTTCAGCTTCAAAACAACATTAAATTTGCCCGTCATTTCAGCTCAGAGTTTAAAATTCAGGACTATTATTAAGTCTCTGTAAAGTCAAAGTAACTGGATTTTCTCTCAATAGTCTGCTCCAGGGAATTTTTTTTTTTCATTTTCTTCTTCTTGCCCAATGTTCTAATAGCAAACATATCTGCTTTTAAAAGGAGGTTCTTCAATTCAGTGGTCTGTATCTACCACTGGATTTTGGCCTTTAAAAGACATTGATTTTTCCCTCTGACTTTAGAGAGTACAAATGTCACTGTTGGATATAGTAATTGAATAAAGGAATATATTTGGAGGCTGCATAGAGTCTTTCGGGGACCTTAGCTTGGTTTCTCCATCTAATAACCAACAACAGTTCATTAAAAATGTCCAATTTTCATGGGCAGTTCTAATATGGGGGATATTGGAGAGATTCCCCCCCACAAACTATGAGGGTGTTACTAATATATAAAATACTTTGTTTTCCAAAACAAGTTTTGGAGTAATACCCAATATCAGCACAATTATTCAACTTCCTCTGAGAGAAGCAGTTGGAAAACATAAGTGTGCTGATATGCCTGAACAAAGGAGACCGCAAGCAGAGCCAGAATGGTCAGAATGGCAGATGAATGCAACCATGCTCATCAAGTAGTTTAGCAGAAGATATTCTTCAGCAGAGCAGATTTTCCAGGAAATGATCCACTGCACAGTGCATGATATTAGAATCATGGGGTCATAAATGCCTAGATCTAGCTCAAGCAGAGTGGCCTGCTTCAGCTTCTTGCTGCAATGGATGGGGCCATTGGAAGAAGGGCAAGACATGGTTTAGCACAGCGGTGTCAAACATGCAGCCCGGAGGCCGGATCAGGCCCCCGGAGGGCTTCTATCAGGCCTCCACTAGAACTGGCTGTCTTCTGCTGCTTCTTCCAGTTCTGCTGCTGCTGCATCATCGTAGGTTTGCAGTTTACAGATACACACCTGAACAGCATACTCAAGCTTGCAACAGCACAGACGTTTTGATGCAATAATTCAGAGCAAGAGGTGTCAGTTATCAGGCACGGTTAAATAAACAAAATATTGCAAGAGTGCTGATGTTTGAAGCATGTTTTTATTTTAAGTAAAAAAAACAACCCTTTGTGTTTGTGTCCTTTATAAAGTTTATATTTCCACTACCTGGCATTACATTTTATGACACACATGGCCCGGCCCAACGAGGTCTCATTTACGTCAGATCCAGCCCTCATAGAAAATGAGTTTGACACTCCTGGTCTAGCACTTCTACACAATACCTGAATCCCTTGTGTCAACTTGGTCCTCTGTATTCGATTTAGATCCCCATGAGCTACAATTTTTGATCCAATAATAGCACTCAGACTTCATGGAAAGCCTATCAGCTTGACCATTATTCAAGTTTATATCCCAACTACAGATGCTGAAAAGGAAGAAATTGAAAGCTTTTATTCAAATGCCCGGGAAGAAATTAATGACAAACAGAGAAGCAGAGTAGAACCAAATATTGTCAGAAGATCTGGGCTAGAAGCACAAAATGAAGCAGGAGAATAAATCAAAGAATTCAGGCAACTGAACAGCCTATTGTATATGTGGATATCACCAGATGGCCGATACAGAAATCAAATACCTTATATAATTGGAAGCAAATATGGAGAAACTCTATTCTCTCTGCTAAAACAAAACCAGGAACTGATTGCGGTAGAGTTCATGAATAGTTAATATTGAAATTCAGAAAATAGCAAAACATTAACAGTGCCAAAATACAATCAAAACAACATTTCTGAAGAGTTTAAAGGCCATGTAAAGAACATATTTGCCTTAATATCAAATGAATATGAATCAAAAGAACCTGAGATATTATCAAGGAAGGATGTGCAAAGACTATTCCTGTAGCCAAAAGAAATGAAAAGTGTGGACAGATGACTGATGAAACTCTTACATTGTTAAAGACAGATGAGAATCAAAAGTAAAAGCTGACAGAAATAGAATCACTTTAAATGCAGCATTCCAGTGACTTACACATACAGATAAAGAGGACTATTATCCCAATTTTCAAAAAAAGGAGGAGGGATGACCCAGGAAACTACAGGCCAGTCAGAGTGACCTCTGTTCCAGAGAAGATACTGGAGCAGATTTTAAAGGGATTGATCTGTGAACATCTAAGGGACAACTTGACGATCCAAGGAAGTCAGCACAGTGAAACTTTTTTTGTTACCCTCGTTGTTTCTTCCAGGTGTACACAATGCTTCTTCCTTTAAACTTTTCCTTCTTGTCTCAAGAGATCAGGGGGTGGCAGTTTTAAGCTGGAATTCCACCCCGGCTCATTCCTTTAGAGATGATTGCAACACCCACGTCAGGAGAGGGAATCAAAGCAAGGAACAAGCCCCCTCTGGGGCTTATCTCTCGCCAATCTCAACTCTCTCTTGGGTCTTCGGTGCTTGCTTGTCTTACCCCTGCCTGGAGTAAGCTGCGTTGGGTGCAGAAGTCGCCCAAACTGTCAAAAAGGATGGCCGTCCACCCTGAGTAATAACAGGGTGCTTCAAATCGCCATCTTTCCCCGACCAGTTCCCCATGATGTTCTGATGGATAAACTAAACAACTGTGAACTGGACTGTAGAATAGTTAAGTGAATAGGGTGAACTGCACTCAGAAAGTAGTTGTCAATGGCATCTCATGTGACTTGAAGGAGGGGTCCAGTGGGGTGTGACAGGGCTCAGTTCTGAGCCCAGTACTTTTCAGTATTTTAATAAATGATCTGGATGAGGATGTGGAGGGGCTACTCATTAAATCTGCAGATGACACTAAATTGAGAGGAGCAGCAAATACACCATAAGATAGAGACAGAATTCAATGAGATCTGAACATGCAGGAAAAGTGGACAGATGTGAACAAGATGCAATTTAACAAGGATAAGTGCTGAGTTCTACATCTGGGTAACAAAAATGAGGAACTCACATACTGGATGGGGGATACACTTCTGAGTAGCAGTGTGTGAACAAGATGTTGGGGTAAAGATGGATCCTAAGTTAAATATGAGCAGTCAATGTGATGTGGTGACAAAAAGGCTAATTTGATCTTGGGGTGTGTCAACAGAGGCATAACATTCAAATCGCAAGATGTCATAGTCCTGCTGTACACTGCATTGGTCAGGCCGCACCTGGAGTATTGTGTGCAGTTCTGGAGGCCTCACTTCAAAAAGGATGTGGACAGAACGGAGTGGGTGTAGAGGAGAGCAACAAGGATGATTGGGGGCCTGCAGACCAGGCCCTATGAGGAAATGCTGAGGGACTTGGGAATGTTTAGTCCAGAGAAGAGGGGATTGGGGGGGGACATGATTGTTCTCTTGAAGTATCTGAAGGGCTGTCACTTAGTGGAGGGTAGGGAGCTGTTCCTGTTGGAGGCAAAGGATAGAACTCACAATATTGGGTTTAAATTAAGTGTGGAAAGGTACTGGCTGGATATTAGGAAAATCTTTTTCACAGTAAGAGTTATGCAACAGTGGAATCAGCTGCCTTGGGAGGTGGTGCGCTCCCCCTCACTGGCAATCTTTAAGCAGCGTCTGGACAAGCACTCGTCAGGGACGATCTAGGCTGAACCTGCATTGAGCAGGTGGTTGGACTAGATGGTCTATACGGCCTCTTCCAACTCTGTGATTCTGTGATAACCAGTGTTAAAAGAAGAAGAAGAAGAAGACAACAAAAAAGGAAGAAAAAGATCTGTTGGGCAAGAGCCACAAAATCAAAGGGAACTTTTAAGCATGGTTAGACATGCTGAATGATCAACACATAAATACATGAACTGAACAGGACAAAATAAAGAAAAGAGGGGAACAACACCCTGAAGAACTGTACAGTAGAGATGAAAGGATGACAGAAGAACCTGCAGTTTTAGAAAGAGAAATGAAAGTTGCATTCAAGCAATTGGAAGAAACAAATCACCAGGAGCAGACGGGATATATGCCCCCCTAAGCTGTGGAGTCTCGTGAGCATAAATTCTAGTTTGCGAGCTACTGGCATTAAAGTTATGAGTGAGTGATTTGGCTGCTGCATAAATTAGTTTGTTCTCAAGTCATCCATCCTGAGCTAAGACAAAAATCTGGGAGCTGGAGGCTAAAAAACTGTGAGCTAGCTCACACTAACTCAGCTTAGAGGGAACACTGGATATCAGAAGAGCTGTTTCAAGTCACAGAAATGGAGTCCACCAGGATCTTAACAAGATTATCCCAACAAATACAGAAAACAAAGCAATTGCCGAGAGACTAAAAACACTCAATGTACTTTCCCGTTCCCAAAAAAGGAGATATAAAGACTGCATCAGCTACTGGACCATCGCATTAATTTCTCACATCAGTAAAGTGATGCTCATGAGATTCAACATGAAGCAGATGACCCCCATATATACTACTGCACCAGACCACTGTAATGCTATCAGTTTTGAGTGGGGAAATTCACAGTATTATAATGCTTTATCATGTCACAAGTAGTTCCTGTTGCCATTTTCAGTATCCTTGTTGCAAGTATAATACTGAGAGAGACTGTATGCACACACATGTATATGAACTGAGGGCAGATTTTTAAAAATATTATCCACACGGCATGCACAATGCTTACAAGTTTCTTCAACCACACAGTGGCCCAAATGTATGCAGCACCAGGAAAGTAACTGGCAGGAATCGGTGCCAAAACTCTAAGCCACAACAGTGCAATCCTACCTAAATTTACACCCTTCAAAGTCCACGGAAGTCAATTTGGCTTAGAAGGGGTAACTCTGTTTAGGACTGCACTGTAAATGTCAGGAGATCAGCAGAAGCATGCCCTCAGCTGGACTTATACTTTGAAGTCTTCTCTTCCTAATTACAATGCCCCAAATAGCTGAAGAACTCCACTAGCTTATATAAAAAGCACAGGAAGCCAATTGCCAGCATGAGTGGCCTTACACAGCACCAGCTTTGCCCCACAAAGGAAACTGATAACCATCTTAGCTTATCTGCTGTGCAGCCATGAGTCCATTAACTTGGCTCTATATACTGACCTTTTGGTTCAGAAGATTTTTACAGACCTTACATAGCCAGCCAAGATGGGGTAGAGGGGCCTCCTTCCTCTCACTTGAATCACCTTTGTTAAAGAAGGACAATGGACCATCACATTCCCTTTTGTCACCCTTTCCAACCCCGAGTCACTTCTCCTCTTCCTCCTCTCCACCTACATCCAAGCAGAAATGCAAAAATTGGCAAGTCTTTCCATCTTCTTCGTCCCATCCTCTAATGTCCCATGACTCTTCCCCTATTTCATTACTGGGGAGAGCTACAATAATCCTTCCTTTTTACACAGACACATTGGGAAACCCACTAAAACTTTTCCGTTTCAGATCAACCTGTTCCCTTCTCTGTTTCCTACCATTAAACACATAATAAACATGAAGAGTATTAGACCTGTTTGCTTGGCCAACCAATGATATGGAGTAAGAGTTGGTTGCACTGAAGAATGAGACAACCATTTACTATCAGGGCTGGGACAAGACTGTGGACAGCAGCTACCTAAATTGTAGTGTGAGGTCTCTGACTTCCTAATGTCAATTGCTGACACAATTGCTGACGCATCAACCGAGCAGAGGGTGTGTTCAGACGGATCTTTTGATCTGCCATAGGAACGACTCCCTTGCGGATCAAAAATGCACGACCAGACAGAAACATCTGCGAAATATTCCGGTCCCATAGGCATCCCGTTCTGCTGCGCCTCCAATCCTGATTTAAAAAGTAGTAGTTTCAATGTAGGGTTTTCGCTTACCCGCGCAACAACTGCAGACTTTCTTCCGTCTGGTCACTCCATTAGCGCGCGATGCTCCCGTCGGCTCGGTCTGACGTCAGACCGAGCCGACGGGGGCGCGATTTTTAAAAAATTGAAACCCCATGTGCGCTTTAACGAGGAAACGCATTCAGCGATAAGCGCTACGAGGAATGTAATATTCATGCTTATTTCTTTTAGGGACAAGATGTTACCGCGATGGGAGATGGAGGGGGGGAAGGACTGTTCTAACTTGCAAAATAGTCCCTCCATTGATGGCAATGGCAAGGGGGAGGACCGGGACTTTGCTGAAAACCCTCCGCAATCGCCTCAGTTCTCCAAGGAGGCGCAGCCTTGCCTATGCGAATGTACAAAACTTTTTTTTTTAAAATCCTCGGTGGATGCCGTGTAGACAAATCACGGCGGGAACAACGCGCGGTGAGGCTATTTCATAGGGGGCGTCTGGTCGTGCTAGGCTGGATTTAAAAAATCGGGATAAAATTTTAGGAGGGCTCATGGCGCGATTGACTGGCCATCTGAACGCAGCCAGAGACAATTGTGTTCACTCGGAGTGTGTTTTTGTTATTGGTATTTTATTACGAATCAATCTGGCTTGTTGAGCACTGACTTTTAATGACTTTTAATGACTTTTAACTGTTTATTGTAATGATTGTTACTGTTCATTGTTTATGTATGGCATGTGCCTTTATGTTCGCCGCCCTGAGCCCTTGTTGGAAGGGCAGGATATAAATCTAATAAATAAATAAATAAATAGAAGACCTCTACTCAACACCCTACAGAACAACTGCTGGTCAGAGTAGAGTACCTAGATAGACCAAGGTCTGACTCATTATAAAGCACCTTTAATACACACAATCAAACCTAAGTAGCTTACTAGGCTAGGCATAGGATTCTGGGCCAAGATCTAGCAGTCTAGACAATAAGGAAAATTCAGTTTAATTTTTCTTACATTAAGAAGTTTCTGCCCTGTACAGTGCCACCATAAGGAGAGGCTTTAAAGGGGCTTCAGTGTACAAAGAGTAATGGTTACATCAGCACTAAGGAGTAACAAGCCCAGGGAAGAAGTCCCTTGTCAACTTGAACCAAAGGATTCACAACCATGATACTTCTCAGTGAGATAATTAGCCTTCTTTTCAGAAAAAAAAAATCCATAGATTTTTTTATAGCAAATGGAGCATGAAGGAAAGCCAATTACAGGGAGCCCTGAAGAGACCTGAACATACAACAGAAATGTCAGTGGTCATGCTGTGCAACAAAGCATCATGCTTGGCGCATTCACTCAAATGATGGGGCTGGTTAATTCTATTATCGCATTAAAAACCACTTTTAATAATATAATTCCACTGGTTCATTAAAATAATCTTTAGTACCCTATGAATCCTTCTCGGTAGATTTTAATCGCCTCATTCTAGGACACTGTAAAAATCCAAATCTGAGCACAGACCTTAAAATTATTTCAAGTTTCCTACCCTCAGAAAAGAAAAGAAAAAAGAAAAGAAAAGAAGCACTCTTCAGATCAAACCCACAACTCAGCTTCCATTGTAATAGTCACAGACTGTGTAAAAGTGAGCCAAAGGTTCAACAGTTCTGATTTTCAGACCAACAGTTCCATATGCACGAGGGATGGGGGTCTGGAGTAAAATCAAAATTATTTTACTGTTTTTCATCCAAGACTTGGAAACAAAGCATTGCTCACGTGGAACTTCTGAAGAACCTCCCAAAAGGTTTGTTTTTTTTAAGATTTTGGGGAGCTTTCATGGGTATGGGTACGGCTGAGGCTGACTCCTCCTCAGATGGAGAAGAGGCAGGGAACAACTCAGCCTCCTCTAGAGACAGCCCAGCAGAGGAACCCTTAGCAGTACCTGAGGAGGAAGTCCCCAGCAGCTGTACAAGAGGTGCAGCCAGAAGGAGAGACCATTCCAGAGCCTGGGCCAGCAACCCCAGCTGCAGACACCCCAAGGCTGCAGCTCTAGCAACATCAATGAGAGGAGCTGTAAGCCTCTGCAGACTCAACTCCCAAGGGAGGGAGGATCTGTTTAAAACCACTTGGTGCACCTGCTCCAGTGTGGCAACAATTCTGCAAAATTAGACCTGCTTCTGAGTGTGCAGCAGTCGCTCCTTGCCTTTGGAAACCTGCATTCTTGAAATGACTTCATGGCTATCAGACTTTTGGCTTTCTCACTGACCTTGATTCCAGCTTGTGTTTTCAGCTTCTAGCTTATCGCATCAGTGGCTCCCAGCCAAGTCAGCACAGGAGCTGATTACAACCTAAGTTCCTATATCTCTCTATATAATAATTCTGTTTTGGTAATGGCACTCTCCTGAACATTCCACATGCTCCCAAATCAGTTGGCTCCCTGATCTGTCACTCAGAAGCTGTCCTTATCCACTGGCTGCGCTGCCTGAGTCTTATCTCCAATATTCTAAACAGTTTGCTGTTCCTCTCCCCCCAATAGCCAGTCAGAACACAGAGGTCATTTGCATATGCAGCCTGATTGGCCTTTGTCTCTAACATTCTAAACAGTTTGTTGTTGCTGTTGGGAGTCATTGAATGTGTCCTGAGGTAAAATATATATCCCAATTTTCCCTTAAACAGTCACTGGAGTTGCCAAAATACATAACCCAGTCTTCCCTTAAACAGTCACTGGAGTTGCCAATCTCCCTGTGGGGCCTGGAGATCTCCCAGAAATCACCGTGTTCCCCAGCCACAGCACATTATTTCCCCTACAGAAAATTCCCCACCTATTACAATGGCTGCTTTGGGCAGTGGGCTGTATGGCATTATACCCTGCTGAAGTCTCTCTGCACCCCAAACCCTGCCCTCCCCAGGCTCTACCCCTCACATTCTTCTAGAACGTATTGTATTTTTCCCCACAATGGGCCTTACTCCTAGTATCTACATAATGCTAACTTTTAGCTCACACCAATGACTGGTGTGATCTATTTCAGATGTAATTTCTGAGCCTCTGTCCATTATTTTTGAGAATTCTTGGAGAGCAAGTGTGGTGCCAGAAGACTAGAGGTGGGCAAAGTTGTCCCCATCTTCAAGAAGGGGGGAAAGGAGGATCTGGGTGACTACCAGCCCTTCAGCTTGATGTCTATACTTGGGAAAGTTTTAGGAAAAAATCATCAAACAGTTGATGCTTGAGCATTTAGAAAGGATGACTGTGATCTCTAAGAATCAGCATGGGTTTCTCAAGAACAAGTCATGTCAGACTAGCCTTATCTCTCTCTCTCTCTCTTTTTTTTTTAGAAAGTTACTACTTTGCTGGATCAGGGGAATGCTGTAGACATAGTTTATCTTGATTTCAGTAAGGCTTTTTGATAAAGTTCCACATAATATTCTTGTTGACAAATTGGTAGGATCTGTTAGGTGGATCTGTAAATGGTTGACAGATCACAGCCAGAGAGTGTTTGTGAATGGTTCATCATCCTCTTGGAGAAGAGTGACAAGTGGAGTGCCCCAAGGATCTGTCCTGGGGCCTGTTTTGTTCAACATCTTTATAAATAATTTCAATTCAGGAATAGAAGGAATGCTTATTAAATTTGCCGATGACACTAAATTGGGAGGGGTTGCAAATGCAGAAAAAGACAGACTCAGGATACAGGATTATCTTGATAGGCTAGAAAACTGGGCTAAAACAAATAAAGTGAATGTCAATGGGGATAAATGTGAAATTCTGAATTTAGGTAGGAAAATCAAATGCATAATTATAGGATGGGGAAGACTTGTCTTGGCAGTAGTATGTGTGAAAAGGATCTAGGGGTCTTAGTAGACCATACACTGAACATGAATCAGCAGTATGATGCAGTAGCTGAAAAGGCAAATGCCATTTTGAGCTGTATCAACAGAAGTATACTGTCCAGATCATATAAAGTGATGGTATCACTTTGCTCTGGTTAGACCTCACCTAGAGTACTGCGTTCAGTTTTGGGCACCACAAGTTGAGAAGGGTATAGACGAGCTGGAACGTGTCCAGAGGAGGGCAATAAAGATGGTGAGGGGTCTGGAGACCAAGTCATATGAGGAATGGTTGAAGGAGATGGGTACATTTAGCCTGGAGAGGAGACAGCTGAGAGGTGATGTGATAACCATCTTCAAGTACTTGAAGGGCTGTCCTATAGAGGATGATGTGGAGTTGTTTTCTGTTACCCCAGAAAATCAGACCACAACCAGTGGGTTGAAATTAAATCAGAAGGGTTTTCAGCTAAACATTAGGAAGAACTTCCTGACAGTTAGAATAGTTCCTCAGTGGAACATGCTTCCTTGGGAGATGGTGGGCTCTCCTTCTTTGGAGGTTTTCAAACAGAGGCTAGATGGCCACCTGACAGCAATGCTGATCCTGTGAACTTAGGCAGATCATGAGAGGGAAGACAAGAAGGGTTGCATCAGTGCTTAGTTCTTGTGGTTTCTTACATGCCCAGGGAATTGCTGATCACCACTTTGGGGTCAGGAAACAGTTGTTCTCCAAGCCAGTTTGGCTAGGGATCTTGAAGGGTTTGGGGGGTGCCCTCTTCTGGGCATAGAGCAGGGATCACTGAGGGTGTGGGGGAGAGGTATTTATGAATTTCCTGCATTATGAAGGGGGTTGGACTAAGATCCCTTCCAAGATTCTATGATCTCCCTCATCCCACCAACTATTATTTTGACAAAAGTAAAGCTGAAATGGATAGTTTCTGTTCACCTTTACTTGGGAACAATGTAGGCTTATGTCCCATGAACTACCAAGAGAATGCTAATTTCCCCTGTGTTCCCTCTTCTTCCTGGCCCTTTGGACCTCCACAAAGCTCCTGTCTAGGCTGTGGGGTTGGCAGGGACAAATAACCCATCACCCTAAGAGGTCATCTAGCTGGATTTGAAAAGGAACTGTGGAACAGAAGAGGATAGCAGGAAGGAGTCTACTTTAAAAAAAAGGAGCCACAGTAGATGTTAGAGCAACCTCTGTTCTGTACTGTGAGGGGGCTTTTTTGTTATTTTTGTTTTATATTTTTCATGGCGACTTCTGGTGACTGACCCCTACTGGGGGCCTGGAGGATATTCAGAGAGGTGGCTGAATAAAGCCTGTCTCCATCCTCCCGACTTGTTGGTATTCCAAGGAGGTCTCCCATCCAAGTACTTGCCAAAGTCGACCCTGCTTAGCTTCTGAAATCTGACAAGATCAGGTTGCCTGGGCTATCCAGTGAGGGGGCATTTTGTGAATTAACATGCAATCATAGTTCTGTAAATGAAGGCACCAGTGGATCAAAATGCAGACTGAAGGAAGGATGTGGTACCGAATATTCTTCATCCTACACTCTGGGTGTTATAGCAAAGAACTAGCAGATTGCTGCCATAGATCCAGGAGCATTTCAGGCTATATCTAAACTAAGCCACCATTTTATTGTTCTTCTTGAAGGTGAAATGCAAACTCTCTTCACTGGAAACAACCATCTGAACAAAAATACCAATCTGAATGACTGCCCATCAGAGGGAATGCAGCAAGATCTCTCCTTATTTCTCCAAGCTTCCAATAAGCCTTACCTGGGAACAGTTACAAGGCTCAAGGACTGCGACGTAATGCATTTTGGCCTACTGCTGGGATGGTTTCCCTTTTTTGGCCAAGGTGGATGGTGACATCTGATCCTGAAATCCCTCAGGTTTCCACTTCAGGACCTGCTGTCTTGGCAATAGATGTGGAGACAGTTGTGTCTTTGGACAGTAAAAGCTCTAGAGAGCAGACAATGTTACTATAAGGTGAAAATTTCTAGCACACTAAAAGCAGCAACTCTGTCAAAATGTATGTGAATGTCAACTAGAGGATCCAGCATACCCCACTGGCCAAGGGTTTTTTAAACTGTATTTTTCTTACTGAAAATCAGAACATTGTTCCCTGCCTAGAATACATCCTACAAATGTTAATGTATCATCTAGACCTCTTGCCCTGGTGCCTGAAAACTGTTCCAAGCTGTTTCTCCTATTCTAAAGAAAACAAAGTACTCGAGCCTTCTTGACATATCATAAACTAGCAGTAAAGCCCATTGTAGAAGCAATACAACAAGCTCTAGAAAGATGTGATGCGTAACGTATGCGTAGAAAGGTACAGAAGTGAAAATAAAGTCTCACACACACAGCCAGGCACACCTTGGCTCTCCCATCCCTGCATTCAAGGCCCCTGTGGCCAAACCAGGCAGGCCTTGGCTCTCCCATCCCTGCATTCAAGGCCCCTGTGGTCCAAACCAAGCAGGCCTTGGCTCTCCCACCCCTCATTCAAGGTGAGTTTTGGCTCCTGCTGCTTCTGCGGGTGGGAATTAGGCAACTCAGCCAGTGCCTAGGGAGTCATTTTGAATGACAGATCAGGCAGCGAACTGATTTTGCCAAGCATAGAACCTTGCCAGACCACTACACGTTTATATAATAGGACAGGATGCTCATCCCCTAATTCTTTTAGCTTTGGCTTTCCACGATATTAATGCCAAGTTGTGGGGGGGGGGGACGACAGCAGAAAGAACAGAAGACACCCAAAACTCTGCTGCGGTCTTGGAATGGCAGGGCTGTGGTGTTTTGAAATAACAGCTATCCAATAGATTTTATGAAGTTGTGGGGTTCCGATTAGGAACGCTGCCAAGAAATATGGGGTGTTTGTTATAACAATGGCCATATGGCAGCTCTTCTTCCAACAGTAGGAAGGGCAGTATACACACATTTCTCCAATATGTATATAAATAGTTGAGGGGGAGGGGAATCAGCAATTGTGACTGAATTCTGATTTATTTTTATCTTCCTACTGACATCAGAGTACCATCTGTTGCATACTCATGAAAGAGAGATTAGAGATTTAATAGCACTATTCTCAAAATGTGTTTGAATACATCCCGCTCCCTGATCTGTCTGTGGTCGGGGGGGAGTACGCAAATATTCCCCAGTGTGGCTGGGGGAACGGCTATTTCCAGGAGAAAGGTGCATGATGATGGAAAAAGTTCACTGAGATCATCCAATATAATTTTGTTTTCACTTTCATTAAAGATGCCAGCCTGGGAGACAATTACACACACATACACACACCTCCCAGCCATCTCCCTCAGATCTCAAAGAAAAGTGAGGAACACAATATAATGAAAATGAGTCAGAACTAGAAAGCTCTTGAGACAGTGTGGAAGTGTGTGACTGGACAGTTTTGTGAGGAAAACTGAGTGGGAGAGCATCTCAGCAAAGGTGGATGAGTCAGCGGGGGGGGGGAGCATTGCCGCAAACCAGGCCTGCCACTGACAAAGACCGCACAAGATATCCCCGAATGAATGTGAATTATTTCAGCAGCCGAATGTGCAATCGAGCAAAAGCCACCAAGAGAATCAGTCAGCTGAGCCTTTCTAACCCTGCCTTTCATGGTGAAAACTGAAACTGGCAGTGCTGTATTATTGTGCAGGCCCTCAGTGAAAAGCCTACACATACTCCATGGCTGAGCAAGAGGAACAATGGATCCGGTGGCACAAAAGCAACAGGGAGGGGACTGCCACTGAACAAACTGATACACTGTAGCACATCTCACATGAACAGCCTTGTAAATTAATAGTGTATGGAGGATTTCTCACATCCTACTCTGACCCCCCTGATGGCTAGGGTTGCCAGCCTCCAGGTTGTACCCAGAGATCTCCCACTGTTATAGTTGATCTCGAGATGACCAAGGTCAGCAACAGCAACAACAGACAACACAACAGGGACCTGTCTGACCCTGAAAGAAGCCCAGATGTCAACTTTCTATTTCCGCCTAGGTAGAATTAGAATACAGAACCTAAGATCATCACATGGATCACCAGTGGCTCATTCATCTGTTTAGCCTCCAATGTGATATATACAATCATCTGTCTGCATTGAGTAGACAGACAGACAAGTCAATCTCTGTACAAAGGATACAAATTAGACATACAAAAATAGTAGCATTCAGAAAACCTGCAGGGGACTTTCCGATCAGCAATATTCTTCGACAGAGGAAATTTAAAGGGAGGTTTCAAAGGACAATCACTAAATGAGAAGGCAATCCGTTCAATTGTACTAACAAGGGTTTAAATAGAGAGGACACAGTTCTCAGCCACTACAGGAGCTAAATTGCTTTATATAACTAGGTAGTCTGTGGTGTCATCAGTAAGATGTTGTGGAGAGTCACTGTGATTACCTTATATAGATTTAAACTTTAGAATAGAAATGTCATTGATTAAGAAGCATTTCATAGCTTTAACTCCACCGTTCACATTTTTCCCCATTTCCCCCCCCCCTCTCTCTTTCCATGTCTGTATGTATATCTGCAGACGAAGGACTGTATCCAGTGGAAGACCTCTGTGTGAAAAACAGCCCCTGTGTTGCAGAAATGTACTAACAAGACTACACTGGTAGCGTGTGGTAAGTTAAACTTCTTCTATCTCATGAAGGAACAGACTCACAAGCCCTATTCCATCAGGCTTTACAAACATTAGCTGATTCTGCATTGGCTTTTCCCTCTGTTGTTTTACCAAACCCACACTGGAACCGGAAAGGTGCAGCTCAAAACCAAATTCAGATACCTCAGGGCAATACTGTACTGACTGTAAAGTCTCCCTTCAACAGCCATAAATCTATGCAGAAGGTATCATAAAGCCCGATGATCAAAGAAGGTGACAGCAGCATGCAATGCAGAGGGGAATTTCTGTTTCAGCATAGGTTTGGTATAGCAATGGAGGGAAAAGCCGATGCAGAATCGTTCCCTGTCACCAGTGCTCCCTCTAAGCAGTGGAGTCTTGTGAGCAAAAATTCTTTCGTTGTGAGCTACTGGCATTGAAGTTGTGAGCCAGCGATTTGGCTACTGCATAAATTAGTTTGCTCTGGAGCCATCCTTCCTGAGCTATGACAAAAATTCATGAGCCGGAGGCTACAAAACTGTGAGCTAGCTCACACTAACTCAGCTTAGAGGGAACACTGCCTGCCACTCTCCCAAGTCTCCACTTGGTGACAGAGCTGCTTTTGCTTACTCCCAGGGAGTTTCAAATTTCTCTCTGGATAGTAACCACCACCATCAACAAATCTGAAAGAGTATCCCCTGTTAGATAAATCTGTGCATCTAGCACTATGTATCTGGGTTGCATTTTAGAGGCTCTGCCTAGATTCCTTTCATCCCACTTCACTCACACTAGTTAGTACAAGAACAATCAATTGTGCCTTCACAATTCTGAAATATCATGCTGAAGGTACGATGAGCTCACCCACTGCCACTCCCCTTTCATCTCCCCCCTCCCTTGGACAGTAAGACCAAATAGGTGTGGTGTATTTAGAGAAATCAGGTTTCTAGCATTCAATATATAAGGAAATTTAATAAATGAAAATAAAAACAGAATGCATTATTTTATTATCATTATTATTTATTAAATGTATAGACCACCTTCCCGGAAGACATCGGGCTGAGCAAGGACACAAAGAAAAGGTGATCGGGCAGTCCTTCCCCCCCCACACACACACTCTATACTTATCCTAAATATTTAATTAGCATAGGATAGTAATTCTTGAAGTTGCAGCATCTAAAAGTCCACCATTACCCACATTCTCAGAGTTGGGACTTCTCCCATTGCCTTATGACATGGTGGCAAGATATAGTCCCTAGACAAAGACTGTTATGGTTTGTGTACAGAAGGGCCCAAGAGATAAGAGCTTCTTTCTTGTGCCCTGAGAATTTATAATCTCCCCTGTGGAGAATCCATCCCCCTCTAGGGTTAGTCCAGATCTTCTATTTCTGCTGCTACAGGCTAGCATGGTTCCCGTAGTGGAATTTGTCCCCATGAGACAGAAGTTTGAAAGGAATCATATACGCAAGTTAAGGATTGGCTTGGAAGTATCATTTACACACCTCTCAGTTCCTCCTTCTAAGGGTACCACTGCCAGCTCTCCTTCTGGGCCAGGCATCTGTGCTTGAAAACACCTAAGCTTTTTTCTTGCCTGTGATTCTGCATGTTTGTTTCCCTCACTTGTGAACCCCAGCATCTTGAGTTAGAAGCCTCTCTTTTAAAAAAGGCCAGAGCTACACATACCCCAACAGGCTGAACTGCCCATAATTTGCCAACTTAAAAGCTTTGCAGTCTATACATCAGTGAGGAACTTTTCACCCCTTCAGTATATTTCTTATGCCTGTCAGGTGAGCCATAACCTTGGGGGCAAAAGAAATGTCTTTGAAACAGCTTCAAATACAGGATGCAGGTTTCATCAAATCCAAACAAGTTTAAACTAAGTATTTTTTTATATTCCTTCACCTTCAGATGCAGGATATTTTATTCAGCATATATGCTCTTGTTTAAAAGGAAAATGTATCTCACCCGGGATTTGGAGAGGTGCCTCCTGCCAAGTTCATCTGTAGCAGAAAGCCATTTCCCCCCCCAAAGTGCAATACCCTTTCACTTTCCATTCACGTCATTCAATCCTTCCATCTTCAGCACCATGCTTAGTACCAGCAGAATTTAAGCCCCCTTTGCCCAGCTTCAAAACAAAAAAAAGGATGTTTTTGTGTTCGCTCAGATTGTCACCTACAGTTGAGCACTGCCAAGTGATACCTTCCCTTTATATAACAGATACAGCTGAAACAAAAGAAGCCTTTTATATTGAACCTTGTACCTACCAGTATCTTTCAACCATCCCTATGAAGATCAGCAGGAGCCCTGAAAGGGCCTTCCCCTCACCCAGGTCTGCCTGTGTATATGCCTTCAAACCCACTTACTTATTAGAAGTGGAGAACTCTCAAGGGCTACAGTGAGGATAGCAGGGAACACCAAATTCATTTCTAATGCTATTGCCATACAGTACAGAGTAAGGTATCCACACATAGCTCTCATGGCACTAGAGAACATGAAAATGAAGCTGCCAACACTGATCGGGCAGCAGCCGTAGCACCCTACAAAGGCAGACTTTTGTAAAAGAGAAACAGAAAACAGGGCTTGAATCCGAAGGTGACCTTGTGCAAGCTGAAGGCACTTCTCGTCTGTAGTTTCTTTGGGGTTCCCACTCATGACGATGCTTCCCACAGTGTTCTCAAAGCAACCAGCCCTCATGAGTAGTTTTCGGGTAGTGTGTGGCATGGGAGCTGGAGAACGCGGTAGGGAAAACATGTTTTTCTATAATATTTATTTATTTATTTATTTAAAACAATCCTATCCCACTTTATCTCCTGAGACTCAAAGCGGAGAACAATGTGGCAACCAAGTGGTAAAGATATAAAATATAATAGTCCAATTAACAAAATGATCCCTGGCAGGGTCATTTCGTCGAAAAAGAGCTGCAGGAGCTCATTAGCATATCTAATAGGCTATTAGCATAATAGTTCATTAGCATATGCCACACACCCTTACATCACCGGAAATGATGTCAGAAGGGGGAGCAAAAAGGGGGGAAGGCATCTTCAAAAGCTTCCCCTTCCCTTACCCAGCCAGCTTGCCAAGGCGGATGGGGGGGAGTGAAGAGAGAAGGCGTTCAAACCCCTTCTCTATGGAGTCGCGCCTCAGTGGCGGTGCGATCTTTCCATTATATTCTATGGTCCCATAGAATATAATGGAAAGATCGAGCCGCTGCTGCAGCGCGACTCTAGAAAAAATGAGCGTGGAGGTGGGGCTTGCCGCCACTGCCATTTGTACCCATTCCTGGGCTGCCGGAGTAGTGCTTCAGCACGCTCTGGCCCCAAACAACCCCTGATCCCTGGCCCGAAAGACACTGGTGATCCCTGGCCTGAAAGGCATTTGGCTGTCCTCAACCAAAGGCAGGGACTTTTTGGTCCTGGCACTGGCCTGGTGTAACTCTCCGTCAAATGCCATCCATGGCCTGAGGGACCCAGAGCAGTTCTGCAGGGCCTGTAAGACAGAGATGTTCTACACGGCCTATGGTTCAAGACAGCGATGGTCAACATGAAGCCCGGGCTCTTCCTTCTCTCCTCCTACCCATGGGGTAAGGGCATGATTTGTTCCATTAAGCACTATCAGAAATAGCTATAGAATTGCCTATTATTTTAACTATTTTAAATTCTGTCTTGTAAATGTGTTTTACTGAAATGTTGTTCACCGCCTTGAGCCCTATGTATAAGGGAGGGTGGTCTACAAATCAAACAAATAAATTAAAAAAAAATTAAATGCACAAATTTACAAATTTAAAAGCACTCAGGATTTAAAGCACATAGGATCAACAAACTCACAGCCAGATCTGCTGAACAATGAAACATCCAGTCATATATTTCCACATTGTCTCTTTTAAAAAAAATATTTTTAATTAAGATTTCTAGTAGAGATTGTGTAAATTGCTGGTGATGTGCTGAACCGCTTGGAGTTGAGAGCTATATGTGACCACCAGTGGTGTTCTGTTATTGCCTCTTTGGGGCCTGTCTTGCAACAGGTTTTCTCTGGGTACCATTCTACCAGACTTACAACTTCTACTGGATAATGGCAGTTCTGTTTCACGAGCACTGGGGGGGCAAATTCTTTCTAGTGCATAGACAGCCCCCCCATCTCAAACAACTCCTCACCCACAATAATATGACATCAAATTTAAACATGGACACTGGTACCCATGCTTGCAACAAACCCAGGTGCCAACTTTGTTGCCACATACGCCCAAACAGCACAGTCACTGGATATAACAGCATCAGCTACACCTTCTCAGGCTTACTCACCTGCTCATCTTCTAACATTATAAATGCCATTAAATGCCAACAATGCCCTTCGATTCTCTACATAAGACAAAAAGGTCAAAGCCTACGCCAAAGGACAGATGGAAATTGCTGGATTCCAAGTTATTACAACACTCGGAACGATCTGCCAAAACTTAGCAGGGATGTTGGGTTCTTATATCACGACCAGTGCTCCCTCGAAGCTGAGTCAGTGTGAACTAGCTCACAGTTGTTTAGCCTCAAGCTCACACCTTTTTGTCTTGGCTCAGGAAGGTGGGCTCCAGAGCAAACTAATCTGTGCAGTAGCCAAATCCCTCACTCACAACTTTAATGCCAGTAGCTCACAAAGTAGAATTTTTGCTCACAAGACTCCACAACTTAGAGAGAACATTGCTAAATTTATTCAGTCTTTACACCCGTATTCTCACCAAGAAGGTCTCTACATCCTCTTTATTTTACTGTATTTCTTATTTGGAATAGCAGATTAGAATAGTGATCGTAATGTAATGCAATTAATATTAGGGCCTGGTCACACATGCCAGATAACTGGCGGGTGAATCAGGTTTTTTCCATCCCCGCATGTTTCTGGCGCTTCAACAAGGGATCACTGATGCAACGGGAGTACGCCAGAGTGATCACACAGGGAAGTCTGTCTGCGGCCCGTCGCAAACCCATTTGATACTGCACTTCCCCTAGTATTTTTAACTCCGCTTCTTCAGCGGAGCAAGACGGGTTGTGGGATGTTTGCCAGAAGTTCCCGTGTGATCGCACCCTTAAAATCCACCCAGCATTCATGACTATCGCATGGCTACTTCTGCATGTGACCGGGACCTTGGAATAGTATATTGGAATGCATTTCTTTGGTCTGGTAACAGAGGAGACATAACTAGGGTTGCCAGGTCCCCTTGGCTTGCTGGAGGGGGGATTTGGGGGGCATTTCAGGGGTGGGTGGTGTTAGGAGATGTACTTTTAAACTGCTTTTATTTGCTGTTTGCAGACCTACACGCACACCTGAAAGGTGCATACAAGTGTCTTTGGTTTGGGAGAATTGTGTGCTTTGTTTGATGTGACTCCCTGCACTAGGAAGGTGCCCTGCAGCCTGCACTTTCATGCTAATGAAGTCACACACACACACCTACGCACATACCTACCCACCATGCACTGGGAAGAAGAAGAAGACCATCTCCATTATACTCTGCCAGAAGGATGGTAGGAACAACAACCTGCCTACCATCAAGGAATTCGGAGTCATCACGTAACCCACAGGATGCTTGGCTTTTGCAAGTGTTAAGACTGTTTCCTGTTTATGACTTGGACCAAGCTAGAGTCATCTGCAGTTCTAAGGTTTCCATGACAACCCATCTTCACACCTTGGACCAAATGTCCCCTTTAGTGAAAGGTGTAGATTTCCAATATTGCCCCCCCCCTTGTAGGAGGGTACCCCATATCCTATAAGCCAATAATATAGGGATGGGACGGACTGGAAGAAGACCCTAATGCCAGCCCCCAAAACTAGCTGATAAAAGGCGAGGTTCAACCTTTGTCCTCTGCTGACTAGCTAGCCACCCAACCTTTCCTCACCATAGGTAACTCTTGCGTGCTTTCTTGGACTGCAGCCAAGGAGCCCACACGGGTTGACTGGTTCCAACATTGTGCAGTAAGAGTTTTCCTTAGTTAGATCTCTACTCTTGTATTCTTCACCGTGAAGGTTGAGCTTCAGGAATCAGATAAGTATCACGTGATTTTCCCCTTCCTAAACATTTTCTAGTTTAAAACCCCATATTGTATTCCATTTCTATTGTATCTAAAGGAACTTGTCTGTATGAGTGTGTGAATCTGTTTTGTTTGCTTGTGAATCAAAAAGATATTATTCAGTAAAAAGAATAACTGATTTTACTTAAGAAACCTTGTCACGTGTTCTCTTTGGGAAACGGGTTCTTTGGGGCAAAGCTGCTTTCTCTGTATACATAGATCAGAACTCAATTTAAGTTTAGTCCGATTAATGCGTAAATAAGCATTTCGGCTAACAGTGGGGACATCAGGTGTAAGTGATGTCATCATCCTGGGGACATCGTGTGGCAATGCTCTGCATTTGGGACAAAACTCTATGGTGTTTTTTAGCCTAAAACTATAGAGATATGCCGCAAAACCAGAGTGCTGCCACACAACATCCACGTTTGGGGGTAGGGCTTCCCCCATTGGCCAGCTGGCCAGTGGCAGGCAAATGTTTGAAAAATCAGGGAAACCCCACCCAGACCAGGGGTCTGGCAACCCTAGACATAATACTGCACTACGTATCACCCCACCTCAAAGAAAAAGATGCTATTAGTTACCTCCATGCTTGAGAGGACTGATGGAGCATCACAACAAGATCTCAGTTAATTACTCTTAGCACTCCTCAATTAAGAAGGATGCACTTACACATCTATCTCCAATTTTGACTTATTTGCTTTGCTGTTTTCCCCTGGAATTAAATCCAAACAATGATGACCTTATAAACTTAGCTCATTATTCCTGTTTGCATCTGTTAAAACAACTTCATTATATTGTGTGCTAATTTGCTGTTCAAACTCTGCCTTGTATGTATGGACTGGTAAATTCCATTTCATTGTATCTGAGGAAGTGTGTGTGCACACAAAAGCTCATATCTTGGATAAAACTTTGTAGGTTTTAAAGGTGCCACTGGACTCAGACTTTGTTCTACTGCTTTAGACCAACATGGCTATCCACCAGGATTTTACTTGGTGTTAATCAGTCTATTGACAAAAAGGATCCATAACAGAAGACTATTTTTCAGTCCCAGAGGCTTCCTGAAAATTAATATCTGGGGAAAGAAATGCTCACTGAGATCAAAGTTTTTCAGACAAATATTTTTGTCTCACAGCCTGGATAATAATAATAATCTCCGGAAAAGACTGTGGTAACCTTGGAAGCCAGAAAGAGCCACAAGGGTAGCTGAGGGGAAGGGCAATGACTGCAAACTAGGGATGGGCATGAACCCACAAATGAACCCTGGTTTGAGCACGTTTCGAACCGGTTTGTTTGGTCGCATAATTCCTGCAACCAAAAATGAACTGCTTTTTTTCCTTGGAGGTTCAGGTGGTTCCTTAGAGCAGTTCGTTCTCCAGACAGCCCGGTGCCAATTCAATCAATTCCTAGATAATGCTGGGGGTGGACTTGTGGAGAGCCCTAGAAACACCTAAAGCAGTTTTCCATAGCTTGACTGACAGCTCTGGGAGCCAACCACGGAGCTCCCATTCGGCTCTATGGGAGCAGATTAGATATCACGCCTTGACTCAACTGCTTTCACTTTGCAGCACGAAGAGAGAAGAGTAAGTCATTGTGACAGCCGACAAAGAATTGTTTGCTGTGTGGCTGATTTAGGAGAGGCTTTGAGGGAATCCTTTTTTAAAACACCGCTCCCGGCTGGGAAGGTGTTCCTTGCAGTGGTTTCAGGGACTGAACCTGAAGCTAGAGCTGAGCTTTCTTGGGGGCACCTTCTTTGGGGGGCTGTAACTTGGACATCCCACATCCAATCTTTGCCAAACTTGGAGGGTGGGTGGAGTAGAGCCTGCTGAAGACTCCCTGTGAGTTTTTTTTTTAAAAAAAACTTTTATTTTATTTATTTAATTTATATCCCGCACTCTCTGTTGCAGCAGGCTCAGGGCGGCTTACACAGAATTTTATTAAACAGATAAAACAGATAATTGAATAAAATAAATGTAAGTATAAAAACACTACATAAAGTGCTACTGCACATCATGTACGATGGCAAGACATTAGCAGCGTCAGCATAAGCATACAGCCAGCTGACATCTTAGTCTGGGTCATATCTGCGATTTAGCTTCTCTAATTCACAAGGGGGCTGTTCTACCACCTCCCAAACCAAACAAATCATGAATCGGTTCGGGAAACTGAAAAGTTTGTGTAAGTTCATGGCTTGTGGTTCGTGCAATCAAACGGACCATGAACCTGTGGAAACCAACTGATATTGCTCCAATATGAAGAGATTTAATTATAGTAGCATGTGCTGCAGCATGTGCTGCAATTGCTTCTGTTTGGTATAGAATAACATGGGAATGTGTTACAATGGATAAGGCCCCGGTCACACGGGCCAGATAACGCAGGGGTGGGGGGAGGTGTGGCTCTTTGTGCCAGCGCAATTAGACCCACCAGAATGCAATCAGACGTGACAATGGCATACCCTGGTTTCATCAGTCAGTGCATGCGCATAAATGAGGACAGCCAGGGAAAGCTGTGCATCTGTGCAATCACACTGAATGGTTCCATGGGCAGCCCGTGGCAAACTATTTGCTAGCACATTCGATGTGCTACTTTTTAACTGTGCAGCTTCGACAGATTGCCATGGGTTGGCCACGGGTGCGTAAGCCTCACAGATGTTCTGGTGTGATCATGCCCAGAAACTCTGCCGGACTATTGTGGCTTCCGCGTGGCAAATGCTCCATGTGACTGGGGCCCAAGATTCTAGATCAAGTCTCTCATCATGGTCAGACTCCATACCCCTCTAATTATTTTGCCTTTTGGTATCCACTACTGAATTTCATAGCAGGTCATCCAGAACTATTTCCTTCTAATTATACTGTTGACGTTCTTTTATGTTAAGCTGTTATAGTTTATTGTTACAATTTCTATATGTAAGCCATTATAAGACGATAAAGCTAGGTTTATTTTTTTGTCTAACTATGCTACTGTTCATTCTATGTGGTTTGTATGTTATTGTTGTTGTTATAATAAAAAATATTTTTTAAAAAAACCACGGACCATGAACCAACACAAACCACCATTCTCCTTGTTGCCCATCCCTCTACTCTGACTTTGAAAAACAGGCTAAGCTACTGATGAATCAGTTTATAAATAGGGGCTACTCCTCCAGAGTAGTGAAACAGGCTTTTTATAAGTCAAAAAACCCCATAAACAGATCATCCCTTTTGGTGCCAAAAACAAGACAAAGTCATTCTGATAGAACTATTATTCTATTGATTTACCATGGGAGATAATCTCAAGTTATCCTACTCACTGAAGGAGGAAAGATTGGCTGGATACACATAGCTTTCGTACTCAATCTCCCCCAATTCTGCTCCTTACTATATCCTTACTATATCCCTGTTTTGTCTAGATGGATCCCAAGACCTCCAACATAGTATTTTAAGTGGTCAAAGAGGACCCCATCTTTCCCTTCTCTCCAGTGGGAAAGTGTCCAGAGACTCCAGACCCAGCAGTCATAAGAACAGAAGAAGAACTCTTGTCAGGTAGCCCTGCCATGATGGATGGAAGGGAGGGAGGTGGGCTCTAGGCGCCTTGGTGGCGTGACAGGCGGGAGGTTGGAATCCGGGGAGTTGTTGATTTACACCTCGGGTGTGAGAATGGAATGTGGCTTCTATTACTACTATCTCTCGCAGCCTAGACGTTCTGACCTTGGCAAGTCAGGCTGCGCGCTTCCCTATCGCTAGCATAGATGTAGCAGCTGTGAATAATGGGGGCGGTGGGAATTTCATTAGCTTAGTAACTTTCGATTTCCCAGTCGCATGTTATTCATTGTATGGAAGAAGGGGGGTCCCCATTCACCCCCTTCCCTGTATAAGCGCTTGCTTTCTGTAACCAAGTCATTCTGAACAAGATACCTGTTCCAGTGATCTATCTATTGCAGCTTAATAAACGCTAACCTTGCTTGCATCACAAGGCCTGGTGTTTTGCTGACTAAGTTAGGACTTCTGACAGTTTGTTCAGAATCATCAATTACTTTTGGGACTGGTCCTAAACCCGCAACTCCAAAATGAGTGGCGGAGAAGAAGACACTCTCCCAATTGAAGAAGATGAAAAGGATAAGAAACCTCCCGGGAAAGACGTGCCCCGAGAGACCCCAGACACTCACGTGCCGAGACATTGGGGTTTGGAGTACGACTTTGGAGGGCCTTACGGAGACCCCTATGGGGCGGCCTATGGGGGGTGACCACCCGAGTTGGACGCAGACGTGACTGGGTGAAACCCCTGGCTGATACCCACGAAGCGTGGTTCGGGACCCCGAGAGCTTCCATGGGGATGAGCCACCCCGAGAGGTCGGTCCGGAAACTAATCACGGCGGAAGCTCTGGAAGAGACTGGCTGCGACTCCGATACCCTGGAAGGCGCCGTGGTGAGGAGGAGATGGACTGAAGAACCGAGCCAGGACCGCCTGATGCGATTCCTAGATGAATCCCTCGCACGCATCCCACAGATGATCGCGGAGGGCATCCGGGAAGAGCGAGAGCGGCAGAGGCGCGAGGAACCACCAGCCCAGGTCCCCCCGATCAACGGCCGGCGCCGGACCAAGACCAGGGAAACATGCCAGCCGGGCCGGTGGACCAACCAGCGGGGCCAGGACCGCAGGGGCCGCCTGGGCAACCACCCCCTCGCCCTTGGGGGTTCTTGCCACCCAAGCCTGCAGAACTTCTGGATGCTGATTTTGATGGAGACCCCGAGAAATTCCCATTCTTCCTGGTGCGAGCCGAGAGGTTTATCGAGACCTGGGGCCACCTATTCCAGCGGGAAGAGCGGATGGTTGATGTCATAGCAGCCCACCTAAAGGGAGCAGCTGCTGACTGGTATGTGGGACTCCATCAAGTCGACGGGCGTGAGCTGAGAGAGATCGATTCTTTCATGTGGGCCATGAAAGAGCAATTTGAGGATGTGCATTCCACCAAAGCAGCGAAGGCAACGATCCGAAGCCTCAAACAGGGGGCCCGATCGGTGAGAGACTACACCTCGGAGTTCCGCAGATGTGCCGCCAAACTCCGAGGGGAAGGGAACCTCGTGGATTTCTACAAGTGGGGACTCAACGCGGAAATCCGCCGAGAAGTCACCAGGAACCAAGACCCGAACACCCTCACCGGATGGGTTCAAGCAGCCGTCACGATGGAGAACCGCCTGAAAACCATCAAACTGGACGACGACGCAGCGATGGCTAACAGGGGCCCTGCACCGGCTGCGAGAGGGAAACCCCCGGCACCGAACCCGAAGCTGAGGGATGGCACGAGGGAGCTCCGGATGAAGCAAGGTCTTTGCCTCAAATGCGGAGAAGGGGGCCATTTCGCCGCGAACTGCCCGACATCGTCTGCAGCACCCGGAGCACCGAAGGGAGCTAAGAAGAAGTTTGACACCTCCACACCAAAACAGGTGGCGAAACCGAAGGGGGCGAAGGCTCTGCAAGCCAAGCCGCTCAGTGAAGCATCCGACTCATCCGATGGCGAGACCGTGCCGCAGGGAAACGAGACGGACCTGCTGTAAACAGCGCTGAACAGCAGGTCCCACCTCCCCAGGCGCAACTCCCGGTGAGCAAACCCCCTCTCTTTTCTTTCTCACGGTGACTCTAATGGACCCGGGTCTATTGACCCATGTGAGAGTACGAGCTCTCATTGACTCTGGGTGTGGGAGAGACCTCATTAACCCCACACTACTAACGGGACTTGGGGCGAAAGTTGTTAAATTAACTGACCCCTTGATTTTTACGCAAATGGATGGGTCCACCATGAAAGAACCTTGCAAATACGAGACTGTGCTCTTGCGGGTGGGACTCGGGCAACACTGGGAAGAGAGACCTTTCGTGGTCACCCCTTCAGCCCGATTTCCCTTGGTTCTGGGGAGCCCATGGTTCTTTGATCACGATCCGCATGTACTGTGGGGGGAGGGGAAGGTCAACTTCATCTCCAATAAATGCCAGTCCCACAAATGGAAAAAGGAGTGGGGACCCATGATGGGGGGCAACTCCTAGTGGCAGCGGGGGTGGCAGCAACGGAGCTGGAAGGCATTCCCCCGAGTACCACGACCTGGCTCCCGTTTTTGGAGAAGAGGAGGCCGATGAATTACCCCCCACAGAAATTCTGACTGTGCAATTGAAATTTTACCCAACCAAAAATTACCGAAGGGAAAACTGTACTCTATGAGCCCTTCGGAAAAGGTGGAACTGAGGAAATTTATCGATAAAAACCTCAGCAGGGGTTTCATCCGGCCAGCATCCTCCCCGTTTGCGGCTCCCGTGCTTTTCCGGAAAAAAAAGGATGGGGGATTGCGGCTCTGTACTGACTACCGCGGATTGAATGCAGTGTCAAACACAAACGCTTACCCCATGCCCCTCATAAAAGACTTGTTGGCGGCAGTGGCTGGGGGGAAAATTTTCTCTAAGCTAGACCTCCGAGATGCCTACTTCAGAGTCCGCATACGGGAGGGGGATGAATTTAAAACGGCGTTTAACACCCCTCTCGGCCAGTTTGAATATTTAGTCATGCCATTCGGACTCCAGGGGGCCCCTGGGGTCTTCATGAACTTGATTAACGAGGTGTTGCATAAACACTTGTTTAAGGGGGTCCTTGTTTACCTTGATGACATTCTTTTGTACTCCCCCGACCTTAAATCGCATGTGAAACTGGTGCGGGAAGTACTACAAACGTTGCACAAGCATAAACTGTATGCCAAACTATCCAAGTGTGAATTTCACAAAACGGAAATCCCTTTTCTGGGCTACCGCATTTCCCAGAAGGGGATTGAAATGGACCCTGACAAAGTCAAAGATGTCGTGGGGTGGGAGCCCCAAAACGAGGAGGCAACTCCAGGGGTTCCTCGGATTCGCAAACTTTTATAGATCATTCCTCTCGAACTTTGCCCAGGTGGCTCTTCCCTTGACTGATTTACTGAAAACCAAAGGGAAGCCACCCGAATGCACTCGGCCAGGGGCCAAACTAGAATGGTCGCCAGAGTGCCAGCGGGCGTTCGACAGATTAAAGGCCCTTTTACGTCGGAACCCGTGTTGGCCCACCCGAATGAACTTAAGAAATTCATTGTTCAGGTTGACGCCTCGGACGTTGCAATGGGAGGGGCGATCCTCCAAGAGGGGGAGGATGGCAAATTGCACCCCCTTGCCTATGTTTCCAAAAAGTTCAACGATACCGAACGAAATTGGTCCGTGTGGGAAAAAGAAGCGGGATCGATCCGTTTAGCGTTGGCTACCTGGCGCCATTGGCTAGAGGGGGCGCGAGTCCCGTTCGAGGTCTGGACTGATCACAAAAACCTCGAGCTACTTCGCTCCCCCGTTCCTTGAACGCCAAACAGCTCCGCTGGGCTGATTTCTTCTCCAAGTTCAATTTCACACTGCACCACTTTCCGGGGACATCTAACTCGCTGGCCGATGCACTGTCACGCCTCCCTCAACACGACAGCAAAAGGGAGGAGATTCGTGACTCGATTTTCACTCCTTCCCAGTTGGGAGGAGCAGTGACCACTCGAAGGCAGGCCAAACAATCCCCCCCACCGTCAGGTCCTCCCCCAAATGAATGGGCGGTGAAATTCTCCACTGAACTGTCGGATGCGGACAGGGAGGAGGTGGCGGGGGAAGAAGGAATGTCCAGAGATGCGCATGGCTGCTGGACTAAAAATAACAAACTTTTTGTCCCACGGTCTCTCAGGGGGAGGTGATGGGCTGGGCACATGGATCTAAGCTAGCTGGACACACGGGGTTTGTAAAATCTCTCCAGCTGCTGCAAAGGCAATTTTGGTGGCCAGGACTACGTAAAGATGTTTCTCTGTTCACGTCCGCCTGTCAAACGTGCTTGATGAGTAAACCTCGGCCCGGTAAACCCCCAGGTGCCCTACAACCTCTCCCTACCCCAGCTCGACCATGGGAAGTGATCTCTATGGACTTTATTACGGATCTACCCCCTAGCGGGGGAAAACCGTCATATGGGTGATAGTCGACCTGTTTACTAAGCAGGCGCATTTCGTTCCGTTTACCTCCATCCCCTCTGCTAAGAAGTTAGCCTCTGCTTTCTTGCAACACGTTGTAAGACTCCACACCTTACCTGCTAAGGTGATCTCGGACAGGGGGGTTCAATTCGTTTCGAGGTTCTGGAGCGAACTTATGTCACTGCTTGGGGGGGAGAGGGGGGTGAGCAGTGCATACCATCCTGAATCAGATGGGCAGACCGAACGTGTAAATCAGACTCTGGAACAATACCTTAGGTGTTTTTCTAACTTTCAGCAGGATAATTGGCATTCTCTTTTGCCTTTGGCTGAGTTCTGTTACAATAACACTCAGCACTCGTCGACGGGGATGTCCCCGTTTAAAGCAGTACATGGATATGACGCCCCGCCTTTGCCATTTTTGACTTCTCCCGACCTCCCGGCGGGAGACGCTGGGGACTGGTGTAAACAACTGCAGGAGGCGTGGGGCTCGTTAGCCAAAACTCTGGAGGAGGCTAAGGCTGCATACAAACTCCAAGCAGATAAGAAACGTAGCCTTGCTTGGATTCCGAAATGTGGAGAGTTTGCTTACTTATCCACCCAACATTTGCGTCGAATTCAGCCAAGTCGCAAACTCGGTTGGAAATATGTTGGTCCTTTCGAGATTGTGAGAGTGATTAACAATGTAACTGTTGAACTTGCCTTGCCTAAGTCTCTAAAGTCTATTCATCCTGTTTTTCATGTAAGGCTTCTACGCCAAGCGCCTGAAGGGAACAGATGGAGACCGCAACGGCCGACCCCTCCCCCGCTGCTGGTGGGGGGGAACCTCACTACGAAGTATCGCAAATTCTGGACTCTAAAATCTCTCGCAATCGCTTGTTTTACCTGGTTGAATGGATTGACTTTGGGCCGGAGCAGAGGGAGTGGGTGCGGGCGGAAAATGTTCTGGCCCCCGGCTTGTCAAAGCGTTTCACAAGTTGTACCCCCATAAACCAAAGGGGTAGGACTATTTTCGAGGGGGCTGCATGTCAGGTAGCCCTGCCATGATGGATGGAAGGGAGGGAGGTGGGCTCTAGGCGCCTTGGTGGCGTGACAGGCGGGAGGTTGGAATCCGGGGAGTTGTTGATTTACACCTCGGGTGTGAGAATGGAATGTGGCTTCTATTACTACTATCTCTCGCAGCCTAGACGTTCTGACCTTGGCAAGTCAGGCTGCGCGCTTCCCTATCGCTAGCATAGATGTAGCAGCTGTGAATAATGGGGGCGGTGGGAATTTCATTAGCTTAGTAACTTTCGATTTCCCAGTCGCATGTTATTCATTGTATGGAAGAAGGGGGGTCCCCATTCACCCCCTTCCCTGTATAAGCGCTTGCTTTCTGTAACCAAGTCATTCTGAACAAGATACCTGTTCCAGTGATCTATCTATTGCAGCTTAATAAACGCTAACCTTGCTTGCATCACAAGGCCTGGTGTTTTGCTGACTAAGTTAGGACTTCTGACAACTCTGCTCAATCAGACCAATGGTCCATCTAGCGCAGCATCTTCACTCACATGGTGACCAACCAGTTCCTCTGGAGGGCCAACAACAGGGCATAGAAACCAAGTCCTGCCCTTGATGTTGCCTCTTGGCTCTGGGATTCAGAGGTTTAGTGCCTTTGAATCTGGAAGTTCCCCTCAGTCACCATGGCTACTAGCCAGTGACAGAGTTATCCTCCATGAAGCTATCTAATCCCCTTTTATAGCCATCTATACCCATGGCCATCACTATATCCTCTGGCAGAGAATTCCACATTTTAATCACTTGTTGTTTAAAGAATTATTTTCTTTTATCCATCCTGAATCTAATGCCCATCAGCTTCATTGGATCCCCTTGAGTTCTAGTATTTCGGGAGGGGAGGGGGAAATAGTTCTCTGACAACTCTCTCCACCCCGTGAATAATTTTATAAACCACTATCATGTCCTCCCTTAGTGATATATTTTCTAAACTGAATAGTCCCAGACTCTTAAGGCCTTCTTCATAGGGAAGGTGCTCCAACTCCTTAATCATCTTGGTTTCCCTCTTCTGCATTTTTTCCGGCTCGGCAATATCCTTTTTGAGAGACTGTGACCTGCAAACAGTATTCCAAATGAGGCTGTGCCATAGATCTATAGAGGGCTGTTATCATACTGGCCATTTTATTTTCAATCTCTTTCCTAATATTCCCTAACATAGAGTTTGCCTTTTTCACTGCCGCAGCACACTGTGTTGACACTTTCATGGAGCTATCTATTATGACCCCAAGATTGTTTCCCCTCTCAGTCTCAGCAATTTCAGACCCCGTTATCCTGTCCTTGATGTTGGGATTTTTATTCTAATGTGCATCACTTTACACTTATCAACAGCAAATTTCATTTGCCACATTCTTGCCCATTCACCCAATTTGTAGAGATTCTCCGGGAGCTCTTCACAGCCATCCTTCGTTTTCACCATCCTGAGTAATTTTGTGTCACCTGCAAACTTGGCCATTACACTACTCACCCCTAGTTCCAGATAATTTATCAATAAACTAAATAGTACCAGCCCCAATACTGATCATTGTAGGAACCCCACTAGTTACTTCTTTCCATTGTCCATTTATTCCTACTCTTTGCTTCCTGTCATTTAACCAATTTTTAATCCACAAGAGAACCCATCCTCTTATCCAATGACTCTTGAGTTTATTCAGGAGTCTTCGGTGAGGTAATTTGTCAAAAGCCCTTTGAAAGTACAAATATGTAATATCTTCTGGGTCACCATTGTCTACATGCTTGTTCACTTTCTCAAAGAACTCCAAAAGATTGGTGAGGCAGGACTTTCCTATGCTGAAGCCATGACAATTTTCCCTCAGTGGGCTTTGTCCCCCTGTGTGCCTAATAATTCTATCTTTGATAACAGTTTCAACTAATTTTCCTAGGACAAACATTAGCCGAACTGGCCTGTAATTTCCTGGTTCGTCTTAGGACCCCTTTTTAAAAATCAGTGTTAACATTTGTTTCACATAAGTGAGAGAAGATCCGGAGGGAAAGAGGTATATCCCCACCATCCTGCAGATGTACAAGTAAGAAATACCCTTATGAACAAAACTTCACAGGTCTCTACTTGTACATACACAACTGCATAAAACAAAAGTTATTGTAACACACTGCATGCCGTTCCTCCATAAAGCAGTTGATTTCCCTGACAAATTCAGCAGAAGTCACTCCTGCTTCTAACTGCTCAAAATGTTGCCTATAATGTTTGTGCTTTGTACTTTAAGTCATGTCTTTGATAGGCCATATCAGCTTTGCTTGCTGTCTCCACTTATGGGGGAGAGGAGATCCCTCTCCTTAGTCACTGTACCAGCTGATGATGGTTGCTGACATGTGGAAACTCTAGACAAAAAGAACTGCACAGAAACTACCAATTTATTTCCCCATCAAACAGCTCAAATGAATGCCAATTTCAATCTGCCTGCTTGACCTAACTTTCAAAAGGCTACATGTGCTCCCATTCCTCCAATCCATATCCAATTCCTGTAACACTTATACAAGGTACCCCATAATTGTTTAGCACAACAATGTGTGTGTGTGTATAAATGATAAAACCTGTTTCAGCCTAGAACAGAATTATCCTTGAACTCTGGCATTCATCATTCAGAAATAATCTGGAAGAATCCATGGGGGGAAATTGCAGGATTTCTTCCATATAAACAACAATAACAGAATAGTTTTCTCGAATGCACAACACTACAACCGAGGAACTGACAAAATAGTGGTGTTCAAGACCTTTGAGGGCAGAACTAGATGTCACAAGGGAAAGGAGTGGGTTCTCAACCCGATGTCCACTTTGTAAGACAAATATAAGAGCAAAAGCTATCTGCCAGGGACCCACTGGCAGGTGAACAGGGGTGCATAACATTTCTACTGCTTACTAATCCTTCAAGCCATTTGGAAACAGGACCATAAATTCCTTACTTTCCTTCCCAGTAGACTGTCACATCTTTCCAAAACCATGATAAGTCCTCAGATAGTAGCCGTAAGAATAAGTATCACATGCTAAAGTATGTAATTCAAGTCCCCATTTTCAAAAAGACAGTTTATTCAACATGGAGCCAGGTAATTTAATCAAGTAGAATTATTTTTGTCCTATCTAAAATAAGCCTGCGTGATTTAGACTAAAATAGTACCACCATACGTTGCGTGGAGGAAAGGGGGCACCCGAGGTCAGAAAGACAGCAGAGAGAAGGATCGTCCCATCTCGCCTGTGGCTTTGATCCAGACTGGGGGCTCCTGCAGGAATTTACCCACATTCATTTTATTTATTTATTTAAAATTTTATATCCCATGTTTCCTCTTCATTCAAGGCAGCTTCACCACCATTTATAGATCTCCCAACATCTCAGCTGGTTTGACTATCATACACGGAGAGGTTACATTATTTTCAGCTGATAGATAAGGCAAACCTACCAACCTTCTTTCATATTCAAATGGTCTAACTGAAGAAAAAGGACAAATCTTACCAGCTGTCTCCATTCGGATCCCTTTGAAAAGACGAGTATGAGCAGAGGTAGTTAGTAAGAGTTCAGATTCATCTTCAACATGGTAGGAACAAAAGAAGGAATAGTTCAGCACAATTTAAGTGCAACTAATAACACTATGGAACCATGGTGGCTCAGAGGTTAAGATGCTGAGCTGCAGATCGAGACCCTAGTGCCGTGTGATGGAGCGAGCTCCCATCTCTGGCCCCAGCTCCTGCCAACCTAGCAGTTTGAAAGCAAAAAATTGCAAGTAGATAAATAGGTACCACTTCGATGGGAAAGTGACAATGTTCTGTGTGCCTTGGCATTTAGTCACGCTGGCCACATGACCATGGAAATGCTCTTGCCCAGGGGGCATGCGGCTGGCAGGTGGTTTCCATCTTGGAAGAGATTGAAAAAGCTGCCACCAGAGGTACAAGAAAGCTGTGAGCCTCCTTGAAATGCAGGACTTCTGCCATGGATGGAAATACATGTAGCTCTTTTGGTTGAAGGTAACTGTGATCATAAGAGAACATAAGAACATAAGAGAAGCCAATGTTGAATCAGGCCAATGGCCCATCTAGTCCAACACTCTGTCACACAGCAGCCAAAATATACCAGGTGCCATCAGGAGGTCCAGCAGTGGGGCCAGGACACTGTGGATGTGGTACTCCATGATCCTCTGAATAAGAACCACTGTTCTACCAGAAATAACATGTGAAAACCCTATTTTTCTCTGCTTCTTGACACCCCTCCCACCACCCAGGAGGAAGACATTTTCTCTATGTTTCTGCTGTGTATTTGGGGGTACACTATTTTCAGAATCCCCTGTATCCCCTGGAATACATATGAGTTTCCCAAACAGGCCAACTAGTACACCCCCAGAATTGTTTCAGACAGTGGAGATAGCATCGGGAGAAGCTGAAGTTCGTTCTCCACATGCACCATGGTCCTGATCCCAGACCCAACCTGTGTACTCTGTCATGTGCATCCCTGTACAGTAGAATTATATTATGCCCATATTCAGCATGGGGATGGGGAGACCACGACTAAGAGGAAAAGAATTAAGGAAAGCAGTTAGATGAAATAATTTTGTCATAATAGGTTATTTCAACTACCCACACATTGATTGGGTCAATATGTGTTCAAGTCAGGAGAAAGAGACTGTGTTTGTAGATACTCTCAATGATTATGTGATGGAGCAGATGGTCACAGTACCTATCAGAAGGGAGGCGGTCCTGGATTTGTTCCTAAGTAATGCTCAAAACCTGGTGAGAGATGTAAACGTGATAGCACCAGTCAGGAACAGTGACCATAATGCTATTAGGTTTAGCATTTATGTAAATAGGGAGTTGCCCAAAAAGACCAATGCAACAGAGGAGGTGCAACCACATTTAACTTTAGAAGGGAAACTTCTCTTAAATGAAGGGGATTGTGAAGAAGAAATTAAAAGGAAAGGTAAGGAGGGTCAAATCCCTTTGGGAAGCTTGGAGACTATTTAAAACTACAATCGTGGAAGCTCAGGTAAAATGTATACCACAGGTTAGGAAAGGTACAAATAGTTATAAAAAAGGCTTTCATGGTTAATGAACAAAGTAATGGAAGCCGTAAAAGGTAAGAAGGATTCCTTTAAGCAGTGAAAGGCTAGTCCAAGTGAGGTTAAATAAAAAGGAGCACAGGCTTTGGCAAATAAAATGCAAGTCGGTGATAAGACAGGTGAAAAGGGACCAAGAAGAACATATTACAAAAAACATAAAGACTAACAATAAAACTTCCTCCAAATACATTAGCAGCAGAAAACCAGCCAGGGAGGCAGTGGGCCCACTGGATGACCAAGGGATATAGGGTTTACTAAAAGATGATAAATTAATTCTATCACCAATTTTGGGTAGTGTGTTAGATTGTTTCAGGCTGAACAAACTACTATTTTTTGTTAAATAGCACTGAAGAATACTTAACTGAACTAGTGGCAAGGTTTTTAGTGGCTGCTGCCTTTATAAATAGCAAAATTTTGAAAGTGTTTAACGTAGGGTAATTTTAACGGAATTGCATTTTATGCAGAATCTGATTTCTTATCTTTCAGATATTATGTTTTTACTTTTGTGAAATGCCATTAAGGGAATTCTTTGCATGTGAACTTGTGGATTTCCTGACAAAAATGTGCTATCAGCCACTAAAATCTGCCTCCATTCCAGAGGACAGGAAGGTAGCTAATGTAACCCCCATCTTTAAAAAGGGTTCCAGAGGAGATCCAGGAAACTACAGGCCAGTCAGTCTAACGCTGAAACCAGGTAAGTTGGCAGAATCCATAATTAAAGATAGAATTAGTAGGCACCTTGATGAACAAAAGCTATTGAGGAAGAATCACCATGAATTCTGTAAGGGAAGATCTTGTCTCACTAATCTTTTAGAGTTCTTTGAGAGGGTGAACAAGCATGTGGACAAGAGTGACCCAGTAGATGTTGTTTACCTAGACTTCCAGAATTTTTTTGATAGTTCCTCATCAAAGGCTCCTAAGTAAGCTCAATAGTCATGGGATAAAAGGACACATCCTCTTGTGGATTAAAAACTGGCTAATTAACAGGAAACAGAGAATGAGTATAAACAGGCAGTTTTCACAGTGGAAGGTGGTAAGCAATGGGGCACTGCAGGGATCGGTACTCAGTCCAGTGCTTTTTAACTTGTTCATTAATGATTTGGAGTTGGCAGTAAGCAGTGAAGTGGCTAAATTGGGGATTACATTAAGTTGTTCAGGGTGGTGATAACCAGGAAGGATTATGAGGTGCTCTAGAGGGATCTGTCAAGGCTGGGCGAGTGGGCGTCAACATAGCAAATACAAAGTAATACACATTAAAGTAAAAAATCTTCACTATCAATATATGTTGATAGCGTTTGAACTCATGGTAACTGACCAGGAGAGAGATCTTGGAGTTGCGTTAACTAACTCACTGAAGAAGTCGACTCAGTGTGTGACTGCAATAAAAAGGGCAAGTGCCATCATGCAGGGGATTTTTAGGAAGGGGATTGAAAACAAATCAGCCAGTATGCCTCTATAAATCTCCAGTGCAGCCTCATTTGGAATATTGTGTACAGTTCTGGTCATCGCAACTCAAAAAAATTATTATAGCATTGGAAAAAGTGCAGCAAAGGGCAACTAAAATGATTAAGGGGACGGAACACCTTCCTCATAAAGAAAGGTTAAAGAGGTTAGGGCTCTTTAGTTTGGAGAAACGACGATTGATGGGTGACATTTACAAAATTATTCTTGGGATAGAGAAGGTTGAGGAATAAGTACTTTTCTCCCTCTCTCATAATACAAGAACCTATAGGTACTCAATGAGATGAAAAAGCTTAGAACAGATAAAAGAAAACACTTCTTCATGCAAACAGTGATTGACACATGGAATTAACTGCCACAAGAAGTGGTGGTGGCTAGAAGCATAGACAGCTTCAAGAGGGGATTGGATAAACATAGAGCAGAGGTCCATCAGTGGCTATTAGCCACAATGTATAGATGGAACACTATGTCTGGGGCAGTGATGCTATGTATTCTTGGTGCATGGGAGGACTTCTGAAGTTCTGGCCCTTCTGGTGGTCCTCCTGATGGCACCTGGGTTTTGGCCACTGTTTGACACAGAGCATTGGACTGGATGGGCCATTAGCCTGATTCAGCGCAGCATTTGTATCTGCAAAGGGCTCTCTTTGTATGATTAGGGACACTAAAAAATCAAGGCTTCTGATTGTAAAGAGAGATGTACACACATTTGTGTAGAATTCAATTTGTGGTAAAGAAACTGGATTGGAAATCTGAGACCACCATATTCTCCCTTCCAAATAGTCAATAAACACCCAGTGTTATCTGAAATGTCTCCTCTTGGCAAATAACACATCTCTTCCGCACTTGAAAAATCACATAAACATTTTTTCTACATCCAATTCAAAGTTACAGTAGTCAGAATTGTGCTAGATTTATGTTTCTGTGAACAGTATTATGATGGAACAACATGGGCATATGCAGAATGCAATTGAGAATGTTTATGAATTTTATTTAACCTGGGCTTTCTTCCCTTCAAGCTTCAAGAGTACATATAGACTCAACCAACATCCGATCCCCAGCACAGCCATGTTTTAATAAAAGCTATGATCCAATATAGGACCTCAGCAGGAACATGGACTAGGCTGCAGTTGAAAAGTAATTAATAGTGCCATTCGAAACTGAGTTACACCCTTTGACTTAGAAGGGTGTAACTCTATGTAGGATTACACTGTTAAGTGTCCAATTGTTTCCTACTGCTTTTCTGGAAGGATGGGATAAGACATCAAAATTCACACTTGCATCCATTACAAAACAGATAAATATTGTTACTTAACATACTGCCTTCTGTAGATTTTTTTTTTACGAATGCCTAGCCATGGACAGGCCTGCAATGATAATTATTCAGGAGAAACACAGCATATTAGAGTTGATTTTTTTTTCTAAAAAAAAAGAGGCAATGCTTTAATTAGGATTCAAATACACAAATATAGGGAATTCAGTGTAACTGTTTGTATACCAGATGTATGTGCTAGGGATGGGCACAAACTGAACCACAAAGCAAAATTTGTCACACATTTTGCCCTGTTTGTGGTTCACAAACAGATGTTTGTGATGGGTCTACTGTCACAAACTTCCACAAACCTTTTAAGCAGTTCGTGACAGCTCATAGCGGTTCATGAATGGCGCAGAAAGCAGGGTTTAAAGGGACTCTGAGTCCCTTTAAACCCTTGCTTTCTGTTCCCCACAAAAATTACAAAAACAGCTGAGCAGTGGGGAGGCACTCCCCATCACCCAGCAGTTTCATGTTATCTTGTGCAATCCCTTTAAAGTTTCAAGTTTAAAGGGACTGCAAAAGACAGTCCAAAACAGCTGAGTGCCGGGGATCAAGCTGCTCCCTGCCGCTCAGCTTTTTTAAAGGTTTTCTGCAAACTCCATTTAAAGATATTGCAGTCCCTTTCAAGGGGGTTTCCAGGGCCACAATCCACAAACCAGTTCAGTTTGCAAATAAACCTCCTGGTTTGATTTGGTTCACTGTTTGGCCATGAACCAGACCCCATTTCCTGGTTCGTGCCCATCCCTAGTACCGGCATTCCCTGGCAATACTTTATTCAGCATGGGATATTTATGCTTGAGTATATTTATATAACACTGTTAAGTTATGGCTGTTCTGGAATTCAGAAAACTGAATAACAATTTGGCATTGACTTTCTCTGCTATGTTTTGTGTTACAGAGATTTACAGTATGGGGGAAAAGAAAAGCTTTCACATTGCATTCCGATTTCAGTGTACTATGTAGAAATGCCAGTAGCTTAAACTTTCCATTCAGTGCACAGCATGTGGTTATTCAAATGGAAGGACAGAAGGCTCTGCTGATAACACCCAGCACACCAGATAGTTCTTGTATTTACATTACACAGGCTCATACATTGGGCTTTGTTTTAGCTATGGCACCCCAGAGTTAAACATTGGAAGTAAATTCTGATGAAGATCCACAATGCAACATAAATTTGATCATGGTTCTGGACACTCTGCAAAGCTAGAATGTGATGGACTTTGCTGTTTCCACATGAAAAAGTAAACAATAAAAAATAGCAGGCTTTTTAACGCTTCTTGGGTATAAGCCTTCAATGCGTATATAATATTCTTTACCCAGTTTTTTTTTTTTAACCCTCCCAACACACTGGGGATATTTTGGTCCCCAGAAACCATGGGGAAAAAATTGGTTTACCCATCTAAGACTTTCTACAGACACCAAGCTCCTGTTATGCTTTCTCCCCAATGAACTGCAGTGCCTTGAAATCCCTCTCTTCCCTCCCCACTACCTTTCTTTTTTAAGTTTGAGTTTTCTCAGAAGTGTAAAAGCGGTCATTCTGGCTCCCAACAGACTTGGCTTGAAAATGAAAGTACTATGCACAATTGTAATGACCCAACAAATACTGAAAAATGATTTTAGCACTGTTCCCATGTATAAATAGATGGACCAACACCTACTCTTTCCATTTTATAGGAAGGTGAAGCAAACAGTGAAAACAAAAGTTTCTCTCCTGAACTTAGGTCCATAGACATTTGTTGGTTGGGGGCTTTTACACCACTTTTGGAATTGTGAGTTTATTTTATTTTATTATTATATTTTATTATGGCCATCAAGGAAATCAGTGTTTGCAAGCTGAATTGTTGTGTTATATAGTAGGAACAGGTAAAAGCCCTGTGTTTGTGCTCTGGTAAAGCTTCCCTTATGTTTACAGTCACATAGAAAAGCTCAAATTGAACTGTATTGCAATTTTGGAAATGGGGTCATTCCCTCCCCCTGCAAGACAAGCCTGGACATGTTTGCAGGCATTCTTTGAACCTCACATTTTCCAGACTCAGAGGAGCCATTCAGCCTGGACCTTTAGATGACCTCTAGCCACCTGTCCACTAAGCTGATTTTGTTGTGCTCTATCAAAGCTCAAATTGAATTGTATTGCATTTTGGAAATGGGGTCATTCCATCCCCCTGAAAGACAGGCTCAGGCATGTCTGCAAGCATCCACTAAACCTATACACATTTTCCAGACTCAAAGAAGCCATTCAGCCTGGACCTCTAGATGGCTCCTAGTCACCCATCCACTAAGGTGATTGTTTTCCTTCAAATTTTGATTACTTTCTTAAAAAATAAACAGTTTTACAGATTCCCAACTGTGTGATTTTAAAAATGGTGTGATAAATTTACCCCATTTACATTTCTGTGGGAGTTTGATGTTTTCAATGAGGGGTAATTTTGACCCTGATTCCAGATTTTACTCTTCTTTGTCCTGCATTGCTGAAGGAAGTTACTCTTGAGGCCTGATTTTTTTTTCCTTAGTTGCTAATGTCATGATTGAGAGAGCTATCAGGTTTCCATTACTTTTGCTGCAATATGGGGTCACTTTGTTCCCTATGCCAAAGTAGTGTAGTCTTCCCCCTCTTCGGAGGGTTAAATTCATATTAAAAAACCCAGAGAAAATACTTTTCTAAAGGCCTTTTAAATAAGATGTCCTGTTATTAGACCATTTGATGAGACCTTGTGATTTCTCATTTCTCCTGTCAAAGCAGTCCATGAGATTTGAATTAACCCAAATCCTATTGCAGCAATACATGAAACTGCCTTATTGTCTCTGCGTTTCTTACCTACTAACCTTTTAGCCGTTATTACTGCCAACTCAAATTAGATTTACAGTGTAACCCTAAACACAGCTGCATCCTTCTAAGCCAAATTACCTGAATAGATTTAGAAGGGTGTTCACAACTGCACAGTTTAGTGGCTTAGGTATGTTTGAGAGCCTCTCTTTAAAACTCCACCCTTTAAAACAAGATCATAAGCCAACAAACTCTGTGCAGATATAGAATCTGCGGGATTGTGGAATGGTGTAAATTGAATATTAGTGGTGGGGAATGCCAGCAAGTTGCAGCAGACCAATGGCGACCCTTCATGGGGTTTTCAAGGCAAGTCATGAACAGAGGTGGTTTGCCATTGCTGGCCTCTGCATTGTGTCCCTGGACTTTCTTGGTGGTCTCCCATCCAAACACTTACCATGGCTGATCCTAATTAACTTCTGAGCTTGGGCTAGTCTGGACAATCCAAATCAAGGTGATTGAACATTGGCCCCATCTTAACGACTGCTTGGAAACCATGATCAGATTACACATTACAACCACCCCCACTCTCCTCAGCAGTGGATTCCTAGTCCCTTCTTGGGGATGCGATAGAGAATATGAGATAATCTTAGATGGCAATCTTAACTGAAGGTAACATTAATTAGGATTCTCATCTAACCACGATGGAAAACCATATGTTCTGAAGCTGGTTTTGAGTTCTGGGAGAAAACAATACAATGTTGGTGCTGATGTGGCTCAGGTGCAAAGAAGGAGTTTACTCCAAGGAAGAGAGGGGGAAAAGCCATCAGTCTCACAGACATCTCCTAACTGTGGATAATTGGAAGTGGGTATTATACCACTACAGGCCCTAGACATCAACATGAAGCATTAGGCTCATGTCCTAACCGTAAAGAACTTAATGATTCACTGTAACAAGAGCCAGACCCTCTTCTCTGCCCCATTATGAAGGAATATTTTATCAAGATTCTCAAAGGCAAAGAACATCTGCATATTAATGGCTAGCAAGAAGTGCCATGTTGTTATTGTACACGCATAACTAGATTATCCATCTGTCAAGAAGCTGCACCTGTGAATCGCAACAATTTGCAAGGCTTTCTCGTACTGATGGCCCAATAGGGCTTGCCTGTATAACAGCTAGGCAAATTAATTTAACATAGTTTGGTGGTAACGGGACTCCATTAGTATACAAAAAGACGTGCAGATGCAGCAACATCTTGCATACATTCATAACCGGAAAATACTTCTCATTGTCGGAAGAAATATGGAACTGAAAATGTGAAGTTCCCCCTCCCGCACGCCCAGTTTTAGATGCAGGTCGGGAACATGTGAAGAATTGTGGGGAAGGGGAGAGAAACAGACAATTGCTTCCGCCTCCCATTAGTAATGCATGACGGCTCAGCTTTGAGATTAGAGTAGTAGTTTATCTACAGGTTGAGGCTGAACCTATTTCAACAGCCCATTCTAGGATACTGTAAACTGACAGAGGCTGAAGTAGACCCAGTATTATCTACCATTGACCCCCCAAGGCCTTTAACTAACATTCACAAAAGATCGGAGAAGAAACGTCCATTCTTCCTCGTCCAGAAAAATGACTCGCACTTATAGTGACGATAACTACAGTGTCACCCATGAAAAAAATTAGAATGTTATTTTGTGTGGGTGAGCGCTGTTGTTTTTAACAGCCCTTAGATTTCAAAAAAGAGGCTATCGAGAACTGACTGCAGAAAAGTCACTCAGTAGATCATAAACCTTGGCACCGTCCAGGGATGATTCCTGTAATTTATCATGGTACTCTTATCATAGCCGTGCCAGTGCGACACTCACTTCTCTCTGCATGACATATCTTCGGTGACAGAATGCAATCTGCCATCTTTTGTGGCTGGAAGCTTTGTGGCTGTCAAAGAGTGTCTTAAAATTCAACACTGACCAAAGGAAAACACCTGGAATTTGGTTGTAAGCAATAGCACAGCTCTACGTCTTGTGCACTTTCTGTCTGCTCTGGCCATTCCTCTCGGCTCAAGGCAGCTTTATTGCCATTACTCTAGGTGAGGCTCTATTCTGCTATGGCCAGGCCTCACCTAGAGTACTGTGTCCAGTTTTGGGCACCACACTTTAGGAAGGATGTTGACAAGTTCAAGCGTGTCCAGAAGAGGGCAACCAGGATGGTGAGAGGGTTGGAATCCAAGTCTTACGAGGAGAGGCTGGAAGAGTTGGGTATGTTTAGCCTGGGAAAAAGAAGACTTAGAGGGGACATGATTGCAGTCTTCAAGTATTTGAAGGGCTGTCATGTAGAAGATGAAGCAGATCTATTCTCTCTTGCTCTGGATTGCAAGACTAGATCTAATGGATGGAAATTACAAGGGAGTCATTACCGGATAGATATTAGGAGAAATTTCCTAACTGTAAGAGTGGTTGAGCAGTAGAATAGTCTGCCTCGGGAGGTAGTGGATGCTCCTTCCCTGGACGTTTTCAAGTGGAGGCTGGACAACCATCTTTTGGGTATGTTGTAGGTATGTAGGGATATCTTTTGGCTATGCTCCTGCAGAGTGCAGGGGGTTGGACTAGATGATCTGCAAGGTCCCTTCCAACTCTTACATTCTATGATTCTATGATTCATTAATAGTGCTCCCAACATCTTAGTTTGACTATTTCAGCTGACAGATAAGGCAAATCTATCCACCTTCTTTCCAGTGGTCAAACGGAAAAAAGGGAGAAATCTTGGCCGTATCCATTCAGATCCATTCAGAAGGGTATCAGCAGAAATAGTTAGTAAAACTTCTAATTTATCTTTAATATTCTAGGTATTTATTTTTCCAATGTATACCCTCCCCTCCCTACCTAGGCAGGCTCAGGACGGCTTACATGAAAGTAAATACATAAATAATAAAAATAAATATTGCAACAATGGATGAATTAAGGAAACAGTAATCCTGTCCTTATTAATATTTGAATTTTGGTTCCACCACATTCTATGCTTGCCATAATTGATTCGGCTCAAGAACTGGCAGTCACAGGACACTGGCCAGGGCTGACTGGCTGCTTCGCAAAGTCCCACCCCCGTCAGCCCCCGTCAGTGTTTTCAGCTCAGTCTGCTCCAGTCCTCCAACAGGAGAGGACCGTCTGGAGTGTGAGCGCAGGGACAGGCCCTCAAGGCTGAGGCAAGTGAGAGAAGCCCTTTTCCACCCCCCCACACCATCCCCTGGGCCTTCTATGAGGGGACTAGGCCCAGAGAAGGCCTTTTCCGTCCCCCGCACCCCATCCCCTGGGCCTTCTATGGGGCACTAGGCCCAGAGAAGGCATTTTCCATCCCCCGTCCCCTGGGCCTTCTATGGGGCACTAGGCCCAGAGAAGCCCTTTTCCGTCCCACACACCCCATCCCCTGGGCCTTCTATGAGGGGACTAGGCCCAGAGAAGGCCTTTTCCACCCCCCACACCATCCCCTGGGCCTTCTATGGGGGCAGTAGGCCCAGAGAAGGCATTTTCTGCCCCCTACACCATCCCCTGGGCCTTCTGTGGGGGCAGTAGGCCCAGAAAAGCCCTTTCCCGCCCCCACACCATTTCCTGGGCCTTCTATGGGGGCAGTAGGCCCAGAGAAGCCCTTTTCTGCCCCCTTACACCATCCCCTGGGCCTTCTATGGGGGCAGTAGGCCCAGAAAAGCCCTTTTCCGCCCCCCACACCACCCCCTGGGCCTTCTATGGGGGCAGTAGGCCCAGAGAAGCCCTTTTCCGCCCCCTCACACCATCTCCTGGGCTTTCTATGGGGGCAGTAGGCCCAGAGAAGCCCTTTTCCACCCCTCTTCCCTTCCTTTCCCCCCTTTCCTTTCTTCTTCTCTCCTTTCTTTCACTCTTCCCCTCCTTCCTTCCTTCCTTCCTCCAACCCTCTCTCCCTTCCACCCTCCCTCCCTTCCTTTCTAGGGCCCATTGTCTTCCACCACAACGGGCTTTGCTCCCTAGTTATAGATAAAGCAGATTCATTCCAGTGCAAGGCCTTATATCCCCTCCCTAAATGCTTCTGTCTTTTCATTAATGATTGCTTTCTGATTTTCCCAGAAAGTTTGGTTGTAGGGGTTAGGAGTGTGGACTCCAATCTGGGAGAACTGGGTTTGATTCCCCACTCCTCCACATGCAGCTGTTGGTGTGACCTTGGGTCAGTCACAAGTTCTTTCAGAGCCATTCTCTCAAGGGCAGTTCTTTCAGAGCTCGCTCAGCCCCATCTACCTCACACGGTGTCAGTTGTGGGGAGGGGAAAGGAAGGGAAAGGAGATCATAAGCCACCCTGAGACTCCTTTGAGTAGCGGTGGTGGAGTATAAATCCAATCTCCTCCTCCTCCTCCTCTTCTTACCACTGTATAGTCTCAGCAAGCAGTGGATCTGTTGCTCTAAACAGTCAGGTCATTTCATTTTTCAAAGACCTTATCTTCAGGTAATGAAAGAAGGAATAGTTTAGCACAATGTAAGTGTGACTAGAAATTATGAATATATTAAAACATTCACATTTTTAATAGAACTGGAAGACCATTTCCCCACTGAAACTAAGAAGAAACAGCGTAAGCTGTCACAAAGGTCAGAGCAGACACATCCCTCACTAATTTTTCCTTTTTTTTTTCCTTTTCAGAGGTTTTTTTTTTTTTAAGGATTAAATAAAACACAATTCTGCCAAGCAAATACTCTGTGTATTTTAATCCTCTCTCCTAGAAAATCTCTCTCAAGGTCTTCCTGCAGATTCTCAAATTTTGTTGAATTAGAGAATTATAGCTGTACAAGGGTCGAACCATCCATCAAAGATGCTGGTTTACTCTGGATGAAACTAAGGGCGATCCTGCATCTAGCATTCACTCCACATTTTCTCAACTGGGAGGGAAAAGTGCAGCTCAAAACCACATTCAAATACCCTGGGCCAATGCCTACTAACTGCAAAGTCACCCCTGAATGGCCATAAAGGGGCTATAAATCAGTGCAGAAGGTACCATAAAATCCGATAATCAAAGGCAGTGAACGCAGCATGGAGTGTGGAGGCTACCATAAAATCCGATGATCAAAGGAAGTGAAAGTAGCATGCAATGGAGAGGGGGATTTCTGTTCCAACATGGGTTTCGTAAAACAACGGAGGGAAAAGCCAATGCAGAATCAGCCAAAAGTGTTAAAAAGACCACATGGCTCATCCTCCCAGCTCCACTGCCAATTTCTGATAAACAAACACACGTGAGATTACACATTGTGCTATACTTTTCCAGTGGTGAGGGTTTTCTGGGGGAAATCTGAATTGGAAATTTTGTCTGGAATTTCTCCCCCTCATAATGCTAGCAAAAATTAACTAATGTTACCAAAAGAAGACAAATACACTATCTAGAAGCATGGACAATGTGCACGCACTGGGGTTTACTCATGTTTCATACCCCCAGTTTAGCTCATCTAAACTGAATGATCTGCAGCACAACAGCCCCAATACAACTATAGATAAATGGAGACCATATTTACATATGGGAGGTGGGAAATTTTCCACAGAAAATACAGCACCAGAAACCTTTTCCTCCCTGCATCACTGTAAGTTCCCCTGAACCTGCACCACTTTATAGCTTGCTCTTTGCAAAGGTGAGGAAACCCATCCCATCAGGATTCCATGTTGTGTACTTTAGCTTGCAGGATTGGGAGAAGCAGCCAAACTCTGTGCTGGTGGATCTGACCCATTGTCTTGAGGCCAAGGTTTGTTGGGTGAAACAAAGCTGGTTGAAGTTAGATCCATCTAAGATGCAGATCATCTGGCTGGGGAGATCTGGATCGCCATGGGTCTCCAGCTCCCGGCTCTTGATGGGGCCCAACTTTCATTAGTGGACTCTGTTAAGAACTTGGGTGTCTGGCTTGACTCCTCGTTGTCCCTGGACAGGCAGGTATCAGCAGTGGCAAGGACAGCCAAGCCCACCAGCTGTCCCCATATCTGTCCCATTCCAACATAGCCATGGTGATTCATGCCACAGTCAGTGGAGATAGATCAAGATGGGTAGCCGTGTTAGGTCGAATCTGCATTTGCATTTTTAAATCAGTTGCGTGCTGCTGTGACGCCGCCTTTCTCTGTGCTTGTTTGAATGCTGTTTGGAGAAGATTCTTTTAAAGCAGTGCGGAGGTGCAATGACAGTGGAGCCGCCCCGAAAGGACGATAACCATATGTGGACGTGTGAAAGTATGCCAGCAGTGTTGAGGTGTGAAAATGACACCAAATGTGGACAGCTTTTTTGAAGACGGAGTCAAAAGGCAGGGACACCGGCAGGAAAGAACAAGCATCCAGTAGCACCGTAAGACTGACAAAAATTTGTGGCAGAGTATCGGCTTTTGTGAGTCACTGCTCACTTCTTCAGATGATGGGTACCTGAAGAAGTGAGCCATGACCCACAAAAGCTCATACCCTGTCGCAAATTTTGTTAGTTTTTAAGGTGCTACTGGACTCTTGCTCTTTTCTATTCACTGGGTTTTCTAACCTTCACATAGGTGGTTTTCATAGTCATTTAAAGAAAACCTTATTTATTTACTTTTGCCTACTTAAAGCAGTGGGCCACCTTACAGGCTCTATGGCACAGGAAAGTCCAAATACCACCATCTGGGTACTGGGTACATGCAGGAGCCCAATAGATCTGGGCAGGCTTGGACTGTACTGATCCCTTTCTCTACCTTAGCATATAATGGTACATCTAGCCAGGGCTATTTTTGTAGAAAAAGCCCAGCAGGAACTTATTAGCATATTAGGCCACACCCAGCAGCAGAAGCTCATTAGCATATTAGGCCACGGCCCTGTCAGCACAGCTCATTACCATATTAGGCCGCACCCCCATGTTACCAGAAGTGTGGTCATCCAGCCACACCCACCTTTTGCTTCTTATTCTGTTTACCTTGTTTGTTGTCAAAACCCAGGGCTTTTTTTGGAGCAGGACCTCCTTTGCATGTTAGGCCACAGCTCCCCTAGTGTAGCCAATCCTAACGAGTTTCTGCTGTTGGGTGTGGCCTATTATGCTAATGAGTTCCTGCTGGGCGTGGCCAACTTGGGAGCCAGCTGGAACTCCGTTCCTGTGCGTTCCTGCCCCAAAATAGTCCTGCACCTAGCAAATCAGAACAGCTCTACCACCAGACTCAGAACTCCCTAGTGATATGTTGTTCACTGGTTTGTTCCCCAGTCCACCCTGGGTCCTGTCAAATGGACATGGATTGGGAATTCCTAATGAAACGTACAATTCTCAGGCACAAGGGAGCCAATTTGAATCAGGCCCATGGTGCCTGGAGAGACTGGCTTTCCACCTCTTTCCCTCCCCTCAACCCCCCATATTTCTGACCTGAAACTGCCCCAGGAAGCTGCTAATTGTACCACTGGGGAAACTTACATGTAGCCCATCAGTATACATCATAGCTTTTGGAACAAATGTTGTGGCACAATGAAAGTGGGAGGATCACATTTAAGTTTATATATAATCAGCAGAGCCGGGGGCCGGGGGGGACGACACCCACCAAAAGTAATCTAGAGATCTGTCAAACACATAATAAATTAATCCCTTAAAATAGCCCAAACGCTCCTCACACCTGCAGGAAAGCAGAACTTTCCTGAAAGCCTTCCCTTCTGGAGTCATCCATTTAATCTCACTTCATTACCCACAAGCGGTAACCAAGAAGGCAGAGACATTTTCATTGTCCGCATAATTATAAAATGCTCAGCCCGAGGCTATAACATCCGGTCCTTTGTTACATACATCTCAGAGCCCACCCCACTCCATACGTCTTCGGGTGTAAAATAATTAATGACAACAAGAATAATTATCCATGCATCCCATCACCAATATTAATCTTCCCTGGTGGCTGCTACAAAGGTCACCGACTGATATACACTAGTCGTGCGGCAATCTATAAACAAGATGTCATTGAATGGACGGGGGGGAGGGGGGATATTGAAATGTGTGCAATGGGACAGAGGTTTTTGCTTAATAGGTTGCCACTGTCCTCTTGATAAGCCCCAGAGTATATGTATTGCACACAGCCGGCTGCCCAGACTGACTAAGCCAGGGGTGTCAAACTCATTTGTTACAAGGGCCAGATTTGACATAAAAGAGACCTTGCTGGGCCGGGCCGTGTGTGTCATAAAATGTAATGCCAGGTAGCGGAGATATAAACTTCATAAAGGACACACACACAAATAAAAACATGCTTAAAAATGTTAGCACTCTTGCAATGTTTTGTTTATTTAACAGTGCTTAATAACTGACACCTCTTGCTCTGAATTACTGCATCAAAATGTCTGTGCTGTTGCAATCTTGAGTCTGCTGGTGTGTATCTGTAAGCTGCAACCCTACGATGATGCAGCAGCAGCAGAACTGGAAGAAGAACCAGAAGACAGCCAGTTCCATTGCGGGCCTGACAGAAGCCCTCCGGGGGCCTGATCCAGCCCTCGGGCCGCATGTTTGACACCCTTGGACTAAGCAATGGTTTGAAATATGCAGAATGGGGGCAGCTGGCCATTTTCAACTTGGACATCTGAAACATGCAAGTCGGGTAAAGGGGAGGGGGGAAAAGATCAGTCCAATGGCTGACATTACAGTGAGAAATATTTTCCTAGAAGGACTTGCCTGGTAAACTTCCACCAGGTACCACAAACGAGGTCTGCACCTTCACAGGACCACAAAGGGACCACTTTGCCTGTGTTAGTTAGTTACAGGGTTCCCTGGATGCATCACCCCCCCTCTGCCTGGCCTGTCTCTAATCTTCTTCCACAGACTGTAAAAGGAAAGGGAAGCCTTTCCTGTCTCCTTCTCCTGCTGCTTGTCCCTGCCCTGCTCTTTCCCATCACTGCTCAGGGCTGACTCTTAGCCTCTCCCATCCTGGCCTTCCCCAAGTCTGAGCTCTGCCTTGCGTTCTGACCATGTCCCTGCCTGGCTCCTTACCTTATACTCGGCTGTGTCAGAGTGATCCAGCTGGATCCCAACCACCTCCCTGTCCTGGCTTTCCTCACATGGATGAGTCTGGGCCATGGCTCTGGCCACTGGGGCGGGGTTGAGTTGGGACCAAGTCTTGGCTCCTGACAGACACCGATGTTCTCAGATAACTGAGGAATTATTATGGAGACTAGCAGTAAAGCCCATTGTAAAAGCAATACAGCGAGCTCTAGAAAGATGTGATGTGTAACGAATGCACTGGCTGGAAGCAGGTTAAGTACATATAATAGAAAGGCACAAATGTGGAAGTAAATAACTGGTGTCCATGGTCACACAATGTGGGCCAGAAAATGCAGCACGCAGGGCTCTGTGGAGTACTCTCTGCAATTGGGCAGTCTGCAAATGTAGATCTTCCTGTGACTGTGTCTGTATTTGTGCTTTGCAGCATGCCTCGGGTTTTTAGCTTTCTGTTTTATGTGTGTCTGGTCCCATCCTCTATCTCTGCTTGTGTGTGTATCCACTGGCTTTTTTGTGATAACTTGGGCTGGCTCCCCCACCACCACCTCTGCTACACTGGCGACGGTTTTTCCCCGTTGTGGAAAGTGTTGCCTCAGCAAACTTGGCTTGGAGGCTAAAGATGGTGTGTTTTGTCCCCTGAGGGAATCATTCATCATCTGGCAAGGACAGTGAAGACAGTAGCTGTGTTCACTGGAGCAAAGCAACTGTCTTCTGAGGAAAGTTTTCCTCACCGCTTCTGTGGGTGGGACTCAGGCAACGCAGCCAATGGATAGGGACAGCTTCTGAGTGACTCATCATAGAACCAACTGATTTAGGGGTGTGTGGAATGTTCAGAAAGTGCCACCCCACTACTCAATTATATATGAGAGATATTGACTAGTGAGCAAAGCCCGTTGTGGCAGGAGACAACGGGCCCTAGATAGGAAGGAAGGGTGGGTGGAAGGGAGCAAGGGAGAAGTGGAGGTACAGAGAGAGAGAGGGAGAGAGAAAGAGTTAGAGTGAGGGGGGAGGGAGGGAGGAAAGGGGGGGTGAGAGAGGGAAAGAGGGGGCAATCAGAGACAGGGTGTGTGATGAGAGTAAGTTTGAAAGAAAGAAAGGAAGGGAGGTAGGTAGGTAGGTAGGAAGGGAGAAAGAATGAAAGTCAGGAAGGAAGAAAGAAGGGTAGAAAGAGAAAGTCTGAGAGAGAGAGAGTGGAAGGAATGAAAGAAGGGAGGGAGGGAAAAACGGGAGAAAAGAAAGACGGGGGAACAGAGTGAGAGAGAGAGATAAAGCGTGGAAGGAAGAGAGAGAGAAAGGAAGAAAAAAGGGTGGTGGGGGGAGGCGCGGGGTGGGAGAAAGTGGGGGGCTGGGCCTGCTGCCGGTGTGCGGTGGCTGTGCCACCGCCACCGCCGGCTTTCTCCTGGGTCAGGGGTGGGTGGGAAGGGGCTTCAGCCGCCGCCGCTGGCTTTATCCTGTTTGGGGGGAAGGGGCTGCAGCCGGCGTGCGGTGGCTGAGGCTGCCGCCGCCGGCTTTCTCCTGGTTGGGTGGGCGGGCAGGTGGGGAGGGGTCTGCAGCCGGCGGGCGGTGGCTGTGCTGCCACCGCCTTTCTCGTGTGGGGGTGGGCGGGCGGGCAGGGCCTTCAGCCAGCGTGCGGTGGCTGCGCCACCAGCGCCGGCTTTCTCATGGATGGGTGGGTGGGAAGGGCCTGCCAGTGGCCTGCGGCTGCCTGTCTGCCACCGGCTATCTCCTGGGCGGGTGGGGGGGGAATCCAGAGGCCGGCGCGGGGAGGCTCCACCACTTGCCCCTCCCTGGGCTTCCTCGGGAGGTCTGGCTCACTCACTCTGTTGATGGTCCTCTCTCCTCAGAGGTCCAGAGCAGAGTGAGCGAAGACCCTGGCTGGGGCTGACCTGGGCGGAACTGCACAAAGCAGCCACCCAACCCGGCCAGAGTCTTCTGAGTGACAGTTCATGCCGCCAACCTATTTTGGCGTGCATCGAACGTTCCCGGACGAAAACTCAAATATATATAAGGACAGGATATTGCCTACTGTTTTCAAGATGGGAGGGAATGAAGCTGCTAACTGTCCCAATATCTCTGTTAACCCTTCTGATTGCAGTGATTAAGATTTTAAAAAAGGATCAAAGGACATCACCATATGCTGAAATATGGTACTGGAACACCCTAACTACCCCTAATTCTCCACACAGCAGGAGAGCAAAATCTGAAAGGCTCCCTTCCTCTATCCTAGTTTCCTTCACTAGCATTTGATAGGGTGAGACCCAGTTTCACCACAACTGGGCCTGTGGCTTGTTCCTTTTTCTGAACCACGGGGAATTTTTAAAGCAGCTCAGTACTCAGAGGAAGAAAGGGCTGATTTCCATTCATCAGCCATCACGTCTATAAGAATAAAGACTGTGTGTCTATTTGGGGCTCAGAAACCATAATTGATTTGCAAAAGACCGTCTTTCACAAGCCCACGGTTTGTAGGCAGTGTTTCAGTAGCTAAATTTATAGTCACCTGAAACAGATTCAGGAGAGGTAAGGAATCAATCAATCTCAAGAAATAAAACAACTTCATGGAAGACGTGCATTGCTCTTAGACTTCCAGTTCTAATACGTGTAGTCTGGAGACGTACCAAGCAAGCAAACAAGGGAGGAAGTTCATCAGTAGGTGAGGATCCAGTAGGCAGGTAGCCCAGCGAGTAAGTGGCAGCAGGTAGATGGAGAACAACTCTGGCTCCCAAAGGTGATGAACTGCTGCCTTAGACTGTGGAGCCAAGCCAGATATGGAGAATGTGGACGAAGGCTAATAGCACACTGTGACCCCTGTTCTGCTAAAATGGGGAGCTGGAATACCAGTCTCCAGCCATTTGCAATGGTGGTGCTGAGCCATCAGAGAGAGTGGGCCAAAAGTACCCTTTTCTAGCAAGTCACAATGGCTCAGAGAATAAGGCGTCTGGGATTGACTGCCAGAATAGGGTTGCCAGCCTCCAGGGTGGGGCCTGGGGATCTCCCTCATTTAGAACTGATCTCCAGCTGACAGAGATCAGCTCCCCTGGAGAAAATGGCTGCTTCGAAGGGTGGAATCTGTGGCACTGTACCCTCCTGAGGCCCCTCCCCTCCCAAACCCCGCCCTCTCCTGGCTCCACCCCCAAAGTCTCCAGGTACTTTCCAATCCAGACCTGGCAACCCTATGCCAGAATCCTCATTTTGAGACTTCTGGCACTTCACAGACATCTCCATGCGGAGATTCTATATAAGCAGGTGGGCCGCGAACCAGCCCATTTCTTCTGAGAATGTTCCTACTGAAATCTGTAGTGACCCCAGACCAAATTGTTTGGAAGACTGACACTCGGAGAAAGAGATGGATCACAGAGAGGAATCGACTTGCCGGTCAAGAGCGTTAGCAGGCAACAGAGAGATTGAAAAGCCAGATGGGTTGGAGAAATGAGGCGTTCAAAGACCACGCTGAGCGGAAGGACAGCGATATCAGATAAAGCTCACAAGACAGATCTCAAAACCAAAACTGCAGAGGATTAAAAGGACAGATTGGGGGAGCAGGACGCCTCTGGCTTCAAGGGCAAAAAAAGAACACGCTGGGCTTCCTTCGTCAAATAACTTAACCCTTGGAACTTTTCCCACTGAGTGCTCTGTTGCATCGACTGATGCGTGCAGAGTGGCTTCAGATCCCCAGTAATGTCAGTACAAACTGGTATCGCTGACACAGGATGAAACGGGCTCCCAAATAGATGGTTCGTTTCTTCAGCACTCTGGCTTTCGGGTCGTAAAGATTAGGCTTCATTTAAATACAGTGGCATGGGAGTTTCTCCACATGCCACTGTGGCATGCATGTGGCACCAGAACCACATGAGCAGGACCAATCACTTGGGTCATTCCCAGAAGAAGAAGAGGAGGAGGAGGAGGAGACTGGATTTATACCCCGCCCTTCACTACCCAAAGGAGTCTCAGAGGGGCTTACAATCGCCTTGCCTTTCTCCTCCAGTTTGGTGCAGTGGTTAAGTGCGCAGACTCTAATCTGGGAGAACCGGGTTTGATTCCCCACTCCTCCGTTTGCACCTGCTGATGTGACCTTGGGTCAGTCACAAGCTCTGGCGCAGCTGTTCTCTCAAGGACAGTTTCTGTCAGAAGTTTTCTCAGCCCCACCTACCTCACAGGGTGTCTGTTATGGGGAGGGGAGGGGAAAGGAGTTTGTAAGCCGCTCTGAGACGCCTTTGGGCAGTGAAGGGCGGGGTATAAATCCAAACTCTTCTTCTTCCTCCCCACAACAGACACCCTGTGAGCAGTGTTCCCTCTAAGCTGAGTTAGTGTGAACTAGCTCACAATTTTTTTTTATCCTCTGGCTCACCGATTTTTGTCTTAGCTCAGGAAGCATGGCTCCAGAGCAAACTGATTTATGCAGTAGCCAAATCAGTTGCTCACAACTTTCATGCCAGGAGCTCACAAAGTAGAATTTTTGCTCACAGGACTCCACAGCTTAGAGGGAGCATTGCCTGTGAGGTAGGTGGCGCTGAGAGAGCTCTGAGAGAACTGCCCTTGAGAGAACAGCTGTGCCAGAACTTGTGACTGACCCAAGGTCACACCAGCAGCTGCATGTGGAGAAGTGGGGAATCAAACCCAGGTTTCCCAGATTAGAGTCCGTGCTCCAAAGCAGTACACCAAACTGGCTCTAATCCTTGGTTAGGTGAGAGAAATAGCCACACAGTTGGCAGTGATACAGCTAGGTAATTCTAGACTCTGGATATTAGGACCCCTCCCCTTCATCATTAATCCCAAGCCATTGTGGGATCTCTAATTCCCAGAATGCACTGGGGAGAAGTAAGTGGAAGTATATAATTAGAGATGAACCGTGACGGAGCTCATTCACCTCCAGCTATAGCCAAGTGTTGTTGTTGTTTTTTTTGGGGGGGGGCTTGCTGAGCAAAAGACTTATACCCTGTCCTCCCCATGGCACTGCCATCACTTGGCCCCTCCACCGTTTCGATATTCACATGCAAACTGCAGCAATGTGGAACCACCATATGAAGAAGTGGCTTCCATTTCACTAGAGTGGTGTGCAAACACCTTGCTTTTCCCCGTTCTCCGACATGACACAGTCTCGCTAATACCTGTGGACAAAATGTAGAGAGATTAACTGCATCTGGGGCTGCTGTATTTGCAAACTAGCTGAGAGTCACATAAACACGATGTGGGGGGAAATCAAGTTGGAACGACAGTGTCGTGGAACACTATGCGCCCTTGGTCTCGTTACATTAAGCGCTTAGCATAACCACCCCAGCTATTCCGCTAATGCAAATGTCTGAGGATGCACTGTTCCAACGTCTACCTATGCAGGGATATTTATAGCGGCATTAGCATACCTAGTAAGTAATACGGAGTGCATACGCTGCTTTGAACACTATCTGCCATGTCAGGCTCATTTCCATCCGGCAGAATGAATGTCTTTCATGTTTACATCAAGGCAAATCTGAAGCAGTTCCAGGAAAGGTAATGGATACAGGCAGATGTAAAAATGGTATAAGCAATCTCAGGCCATGCATTTCCGCCGCCTTACATAATGCACACTGACTTAGCCAAATGCACGGCCTCTTCATGAAACTACAGAATACGTTTGTCCGATTTTACTGAGAGCATATCCTCGCATTTCCCTAGAATCCACATCAGTTCATTCAACGTCCACCTGAGGCAAGATGCGGTGCAGCAGGAGACACAGGGAGCTGCCTGAAACTGAATCGGACCCTCGGCCCACCAAGGTCAGGACTGTCTGCTCAGACCGGCAGAGGCTCTCCAGGGTCTCAGGCGGAGGTCTTTCCCATCAATCTACAGCCTGGACCTTTTAACTGGAGATGTCGGGGATTGAACCTGGGATGCTGAATGACTGCAGCTGGGAACTTCTGCTTGCAAAGCAGATGCTCTTCCACTGAGCCACAGCCCCTCCCCAGCTTTACAGGTACCCAGCTTCAGAAGATAAACCGTCACAGGGCTTTTTTTGTAGAAAAAGCCCAGCAGGAACTCATTAGCATAACAGGCTACACCCAACAGCAGAAACTATTAGGCCACACTCCCGACAGCACAGCTCATTAGCCTATTAGGCCACACCCCCATGTTACCAGAAATGTGGTCATCCAGCCACACCCACCTTTTGTGTCTTATTCTGTTTGCCTTCTTTGTTGTCAAAAACCAGGGCTTTTCTGTGTAGCAGGAACTCCTTTGCATGTTAGGCTACACCCCTCTAATGCAGCCAATCCTAATGAGTTTCTGCTGTTGGGTGTGGCCTGTTATGCTAATGAGTTCCTGCTGGGCATGGCCAATTTGGGAGCCAGCCAGAATGCCGTTCCTGTGCGTTCCTGCCCAAAAATAGCCCTGAACCTTCAGCATTTTACCACCAAAGTGGGAATGCAGACTTTGTGGCTACAACTCTGTTTCAGTTGGGAGGGGCGCATGGGTCCAGTCTGCAGGCCCTCCCGGAGCATCTGAGAATTAGAAATATATTCAGAAGAAAACCACCCCTGTCCACACACAGAGGGAGAATGCAGGGAAAGTTGACATGGAGTTTCATTTCATAATAAATCTCCAACTCAGCCCTACTATCCCTCACAAACTCTCCTTCGAGTACACAGACGTATGTGTTTTGCTTAATTTTTCGTTTTGTATACAAACATTCACACACATGTATGTCTGTATTTTTTTTTAACTTTAATCATTCCGTAGGGTTGCCAGCCAATTGATCTCCAGGAGACGGCGCTCAGTTCCCCCAGAGAAAATGGCTGCTTCAGACAGTGGACACCATGGCGTCATACCCCACTGAAGTCCCGCCCCTCCCCAAGCCCCACCTTCCTCAGGCTCCACCCCCAAATCTCCAGGTATTTCCCAACCTGGAGCTGGCAAACCCTAATCATTTGTCACCATGGGGACCAGTGTTTCCCTAAGCTGAGTTAGAGTGAGCTAGCCCACAGTTTTTTAGCCTCTGGCTCACACGTTTTTGTCTTGGCTCAGGACGGATGGCTCCAGAGCAGACTAATTTATGCAGTAGCCAAATTGCTCACTCACACCTTTAATGCCGGTAGCTCACAAAGTAGAATTTTGGCTCACAAGACTCCACAGCTTAGAGGGAGCATTGGTGGGGGAGCCTAAATTGGTTGAAAAGACAGCTTTAAAGCATTTTAAATAATAAAAAATACCTCCACATAGCCGGTCTTTCCACCAAAAAGCCCAGGATGGTTGTCTATCAGGTTATCCCTCAAAACAATCCTGAGAGCGTCAGTAAAGCTGAGACAGGGTCCTGAGTGAGCATGAACACAGGCAAGTATTTTTTAATCAAGGTCTTCCAGTCCAACATCCCATCTGCTGGCTCTGTGTAACCAGCAAGCCCAATTTTATAACATGCCCAAGGGTGCCATTTTGGAAGGGTGTAAGCAGGGCTTTTCGGGGGGGGGGGTGCCAGAACTCTCAAGAGGGAAATGAAGTTTTCAATCTGTAGAACTTTTATGCATTTTAAAAAAGAATTTTGTCAAAGAGGTTCCGGAACTCTGTTCCAGTGTGTCCCCTCAGAAAAAAAGCCCTGGATGTAAGAGCCACTCTCCTTCCTGCTCCAAGACCCCATGTGACTTGGGCCCTTTCTTTCAAACAGCTCAGGAAATCAAGAAGGCAAGGTCCTGGAGACCTAAACACGAATCTCAGCTATGAGGAACAGCTCTGTTTTCCCAGCAAGGCACAGCACAACCCAACGGCTGTTTGAAAATGGCTGATGTTCCTTCATCTCTAAGTAAACCTACAGGCAAAAAGACCGCTAGACTTGCTGCAGAGCATGCAGCTCACTGATCGACAACTGTTTTGCTCATTCCTGCCTAGTGTTAAGACCTGGGATTTTAAAGCCAGCAGAGCAGCGATCTGAGCGATAAAGCAGCAAACTCAACCTGACATCACAGAACCCACGTATCAGCAGTGTTGTTTCAGAGAGTTGATATGTACAAATTACGTAACGGCAAAGTCAGACACCGTCTAGTTTGTAACCCTGTTTGCAACGATCACATCGTATCTTCCAAGGTATGTATGCCCACACACAGACATATACACACCCTGAGCATTGGTTTCACAATTGATTTTAGAGCCCAATGATATTTTGAAAAGAGACGTTGCTGCCGTGCAGCCAGCAACGTGCATAGATGGTTCACACGGCATCACCCTTTCCCCAATCCCCGTGCTGCAGAAAGCAACAGAAATACACTCAGTTCAGCCAAAATGTTTTTCAAAAAAACCGTGGTTTGTGAAGTGTTAAATACTGGGTTCAAGACGCATTGCCATGGACAGCTCTACTTTATTTAGTGATTTCAGGAATACTACAAGACAAACTCCAGAGCAGCTGCCCTGTTTTCAAGCATGCAAACACCAGACCCCGAACACACCCCACTCCCGACAATAGGCTATTTACATAACACTGCATTTCTGTTGGTCTACTCTATGATCCTAGTGAGCTATTGTTTGGGGGAAACAAGCTCAACCAGATCCTGGTACTAGTTCAGGGACGACTCAGACTCAGTACACAACATGAAACCTGTCAGATTCACCGCCCCGGGCCTTACGCAGTAGAAAGGGTGGGGGGTGTTGAGCACATGGCCTAAAACTGCACAAAAGGCTGGAATGTCCCATTTGACAGGCCTGGTTGGAATAAGTGACAAGAGGAATAAGAAAATGAAAGGTCATGGAAGGGCCACTCAGAGGCTGAGGCAGGCCTGGGCCACTTCCATTTCCAGAGGCTCCCAGTTACAGTTGCCAACCTCCAGTTGGGGCCTGGAGATCTCCTGCTATTACAAATGATCTCCAGATGACAGAGATCAGTTTCCCTGGAGAAAATGGCTGCTTTGGAGATCTATGGCATTATACCCACCCTGCCCTCCACAAACTCTACTTTCCCCAAACTCCACCCTCAAAATTTCCAGGTATTTCCCCATCCAGAGCTGGCAATCCTATATCCCGGTATATTAAAAACATGAAGAAATGCCAAAACAGGCAATGCCAGCAATACAAGTGCACAGAACTGTTCTTTGGAAATTTACGACTGGTGCCCGATTAGAAGACTGCTGTTGTTCTAGTTAGCTTGAAAACTGTATTGAAATTAAAAATTGCTGATACACAACTGTTGAATGAGACAAATGACTGAACACGACAGATGTAAACTGTATTCCTGAAGAAGTTGGACGAAACAGAGTGTATATCCGGAAACTCCGTTGTTCCACTGTAGTTCTATTATATATTCACTTGTATTTTGTATACAATTCTGTACTCCTTGCACTTCATAAGAAAAGTGATATATGCATATATGAAAACTGACTGTGTTCATTAATAAGTGTTAAACATTTTAGATTCTTTGACTGGCATCCTATTTCACAGCTTTTTGCAAAACAGGGTGACAACCATTGTGGTATCTCTGATATTGTATGGATACCCTCATCTCTCCTTATAATATTTATCTTTTGGTTTCGTAAGATTCCATGCGTTCCCATTGGCTGTAAAATGCCCTCCCTCAGCCATTGGCCCATCAGCCGCCACTCAAGAGTACTCGCGTGCCATTGGCCGGGTGCTGGGTCTGCTCCTCTTCCCCACCCACTCCCCCTTTTGCATGTTAGATTTACTGGCAGACCAGCTCTCTCTCCTGAGGAAGACAGTTCTCTTGACTCCTGTGAGGGACTGTCCCCTCAGTGGCTGTTGGTAGGCAGCCAAGCTTGGTTCTGTGAGTAAAAAAACAAAGGACTTTCAGCATAACCCCCTCCCCCGCCTATAACCCCCTCCTCAACGGCCACTTTCCTGTCAGAATAAATAGAAAAAAGCTCTTTCTCCTGCTTAGCTTCAGCATGGCTGGCTGGCTAACGAGGTGGGCCAGCGACCATCAAACCATTTTCTTCAACTCCCCGCTGTGTGGCTGACTTTCCCCTAGGGTTGCCAATCTCCAGGTAGGGCCTGGAGATCTCCCACTGTTACAATTGACCTCCAGATGACAGAGATCAGTTCCCCGGGAGAAAATGGTTGCTTTGGAGGGTAGACTCTATGGCATTATACCCTGATGAGTCCTTCCACACACACCCAAAATGCTGCCCTCCACAGGATCCACCCCCCCAAATCTCCAGGTATTTCCCTAATCAGAGTTGGCACCTGTACTTTCTCCTCTGTCAGTAAAAGGCCCTTTCCACACCTATGTTGGCCTTTGGGAGAAAACTCATTGGGCCCAGTCCTGATCAGGTTGCCAACTCCAGGTGGGCAATTCCTGGAGATTTGAGGGATGGAGCCTGGAGAGGGTGAGGTTTGAAGAGGGGTGGCACCTCAGACAGGTACGATGCCATAGACTCCACCCTCCAATCCAGCCATTCCCTGATGTGGAACCATTGTTGCCAATCTCCAGGTGGGGGCTGGAGATCACTCAAAATTACAACTGCTCTCTAGGAGGGAGGGGGGAGGAGATGGAAAACTAAAGGTAGGTTGATGGTTGGCTGGGAGGGAGATAGGGTTGTCAACTCCAGGTTGGGAAATTCCTGGAGATTTGAGGGGTTGAACCTGGAGAGGGTGAGTGTTGAGGAGGGGTGGGACCTCAGACAGGTACAATGCCATAGACTCCACCCTCCAAACCAGCCACTCCCTTCTGGGGAACCACTGTTACCAATCTTGGGGGTGGGCTGGAGATCACTCAAAATTACTACTGCTCTTCAGGTAGCAAAGATCAGTTCCTCTGGAGAAAATGGTGGACTCTGTCATACCCTGCTGAGATTGCCACAGCAAATTGTCACTGAGTGCCCAAAGCTGGGGCACTCTCCCAGAGCCTCTTTCTAGAGCCCGTTGTATTTATTTCCACAACGGGCCTTATTCCTAGTTTGGAAATAATGTCAAAACTCTAAATTGGAGGCTCTCCATGCATGTGAGTTCTGGGCCAAGTGGCCCTCCCCTCCTCCCCCACGATAGTCCCTGTGTGATGGTATTGACTAACAGCAGGAGGCAAAGGGTAGGGACTTAATGTAAAGGGGGGGGGTCATTTTATGTAACCTTTCATACCCTTTTCAATTACCTGTCAAGAAGATGGCTGGAAGTGCTTACCCACTGCTCCTCCATGGCGCAGCACAGGAAGTCCAGCGACACTGCCCCCTTGCTTTCATCTTTAAAGTAGGGACACGTCACCTTACTGCACAATATGACAGTGAAATCACCCTTACAGCAGAAAGTACGGGCAGAAAGACAGGCAGCAGAGTACAGGCAGACACATCCCTGCCATGAATGGACCACCAGATGACATTCCCTGTTTTCCAGTGCTACACTGTGAAGGCAGAAACTTTGCCCTTAGCAATGTGAGAAGACATAGGCTGCGGTCTCACACACAGTAAATAATCCACTTTCAATGCACTTTCCAACTGGATTTTCCCAGTTCACACAGTAAAATCCAGTTGGAAAGTGCACTGAGTGTAGCAACCTGCCTCTGTGTAGCAACCCTGGACTTCCTTGGTGGTCTCCCACCCAGACACTAACCAGGGCTGACCCTGCTTAGCCTGGACCGTCCAGGTCAGGGCAGTGCTAATTCTACATGGCCACATCTGATGAATGGGACATTATGATAGATCCAGGGACATTATGATAGATCCAGGGGCATTATGATGCTATCTTGTCTGCTATGTGATTGGCTAGGGTGCCTCAGTAAAGGAGACTGTGCAAAAGTAGTAGTAGGGAAAGGGAAAGTGGTTATGGATTCCTTCAATCTCTCCCCCAGGAGTTTTACATGGGGCACTTCCCACCCCAAATACCCCCACACACACTTTTAACCCTCATTGTCTGGAGGCTAAGATTAATCATACCTCTGCCAAAGTGGGGTTAAAGTGGAACATTAGGATGGGAGGATGCTTTGGCAAAAAACAAAAAAACAAAAAAGGACTTCCCCAGTCCTTATAACAGGATGCTTTGATAGAGCTGTGATTAACTTTAGCCTCTAGACATCGAGGGTTAAAAGTGTGTGTGTGGGGGGGGGGGTATTTTTTTTTGCCAGTCATAATTGCCCTTCTCTGAGGACTCTTAGGGTGTGTTCAGACGGATCTTTTGATCTGCCATAGGAACGACTCCCTTGCGGATCAAAAATGCACGACCAGACAGAAACATCTGCGAAATATTCCGGTCCCATAGGCATCCCGTTCTGCTGCGCCTCCAATCCTGATTTAAAAAGTAGCAGTTTCAATGTAGGGTTTTCGCTTACCCGCGCAACAACTGCAGACTTTCTTCCGTCTGGTCACTCCATTAGCGCGCGATGCTCCCGTCGGCTCGGTCTGACGTCAGACCGAGCCGACGGGGGCGCGATTTTTAAAAAATTGAAACCCCATGTGCGCTTTAACGAGGAAACGCATTCAGCGATAAGCGCTACGAGGAATGTAATATTCATGCTTATTTCTTTTAGGGACAAGATGTTACCGCGATGGGAGATGGAGGGGGAAGGACTGTTCTAACTTGCAAAATAGTCCCTCCATTGATCATGATGGCAAGGGGAGGACCGGGACTTTGCTGAAAACCCTCCGCGATCGCCTCAGTTCTCCAAGGAGGCGCAGCCTTGCCTATGCGAATGTACAAAACTTTTTTAAAAAAATCCTCGGTGGATGCCGTGTAGACAAATCACGGTGGGAACAACGCGCGGTGAGGCTATTTCATGGGGGGGGGGGTCTGGTCGTGCTAGGCTGGATTAAAAAAATCGGGATAAAATTTTAGGAGGGCTCATGGCGCGATTGACTGGCCGTCTGAACGCAGCCCTAGCCTCAAAGTGGTCAGAGCCCTTAACAGTTTACAAACATCCTACAAATGGAGAGATGGAGTCCAGTTCCTACTGTTCAGGATACAAGAAGCTGGTGGGGTAGATTTCAATCAGGCCAGTCACTCACATGCATTTTCCTTCCTGTTCCCCTTTGGAAAGTGCCATCAAGTCACGACCAACTTACAGCAACCATAGGATTTTCAAGGAAAGAGACATTCAGAGGTGGTTTGCCAGTGCCCGCCTTTGCTTTAACTGACACTAAACTGTCTTCAACATTTTGCATTTCCGGGAGAGCAATCTCAGTGGAGGGGGGGTGTCCTTAAGTTTACAGACTAATCTTTTTTCCGCAAACCTCGACGCTCTCCCAAGTACCCCGACCCCCTACCTTTTCTGAGTCACCCCGTTCTCCTGGACTGCTCACAGGCATGGGATTGTCTAGTTGAGTGATAAAATGAGAGGGTACGCATAAACATTATTTCATGCAGTCCCTTCCAAGATGCAAACATGACAGTGGCAAGAGGAATATATTATAGCTCCTCAGTAAGCGTGGTGAGATGAGGTTCACTCCGGCTCCTTTATCTGGTTCTCTGTCTTTTGTGGTGCCTGTTTCTTGCCCTCCTGTGACTTCCAAAAAAAAAGGAGTTGCCTCTGTGTCAGGGTGGAAGCAAGAGAGAAAAACAAGCCAAACTGGAGACCTTCTGGCAATAGATATACTCTCTCTCTCTGTGTGTGTTTTAATTCAAACTTAACATCAGCATGATGATCAACAAACTTCTGTTTTGCATGTTGGAATGTGACTGTGCCCCACTTTTTTGGACTTTCTAAAAGTAAACCCAAATCATAAATGATGAATTGGCAGAGCAGACTTGTTGTGCTGTCATGTCTATCAAAAACATTGGACGACTACAAAGACACAGCAAACGCATTCTGACATGCCAGTTCGGGCCCCATCACAGCCACTGCCATCATCCATAAAGGGTTAGCCTGAACCTCACCGAGCATGTCGGAGGGATTCATCTATCTGAACGAGCACTCAAAAGCCACAAGCACACTAAGATGATTAAAGGAAATGTATTAAAACTATGTCTTGTGTAGAAGTTATGATTCTGAGGCTGCAGTCCTAAAGATTGAAGTCCTATGGCTGAAGTCCTTGGAATTCACTGCCACAGGAGGTGGTAGTGGCTACAAGCATGGACAGCTTCAAGAGAGAATTGGATAAACATATGGAACAGAGGTCCATCGGTGGCTATTAGCCACAAGGTATAGATAGGAACTCTCAGTCTGGGGCAAGTGATGCACTGTATTCCTGGTGCTTGGGGGGCAAAAGTGGGAGGGCTTCTAGTGTCCTAGCCCCACTGGTGGACCTCCTGATGGCACCTGGTATTTTTGGCCACTGTGTGACAGAGTGTTGGACTGGATGGGCCATTGGCCTGATCCAACATTGGCTTCTCTTATGTTCTTATGTTCTAATGCTTACTAGGGAGTAACTCAATGGGAGTTACTTCTGAATGCACATACTCAGGATTGTACTATAATTATGGTGAACTGTGACCTATAGAAACATATAGCTTCTGTGCTTGCAAGCACCTACCCAATTTGCCCACTAAGGTGAACAGAAGCATGAACAAAGGGACTACTTCATATTTGGCATGCAGAAGGTCCAGGTTCAATCCTCAGTTTCTCCAGTTAGAGGATCAGGTAGGAGGTGATGCAAAAGACCTCTGCCTGAGACCCTGGAGAGCTGCTACCAGTCTGAGTAGATAATACTGACCCTGATGGACCAATAGCCTAATTCATTATAAGGCAGCTCCATGTCTTCTGGTGTTCTGGCCAGTGCCTAGTCTTCACTTTTGTAATTGTGTTCTTCCTGGGAGAGAGGAGTATGGCCTTGAGGGACTGATGGTCTGATGCAGTATAAGCTGGCTTCAGGCTCACTGGAACATTTCTCTTACCCACAAGGTGCTTGGCCTTGGCACCTGAATATCCACTGGAAGTAGGGATGGGCATGAACCAGGAAAATGTGGTTTGGTTTGTGGTTCATGGTGTGCCCAGTTCTCAAACCATGAACCATTATGAACTTATAGCTACCTTTTAAAGGTTTGTGACATGGTAGAACTGCCCCCCCAGCACGCTAGAGACACCAAACTCCCAGGGAATCTCTGGCTCACTCTCCTCTACCTATACCCCAACTGTGGTGAGGATTGGATTTACAGGGTCCAAGTTACAGCCCCCAAAGAAGGTGCCCCCAGGAAAGTGCTTTCTGGGGAAATGACAGGTGGTCATTTTGACAGGTGCAGGTTCAGGAGGTTCAGGAGTGTATAGAACAGACCCTGTGCAAACTAGAGACATCAAGCTCACAGGGGACCTCCCCCTGATGCTCTTCTACATGCCTTCCAAGATATGTGCAGATTGGATTTAAAGGGTCCAAGTTATGGTCACCCCAAAGTAGACAGTCCCAGGAAAGTGTTTTTGGGGAAATGTCAGGCACAGGTCCAAAAGTGTAAGCTACACATATCAAACACAGCGGGAATGTATTGGTGTTTCCAAGGCTGGAGAATTTCACCCCACCTGTTGCTTTGAAGTTACTTTGTTGCATTGAAGTTTAGTACACATTTTGTTTGAGCAGAGACAGTCTGGGTGTGTTCAGACGGATCTTTTGATCTGCCATAGGAACGACTCCCTTGCGGATCAAAAATGCACGACCAGACAGAAACATCTGGGAAATATTCCGGTCCCATAGGCATCCCGTTCTGCTGCGCCTCCAATCCTGATTTAAAAAGTAGCAGTTTCAATGTAGGTTTTTCGCTTACCCGCGCAACAACTGCAGACTTTCTTCCATCTGGTCACTCCATTAGCGCGCGATGCTCCCGTCGGCTCGGTCTGACGTCAGACCGAGCCGACGGGGCGCGATTTTTTAAAAATTGAAACCCCATGTGCACTTTAACGAGGAAACGCATTCAGCGATAAGCGCTACGAGGAATGTAATATTCATGCTTATTTCTTTTAGGGACAAGATGTTACCGCGATGGGAGATGGAGGGGGGGAAGGACTGTTCTAACTTGCAAAATAGTCCCTCCATTGATCATGATGGCAATGGCAAGGGAGAGGACCGGGACTTTGCTGAAAACCCTCTGCAATCGCCTCAGTTCTCCAAGGAGGCGCAGCCTTGCCTATGCGAATGTACAAAACTTTTTTTTAAAAAATCCTCGGTGGATGCCGTGTAGACAAATCACGGTGGGAACAACGCGCGGTGAGGCTATTTCATGGGGGGGCGTCTGGTCGTGCTAGGCTGGATTAAAAAAATCGGGATAAAATTTTAGGAGGGCTCATGGCGCGATTGACTGGCCGTCTGAACGCAGCCTCTGTCTGGAAACATATCCAGCACAAACTGCTATGAACTGCTTGAAAGTTCATGAAAAGTCTGTGCTGGTTGACCTGCCATGACTTTCAGTTCGCAAACCATGAAACAGCCAAAATTTGTCACAAACTTTAGTTCGTGAGCTGGTCCATGCCCATCCCTAACTGGAAGTACTAGATTCATCAGAGCACCAAGGGGTCTGGAGATTGAGCTAAGAACTTCCTGGTCTCCAGCCAGGATACCCCAATTATCAGAGGATGATTGGTTCACAAGCACAGAATGACCCTGGCAGACAGAATACTATTGTGTCTAAAAAATCATGCATGCACGGCTTCTTTAAGAATGCATTTCAGGCCATTTCTGGCACAGTGATATAAAAGGATCATGTGTGTTCCATCCCCGAATTTTAACACAGAGTTTTCTATTACCCTCATCTACACTAGTGTAAGGTAAAGCAAGCCATCAAGTCGCAGCTGACTTACAGAGACCCCCTTGGTGCTTGGGGGGGTCAACAGCAGGAGGGCTTCTAGTGTCCTGGCCCCACTGCTGGACCTCCTGATGGAACTTGATATTTTTGGCCGTTGTGTGATAGAGTGCTGGACTGGATGGGCCATTGGCCTGATCCAACACTGGCTTCTCTTATGTTCTTATGTTCTCTAGGGGGTTTGTCATTGCTCTCCTCTGTGTAGGAACCCTAGTCTTCCTTGGTGGCGTCTCATCCAAGTAGTAACCACAGCCATCCCTGCTTAGATTCCAAGCTCTGACGAGATTAGGCTGGGCTAGTGCACAGAGTTGCCAACCTCCAGGTAGGGCCAGCAGATCTGCAGTTCAGTTCCCCTCAGGGAAAGGACAGCTTGGGGGTGGAGTTTACAGCATTAAACCTGCTGAAGTCCCTCCCCTCTCCAGGCTCCACCCCCAAGATCTCCAGGAGTTTTCCAACCTGGTGTTGGCAACCCTACTAGTGTATCTGTCAGCATAGCCAAAAAAACCCACAGATAGAGCTAAGATTATTTCCTCATATTCTGTGAACAGTTAACAGCAAAATCTTCGCTCCAGAAGAAATAGCTGTAGGCAAATCCATAGATTCCCATGCCTATCACCCTTGCCTGACCCTGATCATCAAAGGGATGTTGTAAACTCACATCCTCCTTTGTCTTATCTTCCTGTTCTGCTGACTTGCGGGTCTAGAGACAGATCGAAATCCAACCCCCTCTTCTTTTGCAGGGGCTACATTTTCCTCTTTCGCGGAAGGAGGAATATAAAATATTAAATAATTATGCACCGCCGGCCCAAGTCTCAATGTCAGGAGAGTAGACGGCAGTTCTCACGAAGGATGAACTCGGTCGAGGTTCCAGAGTACACAACAATCAATATCGTGGGCCCAAACTTCAAGAGAAAAAGTATGTGCATGTGGTTGTTGCTTTGTTTTTTGTTTTTTGTTTAACTGAAGCTGCATAACCCTTCTTTATCAGCAGCAAAGTACCGTGAAACAGAAAGAAATTATACTCCTTGAAGACTTCATAATTATTGTGCTTTTAATGCAAGGAGGGGAACGGAAACAAGTTTCCAATTATTTCCGAATGCCCTACGGAGAGGGAAGGAGTAGCCATGCCATCTCCAATCCCCCTTTATTACGATCATTATTTCTCTGCAAGGATCTACAACTTTTGTCAACTACCCTAATAATGACATGAAACACTGAACATTAGAGAGAGGAGGGGGGGAATAAACCTTTCTATTTTTCCAAAGGTTATCAAAAGTGCTGAGAAGAGAAAAGTGCGAGAGCAATGTGGGGTTTTTTATTATTATTATTAAAACAGGTAAAACGCTGCTTCGGTTGTTTCTCTGTTAATAGAGGGATGTGCCGTCAAACCCTCTGGAAGGCGTGAGCCCTTGAGAGGGAGCACAGATACATAATGGCATACGTTCCAATCATCCTCTGTCAGCTGCCATCTTTCAAACGTCGTAACGGCATATTTAATTTTTTATCTCCCAGTTTAAAGCAGGGTGTGTGTAAAGCCCTTTATAAGAGAAGCTCCGTTTCACCTTGAAGGAAGAACAGTCATTCTGCAAACCCGACTGTACTGCTGCTTATAGACTGAGACTCACTTACCAAGACTTGGAATGTGCTTAAGCCTCATAATTTTTTTCCACTATGACTTACAAGCCTTTAAAGCTGTTCCTTGTGCTCCACACTGTATCAGCCACACGGGCTGATCTATTAGTAGCATCCACATATGAGACTCCATTTACAAGAGCCAGGCAGGCATACCCTGGCTCCATTAGCTGTTTGGTGCTGCTATATAGAGGGGGTCTTCCTCCCATTTGCACCACAAGGAGGGGCTGTGGCTCAGTGGCAGAGCAACTGCTTGGCATGCAGAAGGTCCTAGGTTCAATCCCTGGCATGTCCAGTTTAAAGGATTAGGTAGTAGATGATGTGAAAGACCTTTGGAGAGCCAGAGTGGTGCCGTGGTTAAGAGTGGCAGACTCTAACCTGGAGAACCATGTTTGATTCCCCATTTCTCCACGTGAAGCCTGCTGGGTAACCTTGGGCCAGCCACAGTCTTCTCTGAATTCTCTCAGCCTTAGGGTTGCCAGGTCTGGGTTGGAAAATACCTGAGGACTTTGGGGGTGGAGCCGGGAGAAGGCGGGGTTTGGGGAGGTGAAGGGCCTCAGCATGATACAATGCCAGAGAGTCCACTCTTCAAAGCAGCCATTTTCTCCAGGGGAGCTGATCTCTGTTAGCTGGAGATCAGTTGTAAAAGATCCCAGGCCCCACCTGGAGGCCGGCAACCCTACTCAGCCTTACCTACCTCACAAGGGGCCTGTTACAGGAAAAGGAAGCGAAATATGATTGTAAGCTGCTCTGAGACCCCTTAGGGTAGAGAAAAGCAGGGTACAAAAGCCAACTCCTCCTCTTCTACTACTAGACGCCCCATAGAGCTGCCGCCAGTCTGAGTAGACAACAGTGATGGCTGTGATGGGACAATGGGCTGATTCAGGACAAGGCAGCTTCATGTGTCCATATGTCCGTATAGGTAATGGAGCCAAGGTATATCCAGACTCAAGAGCCAGAAGAGGAGTGCCCTAGATGAAGCAGCTATTCAGCAGGGGCACCACAAGTCACTGTTGGGGAGCCAGGAAGCTACCAGTAACTCGTGACTGGGGGTTCGGTGACCCCGAACTTAGGCAGATCATGAGAGGGAGGGCAAGAAGGGTTGCCTCAGTGCTTAGTCCTTAGTCAGTGTAAGCCCTTTCTTACATGCCCGGAGAAATGCTGATTGCCACTTTGGGGTCAGGAAGCAATTTTTCTCCAGGCCAGTTTGGCCAGGGATCCTGGAGAGTTTTTTTGTCATCTTGTGGGTGTGGAACAGTGGTCACTGTGGTTGTGGAGGGGGAGGTATTTGTGAATAACCTCCAACTCTATGATTCTAAGAGTATCAGACAAGGTTCTGAGAGACCCGGGTTGAAAGCCCAGCCGAGCCTTGAAACTTGCTAGGTGCCCTTGGGCCAGTCACACTCGGCCATTAAGGACAGAATGGAGACGAGGAGAACTGTCGGCACCGGCACGAGGTCCTCAAAGGAAGGGCAGAATAAAAATGTGATCGACAGAGGCAGGCATATTTTGCTTATATAAATAGGCTTTCCGGGACACTACAACATTCAATGGACCTTCAAAAGACCCAGGGTTAGGGTCGCCAGCTCTGTGTTAGGAAAGTCCCGGAGGTTTGGGGGATGGAGCCCAGGGAGGGCGGGGTTTAGGGAGAGGAGGGACCTCTATGGGGTATAATACCATAGACTCCATGTTCCAAAACAGCCATTTGCTCCAGGGGAACTGATAGGGTTGCCAGGTCTGAGTTGGAAAATGCCTGGAGACTTTGGGGGTGGAGCTTGAGGAGGGCGGGGTTTGGGGAGGGGCCTCAGCAGGGTACAATAGCATCGAGTCCATCCTTCAACGCAGCCATTTTCTACAGGGGAGCTGATCTCTGTCAGCTGGAGATCAGTTGTAAAAGCGGGAGATCCCCAGGCCCCACCTGGAGGCTGACAACCCTAGGAACTGATCTCTGTAGCTTGGAGACCAACTGTAATTCTGGGAGACCTCCAGACCCCACCTGGAGACTGGCAACCCTAGCTGTGTGGTTTATCAACATGCTGGAAAGCTGGACCACGTGGGCAGCAGTCTCCACAAGGAAGGGTTCATTTGTGATTTGACATGGGTGGGGGACGGGTGCCGCTCAAGGAACACAAATCTAAAGCCTACTGGTGTTCACAGAAGTCATTCTGCCGTTCTTTGGACCCTGAAGAGACAAAACAAATATTCCCTTTGTGGTGGGTGTGTTCAGCCTTGCCCTCTTGGTCAGCTGACAATGTAAGGTGCCCAGCCTGGGTCCTGCTACTGAAAAGAAGCCGCTTAATGTAAAACAAGTAGGGTTGCCAGCCTCCTGGTGGGGCCTGGAGATCTCCCGCTTTTACAACTGATCTGCAGCTGACAGAGATCAGCTCCCCTGGAGAAAATGGCTGCTTTGAAAGGTGGACTCGATGGCATCGTACCATGCTGAAGCCCCTCCCCTCTCCAAACCCCATCCTCTCCCGGCTCCACCCCCAACGTCTCCAGCTATTTCCCAACCCAGAGCTGGCAACCCCACAAACGAGCTTCATTTTAGAAGAGCTCCAAGTACGTCAAACTCATTATCTCCCTCCCCTCAGCAATTTCCTGAAGCAGCACTCTTCATTACGAACAGGCCCTATTGCCACATTTCCCAAGCTTTTAAACGCAGCCATCTGTTTTTGTAGGTTCTCTTCAGTGCTAGGGTGGCACATTACCATACTGGATGTGACCAATAAACAACAATGGGGTTGAGCTTCAACTCTGTACAGCAAGTTATTTTTCAACAGAGAATAATAAAAAAAAAATGGCCGACTCAAAGCTAAAACTTTCCAGAAAATATGAACATGGAGAAAGAGACCAATAATTGAATGAACATGTTTAGCGGCTCTAGATCCCTGACCTCCCTTGACCCATCATTTCCAAAGGAAACAGGTGGACCCCCCTTCCCCAGCACCTAGCCTTTAAGGTCCATGCAACTGTAGCACTGGAAGGGGTGCACTCGTTGCCCTTTTAAAAAGAAGACTCTAGGGATGGAGCAAGCCCTTTAGATGCAGGAGCGAAAGACACCTACCTGATCTGATCTAATTTATTACAGCAAGAGCCAGTAAAACACTACAATGCTGATATAATAAAGATTAAAACGGTAATAATATAGCGATAGTATAAAGACATTAACAAGAGAAAATTAGTTGAATTAGTAAAATAAAATAATATTAATAAGAGAACCATACAATTTTTTCCAGCTAAAATAAGTTTGCGTTTCCTAATAGCTAAGCAACAAAATTTTGGCGCAGCATAAGTCGCTGAGCTCTGGACGTCTTCTAGGAGGACTTCTGGCCTAAAGTTAAGATAAGACTGCAGGGGGCTAAATCTAGACAGAAGGGGTAGTATAAGATAGTCTCGTTCCTCCTGATAGAATCTGCAGAACAGGAGGACGTGAGTAACTGATTCCACCATATTAGCCATGCATTGGAACTTGAGTGAATTTACCTTGCAGTACAGCGGAAGGGAGTCCCTCAAAATGGGCTCTGGAAAAGGCCTAGCTATAGGGCTCATAAGTAACGTTAAATAAATAAGGGGCAGCAGTAAAATTAGGCCCAGATTTTATATTTCTGAAGTTCTTGGGTTCTTCATTCTGTAATTCAGTATCATGAAGCCTCTGTGCGACAGCTGTTCTTGACCTGTATAGGCTTCCATAGAAGAGATCTTCTGGGAGATCTTCACTGCCACAGGAGGTGGTGGCAGCTACAAGCATGGACAGTTTCAAGAGGGAATTAGATAAACATATGGAGCAGAAGTCCATCAGTGGCTATTAGCCACAGGGTATAGATGGGAACTCTCAGTCTGGGGCAGGTGATGCACTCTATTCTTGGTGCTGGGGGGGGCAGCAGTGGGAGGGCTTCTAGTGTCCTGGCCCCACTGCTGGACCTCCTGATGGCACCTGGTTTATTTTGGCCACTGTGTGACAGAGTGTTGGACTAGATGGGCCATTGGCCTGCATTGGCTTCTCTTCTGGGAGTAGGCCAATCTAAAGACACCTATCTGTAGAGGTGGCTCGGTGCTCAAATGATCCCTTATGGCAGATCTGTGGGGGGAATGGGAGGGAGATATCTGGCACTTTTCAGCAATCACTGGTACCCCAACACTACAGTAAGCCAGCCACCACATACCATGGGAATCCAGGAAGCTGGTCAGGGCTTAGAAAGTATGAGGAAATAGAAGAACGGTAGCAAGTCCCCGAGAACTAGGAATGATACCCAGCCTACATTCTATCACTGTAGGGTTGCCAGACCCCTGGTTGGGGCAGGGGTTCCCCTGATTTTGGGGGCTCCAAACTGCCACCAGCCCCACCCCTGAAGAGCCCCCTCTTGCGTCAACATCTCTGGCACAATGACATCATCCAGAAGTGATATCATCATGCCAGGCATGTCACAGAGTTTTGACCAAAATGCTAGAGCATCGCTGTGCGGCATGCCTGGCACGATAACATCACTTCCAGGTGATGTCATCGTGCGGCACACACGCTTCATGCACACGCCAGAAGATCTAGGTATGGACCCTGGAGCCCCCCGCTGGAAGCCCAGTAAGACCTGGCAACCCTGTATCACTGACACATAATTAAAGTCATCATGATAAGTTCTGCTCTTTGGGTTGCATAGTCCATTGCAAAAAGGTAAAGGTTCCCTTGCTCGAAAGCCAGTCGAATCCAACTCTAGGGATGCAGTGCTCATCTCCATTTCCAGGCCAAAGAGCCAGCGCTGTCCGAAGACATTTCTGTCATCATGTGGCCAGCATGACTAAATGCCAAGGTGCACAGAATGCTGTTACCTTCCCACTAAAGTGGTACCTATTTATCTACTTGCAATTTCTTGCTTTTGAACTGCTAGGTTGGCAGGAACTGGGACCAGAGATGGGAGCTCACTCCGTCATGCAGCACTCTCGAGTCCCGAACTGCTGAACTACTGACCTTCCAGCTTGCAGTTCAGCATCTTAAACACCACAGCTCCATAGACCATTGTACATCACCACAATTCACATCCTTGTGATTTTTAAGTCCGTCATGGGGAGAGGAAGCACATTCTGGGAGATTTGCATGCGGTGGCTCAAGTGGTTAAGATGCTGAACTGCAGGCTGTGGAAGGTCAGTAGTTCAGCAGTTCAAGACCCGGGTGCCGCATGACGGGGTGAGCTCCTGTCTCTAGTTCCAGCTCCTGCCAACCTAGCAGTTCGAAAGCAAGAAATTGCAAGTAGATAAATAGGTACCACTTCAGTGGGAAGGTAACAGCGTTCCGTGCGCCTTGGTGTTTAGTCATGCCGGCCACATGACCACGGAATTGTCTTCGGACAGCGCTGGCCCTTTGGCTTTGAAACGGAGATGAGCACCGCAACCCTAGAGTCGGATTCGACTGGCTTTCGAGCAAGGGAACCTTTACCTTTACCTTTTACAATTAGTGATCACAAAGGGAGAAGGGCAAATAGTCTGGAGGTGATGAAATGCAGCTTCCACAGTTCAAGGGGTGTTGGAAAACAAAGCTTTCTGCATGATCACCCATCTGATTTTAAGCGTGTGACAACAGTCACATGAGGATCCTGCTATTCGGTTCAAAGAGTTGTTATCCCAGGGGAAACAAGACCTCTTAGCATGGCTGTGGCGCTCCACCCCCACCCCCACCACCCTATTTGTTTGAGAAACAAACAGAGTTGGTAAAGAGCTTCCCTTCAAGAAGGATTTAGGGCCAAACTAAACATTGCATTTTTTGTGGGAAGTTTGTGTCTGGGTTTCCCTGACACAACTTGTATTTCCTGCAGTCACACACCAGATGCTATTCTAAACATCAGAGGGAGCCGTTTTCGGCTCGGGACTATAGTGTGTGGGGGGAAAGAAGGGTTCCTGCCTCCTCCCCCACTCCATTTTCAAAATTCCAAATGGTCACAGCAGGAAGCTACTTGCATAACTTTTGAGCACCACGTGGAATATTCTGGGCAAGTTCCATTTCAAATTATGCAAGTACCTCCCCGCTGGAGCATGGGAACTTAGAATCAGCTCACCAAAACACATAACAACTTGAAGGTAAACTCTTAATTGTCAAGTAGAGTTGCCAAACCCCCAGTGGTGGTGGGGGTCTCCCAATGCCAGGCCCTGTCCCCCCAGCTGCCGATCAGCTAGCTGGTGGGGGGACTTACCTGAACAAAGAGAAAGACCCCGGCCTTGTCCCTGACATCCTACAGGAAATGACAACATCAAATCAGCAACATCCAGGGGACGTCCTGGTATTTGGGCAAAAACTCCATGGTAGGAGCCAATTTTACCATAGAGGTTTTGCCCAAGTACCTGGCCCCACTGCTGGACCTCCTGATAGCATGTGGTATTTTTGGCCGCTGTGTGACAGAGTGTTGGACTAGATGGGCCATTGGCCTGATTCAACATTGGCTTCTCTTATGTTAAGAACATAAGAACATAAGAGAAGCCAATGTTGAATCAGGCCAATGGCCCATCTAATCCAACACTCTGTCATACAGCGGCCAAAATATACCAGGTGCCATCAGGAGGTCCAGCAGTGGGGCCAGGACACTAGAAGCCCTCCCACGGCTGCCCCCTCCAGCACCAAGAATAGAGTGCATCACCTGCCCCAGACTGAGAGTTCCCATCTATACCCTGTGGCTAATAGCCACTGATGGACTTCTGCTCCATATGTTTATCTAATTCCCTCTTGAAACTGTCCATGCTTGTAGCTGCCACCACCTCCTGTGGCAGTGAATTCCACGTGTTGATCACTCTTTGGGTGAAGAAGTATTTCCTTTTATCTGTTCTAACCCGACTGCTCAGCAATTTCATGGAGTGCCCACGAGTTCTTGTATGGTGAGAAAGGGAGAAAAGTACTTCTTTCTCAACCTGCTCAATCCCATTCATAATCTTATAAAACTCGATCATGTCACCCCTCAGCCATTGTTTCTCCAAGCTAAAGAGCCCCAAGCATTTTAACCTTTCTTCATAGGGAAGGTGTTCCAACCCTTTTATCATTCTAGTTGCCCTAAATGTTCTTATGTTCTTACCAGAGCATCACCTGGATTTTGCTAGTGTGATGACGTCACTTCCTATGCAATGCTGGCAATGAAGTCTGGGCCTCTCTCTTTCTCCAGGTAAGTCCTCCCCATCCCCCCACTTGTTGCCAGGGAGGACCTGGCAACCCTTAAAGTCAAGTGAAGCACGAAGTCAAGTGAAGCCCGAAGGAAGCAAGTTACTCTTTCTTTGGATTGATAAACAGTGCAGCGGCTTTATGCGGCGCTACTCAGAAAAACTCCTCTACCTTTTGCCAAATGTACTCACTCCTCACTTTTTGGGGGAAAAAACCTCCTACATTAAAAAGAGTACCTTGTTAGAAAAATGAAACTAGAAGAGACATCACATACCATCTTAAGAAATAGTGCAGTTTCTAACTTAAACGTTTCTTGAGCAATGACAATGTAAGTTAGCACTGGAATGGAAAATGGGATATCAATTTTTTTTTTACCAGTTAGATTTGTGTCTGACGAAGGGAGCTTCGATTCTTGAATGCTTCTACCCTGAAACTCGCCTTGGTCTCTACGGGGGACGTGGTTCTCCTCTGAAATGTTCTTTCACCGGTTACGAACAGGAGAACTTTCGGCAGGTGTTGCTTCAATGACTGACTGGTATATTCTATGGAAAGACAAGCTGCCTGCCCCACTTCTTCCGACAATTAAAGGTACAGGAGCCATGTCATCTTGGACCCTTCCATGGCCACCATCACCTCCATCCCAAAGCAATTTCGAAAATGTGTGAGGATGTTATAAATATCCATGATTTCCGTCTATTTGTGCAAAAAGTACATAGTCACTGTTGTGGCTCGTTGATTTTCCACTGATGGATGTTTCAGAAGAGTGGTATGACTGGACGGGCAAATTATGTTACAAATTATTCCAATCCGCATTTCATTTTAAAAATTTACATCCCATACTGCCTAGCAAGGGTTGTCAAATCTCTCCTAGCAACCAGTGGGGAATTGAGGGGGGACTTACTGGGAACAGGAGGGAGGCTCTTCTGATGTGCAGCAACTGTGCCTACATCACTGCCCATGTGACCCAGAAGGGACATCATCATTTCTGGGATGTCGGGGCAACACTCTGGCATTTGGGCAAAAACTCTACGGTAAATCTGGCTTCTACTATAGAGATTTTGCCCAAATACTAGAGTGTCACCCCGATGTCCCAGAAATGATGATGTTACTTTCAGGTCACATGGGCAGTGACATGGTCATGTCACTGCACTTCAACAGAGCCTCCCTCTTTTGTGGGTAAGTTTCCCCCACTGACCCCATACTTAGCCAATGCGAGCTTGTGAGAATAGATAGATCCCATCTATCAGCACATGAACACGGTCACATCTTCACAAGTCCAGGGGGTGGGATGGCACAAAGGGCAATCACGTTGCCTCTCCCTGGTAGGACTTCATCATACATTCTGCCTACCCTGATCCCCTAGAGCAGGGGTCCACAGCCTTTTTGAGCCTGCAGACACCTTTGAGATTCTGATGGTGGGAGGTGCAACTACAAAACAGCTGCCACAGGAGGTAAAGCCAATCACAGAACGGAGGAGACAAGAAGCAAAGCCAACCACAAGATGTCAGAGAGCAATGTCACACATAAATCTAGTAGTAACACTTCAACATTTCAAGCAGAAATTCTGTTTAGCAGGGCGATTTGTCAGAATAAACATATTTGTTGAAAAATATTTCCTCAGACACACACACATGCACAGAGCTTGACACAGAGAAGCTCGACATTGTGCTATGGTGGCAGCTGGGGCTGACCCAACTTTTTAAAAATCTGCAGAGCCAAACGGATCGCCAGCGGCCAATCAAGAGCCTCGCTGGGAGCCACTCTTTCAAACCACTTGGCAGTCACCAGGAAAGGCGTCGGTGGGCACCGTGGTGCTCGTGGGTGCCACGCTGGAGACCTCTGCCCTCAAGTCTTTGCTTCAGGTGAGACACCTGCCGGCAGAAGACATCTTTATCAGAACGCTGGCTCTTGCATTCATAGGACCTTAAAAATATCTAAAAATATCCACGGCAAAGGAAGAAGAAGAAGAAGAGAAGAAGAGATTGGATTTATATAACACCCTTCACGGAGTCTCAGAGCGGCTTACAATAGAGTTCCCAAGTACTTACCGTATTTTGGCGGGGGACACACAGTCCCCGGCCAGAACATTCCCCCGGGCAACACCTACAGCGCATGATGCCGTTGCCAGGAAGTGACGCCGGGTGACGCTCTGGCAATGGGGCTGGAAACTCAATGGTACCAAAGAGTTTCCATCCCCATTGCCAGAGCATCGCCCGGCATCACTTCCTGACGATGGCATCATGTGTGCGTCTTTCCTTTACAATCCCTTTCCCTTCCCCTCCCCACAACAGACACCCTGTGAGGTAGGTGGGGCTGAGAGAACTCTAACCCAAACTGCTCTTTCAGGAACAGCTGTGCCAGAGCTTGTGACTGACCCAAGGTCACATCAGCAGGTGCAAGTGGAGGAGTGGGGAATCAAACCCGGTTCTCCCAGATTAGAGTCCACACACTTAACCACTACCCCAAATAGCTGTGCCAGGAAAATCCCCTGACCTGGATAGCCCAGGCTAGCCCGATCTCGTCAGATCTTGGAAGCTAAGCACGGTTAGCCCAAGCCGGTGTTTGGATGGGAAGCTACCAAGGAAGACCAGGGTCACTATGCAGAAGCAGGCACTGGAACACCACCTCTGGATGTGTCTTGCCTTGAAAACCCCATGGGGTCACGGTGGTTTGACAGCAAAAAAAAAAGAAGAAGAAGCAGAAAAACCCTGCCAAATGAGTTCTGCTGGTGCAATCAGTCTCTTCCTTCAGTCAGACTTAAAGTAAAGGTAAGGGTAAAGGTTTCCCTTGCTCAAAAGCTGGTTGAATCTGACTCTAGGGGGTGGCGCTCATCTCCGTTTCCAAGCCAAAGAGCCAGCGCTGTCCGAAGACAATTCCGTGGTCATGTGGCCGGCATGACTAAACACAGAGGTGCACGGAACGTTGTTACCTTCCCACCGAAGCGGTACCTATTCATCTACTTGCAATTTCTTGCTTTCGAACAGCTAGGCTGGCAGGAGCTGGGGCCGGAGACGGGAGCTGACTCCGTCATGCGGCACTTGGGTCTCAAACTGCCAAGCTACAGGCCTTCCAGTCTGCAGCATCTTAACCTCTAAGCCACCATGGTCCCCTTCAGTAAGGCTTACCCATTTTTTTAAAGATCACTTCCTATGTAGTAGAAGAGTACCCAAAGAGACTTTCCCGGGGTTTCTTTGCAACAACTATTAAAATGCAGAAATGACAGTTAACGTGTGCACAGAGGTTCCCCCCCCCTCCCATCATCCACATATCCAACCTGCCCACTTGGCTCTTTAAAGCCGAAGCTGAGGAGTGTTTAAACCACTTAACTCAGTGCAAAAGCCGGTGATAAAAAAAAGGACCGGATCAAGACTGTAATCACAGCGGTGGGTTGGGAGGGAGGAAAGGCAGAGATTAAAGTATTCTGGGAGGGAAAAGTAAGTGAAGAGTGTGCAGGATCATTACTGTGGAAATCCTGAAGAGGAAGCATAAAAGAAAGTAAGTTACCGTTTACAGACGAGTGCTTCCTGAGAGCCTTTTAACTAGGGAGACTGCAGACTGACGCTGGGACCTTGCACATGCAAAGCCCGGGCAATTCTGCATCTAGCATTCACTCTGCATTTTCTCTACCAGGAGGAAAAAATGCAGCTCAGCACCATCCTGACTGCAAAGTCACCCCTGAAAGGCCATAAAATGGCCATGAATCTATCCAGTAGGTACCATTAAATCCAACGATCAACGAAAGCAAAAGCGGCATGGAGTGTGGGGGGTACCATAAAATTTGATGATCAATGAAAGTGAAAGCAGCATGGAGTGTGGAGGCTACCATAAAATCTGACGATCAATGAAAGCAAAAGCGGCATGGAGAGTGGAGGCTACCATAAAACCCGATAATCAAAGGAAGTGAAAGCGGCATGCAACGCAGAGGGGGATTTCTGTTCCAACGTGGGTCTCGTAAAACGACGGAGGGAAAAGCCAATGCAGAATCAGCCCCTGTCTTCCAACCCTTCTCCCTTTCCAAATAAACAGTCCTGATTGAAATGGTGATGACCGTATACGCTATTTTGCATCACCATTGGGTGGACATAGAGAAAAGTTATTGTAAAGGCCTTCTGTCTTCAGACACAGGAATAAAAGTGGTGGTTCAAGGGGGGGGGGACATGCTGTGCTTGGAGATTACCTTTAAATGCACAGCAGCAGGGCTGATCTGAGACCTTTCCTCTCTTGAGACAATAGAAGAAAATCGGTCACCAGCTCCAGGCTGGTAAACGCTGGGAGACTGAGGGGGCGGAGCCTGAGGAGGGCAGAGTTTGGAGGGGGAGGGACTTCAATTGGGTACAGAGTAACAAAAGTCCACCTTCCAAAGCAGCCAGTTTCTCGGGGAGCGGGGGGGGGACTGTCTCCTGAAGAACAGATGCAATCCCAGGAGATCTCCAGCGACCACATGGAGGTGGTATAACAGAAAATGGCTATACAGTGGGTGCAGTATACTAAATCTGGAAAAAAACACTTTAATGAAGGAATACGCACAAAACTCTATTTGAAATTACAAAAACAAAACAACCCTCTGGAGCCAGTTTGGTGTAGTGGTTAAGTGCTTGGACTCTGATCTGGGAGAACCGGGTTTGATTCCCCACTCCTCCACTTGCAGCTGCTGGATGACCTTGGGCAAGCCATAGTTCTGATAAGAGCTGTTCTTGAAAAAGAGCAGCTTCTGTCAAGAGCTCTCTCAGCCTAACCTACCTCAGAGGGTGTCTGTTGTGGGGAGGGGAAGGGAAAGGAGTTTGTAAGCCGCTCTGAGACACCTTTGGGTAGTGAAGGGCGGGGTATAAATCCAATCTCCTCCTCCTCCTCCTCCTCCTCCTCCTCCTCCTCCTCCTCCTCCTCCTCCTCCTCCTCCTCCTCCTCCTCCTCTTCTTCTTCTTCTTCTTCTTCTTCTTCTTCTTCTTCTTCTTCTTCTTCTTCTCTACTATTTCTCTTGACACTAAAGCCTATTCAGTGTTCTAATCAGCTCCACAAAGTGGAGTGCAACTGGGAACAGAGGACAGGAAGAAGAAGAGAAGAAGAGATTGGATTTATACCCCACCCTTCACTACCCAAAGGTGTCTCAGAGCGGCTTACAAACTCCTTTCCCTTCCCCTCCCCACAACAGACACCCTGTGAGGTAGGTGGGGCTGAGAGAGCTGTGACAGAAACTGCTCTTTTTCAAGAACAGCTGTGCCAGAACTATGGCTTGTCCAAGGTCATCCAGCAGGTGCAAGTGGAGGAGCGGGGAATCAAACCCGGTTCTCCCAGATTAGAGTCCACACACTTAACTGCTACACCAAAGTGTCTGTGGACATCCTGCACTAGTCCCCTCAACTCCTTCCTGGCTTTGCCATATGATTACAACCTGACAAAGGGCCAAAACGGAGATTCACCTGGGACATCCGTTGCCGTGGTTAATACTATGCGGTTAACCTCATGTATTATGGTTTAGCTTCATATGTTTAAATTCAACTTATACTGCATCTTTAAAGAATAGTCAATAAGAGGGTGGGGGTTTTGTTTTGTTTTTTTGTAATTTCAAATAGAGTTTTGTGTGCATTCCTTCATTACATTGTTTTTCGGATTTAGTACACCCACATGGAGGTTGGCAAAATTAGGAGAAATGCTCTACTGAGACATGCCAGCCAGTTGTGCACTCTGCAAATGCCTCTCTCTCTCTCTCTTTTTTAATCGGCTCCCTGATTGGAGGCACATTTTTGAGTGGCCAAACGTGCACTGGAAAACAAAAATCCAATTGTCTAAACACGGCAGCGCTTGGTTATCCAGATCCGAGCCCCTCTGTGCATCTTCCCAGCTTTCTCTTCTCAGACCAGTTTGAACTCTCTGAACTGCACAATTAACCAAACTTCAACTGCTAATTTTTTAAAACCCTGAATCTATAAATACATGATTTGAGATGCTTCAAGATTCCTTCTAGGGACCTTTCGGCTTGAGGCTTGCTTCAAGCAATACACCAAGCACAACAGAGTCTCCAAAACCCACACAGAAACTTTGGGTGGAAATACCTGCTTCACCCCCAAAAGTGTTCAATTATACCTACAGGTCATGCACGCAGTTACATTTTAATAGATCTACAATCAGCCTGGTCCTTGAAGACTCTCAGGTACAACAGCACAATTTGGAGAAGATGGCCAAAAAAAAATGATACGAAGAAACCCATTTTGCCATTTATTTATCCTGCAAAGATTGCATTACATTTCCCACGAGTGCTGCTTTGTTATTTGGAGTTTTAGCACTTGAATATTTATAGATATTAAGCAGAAGACATCTAGTTAGTCCAGGTTTTGCAATGCAAACATTAGGCCTTCGCAAGACAAATAATGACCAATTAATTTGCTTCACCGGCCTCTAGTGGATAGCGTTAGAACAGCATACCTCCAGGCAAAGGTTCCTCCAACTTGCCAGAACGTGTTAATTATGTCTACGAAAAGTGCATCATGATCATTTTTCAGTTCAAAACACCCAATAGATTTTAATTTTTTTTTAACAAAACAAATGTAAAGTTATGGTATTATCTCAGGGTTTTTATTTTGGATTTTTTTTTTGCCATCAAGTGGCAACTGACCTATGGCGATCCCGTAGGGTTTTCAAAGCAAGAGACATTCGGAGGCGGTTTGCTGTTACCTGCCTCTGCGTAGCAACCCTGGATGTCCTTGGGGGGTTTCTCATCCAAACACTGACCAGAGCCAAACTTGCTTAGCTTCCAAGATCGGACGAGATCAGACTAGTCTGGGTTACCCAGTTCAGGGCATTATCTCAGTAGATATCGCTAAATATCACCGTAGTCTCATTACTGTATTTACTTGAAAGGAAGATGTAAAGGTAAAGGTTCCCTTGCTCGAAAGCCAGTCAAATCCGACTCTAGGAATGCGGTGCTCATCTCCATTTCAAAGCCAAAGAGCCAGCGCTGTCTGAAGACGTTTCCGTGGTCATGTGGCCGGCATGACTAAACACCAAGGCACACGGAACACTGTTACCTTCCCACCGGAACGCTGTTACCTTCCTATTTATCTACTTGCAATTTCTTGCTTTCGAACTGCTAGGTTGGCAGGAGCTGGAATTAGAGACGGGAGCTCACTCCGTCATGCGGCACTCTCGGGTCTTGAACTGCTGAACTACTGACCTTCCACAGCCTGCAGTTCAGTGTCTTAACCACTTGAGCCACCGCAGGAAGATGAGGCAGAAGGCAAGATGCCCCCCTTAAAAAAGAGGAAACTGATATACAAAAACCAAAGACGTAAAATTTTAGATAACTCCCCATCACCACCCCTTAAAGAGCAGCCCTTCGACCCAGCTGATTGGGAGAGGGTTCGCCTCTTTCTCCTTTGCACCTTCTGGTCTGTCCAAAAGATGCTGAGACTTGAAATGGGAAGGTCAGCGGGCTTATAGGGCTGCTTCTAGCCTTGCAACCCACCGGGCTGGGGAAGCTACTTTCTGGCTTGGCTGGAAGGCCCACAGACAGAGATTGCACCATCAGTCGGCTCACCTGGGTGGGGAGGGGAGGCCAAGCCAAATCCCCTCTCGGTTTCCTGTGCAGCAGAGCCGTATGGTATGCCCTAACTGAACAAAACCCTCCTTTGTTATTTTTTAGGTCAAACAATATATATATTCTTTTTTAAAAAAATTCATCTAGTTGATGAGTTAATCCAGCATCGGCCAGAATTTGGGTTCACAAAGCTCAGCTACTGGAAAACTAGCTGAAGATGCTGGGTTTGACCTGATATTGACCTTTAATGGCCTGGGGTCACACTTACTGTTCTGAGTTAACACAGAAAGCACCCTGAATGCACACTAGACAGTCCCTATGCTGAGACAGAGCAAAATTATCCACCCACAAAGGCGGCCACCAGCCGTGTCTCTCTACAGGTTTCTGCTCTTTCTCGCACAACCACAGCAGGCAACCTCCTATGAGAACGGGCAGTTCTGGGGCGGGGCTGCATCCGCCGTGCTTGGATGAATAAATACAGAAACAGAATTCCTCGGCCCAGTACCAGGCTGTCTGGCAGGGGGCACAGACAGAGCCTCGGTTACTTATTTAAAATATATCTGTGCCACACTGTCCAATCAAAACAGAGTGAGGTGCTTTCTGACACACAGGAAAAGATTCAGTAATAAATAAAATCACAGACGTTACAGCTGCGACTAAGGCCACAAAATAACCAAACCAGGAGGCTCAAAGCGGCAGCAGAGCCTAAGAGCCAGCATTTATTGCAGGCCATTTAAAGATCTCAGCAGCAGACACGTAACACAGATCACAGCGGGTCTAACGGCACAATTAAAACGCCCCGTGAAAGAGAAAGAGAGAACTTCAGCCTAGCAGTGGAGAAACAGCTCGGCGTGATGCCCCACGAAGAGACAAGGGAAGGGTTTCTGCAAACAAGGCTGTGCGGCAGAACAGTCCATGTCCCTTGTGGTCACCTTGCCGCCCCTTCACAGGTTGCGTTGAAGCATTTAATCATGCGTCTGTTTCTTGCAACACACTAGTGGCTCTTCACGGCTCTCTGTGTCAAACGCTGAGCCTTGTTTGACATGGAAGTTCTCTGTTCTGTCTTTCTTACTTGTAACTGTTTTGTAACTGGACCGTGGGGGGGAGGATGGGTGATTGAATGGAGGCCTGTGTGGGAACCTGTTTTACTTAGCCGCTTTGTAACTGTTTTCTTAAGAACCTCCCGGATGAGAAGAATGTGAGCAACTTTGAAGCCTCTCTCTGCTAGCTGCCCTGTCATTTAGGTGGGCTGAGTGGACAGCATTATGGGATGGGATATTGGGGAGGGAGGTGCTGTTTGAATTAGGTATAATATTGGGCTGGCACCAGACCTAATCAGTTCTGACCCAGATGGCTTCTACTTGACACAGCTACAGCTCTCAATAAACAAATCTTTACCAAAAGATTGTTGGGAGCGAGTTCATGCAAGAGCCTGACACTCTGGGCCACAAGATTGGGAACCAGAGCTGCAGGGAGTAGCGTCACCCACCTATCCTTCCCCCTGCCCTCACATCATTCAAAGCAGGCTCGGCCACGCTCCTTGACCCAGATGGAATTGCAGAGGTTGGTCCAGCAGAACCTTCTCAGTAGGAATGTGCACCAAAACTATGTAGTTTTAAACTTATTCAATTCTTGCCTGTTTGGTGTAGTGAGAGAGCCCAATTTGGTGTAGTGGTTAAGTGCATGGACTCTAATCTGGGAGAAGCGGGTTTGATTCCCCACTCCTCCACATGCAGCTGCTGGATGATCTTGGGCAAGCCATAGTTCTGACAAGAGCTGTCCTTGAAAAACAGCAGTTTCTCTCAGAGCTCTCTCAGCCCCACCGACCTCACAGGGTGTCTGTTGTTGGGAGGGGAAGGGAAAGGAGTTTGTAAGCTACTCTGAGACTCCCTTGGGTAGTGAAGGGCGGGGTACAAATCCAGTCTCCTCCTCTTCCTCCTCCTCTTCTTTTCTTCTTCTTTATTTTTGTTATTACATGGATTTGTTTTCTATAATATACTACTTTGCCTCCCTTTGCATGGGTTCCTATGGGAAATGAGCTTCCAGCTGTCGCATTTCTTCCCCATCCTATCAGGATGAAATGCTCATGGATCATACCTGTTCTTCAAGGGGGGTTTGTGCCAAATTTCAGGCACAGAGGAGAAAGCATCCCGACCTTATAAGCAGGAGTGGGCAGGGAAGTCGGTATAGCCCTGGAACATGCTAAGCTGAGTGGCAGCACTGCAGGGCTACTCACTTAAGCCCCACCAAGACTGGGCATTTGCTCATCCATTGCTTTCTCCCACAAACGGACAGCAGTGCAGAAGAAGAAGAAGAAGAAGAAGCAGAAGAAGAAGAAGAAGAAGAAGAAGAAGAGTTTGGATTTATACCCCGCCCTTCTCTGCCCAAAGGGGTCTCAGAGCAGCTTACAAACTCCTTTCCCTTCCCCTCCCCACGACAGACACCCTGTGAGGTAGGTGGGGCTGAGAGAACTTCTGACAGAAACTGTCCTTGAGAGAACAGCTGTGCCAGAGCTTGTGACTGACCCAAGTGTAGGAGGCGGTGATTGGTGAACGAATGCTATTCGTCATTCCTGTTGTGGAGCCAAGTGCCCCCCTGAGGTGTTGATGAGTTGCTGGGGCTTGGCTCTGCTTCGTCCTGGCCACCAGCGGCCCCCTTAGGGCAGCTCACTAGGAAATTCCCCTGTCATTTAAATGGCTACTGCACACCTGCTTGACAGATGTTCAAGCTGGCTAGTGGTGAGGTAAGAAGATCCAAGGCTCGTGACTGAGGTTCAACTTGGCATTATGACTTTTAATCTATTAGGGTCAGGGAGACACATGAGCTATGAGGAATTCCTTTTTCAAGAGCCACAGGGGCCAAATTCTGCTTGAGACTGTGGCAATGGGAGGAAAGCTTCCCACCCTCCCCCTTCCAAGCTGTTTCTCCACCCCTGGGGACCTTTCGTCATAACGTCTAGTTGAAACGTCTGCCTGCTGAACTAGTTTGCCCCAAACCTCACAGCATCCCTAAGGCCAACATCGGCCCCAAATGCCATGATCAAGAGATGAACGGAATGACTCATGTGCACAAAATGACTCACAAATAGAGGGATCTGAGCAGGCCTTAACAAAGTGTCCAGTTTGTAGGCAAATGCTTCTTGGAAGAAGGAACTGCACGGATTAAAACCTACCTATTCAAAAGGCATTTAATCCGCAGCACGCACAGACGCAGTGTTTTCGAATGAAGCTCAAGCTTCGAGAGACTGAGGAGAAAAGAAAGCCTTCTGTGTCTTTGCTGCCGGTGTTAATCCTGCCACTTTGTTTATTTTTTTATGGCGGCTCGGAAGTTGCTGACTTAGGGAAATTAAGTCTCTTTATCATCTTTATTATGTGCGTTAAACCCATAAAGACAGGCATACAAATCTTGCTGCTAACTTTGTACTCTTTGCTCTTGACACCGGAGTTTACAGCGAATGGGAGTTCTTCCAGTCACAGCAGGTCCTGAGCAGTTATTTGAAAAAGAGATTGACCCAGAACAATCTGGGAAACGAGGGCTGTCCATGGTGCTAGGATACCAAACCTCTTCCCCAAACACGCAGAAGTTCTAAGCTCCCCCGAAATGAATTGACCGCAATTCCTCTGTTCAAATTCCTTTGTTGGAATTTTTTTTTCTTTTCCGTCCCCTCTACCAGAGAAATCTGACAGGAGCATCACTAGGTACCCTGATTCTGATAAATCCATGTTGGTGGGATCTTCCCTGGTTGAACATCTACCTGTTCTGCAAACTTTAAAAGTCACGGGAAAATTGCCAGACAGAAAGGGCAACAGCAGAATTGCTGCTGAGATTAATACCAGGAGGCAGGCAACCCGTAAAGTGAATTTATGCAGGCGGAAGAAAGGGGGGGAACTTTGTTCTCTAGATTATTTGTCTGTTGTTTACCCTTTCAGAGGTTATGCATCGACTAGTGGATTTATAATAGTTACTGAACTTTAAACTTAGAATGTCACACTTGGCTGAACTTCATGAGACCCAACAGCTTTGCATTTAGCCTTGACAGCTATTCTGGGCCTGCGCAGTATAGGAGCTAAAAGAAAAATGAAGGGATGGCACCCCCGCCACCAGCACCCCTGCTGAGATCTCACCCCTGTCAACCTCACTCAGAGGCCTTAAGCAAGCCATTGCCTCCCAGTTAGGGTTGCCAAGTATCTTACCTGGCACAGTGGGGGAGAGACCCGGAAGTGACATCATCGCGCTGGGCACATTGCCGGGCAACGCTCTAGCAATCAGCCTAAAGACTCTATGGTACCATAGAGCTTTCAGGCTGATTGCTAGAGCATCACCCAGTAATGTGCCCGGCGTGATGACGTCACTTCTGGGCAGCAGCATCACCCCAGGCATGTTGGCCCAATCTGGGCACTTTGGGGGTGGGGTTCCCCCCGCCAGCTGGATCAATACCAGCGGGTTTGGGGCCCTTTGGGTGGGCAAATCCCCACCCACCCAGGAGACTTGGCAGCCCTACTCTCAGTATCAGCTCAACTCCCCACCCCATCTGCAAGATATGGACAACAGTACTCACCCACTTTACAAGACTGCTGTAAAGGTTAGAGCAGGGGTGTCAAACATGCGGCCCGGGGGGCGGACCAAGGGCCTGATTGTCTTCTGTTTCTTCTTCCAGTTCTGCTGCTGCTGCGTCATCGTAGCTTTGCAGCTTACAGATACTCACCTGAACAGCATATTCAAGATTGCAACAGCACAGACATTTTGATGCAATCATTCAGAGCAAGAGGTGTCAGTTATCAGACACTGTTAAATAAACAAAATATTGCAAGAGTCCTGATGTTTGAAACACGTTTTTATTTTAAGTAAAAAAAACCCCACCTTTCTGTTTGTGTCCTTTATAAAGTTTATATCTCCGCTACTTGGCATTACATTTTATGACACACGTGGCCCAGCCCAATAAGGTCTCCTTTAGATGTCAGATCCGGCCCTCATAGGAAATGAGTTCGACACCCCTGGGTTCGAACACATCTGTGAAGCACTCTGAAATCTCCAAACACGCCAAATCAATGCTGATTTTTCTTTCACTGCTTTTGAGAGGTGATCTTCAATCAAATGATACTTTAAGGAAGGGAAAGTTACTTTGTAGCGGCAAAGGTGGGATTTTAATTGGGTTGCCAACTTTGGGTGGCACCTGGAATGCTCCTGGAATTACAATTGCTCTCCAGACGACAGAGATCAGTTCCCCCGGGAGACAACTGATCCTGCGGAGAGTAGACGCTGTGACACGACCCCTTGCCGAGGTCCCTCCTCTCAGGTTCCACTCCCAAAATCTCCAGGAATTTCCCCTACTGGAGTTGGCAGCGCTCAGTTTTAAATATGGATTGTCAGACTGGAAGGTAAGTTACCCCAAACCACCATGGCACCCACTGTTCCTGCAAGTAGGCACATTTGCAAGTTAAGGTAATCGGTGGCGAGAAAGTGGGGATTTGAGAAGGATAAGTAAGGTTGATCTCCAGATGACAGATCGGTTTCCCTGGAGAAAATGGCTGCTTTGAAGGGTAGACTCTGTGGCACTATACCCAGCAGTGGACCCACCCCAAACTCCATCCTTCCCAGGCCCCCACCCCCAAAATCTCCACATATTTCCCAACCCAGAGCTGGCAACCCTTATTTTAGATAAGCCATTCATGGCAGAACACCAATAAGTTTGTACTTAGCCTGGATGGCTACTCTGGGCCTCTTTCCTTCCTTCCTTCCTTCCTTCCTTCCTTCCTTCCTTCCTTCCTTCCTTCCTTCCTTCCTTCCTTCCTTCCTTCCTTGCCTTTGGATTTACACCTCTGATATAGTTTCCAGGATGAAACAGATATTGCCTTCATGGCCAGATTAATCATCATGCTAAGTATCTCGCAAAGGAAGGCTTCAGGGAAATGAGGACCCTTCATGCAAAATTTCTCCACAGGGAGACTGTGCCATTTGTGCTCCCAATACTGTCCCTCTAATGCTCCCCTAGCTCAGAATATGAAGGCACACATTAAGTACCCAAGGACATGAATTAGCACAGAAGAGGCTCAAAGGCGATTTAAAGCACAAGCAGGTCTGTATTGCACAACTTTCCAAATAAGATTTACACCAGATTTTAACTTTAATTCACTTCTCTGCAGGGAAGGAGGGGAGGGGAAGCACAGTTCATCTTTTCCTTCATCTGGGGAAGAAAAAAAAAAACATGCAGAAGACCCTGGTTCCTGGCATTAAAAAGCCTCACATGTGTAGGGCTGAAGAGATTAAAGGCAAACTCCATCCCATTTCCGACCTAGCGGCCCCTGCTGCTGTTCCAATGTAGTAATTTGAAAGATGGCCTGGAATTTGCTCAATTCCGTAATGACGGAGACCATCTTAGCAATCAATGGGCCAAAATGCCTAAAGCACTTATAGCGGCATGAGTCCTATTGATTTACACAGAGCTTAGCCTTCAGAGGCACACCAGAATGTGTTCCGATGTACCTTGGAATTAAACAATTAGGGAGCTGAGCAGACCTCTGCTTCCCTCCTCCTATTCCAGTCTGCCTGGCTCCCGCTACTGCTTAAGCCAGCCAGATCCAGAAGCACAGACCTCAGGGGCGGAGGGAAAGGGGCATCTCATAACAGCATTGTCATCTGGCAGAACATGAATTTGGGTGGAATAAGCACTATAAGAGGCCCTTTCTCGTTTATGCTACTTTGGCAACAGCAGCCATCTTTATGTTGCCGTCACCATGGATAAGGATGCCAGCCTCCAGGTGGGGCCTGGGGATCTCCCAGAATTACAGCTCATCTCCAGATTACAGTAAGGTTGCCAGGTTTGGGTTGGAAAAGACCTGGAGACTTTGGGGGTGGATCTGGGAGAGGGCGGGGTTTAGGGAGGGGAGGGGCCTCAGCATGGTACATTGCCATAGAGTCCACCCTTCAAAGCAGCCATTTTCTCCAGGGGAGCTGATCTCTGTCAGCTGGAGATCTGTTGTAAAAGCCACCCCCCCCCATATATATATATACAAAGGTAAAGGTTTCCTTTGCTCAAAAGCCAGTTGAATCTGACACTAGGGGGCGGTGCTCATCTCCGTTTTCAAACCAAAGAGCCAGCGCTGTCCGAAGATGTTTCCATGGTCATGTGGCCAGCATGACTAAACACAGAGGCACATGGAATGCTGTTACTTTCCCACCAAAGTGGTACCTAATTATCTACTTGCAATTTCTTGCCTTTGAACTGCTAGGTTGGTAGGGGCTGGGGCCAGAGACAGGCACTTACTCCATCACATGGCACTAAGGTCTCAAACTTCCAGTCTGCAGCTCAGCGTCTTACCTCTGAGCCACCACACACACACACACACACATAACTATGATCTGTATTTCCATTTCATTGTCTGATAAAGCGTGCATGCACACGAAAGCTCACACCCTGAATAAAACTTTGTTGGTCTTAAAGGTGCCACGGGACTCTAGCTTTGTTCAACAACATCCCCTGAGAGCCATTAAGAACAGAGACAAGTCTAATTCACATTGCCTCGGCCAGATTTCCATCTCTGGGTCACGCCATGCTGTGACGAAACTCAGAGAAACGATTACATAGGAAGTTGCACATTTAGAAAAGAAAATGGTCTGGACAGCGGCACAGCGGCTACTCCTCCATGGCTTCCCGAACCTCTTCCGTGACAAATGGCTGCCAGTTCCTTGTGTGTTAAATGAAGAGATCCAAGCATAAAAAAAAAACAATACAGCCAGAATCCAGGCAACTGCTCGGTTTTAGTGCTTTTTCCCTGGCAATTAGATTTAATTCATTTACTTACGTTGTAAGGAGAAGTAATGTAGTGCTTCGATTTAAACCTAATGCAGTAATGATGTGGTTCATATCCCAACATAGTCATGCACCAGGCATTTCCTGTGGGCTTTAGCATGGTAAGGTTCAAAGCATAAAGACGCTTGGATGGAAGGGAGCATCGCCTCTGTAGAAGGCTGTCATTTCCAAAGCAACATTTCAAGAAAGCTTGAATACAAAAATAACTCTCTAAGGAGGGGAAATGATACTAATGCACAATTACCAATCACCGAAGACTAAAACAGGATAAGGATTCCGTTTACGTGCTGCGGAAAATGGAGATTTGCCATGAAGAGGAAGGCTCAGCTGAGCTCCAAGATGTGTATCGAATTGTTGGGGGATGTACCCAGTTATCTGTGAGATTCATGTAGGGCAGTCATGCCCACTGCAGTGCCCATAGCCCCTATGGTGTCTCCTATGTCAGCCATTTTGTGATCTGTCTCACCGCCCCTATGGCAACCATTTTGTGGCGATGTCACTTCCCCTGTTCTCAAAATTGCAGATATGCCCATACGTTCGATAACCTCAAGGACCACTACGGTAGGCAGGATGAAAACCCAGAATCCCCCAGACTTTTCCAAGTCCAAGTAAGAAATGGCTGGGGTATCATAACATGGACTTGGAGATCCAAAACCTGAAGATAGAGCGCAAGTTATGTGCCCCTTATGGACTATGCAGATAGTGTTACACACATACTCCAAGTATAAAGTTTGAGCCCAGTGGCACCTTTAAGCCTAACAAAGTTAATTCTGGGTACAAGCTTGTGTGTACGTGCCTGCTTCATCAGAAGATGAACATCTGTTTATATGCAGAATTAAACTTTGTTGGTCTTAAAGGTGCCAACTGAAGTCACACTGTGTCCTTTCGCTTCAGACCAACACGGCTACCCACCTGAATATAAACCTGCATATTAGGCGACACACCCCCTAATGTAGCCAATCCTCCAAGAGCTTACAGAGCTCTTCTTACAGGGGCTACTGTAAGTTCTTGGAGGACTGGCTACGTCAGGGGTGTGTCACCTAATATGCAAAGGAGCTCCTGCAACAAAAAGAGCCCACATGACAGCCATCACAGAAGGACAGGGGAACAAGAAGTGGCTTCTCATGCGCAGATGTAAGGGCCCCAACTCCAGCAAGAGGTTCTACTAAATGACATGCCAAAGATACGGGAAATCCACCACTGGGATTCCAACCTCCGTGGTGCATGCTACACCCAGACCAGCTACGAGCCTTCCTTCCACAGCGAGAAACAGCACAGCGTCTCCTAACAAGGCTAGTTTGCTCTGGAGCTGTCAGGCGGCATGCATGTAGATCACATTAAAAATCGCGTACGGAGCAAATTGCCATGGCCCACTCACGCCAACCCCGGTTCCCAGAAAGTGTAAATCAACAGGGCCCCCCTGGTAGAGCATGAAATCAATGGAGTGACACCGATTTAGAGCAATGGAAGAAATGGACTGCTGCGTCTGATGGGACAACTTGGGGCATAAAGCACCATTCAGTCTACGCGAGGAACATAAAACTATGGCCCTCTGTATTTCACCGATTACGTTTTTATTACAGCTGCACGGGGCTAAGCAAATGGGTGACAGACAAAGTAAATGTGGTGAGTTTAATCTCCATAAACAGGGGGAGTGGGGAGGGATTTTATTTATTTATTTATTTATTTTATGACCGTACACCTGTAAAACATGGGGTCTCGTTCGCCATAAATCCTGCTGGCTGAGGACTGAAGAAAGGAGTCATTACCCTTCTAAAGATTCAGACAGCACGTCAGTGCTCAGAGTAGGCCTCCAAAGCTTACAACCTACCAAGACAGAGACAGCCCCACCATGCAAGTATATCGTGGCCTACCTGGTACCTGACATTCCAGCCTTCCTACTCTTCCAGCCTGGCAGGAAAACCAGCTTTATTGAGTCTCTCGTAGGTCACCATACCCAGCCAAAAGGATGAACAGAGAGGCAGCTTTGTGTAGTGGTTAAAGGAATGGACTAGCACAAGGGTATCAAACACGCAGTCCGGGGGGCTGGATCAGGCCCGCGGTGGAACTGGCTGTCTTCTGCTGCTGCTTCCAGTTCTGCTGCTGCTGCGTCATCGTAGGTTTGCAGCTTGCAGATACACACCTGAACAGCAGACTCAGGATTGTAACAGCGCAGACATTTTGATGCAATAATTCAGAGCAAGAGGTGTCAGTTACCAGGCACTGTTAAATAAATAAAATACCCTTTATAAAGTTTGTATCTCCGCTACCTGGCATTACATTTTATGACACACACGGCCCGGCCCAACAAGGTCTCATTTATGTCAGATCTGGCCCTCATAACAAATGAGTTCAACACCCCTGGACTAGCATCTGTGAGACGCAGGTTCAAACCCTGCTGAATCAGTTTCTCCTAAATGAGAGGGGCTCACAGAGGGATCCTGCGCCAATCACTCTCTCTCAGCCTAACCTACCTCACAGCATTGCTGCCAGGGTTTGCCACATCCCCGGTCTGGGCAGGGGTTCCCTCAATTTGGGGGGCTTCAGTCCACCACAGTCAGCTGGCCAGCAGGAGAAGCCCCCCCCCGAAAAGGCATGTCACATGTCGACATTGTTGGTGCAATGATGTCACACGAAAGTGATGTCATCGTGCCAGGGATGTCACATGGCAACACTAGCATTCTGGCCAAAACTCTATGGTTACCGCATGACGTCATCGCATTGACAACAATCATGCATGGTGATGTCACCCTGGTCCCCAGTCCCCCCAGGCTCCCCCCACCCTCCGCCCGCCAGCAGGACAATTGGACGTGGCAACCCTGGTTGTTGTGAGGATAAAACAGAGGGTCACAGAATGACGTACGGCATGCTGAACGTCTTGGAGGAGGAGCAGGCTCAAAATGTGCTAAAATGAATGAATCTATCACATTAGCTTGGTGGGTTACAAACTGCGCATGCCTCATTGGTAGCATCTAGTTAATAGTGATAATGTGATTTGCCTCTGCAGTTTAGCATATTCCTCTATATATTCCCCTTAACCCTCCTAGGCACCACCAATGCTCCCTCTAAGCTGTGGAGTCTTGTGAGCAAAAATTCTACTCTGTGAGCTACTGGCATTAAAGTTGTGAGCGAGCAGTTTGGCTGCTGCATAAATTAGTTTGCTCTGGAGCCAACCTTCCTGAGCGAGGACAAAAATGTGTGAGCTACAGGCTAAAAAACTGTGAGCTATCTCACACTAGCTCAGCTTAGAGGGAACACTGGGCACCACCCATTTCCACAGAGGAGAAGGAAAAATACCTAAAACTCCATGTAAAGACATCAGGGTGAGTTAAACCCTAAATGAATTAAATGGGGGCCCAATTGCATCTAGCATTTGTTCCACTGTCTTACCGAACACACGCTGGAACAGAAATTCCCCTCTACAGGTCAAATCTGCATTTGCATTTTTAAAGCAGTTTCATGCTGCATTTGCATTTTTAAATCAGTTTCGTGCTGCTGTGATGCTGTCTTTCTCTGTTCTTGATGGTGTCACAGCAGCATGAAACTGATTTTAAAATGCAAATGCAGATTCGACCTACACTGCATGCCACTTTCACTTTGATTGATTGTCGGATTTTATGGCAGCATCCAGACTGCATGCTACTTTCACTTCCTTTGATGATCTCTCGGTTTTATGGTAACTGTCTGCATAGATTTATGGCCGTTTTATGGCCATTCGGGGGTGACTCTGCGTTCAGTACAGCGTTGGCCACAGGGTATCTGAATGTGGCTTTGAGCCACATCTTTTTCTGTTCCAGTGTGCGTCTGGAGCAAATGCTAGATGCAGGTTGGGCCGGGGAAAACAGTACTAAGTGGGAAGGGGGGCAAAGACAGAAACTTCCATTTACAAATGGACTTACTCATTTGAAATTGTTTTCCTATTCACATGAATAGGCAGTAGAAATAAGAAGTCAGCAATCCAGCACCCGAGACGCCATGTATGAATTAACATTTCGGGGAGGTGGGAGAGTACAGAACATGAGTGCCTGTTTATCTGCATGCCCGGTTTATTACCAGTAAACCTTAACAGAACTCCATACCCTTTAACTTCCAATTGAACAATGGGATCTATTGGCCAAGCTATGACAGCTGAGGCCTCTTGATGCCGACCTCAGATGAGAAAAGTGCTTTTCTATAAGAAGCAAAGAGGGACAATAGTCCTGCCCATGAGGTCATCACAGAGGACCAGGAAGATCTGAGACAGAGGAGAAGGACAATAGACCAAGCCTGCTAGCTGCATCACAGGAGAAACAAAGACACAAAAACCTCCAAGAGGCAATTTTTGAGTTGTGGTTTTTTGATAGAAGCCATCATGGGAAGATTATGGGGCGAACAAGGGAACAGAAATATTGAGACATGATTAGAGGGGACATGATTGCAGTCTTCAAGTATTTGAAGGGCATGTAGAAGGTGGAGCAGATCTATTCTCTCTTGCACCGGATTGCAAGACTAGATCTAATGGGTGGAAATTACAAGGGAGTCGTTACCGGCTTAATATCAGGAGAAACTTCCTAACTGTAAGAGTGGTTGAGTAGTGGAACAGACTGCCTCGGGGGTCACCCAGCAGGCGACCTTGCACTTCACTGTCCTTGAGAGCGCTGCAGCTGCCTCTCTCTCTCTCTCTCTCTCTCTCTCTCTCTCTCTCTCTCTCCGGGCGGAGCTTCCCCAGCGGCATATTGGCGGGCTTCTGGCGGTCCACGAAACCCGCTCAGGCTGGACCAGACTGTGGACTCGGTGAGTTTGCCTCCCCTGACTGAGCAGGGTCAGCTCCCGCCCGCCGTCTTGGGGAGACGCCACCAGGGCCAGACATAGGCCTTCGTCCTGCAAAGGCGGGCTTCTGCAAAACGCCGAGCACCGCAGCGATGGAAACCTGGGCACTGGCGGGGATGGTGTTCTGCAGCCTGGCTGCTGTGGCGATGGTGGGGAAGAGAGGAGAAAGGGAGTGGGGCCCATGTTAAGTGAGCACAAAGGGCCACCAACCACAGCAGGTGAGATGTGCTGCCCCATAGAAAGAGCTAGATGGCAGGGCCATGTTGCCTGAGTTCCCTGCCTGTGAGGTGGAAGCCCCAGTCCCTTGAAGGCCCGTCGAGATGCAGGCGCTGGATCGCTTGGGAGTGGGAGTGGGAGAAAATCTGGGGAAGCCTCAGAGCTAATTGTGACAGGGCACTGTAGATGAAGGAGGAGTGGGCGGGGAAGAGGAGCAGACCCAGCACCCAGCCAATGGCACACAAGTAGTCTTGAGCGGCCAATGGCTGAGGGAGCGCATGGAATCTTGCCACTCCAAATTCCTTTTATAATATAAGAGAGATATTAATGATCTATTGTCAGTTACACATGTTTGGTTCAAAAGGGGGCTTTGTGGGAGGTTGTTTTGTTGGGAAGAGCTCAATGTCATCAAAGTGAAGACTAATAATGGTAATTTGGAACACATCATTTGTACCACAATTGGACACTTGACCTACAAAGACTCAGACAGGTTACTTCTTTTACTGGGGACCTGGTTTTCTGAAAGGGGCATATACAAATACCATTTAGCACCCAAACAAATCTGGATTATCCCTGGCAATCTAGGTCTTGACTGAGATTTTTTTAAAAATACAAACTCTTGCAGAACACGTTCTGAAGATCCCTGCAAAGTCTGCCACCAGGTACTTGAACAGCCCACGCGTATAATAGAGCATGTCTTACTTCTATTTACATATTTTGTTGGCAGACTGTGAGTCCAAACAAAGGAAACAACGCTGCTCTATATCTGTCTGTCTATCCATCCATCTGACTGTCTGAAACAGGCAAAGTCTGATAACCACCACATTTGTCTGGGAGAGAGTTAAAGCACTGTACTGGGGGATGGTATAAATCATGACATTTTAAAGATGCAGTTACTATATAACAAATTAAGCATTCAGCAGAATCTGATTCAGATTTCTCCCCAAATTGCATCAAAAGCTCACCTACTCACCACTCTGAATGTGAAGTTTAGATAAGGCTTTTCCAGTACTCAGATCCCAGACAAGCTCTTCGCAGCAGCTTCAATGCAGCCTCCCACTTGCATAAGCAAAAGACGTTTCAGCTGGACACAAGGGGTTGTCGAGAACCCCTTCTTGTGCCCTTCCAGACCACAATTTACTTTGATTGTGCAGGGGCTGCAAGACGGAGCGCTTCCACCAGGCATTTGACCACATTTAACATCTTGATATAACATCAGAGCCTCCCTGGGATCTCTTCCATCAACTATGTCTATCCTAACTGACTCCTGTTATGAAAATATTGGATTACAATTGCCGTCGCATAGGAATGTATGTATAGCTCTTTAGATTTTATGTATTTTAATTTTTTTTTAAAAAAAATGTAAGCTGCCCTGAGCTGGCCTTGGTGGGGAGGATGGGGAATGAATGAATGAATGAATGAATGAATGAATGAATGAATGAATGAATGAATGAATGGGGCAATGCTGTGCAGGAACTCCATAGCAGGGAGGATAACTCAGTCTCAGTGGCACTTCCTCAAACACATGAAGTTTTACATAAGTAATGCTGTAGATCAAGGCAATAGTTAGAGGTGTAATTTTTAAAAAAAATATTCCAAGGGACCAGAGGCAACATATCTGAGAGCACGTACACATGGAGATCAAAGGAAGATTTGTTTTGCCCATTTATTATCCAGGATATCATATGCAAATGATTTATCTAAAATTGTATATCCCCTGGGTAATGAAGAGAAATGTGTCACAGAGCAGCCAGATTTATGACAGCTGCCTGCACCAACACTGAAGAGGAAATATTGAGAAGAACAAAAGCTGTCAACAGCTACTGGTACCAACTGTTTGTGTTTGTTTGTTTGTTTTCAGTCTCCCCCATCTCATAAATAGGGATGGGCACAAACTGGCTCATGAACTAAAGTCATTTCCCTAGAAAGCCATTTCCTGGAGGCACCTTCTTTGGGGGGGGGATAACTTGGATCCTGTAAATCCAATTCTCACCAAACTTGGAGGGCAGGTAGAGAAGAGTTAGCCAGAGATCCCCGGTGAGTTTGGTGTCTCTTGCACACTGGGTGGGGAGGTGTTTCCTACCAGGTCACTAACCGCACGAGCCAAACCAGTTCATCTGATGCCTAAAAGTTCATAGCAGTCCATGATTTGCAAACTGGGCATGCCACAAATCATGAACCGAACCACATTTTCTCAGTTCATGCCTATCCCTACCCATAAACCAAAAGGACAATCCTTTTTCATTAATGTCATTAGTTTTCAAGATCAGTGCTCTAGAACATCGTTTATTTGAATGGGCCCTGTTTATTTATCAGACAGCACCGGATCTCCCCTTTTATACATGATACGGCAATGTTACCTTCCTCACAAAAGATCGCTAAATGATTGGCCAGAACAGAAGTTAAAACTACCATGGCAACAGTAACGTTTTTGTTGATTGCTTTTAAACATAAACATAGGACGGCTGATATTTAGGTGATCTTACTTTATCTGGCCTAACAGTGCGAGCCATTCAAAGCCATAGGGCTTTAAGGACGGATTCATTCAAGAAAGCAAAGAAAGTTTTCAATACTCCATTATAAAGACAGAGAGCTGGTGAACCCAGCTGCCATCCAACAAACTGGTGCCTCGCTAAAAGTGTTCTGGACTGGCCAACCGAAGGACTGGACTATAGATGGCAATTTCCAATCAAGATTTTGTGCACTGAAGTCATATAATGCCTGTGTTCTCTGCGTGTGAACATAAAATAGGCACAGAGGGGGTGGATGGTGGGAAATGAGAATGATCCTGGCCAGGCTAGCAGCAGCTGAATTCCATCTAGGCTGATGTCTTGCTCCTCCTCTTCCTGCAGGTATTTAGCCAAAGGGCTCTTGGAAGTAGTCAGTGGGGCAGACCCAGACAAGCCCAGATTAATCTGGTTTATGTATCTTTTTGTTTCGGTACATTGCACTTCCCCTCTCCCCATTTTGTAAGCTGCTTTGGGTCCCTACACAGAGGAAAAAGGGGCCTAAATTCTTATATAAAAATCACACCAGGAATCGATAGAACAAAAGTTTAAGACCAACAAAGTGTAATTCTGGTTATAAACTGGCATGTATCTGATGAAGCATGCATGCAAACAAAAGCTTATAGACAGAATTAAACTTTGTTGGTCCTAAAGGTGCCACTGGACTCAAACTTTGCTCTGTTGCTTCACGCCAACACGGCTACCCACCTGAATCTATCAGGAATCAAACTGGGCATCCCAGAAGCTTATTGATGGCTTTTGGACTGCTTGTCTTCTTAATGGTGGACCGAGGTCACAATGGTCTGCCAGCTCTCATTTGCAGGCAGTAACGGTACTGGAGTTCAAAGTCTTAACACAAACTATATTGTGACATAGTCTGCAAGGAGGGAGCATGGCTGAGTGGTAGAGCATCTGCTTGGCATGCAGAAGGCCCCAGGTTCAATCCCCGGCATCTGCAGCTTAAAGCATGAGGTAGCAGGTGATGGGAAAAACCTCTACCAGAGACCCTGGAAAGAGTTTGAGTAGACAATTCTGACTGTGTTTGGGCGCCCATAGAATTAGGCCCATTGGTCCAATTGCTTTGAGACATGGGGTGCATGTGGGGAGAGGCTCCCAAAGCTACCCTGAAAGTTTGGAGCCTCTCCCTCAAACCCCCTCCCCCCCAGAGCTACTAACAGCACCGTGGGGAAAAAGTAACATTTTTTCCCACCATAGAGAACAATGAAGGGAATGGGGGCAACCTGTTTGGGGGCCCATAGAATGTTCTTGAAATATGGTGGGTATCTTGGGGAGAGGCTCCATCAGCTACTCTGTGAGTTTGAAGCCTCTCCCTCAAACCCCCTCCTCTCCAGCCCCCAGAATATACTCTATGTTTTCACCATTGACTTCAATGGCCCATAGGATATAATGGAGCTGAAATTGACATTCGGCTGCCTGCAAGATTCCCGGGATGCCGGCTGGGGGCGGGGATTGGCTCCTGAGCTCTGGTGTGCTCCCCCCACAAAAGACCCCTGACTCCTCATATTTTTATCCCTGTCTTCCTCCAAAGAGTCCAAGATGACATCCATGATTTCTCCACCAGCACTCCATTTTATCTCCACAACATAGGGTTGCCGGCATCCAGGTAGGGGGCCTGGAGATCTCCCGCTTTTACAACTGATCTCCAGGTGAAAGAGATCAGCTCCCCTGGAGAAAATGGCTGCTTTGAAGGGTGGACTCTATGGCATTGGACCCTCCTGAGGCCCCTCCCCTCCCCAAACCCCACCCTCTCCTGGATACACCCCCAAAGTCTCCAGGAATTTTCCAACCCAGAGCCGGCAACCCTACCACAACATGATTCTGAGGCAGGTTGGGCTGAGAGACACTGACTGGCCGAAGGTCAGTCAGTAGAGCTTCCTGGCAGAATGGGAATTGGACTGGTATCCAGCACAACACTCTGGTTTTCTTGAGTCCCCCAGCTTTGTAAGTGCCAAGAGTTTGGGGGCCCTTGGGCAAGGTACCCACAAACAGGCCCACTTAATCTGGAAGGGATGTCAAAATGCCCCAAACTTCTTGGGTATCCCATGCAAAATGAGTCCAGTGGACACCGGAACAATGTCTAATTTGCGGTTCCTGGCAAACACCCAGCTTTAGAGGCCTTTGAATCCATCCCTCGTTTGGTCCTTCAGCCCCAGTATTTCAAATCCTCTACCCCACTCACTCATCAATGGCTTATAAACAGGCTGAGTTTTGCTTTTCTGACCCTTATCGGAATTAATTTTTTTCTTTCTGCGCTCCATGAAATTATATGATTCCTCTTCTGCTCAAACCATTTTCTGTATTTGCCTTTTTGTGTGTTATTTGGCAAAAATGTCATAAAACCATCCCCCAGTCTAGCACAGAGAAGATACAATTTCACCTTTGTACACTGGCTCGTTATTATTTGTTAGTGGTCTTATATTCATCCTGAGTGCCCTGGATATCCATCTCCACAGAGTTCATTACAAAGTATGCTCTTTAAAATATCAACAAGTATTTTCAGAATAAACTGAATTATGATCTTACATTTGAAGGCAATTAACATTGTCATTTCCTGGTTCCTGAGTGTTAAGTAAATTGTTCTGTCTAATAACACTGCAGTCCTGAATTTAAACTAACCCAGATAATACCCCCTTCTCTCTCTCTCTCTCTCTCTCTCTCTCTTTATTTATAGTGTATGCTAATACTGAGGAGGCCTTTGAAACGTGCCCCCTTAGCATGGGGATTTTAAAGAGAAATGCACGCTGTTTCAGAGCACAATAGATAAGTTTCAGGTTGCTTATCTAGTCAACGATCCTGTAAGCTAAATTTTACGTGTCTGGAAGCCAGTTCTTAATAGGGGTGTTATTGTAGCATTGCACAATAGACCAGAGTCTCCAAACTTTTTGCTTCTGTGGACTCCTTTGGAATTCTGACACAGGGTGGTGGGTACAATCACAAAATGGCTACCACGGGAGGTGGAGCCAACTCTAAAATGCCAGAGGGTGAGGTTATGCATAACACTAATAGTATCTCTTCAGCATTTCAGGCAGAAACTGAAGGATGCCTTTTAATCTGCACAGCCAATCCCCACTTCACCTTGCTTACTTTCTAAAAAGACTTGGAAAGGTTTCGGCAAGGTGCCACAGCACCGACAAGCAGCACTTTGGGAACCCCTGCAATAAACTAATAGAAAAAGATTGGGTCAACTGATACATAAAATATCAGTCAAATACTGGCTGCTTGCATATAGCAATAATTCTCTTATTTGCTTTCTTTGTGGCTCCAAATGCAGAGGTATGCATATTGGCAAGAGATCTTCTACATGAGGAGTTTTCTGTAGATGCATCAAATTCCTGCCCTCCTCTAGATACCTTGCACTTTCCCCTCTTCCCATTCTTTCCCATGCAATCTGGACAAAACCTGCCTGCACATTTTCTCTTATATCACTGTGATGAAAAAGGCTGGAAACTTTTTTTTTTTTAAAGAAAATAAAAATAGAGTTCATGGGAACTAATAGCTGACACAGAAATACATAATAAATTAGTGACTATAGCACAATAGCAAGTATTGGGTGGGGGGAGTTAAATCAGCAAAAAGCTTTGCAGTAGTACAACGGGAGGGGGGAATCATAGAAAAAAGAGCTGATGTGGATACGACTTTGCAGGGCATGAAAATGCTCACCTTATCTTTCAGATGCCATCAGCACTATTGCATTCTTTCCAAAATAATCATAGTAAAGCACATTGGAGAAAGTGCATAGTTTGGATGGGGGAACCCCAGAAAGAAGACACTGACAGTGTATCTTGTGAAAGCCCCCCCCCCCATTGCTTCAGTTTAGAAGTGAAAGTGGAGAAAAATGTCCACGTTGGAAGTGTCTATTAAATAATGGGAAAGTGTTTTTGGATGAGACAGCCAGATCGTGTGCATGAGATACTCAAAAGTATGGCTGCAGTCATACACACTAAATATTCCACTTTCAATCCACTTTCAATGCACTTTCCAACAGGATTTTGCCAGTTCGCACAGTAAAATCCAGCAGGAAAGTGCACTGAAAGTGGATTGAAAGTGGATCATTTAGCCCGTGTGACCAGAGCCCGTAGTAAGCAAAAAGAGATCATGGACAGTGCTAGACCATGACCTCTGGTAGTCGTTCCCACATGCCTGCAGGTAGCTAGTATGGTTAGGATTAGTTAGCAACTGTTAGCATGTTTTCACAGGGAGATTGCTTTAAACTCTAACCCTAAATCTATATCAGTGGTACCCACTCTGTTGATCATGGAGGGACACATTCACAATTATCATCAAACAAAAGAGCCGCATGGCTACTGTATGCCCTGAGCACCACCCCAGACACACACAAACAATAATAAAGAATGTAACTTTTTTATTACCAGATACCTCTGAGGATCTAGAGTTGTCTTTCCCCATTTCTGGGAGTTTTGCTTCACGAGCTAGCCTTCAACAGCAGTATTCCCATTCCATCACATTACTTAGCTGTATACGTTAGGTAAAGGTTTCCCTTGCTTGAAAGCCGGTCAAATCCAACTCTAGGGATGCGGTGCTCATCTCTGTTTCCAAGCCGAAGAGCCAGCACTGTCCAAAGACATTTTCATGGTCATGTGGTCAGCATGACTAGACGCCGAGGTGCATGGAATGCTGTTACCTTCCCCACAAGGCAATACCTATTTATCTACTTGCAATTTCTTGCTTTCAAACTGCTAGGTTCGCAGGAGCTGGGACCAGAGATCGGAGCTCACTCCATCATGCGGCCCTTGGGTCTCGAACTGCTGAACTACAAAGTTTCCAGTCTGCAGTTCAGCATTTTAACCACTTGAGCCACTGCAGCACCTCTGTATATGTTAACCCAGCCTGTATATGTATATGTTAACCCAGTCTCAAAGTGACATCACCCAGCATCTCTACAGTCTCGATAGAAACATCATGGGCAAGTTGTATCACCGCTGAAAAAATAAATGTATTATCATGGACCCACAGTTATGCCAAAATTATTCCGATCTCCAAAGAAGCAGTGCTCAGAAGAGGCATGTGGCATATCAAAGAGCCACATGTGCTCCCAAACCATCATAGGTCTAGGTGGCACCGGCCTAGATTACTGAAAGAGCTAAAACATGTTTAAATGAGAATGCAATTTACAAGACAATACTGTGGGTATTTCTGACTTGAGAAAATAATTTGATCAGAATTCCAAGCTGAGAGAGGGGAGATGTCATGTGCACTGAGGACAAGGCATGCATAATGTAAATGTGACTTTTCAAAAAAAAAAAAAAAATAGCCAGTCATGAGTCCAAGAGCACTGCATGGTTGCCCGTGGAATGTGCTTCCTTCTCTGTCCAGCCACTGCCATTCTCAACATAAAAGAACACTCAGACGCACTCAACGCTAGCCAGTTAAGAACTCTCAAGGCAAGGGATCTCTTCTTTTTTCCCTTCAAACATTCACAGGTGGTGGCTGGTGGTCTTCTTGGATTACAGCTGTCAAACCTCGCTCTGATCAGTTTGTCATAGACGTTGGGGATGGGGAATTCCTTAGGTGTGGAGTGTGTGGCTGTTCTATTGTAGAAGCGTAATTCTTCCAAAGAAGCCTTCTATTCCCAGAGGAATGTCCTTGGGACTTCTGGTGCCAGCTTGCATAGTAGATAACGGAATCATATCTTTTCACAGGTGAAGGGGGGGCAGAGACGCTATAGCTAGGCAGAGCGGATGTGACATATGAGTGGGCCTTAGGAGGGGTTACATTTGAATCACCTATATCTTCAATTGTACCCGCCAAAATCTTTAGATCTGACACAGTACTGTTAAGACCTGGAACTTGCTTGTAGCTCAATGAACATATCACTGCCAAAGAGAGTGTTATTGAGAATAACTTGCCTGGGAGTCTGACAACAGCTGATCTCCAGACAACAGAGATCAGTTCACCTGGAGAATATGGCCACTTTGGAAGGTGGGCTCTATGACATTATATATCACTGAGCTCCAGCCCTGCCCCTCCCCTCCCCAAACCCCGCCCTCCTCAGGCTCCACCCTACCATATCCCCAGATATTTCTTGACCCAGAACTGGCAACCCTGTGAATCCCAGATGATGCTAACAAATATTAACCCAATTGTGATTTGAGGCAAGAGGAGTTTGATTACGACCGGTAGTTATATGATTAAAGAATCATTCTCCCTGTCACCCTATGCCGTGACGCTAACATTTCTTCCCTTCGCATTTATCAACTCAGCGTCTGCTTTTATTTCATTAAAATTTAAGTCGTCAAATGATTCTACATTTAATAATTTTGGTGAGAAAATGCTGAATTTAATTACATTTCGGCATTACACACCATAATGTATTAGTAAACAAACACACTAAATGGGAATAAACAAAATCCGCACTTAAATTAAGCAACCCAATTACATAAAGTGCTGTTAAAGCCACCACCACACCACACACACAAACAAAAAAAAGCGACTCTGGGAATAAATATGAAACACATGAAACACATTTGAACAATGACATCGAGGTCAACTTTGCTCAATGAGAAGTCATTGACAGCATAACAAACTATACAGAAGCAGGGAGGGGGAATCAATTTGTGTGTCTTTCCTATTCCCCACAGCTACAGAAGTATTTAAAAAGAAAAAGAAAAAGAAAAAGCAAATACATACAGTGAGGCCAGAATGCATCAGTAGTCAGGGTCTTAATTGACATTGTCACCTACCAGACCAATGGTCTGCTGCAAAAGATCTGAATGTAAGTCCGTGGAGGAGGAAAGAGAAAGCTGGAACTGAATGGTCTGAGAATACCTGCTGTCATAGCATTATTGAAGCTGAGCGGGGGCAGACCTGGATGAGAGATCACTAGCAGCCCCAGGTAATCTGCTCTGAGCTTTCTGAAAGGAAGAATGGGGATATAAATAAATCAATAAATGAGCACACCTCCAACTTTCATGAAGTTAAAAAACGAATTCAGTGACAGTGTTTGGCTGCGCACGGACGCCGGCACTCAGTCCGTGCTTCACCACTCCCATTGCTCTGCACAAGGATGGTTGGCAGAGCTGCTCTGGGTGTAGTATAGTATAGTCGGGGCTATTTTGGGGCAGGAACGCACAGGAACGGAGTTCCGGCAGGCTCCCGAGTTGGCCATGCCCAGCAGGAACTCATTAGCATAATAGGCCACACCCAGCATCAGAAACTCATTAGGACTGGCTACATTAGGGCTGTGTGGCCTAGCATGCAAAGGAGTTCCTACTACAAAAAAAGCCCTGGATTTTGACAACAAACAAGGTAAACAGAATAAGAAGTAAAGGGTGGGTGTGGCTGGATGACCACACTTTTGGCAACATGGGGTGTGTGGCCTAATATGCTAATGAGCTGTGCCATTAGGGGTGTGGCCTGTTATGCTAATGAGTCCATGCTGGGCTTTTTCTCCAAAAAAAGCCCTGAGTATAGTATAGTTTATTATTACGGTCCTAAGACCAACATACAGAGTAAGCATAATATGTAAGGGAAAGAAAAAACAGTCATCATATACAAAAATAGAAATCTGAATTTAAGAACTTTTAAAATGCGATTCCTGCGGTCTAAGAATTAATGCACAAAACTCAGCGACTGAATTTGCAATCTCTGCATTCTTATCTGATAGGAGCCGGTGAAGCCTTGCTTTGTTTGTATTCATGTGCTCAGTTGTCCTATCGACTAATGGGGTAATATTTTTAAGATGTGCCTCCCTGTAAAATGGACAGCCGAAGAACATATGCTCTACCATTCAATCTCGCTTCAAAGGCATGGGTGTCGCCTTTCAGAATAGGGGGTTTTATAGCTGCTCTGGGCGGCTGAGGGTCTTTTGCATCTTAGCCCACTGGGGAATTGGAGGCCCCCTCGCTGGCCTGCCTCAATCCACTTAGCAGGTCAAATGGCCACTGATGGGAAGAGAGGTGTGCCCTTTCATTACGACAAACCCCCTCCCCAAGATTTGCACAGCTCTTTAGGGTTGCCAGGCCCTCCCTGGCCCCTGGCAGGGGACAGAGTGGGAAGATTCTCAGATCCAGGTTGGGAAACTCCCGGAGATTTGGGGGTGGAGCCTGGAGAGGACATGGACCTCACTGGGGTCCTATGCCATACAGCCCACCCTCCAAATCTTCCATTTTCTCCAGAGGGACTCATCTGCGTAGTCTGGAGATGAGCTGTAATTCCAGGGGATCCCCAGGTCCCTCCTGGAGGCTGTCACCGTTAATTCTCTGCACGAACCCACCAGACTCCAGGAATCATCTTTCTGGGAGTCGGAAGGGGCTGCTGTAACGGAGAGGGATGTGGACAAACTAGCCAACGGAGACGTAAGAATCACTGGATGCCAGGGCACTGAAGAGACAGCAAGGCCACTGGAAAGCCACACTCCTCCCTCCCAGGAAGAACACAATGACAAGGCTGAAGACCAGGCACTGGCCAGAACCCATGAAGACATGAAGCTCCTTTATACTGAATTAGACCATCAGGTCATCAAGGCCAGCATCGTCTGCTCAGATTGGGAGCAGCTCTACATAGTCTCACATTATTTACTGCTTGATCTTTTTAAACTGGAGAAGCCAGGGATTGAACCGAAGACCTTCTGCATGCTAAGCAAACGCTCTAACCGCTGAGCCACAGCTCCTCCCCAGTGGCACTGGAAGCACAGTCCATCCTGCCCTAAAAGAGCTCTGTTCCGACTGCTAGTTGTCCTGAAGATGCATGAGAGAGGGGAAAGGACACCCTGGCCTCCATCACTGGCCAGATGGGCAAAGAGCCACCAGATGGTTGAACCACCTCCATTCCAGCAAGTAAATGACAGTCAACTTGGCCCAACTGGCTCTGAATCCTAAACGTCACGTTGATCTCCCTCCCTTAACTTTTACCTCCCTCTCTCCCTTGCAAGCCTCATCCCTTAAAGTCATAATCCTGGGGGGCTGGGGCATGAGCCACATTAGGAGATGATGGTCTTGAATGCACGATATAAATATAATAACCAAAAATAATTAATAACTGACTTTTACAAAACTTTTACAGAACGGTGCCCAGGGTCTAGCCGTAAAGGATATGACTCCCACATAACCATTTACCTGGAATGTCCACGCCACTACACTCTTCTCAAAACGAGCTTTATATCCACAAACATGCTATTTAAACCCACTTCTCTATATTTCGACGACAGCTCCATTTTGGGGGGGACGGGACTTTTTTTCACCCGTCTAATTATAGAAAAGCCGCAGCGACGTAGTAGAACAAAAGACTAACCCTACAGGTCTGTGCTTCCGGCATATTCTGATGCTCAACACATTTACACAGATTTAAAACCAAGCAAAACCATGTTCACGTTCTCACCCGGGGGCCACCACATCACTGACACAATGAGCGTTAAAACCAAAGCTGTGTGCTGTTTATTGAAACAGACCGTCAGGGCCAGGCATCTCGAATTAGCTCCTCAGGAGGACAGCGATAGACTCCTTCTACAATTACTTCTATAAATGGAATTTTCTGAGCACGGCGATGGGTACCTAGGGCTCTAAGAGCTAGTGCCAGACCCCCTGCTCAGCTGACTGGCTGTTCATTCACCAAGGTAATAGCCGATAAACTCGGTCGTCTGCAGTGTCAGCAACAGAGAAAAACCCTTTTGGATACATTTTCATTCACCAGCTTTCCAGAAATGAAAACTGACACTCACACCCCACCCCACCTTATGCCATAAATGCACTCTAGGTAAAGGTAAAGGTTTCTCTTGCTCGAAAGCCAGTCAAATCTGACTCTAGGGGGCGGTGCTCGTCTCCGTTTCCAAGCCAAAGAGCCAGCACTGTCCAAAGACTTCTCTGTGGTCATGTGGCCGGCATGGCTCAACACCGAGGTGCACAGAACACTGTTACCTTCCCATCAAAGTGGTACCTATTTATCTACTTGCAATTTCTTGCTTTCGAACTGCTAGGTTGGCAGGAGCTGGGGCAAGAGACGGGAGCTCACTCTGTCACACGGCATTCGGGTCTCGAACTGCCAAACTACAGATCTTCCGGCTTGCAGCTCAGCGGCTTAACCTCTGAGCCACCATGGCCCAGAATGCATTCTGTCCTTTCACACAACAGCAAAAGGTGCCAACAGGCCATCTTATACCCATTCTCTCTTTAAACCCTGTACACACACTAAGACAGATGGCCAGCCCTGTTACGCATTAATATTTTTTTAAAAAACAACAATTTCTGGTAAGGGGCTGCAGCACTGCCTACGGTTGTCCATATTGGCTGGTGTAGGAAGAGCAGAGTTCAATGGGAATGTGATGTCATAGCGCCCAGCCTCCAAAGCTGCCATTTCCTCCAGTGGAACTGATCTATGAAGTCGAGAGATTGGCTATAATTCTGGGAGAACTCCAGGCCCCATCTGGAAGATGACACCCCATCCCTGCCCCAGCTGCCTTTTTTGTTTAGACCCCACCATAGCAGAGTAAGTTAAGCAGGGTCAGCCTTGGCTAGGAATTAGAAGGGAGACCTCTAAGGAATACCAGGGTTGTGATGCAGGGGCAGGCAATGGCAAACCACCTCTGAAATGTCTCTTGCCTTAAAAAACAAATCTAGCTTGCCACCTAGTGGTGCATAGCGCTAAAAGTGGTAGAACTTCTGACTGCCAGACAATCTTAGGATCTCCGGGCTATTCGACGCACCATGCCATATGATAATTAGTTAATTAATAGCAGAGTCCTTTCAAAGCTAACCTCCTCTGGGCCTCCCCCCAGCCTCACAAGTGTCATTAAACCCTGAGCTCCAAGCTCAATTTGCTATGACCTCCAAACCAATAATCCATGTAGTGAAGCATCTCCTATGAGGAGCGGGAACAGACATCACCCCTTCCCCAGGAAACGCATTACCATCTTAAAATACGGGCATGCTGTGAGGGAGTTCAGTAAACATCAGAAGTCTTTAAAATGAAGTTCAACAATGACCATATGAGGAGCCAGCACAGAGGTTAGAGCAGGGCCATATATTTGTGTGTTTATTTATTTAAACTACCCATTGGTGGATCCCTTTTTTCTCCCTTTGTTTATCAGAAATAATGCTTTGCTTTACACTTATAGCCCTAGACTGATGAGGAAAAAACCCCAAACACTAACTTGCATGGGCCTAAGAAACTGGAGTTATATTAAGGTCTAGTGCAGGGGATAGTGAAAAGACTGCAATACAGAAGAACAGTGGAGGGTCACAGACCTACCTTTACAGCATACTTTTTTACACTATCTCCCTAAGGTTCGTCATCCCCCATCTCTTGCGGTGGCCTGGTGGCAGCTACAAAAGTCTACACATAAACACGGGAGGAAGGAAGACTGGGGGGAAGACTGCTGCTGGCTGCAACGTCTGAACTGAGCTTTCGTCCTCTCTTCCTGTTTCCAGGTGTAAAGCTCGGGCACAGATAGTGGGGACAGCTGAAAGGCAAATGTCAAAGGGGTGTTTCTGCACTGGGTTTTACCCCGTGCTCGCAGCCATTATGCGCCGTGGCTTTTTCCCCCAGTCTGCACTGCCTCCTTCTTTCAAGCCGCTGTGTATTTTTTATTTCTGCACGGCCTCCAGTTTTCACTCTTCATTTCCCCCAAGTTATTAAGTCTACATTGTTCAGCTGTCAGTTTGGCTTCCCCGCCACTATTACCGTGGGGGGTCTGAATGCTGATTCTTGGCAAACTTTAACCCCCACCCTACCCGGCTCCACACCGGAGTAATACTATGTAGATCCCTTGAAGTATTCATCCCCGGCCCTTTTACGGCCCTGTCAAAGGCTACTTCTCCATCTACCCCCTTCTGTGTCCTCCCAGAGGAGGCGACACGAGTCCTTTATTGTGCTTGCAACTGAAGGGAAAGTGCTGTGTGGGTGTGAAGCATGCTTTGAGCTGGGCTTTTTTTCTCAAAGGATTCCCCAGAGACTTTCACGCTTGCAAGCACCATGACCAAAAAGTCCAAAGGTTCTCTGCCTTCTGTAAAATGGCCAAGGCTCTGGGGTCGCCTCCGCCGTTGGAACCAGTGCAAGGCAATCAGCAGCACAGTTGGGCTTAAATCTGTCTTTCTTTTCTTGATTGACTTTTTTGGGGAAAGCAGTTGCAGTCACAGAACTGGACAAGGAGGATTTGAATGGAAGGCGAGAGGAGCAAAGGGCGGAACCAGAGTGGACGAACAAACAAACAAAATAAAGGGGGGGGGGTGATCTGCAGCACGGAATGAAATTGACACCAGGTTGGGAAAGGTTTCTCCAAGTAATGCTTCGGGGGACAAACACAGCTCGCGAGATGGCTTCTCCTAAAATAACAAATTTAAAACCAGGGAACAAAAAGGGAATTGCCACACTCTGTGCAGAGCGCAGTGAGCAGTGCTGGAACTCCGTGCGTCGGGAGAGGGCATCAAATCCTTCCGGCTCTTGAGCCTCCTTAGCTGAGATCTGGAGCCCACCATGGCCAGGGAGACCCACCGTGGCCAGAGCGGCAGGGGAGGGATCCCCGCTGCTACAAATGGCTCCCCGTGCCTTTTTGCTGGTGCCTCGAATGAGGCGCAGGAGAAGGGGACCGAAAGAGTAGCCCGGTGGTGGCAAGCTGGATTGGGTTGGGAGAGCAGGGAGGAGAGGAGAGAAAGGGGAGCGTGCAGTGCGCCCCATCCCTTGTGCACACACTCGGCCAAGTAGCTGGCAATTGAACCCCCCCAGGTCACAAATGACATTAACCACAATTAAGCAAAAACTGCAGATTTTGGTTATAGATGCAAAATGCATGATTTGCATACTTTGTGATTCGGGGGGGGGGGTGGTCCAGTGGTGTAGAATTGCAGACACTTAATCCGGAGTAAAGGCAAACAGAAGTACAGAGAAACAGTGGGATAAATATGCATGCAGAAAGGGTCAAAGGAGTTGTTATAACCCCAGCGCGTTGCCGCCTTCCGCCGCCACCACCCTGGACTTACAATCCCTTGAGAAGGCCCAGGGTACCCTCTCAAGCCCATCCAAAATGCCCTTTTTCAAACCGAGAACCTTAGGCATGATGACCAGGCAGAGGACTTTTAAACAAATGGTTTATTTATACAGTAATGGGGCACTGAAAACAAGACAAGATGCTTCAAAAGGTATAACAGTGCTTAAAGGAAAAATTATCAAAGCTAACGCAACTAACTACTTCGCTTTAACTGCTACTACTTCAGGCCTACACCCCTCTTACCATGCCTAACTTACTCAACTTACTCACTCTCCCAAGTGAGGGAACTTTGTCCCTGACCAGTCTCCTCAGACCGAAGAGAAAAAGAACATCAGCTAAACTGAAACCAAGTATAAGAACACATCACCTCAGAGACTTCTAATATCCCCATTGGTTGCATCTGGCTCTAGGCATTGTGGGAACTGTAGGCAGCTTGCTTTCTACTACCACACAGGTCTCTCCTGGGCCCTAGGCCTCAGGCTTTTCTCCCAGTCATGTATAGATCTCCAGAAGCGTACACAGAATCTCTACACTCTGATTGGCTATAACCCTCTCTAAGCAGTATGGGGATTGTAGGCTGTCTGTTTTCCACTGTCAGACAGGCCCCTCCTAGAACTTAGGCCTCTAGGCCCTGCCTCCATCCTGCACAGATCATGACAGGAGTCCTGGCCCTTACTTTGAGGCTCACGCCCTGCAGCTTTGGTTGTGCAAGCCCATCAGGCCCAGGATCAGTCCAATATACAGGTGCTGATTTTTTGTTTCTTTCTTGTATTTACATTGCATTTTTATACTGTTGCTAGAAACCTTTGGTCCCTTCAGGGAACAAAAAGCAGGGAATTACTAGTTATACGTGTATTAAGGAAGAATTTTAATCAAAGTCTGCAATGGCCAGTATAAAATAGAATACTTGGATGAGAACATTTATGGAAGTATGTATATATATTTCCTTTCCAACCTCCGTCTACTGCATTCTGGAATCCAATCACAACTAGAAGTAGTATTTTGTAGCGGCTAGGAGGACAGGCCAGAATCCGGAAGTCCTGGGTTCATATCCCAGTCTGCCAGGAAGGCTGCTGGTCACCCTAGTCCAATTGCTTTCTCCCAGCCTAACCTACCTCACAAGGTTATTGTGAAGATAAAGAAAGGTTGTATGCTCCCTCTAAGCTGTGGAGTCTTGTGAGCAAAAATGCTACTTTGTGAGCTACTGGCATGAAAGTTGTGAGCAAGCGATTTGGCTGCTGTATAATTTAGTTTGCTCTGGAGCCATCTTTCTAAAATGTGTGAGCCAGAGGCTAAAATAACCTGTGAGCTAGTTCACACTAACTCAGCTTAGAGGGAACACTGGTAGCTGGAGATCTCCTGGATTGCAACTGACCTCCAGGCAACAGAGATAAGTTCACCTGGAGGAAATGGCCACGTTGGACTCTATGGCATTGTACCCCACTGAAGTCCCTCCCCTCCCCAAAAAGAAGAAGAGATTGGATTTATACCCTGCCGTTCATTACCCGAAGGAGTCTCAGAGCGGCTTACAATCTCCTTCCCTTTCTCTCCCCATAACAGACACCCTGTGAGGTAGGTGGGGTGGAGAGAGCTCTCTCGAGAACTGCCCTTGAGAGGACAGCTCTGAAAGAACTTATGACTGACCCAAGGTCACACCAGCAGCTGCATGTAGAGGAGTGGGGAATCAAACCCGGTTCTTCCAGATCAGAGTCCGTACACTTAACCACTACACCAAACTGGCTCTCTTAACCACTACACCAAACCCTAGCCTCCTCAGTCTCCACCCCCAAAATCTCCAAGTATTTCCCAGCCCGGAGCTGGCAGCCCTACTTGACCTTCATGTGACTTTTTCTTCCTCCTCTTCGCTCAGACCCCTTCCTACCCTGACCTTCTGCAGAATGGGCCTCCTGTCACACACAGCTGCACGCAAATGATGCAACCATGTGGGAGGGGCCCATCAAGCACCTCTTGCCCAGCCCCGCCTCTTGTGATTGCACCACTCACAAGCAGCTTCATGGGATCTGCAGGGCGGGAGAGGCACACTCATGCTGCTGCAGCTATGTGAGAAGAGGGCCTGTTCACATTCCCAAGCCGGCAAAGTAATAACCTTTGCCTTGATCGCCTACAGACTTTGATTGCGGGTAATGTTCCCTCTAAGCTGTGGAGACTTGTGAACAAAAAATTCTACTTTGTAAGCTACTGGCATTAAGAAGAAGAGAAAAGATTGGATTTATACCCCACCCTTCACTTTTGAGTCTCAGAGTGGCTTACAAACTCCTTCCCCTTCCCCTCCCCACAACAGACATCCTGTGAGGTAGGTGGGGCTGAGAGAGCTCTGACAGAAACTGCTCTTTTTCAGGAACAGCTGTGCCAGAGCTTGTGACTGACCCAGGGTCACATCAGCGGGTGCAAGTGGAGAAGTGGGGAATCAAACCCAGTTCTCCCAGATTAGAGTCTGCGTACTTAACCACTGCACCAAACTGGCTCCAAGCTGTGAGCAAGTGACTTGGCTACTGCATAAATTAGTTTGCTCTGAAGCCATCCTTCCGGAGCTAAAATAAAAACGTGTGTGCCGGAGGCTAAAAAACGGTGAGCTAGCTCACACTAACTCAGCTTAGAGGGAACACTGGTTGCGAGATATCTGCCCTTCAGGATCAGCAGATGAGGTAATGAGCATCAGCGCTTGGTTTAAGATTAAAGCCAGAAAGAACTGCTTCACACGGAGTCTAGCTAAAACGCAGGAGAAATGCTAATCTTATCACATTCCAAACTGGCTGCTGTGATATTCTGCCCAGGATGGAGGAACGGGGCAGAAGAGATAAAGAAATTTACATGTGGCCATACAGAAAATTAATTTTTGCAGCAAAGCAACATGGAGCCTTGAAAAGAAGCCGATCACAGAGGATTGTGGTTTAGGAGCTCTTGTGTACTGCCTCGCGAGCGCTAGATGAACTCTGCCAATCAGTGTCAACAGTTTATTAATATTTTACCAAAAAAAAAAAAGTGAGATGAATCAAACTTTAGCTGTCTCGATAAGGTGTTGCTAAGCAACTTGCAGTCGGGCTGAAAATTAGTTTTCACAGCAACCTTTTGCGCAAAGGAAAGTGGAAACAGTGGGTCCATTCGAAACGTTTCCCCCACTGGCAACACAACCACCCCCCCCCGGAAAAAAAAAAACACGCCAAAGCACTGCAGACACCACCAGAACACTATCTTCAGCAGAGACATCAGAACGTTCAACAGCATTGGCGCCCAGTTCCAGAAATGACCCATTGGGCTTACCGTAATCACTGTCATAGAAGACGATAAATTTCTGCCATCGCAGTTCAGTGACCAGCTTCAGCATCACGTCATTGAGGCGGACGGGCGGTCTGGCTGCTAGAGTGTATTCCTCCTCTTCGAGGCTGGGGTTGAGGTGGCAAGCGGTCCGTGGGGAGCCGCCCGTGTTGCGCTGCACAAAGAGGTGAGGGATGTGCATGGCGTCAGTCAAGGACTGCAGAGCGTTGGCGGAGGCACATCCAGTGGAGGTCACTAAGGCTAATATCCCCAGGGTCATCAAGTCACAAGCTGAGGAGGACAAGAAAAAGGACACATGAAAATCCGGGAAGGCACAGCCCAGGAGCCAATCAAGCGGCAGGTGCCCAGCAGGGACTGCTCAGCTTGGATCCAGCCAGCAGTATCTACAAGACCTTCTCCCATGTCACCACCACCACCATCTAGGTCTGGAGGAACAAGGGGAAGCAATAGGCCTTGCTTATACCTGTTGTCGCCCCCTGTTGGCTGGCTTTGAGCCAAATGGGCTCCACACTGCGCCACTGCAGCTCGTTATGGCTGTCCACCAGGAACTTTCCCAGGAAATTAGAAGGCCAACCATCCATAAATTCAAACAGCTAGATTGGAGCCCATTAGCACCTTAGAGAGCAACAAGATTTTGGGGGGTATCAGCTTTCAAAAGTCAAAGCTCCCTTCATCTTGGTTATCTGATGGACTCAAATCGAGCTGCTCTAAGTCATACTGACGGCACATTATGCTGCTTACAGCTGAACTCAGTATTCACAAATATTAGAAAACCTGCCCAAAACTTCTTCTCCACTTTTGAACTCAGTTTACAGTTCTGATTTTTTAAAAAAAACCCTCAAAATTGAGCACAATACATTTGCCTGCATCTGTTACGCTAGGGTTACCAGGTCTGGGTTAGAAAATACCTGGAGACTTTGGAGTTGGAGCTGGACGGGGGAGGGGAGGGGAGGGGAGGAGAGGGGCCTCAGTATGGTCCAATGTCAGAGAGTCCACCCTTCTAAGCAGCCATTTCCTCCAGGGGAGCTGATCTGTGTCCGCTGGGGATCAGCTGTAAAAGCAGGGGATCTCCAGGCCCCACCTGGAGGCTGGCAACCCTATGTTGATCAGTTTGACAAAGACGCAAACATGCAACCCCATGAGAATCAACTGACAACTAGAGACACAACCGCACCTCAACTGGCACATACTGCCATGGCATGTTAACAGCACATTGCCAAGTATCAGATCCCGACAACAGCTATTTGGGGTGTGTCAAATTATTTGAGGACTACCCGACAAAACATTCGAGCATTCAGACGACGACATCCTTTGAGGAGACATGGTGGGAGCAAATCCATTTCCGTTCTAATTTCATTCTACTGGTCAAACTATACATGTCCCAGCCTGGTTGTACCTGGACGGGAAACTGCCAAGAAGACCCATTGTAACTGTCCCCAGCTTCTTACTTGTAACTACTGAATGATTTAAATAGAGGTGGAGTTACTAACAGGGGTTGTAGGTTTATGCCTAAGGAATTAAATATTCAAGAGCCACAGAATCTCAGAAATGGAAAGAAGACTCCTGCTGAGATGATACCAGCAGGGCTATTTTTGGGCAGGAATGCACAGGAATGGAGTTCCAGCTGGGTCCCAAGTTGGCCACACCCTGCAGGAACTCATTAGCATAATAGGCCATACCCAACAGCAGAAACTCATTAGGATTGGCTACATTAGGGTTGTGTGGCCTAACATGCAAAGGAGTTCCTGCTCCAAAAAAAGCCCTGGGTTTTGACAACCAACAAGGTAAACAGAATAAGAAGCAAAAGGTGGGTGTGGCTGGATGACCACACTTCTGGTAACATGGGGGTGTGGCTTAATATGCTGAGCTGTGCTGTCAGGGGGTGTGGCCCAAATGCTAATGAGTTTCTGTTGTTGGGTGTGGCCTAATATGCTAATGAGTTCCTGGTCAGCTTTTCCTACAAAAATAGCCCTGAATACCGGTGTGGAACAGCAGATACAAACTAAGGAGGGAGGAAGGTTTGAGTTCAAATGACTGTTCAGTAATGAAGTTTACTAGCTGATTGAGGACTGGCCGCTCTGCATTGCTCTAAACTATTGCTCAGGGGAAGGAAGGCTAATATGCACTGCCCCAACTCCTTAAAAGAAAGGTGCAACAATAAATATAAACAATATTCAGTACAGGAAAAACTCTTGCTAGAAGATTAGATTTCAACCCACAGTTTCCTTGTAACATCAACATAACCCTCCTGATACGGAAAGGGGGCCTGGCCCGGCATTCTGTCCCAGCTAAACCAGCCCCTGACGGCTTTTAACATACACAAAAGAATCTGAGCAGAATGGGTTTTAATCCAACTAGATCATAAACAGCTTTGAGGTTTGAATGAGTACCCCAGTTTGCCAAGTAACTACCTAAATCTCGGAGTCAATCGATCAATCAGTCTTTATTTGTTACAGCACCAAGCCAGCAAATCAGTAGCCTCATATAAAACTGATAAAAACAATCTCTTAAAATACAAATATACAAATATAAAAACCACAGTCTAAAAAAATGCGAGGGGTTCAATAATCTTTTCTTCGTGGTTACAGTAACACGCTGCACAGAATTTAGCTACAAGTTTGGTAGTGGTCTGGTTATCATCCTGACAATAAGTAATGGACCTAGTCAGAGCCCCTCAGACCAGGCATTTCCTTTACCAAAGTTAAGATATGCTTGGCTCGAACCAGCTTGTACCATGGGCACCTGAGAAGCATATGTTCAAGAGTTTCGACTTCTCCCAAATCACACTGACAGTCTTTGGTCGAAAGGGTATCTTCCTGTATCTAGGAGTCAGGGTAGAAATGCTGCCTTCCAGCAGCCTCAGTTTGGTATAGTGGTTAGGTGCGTGGACTCTAATCTGGGAGAACCGGGTTTGATTCCCCACTCCTCCACTTGCACCTGCTGGATGACCTTGGGCAAGCCATAGTTCTTCAGAGCTGTTCTCTCAAGGGCAGTTCTCGAGAGAGCTCTCTCAGCCCCACCTACCTCACAGGGTGTCTGTTGTGGGGAGGGGAAGGGAAAGGAGTTTGTAAACCACTCTGAGACTCCTTTGGGTAGTGAAGTGCAGGGTATAAATCCAATCTCTTCTTCATCTAGATTTGTTATATCCATCAGAAATGGTGAGTGGAGTCCTGCCAGCATGGCTCCCGAGGAACCTGTGCAAGGGGCTTGCATCTGCTCAATTTTGTCTGCCATGGGGCTAGGGTTGCCAGCCTCCAGGTGAGGCCTGGAGACCTCCCACTTGTACAACTGATCTCCCCTGGAGAAAAAATGGCTGCTTTGAAGGGTGGACCCCATGGTATCGTATCATGCTGAGGCCCCTCCCCTCCCCAAACCCCGCCCTCTCCTGGATCTACCTCCAAAGTCTCCAGGTATTTTCCAACCCAGATCTGGCAAACCTACACAAGGCCATCTCAGAGCATTTCTTCTTCGCACTAAGAAACTGTGCTAGCCTTTGCAGTCACACGCTGTTAAGTGCCATTTCTGAACTCTTAAAGAGTTTGCAACTCAAAAATAGGCAGTGAGTGGGAAAATATCCCCTGCTCGGGACAGATTTTTGTCACTAACAGTGAAATTGGAAACAGCAGATTGATAATGCGAGTCTCTGAAAACAGGGTGCGAAGATAGTCACTTTTTTCCCCAAGTTTGTTATAAAGAACGGACATGATCCGCCCAAAGGGAAGTGCCTTGTATTCATTTCAATAGGAAAGATCTGTGTGTGTGTGTTTAATTTCCCCCAGTTCAACAAAACGAGGCTTAAAAAATGCTTCATTGGGAAAGCAAGCTCATACCTGGCATTCGTAGAGCATCCTTCCGCTCTAGAGGCATTCCTTCTGTACCCAACACACCCCCCCCCGCCGTATGTTTTATTGGGTGCATGTGGCTTTAAAAACTAAAGTCATATCCTCGAAGCATATTTCAGACAACAGCAAAGAACGGCGTGCGGAACATTTATTAACACCGCCATATATGTCTCTTAAAAATCTGGAACAGCAGATGTACTTTTAAAAGCCTATAAATTTCCAGCCACCTGCTACTGAAGACTGACTGTTGAACAGATTCTAAAATGTTTCTGTAGCTTGTTAAACCGAATCAGTCATTACTTCCTTCAAAACAAAGGCAGCTTGGTTGGGTTTTTTTTTTAACTTTTTTTAAAAAAAATCCACTGTTTTCCGATTCAGTCGCTTCCTCTGTTTGAGATGAGAGGAAAAGATCAAAAAGGTAGTGCGGAGACGAGAGTGTACACCCTCTGAAAAACGATGTCTCAATACCGCTGAGCAAAACTACCGGCCAGAAGAAGGATTAGTCCAAAAAAAAAAAAAAAACAACCACAAAGGAGGTAAGATTACAAAGTCTCTCGGCCACACACCTCACGATGCCTCAGCCACAGATCTGGACTGGGACAGAGTTGAAAACGTGAGCCGTGACTCATAAACTCTCCTACCCTGCCACAAATCTTGTTAGCCTTTTAAGGTGCTACTGGACTCTTGCTCTTTTTGTACTCTGCAGACACGCTAGCATGGCTACCCATCTTGATCAAAAGAGCTCACAGAGCAGGCTTGCCAAGAACTTACCTTAATTCGGCGGGGGACGGATACTTCCTGGCAGGACCATCCCTGGGGGAAGGAAAGATCCGGCACACAATGCCGTCACCAGGAAGTGATGCCAGAGCGTCGCCCGGCATCACTTCCTGGCGACGGCATCGTGCGGTGTGGGTGTTGCCCGGAGGAATGTTCAGGCCGGGGATTGTGTGTCCCCCGCCGACTTACGGTAGGTACTTGGCAACCCTATCACAGAGTGATGGATATAAGGGCATAAGAGAGATAGTTCTCAGCTGACACCACACAGGCTTTCACAACACCGTCTCTTACGTTTTGCATCCAGGGCTCTTTTTGTCACAGGACTTCCTTTGCATATTAGGCGACACACCCCTAATGTAGCCAATCCTCCAAGAGCTTACAGAGCTCTTCTTACAGGTGCTACTGTAAGCTCTTGGAGGACTGGCTACATAAGGGGTGTGTCGCCTAATATCCAAAGGAGTTCCTGCTACAAAAGGAGCCCTTCTTGCATCTGAAGACCATTCACATCATTTTGGAAGGGCCAGACACTGGTGTCTCAGGTCGAGTTCCTTCCAGACATGGCTGCCACCTGCAAATGTTCCACCCTGAAGTGAAGACAACACAAAATTGACCTACACCTGACCTCATTTCAAGCTGAGAAGGGCTGACGGGCGGCCCATCAGGAATGACATCCTGTCAGAAATTACCAGATCAAAATCCAAGTCCAGTGCGTCTCATCCATTCTTAACCCCAGAAAGGTAACGAATCCAAATGAAATGGCCCCCAGCTTTCAGATGTGAGCTGATTAGACCAGCCAGGTGGCTGCACTCTGCTCTCAGCTTCCATTTCAGGGCAAGCAATAGGGGTGGGGTAGCAAGGGGAGTGACTCGGTCACTGCGTGACTGACAGGGCAAGCCAGCCAATCCAGACATTTCACTTGAGTTCATGCTCCGCGGCATCACCTCTGGCTGGTAAACCTGCGCACAGAGTTTCCATCAGTCACACGAGTGCTCGCTGACTTTGTACTGCTTGAAGTATCGAGACACATATTTTAATAAATAAATAATAAAATGACTCCATGTACTGAGACCATCCTCACTGTTCTGCCCTTAGCCATGAAAGGACATCCATTTGCCCGTCTTATTTCTCCCCAGGCAAGTAAGAACTCTTGGGGGGGGGGTGGAAAACGATGCGGAGGTAAGCCAGCTGTAGTCAAGTTCCCCCAATCCCCATGACCCAATTTGCATAAGATGCAAACCGTTTGCTAATTATTCAAATCAAGTGTGTTCATGGTTGGGTTCTCCACCAGAAGGTCTGCGTTTCCTCCTGCTAACTACCAGGAAAAGTTGGTGGGAAGAGAACAGAAACTCTCTCTTTACATGACACCCCCCTTCCCGTTTGTTCAGGCCACGGTTCGCCCGGGCTCTCTTCTGAAACTGCAGCAAAGAAAGATGGAGCCACAGCTGTGTGCCCTCTAGTCTCTGATTCAGTCGCTGAAGCAGTACGGAGCTCTGGAATCAGACTTGCTGCCCAAGAAGTGTGAATAGAACCACAGCCGTGAAATCCAATCCTAATTTACACCAAATTAAATCCTACTCTATTTTTACCCAGAAGTCATCATGTCCTCAGGCACCTGAAAGACTGGACTAATTACATACCTTCCACCCACTAGTGGAAGGATAAAATACCAATTTATGGTTTTTTTTAAAAAAAATAGGAGTTAATAGGTCGAGTTTACGCAGACATGTACTGCGATGGTCTCCACTTACTGGAAGAAGATGTTCTCTGTGTAAAGTGCTAAAACAGAAGTGTGAAATCTGGTGCAGGGCAGTTGCATGTGTATAGTAAACAGCACTGCTATGTGCTTTTCTGTACTTTTTCAGGAAACCAGCTAACATGCCTTCCATCTACTAGTCAATACCACCCAGTTTGTCTCGTTTCTGCGCCATCTAAACTTTTTGAAAATACAAAGTTCACTTTGGTTCATCTGCTGCTTTCAATCATACAGACAGAACTGGGGGAGGAATTGATAAACACTGTCCTTTAATAGTCTTACAAAGGAAGGCACTCAATATTCATCGCATTACACTTTCTTTTCGGAAGGATTTGGAAATACAGAACAAGGCGTGGGATACTTTTTCTTGAAAACGTTTTCCCTTCAGAAGCCGGTAAAAGCCCCAGGAGGCAGACAAATCAGAAAGACCACCCATTTCTACTGAACACCTTGCTGGCAGGAGGGAACCAAAGCATTCCCTTGGGTTTCACATACCTGTAGGTTACAGCCATGACTTCCCACCCCAGCTGGAACAAAGGAAGAAGAAGAGGAGGAGGAGGAGGAGCTTGGATTTATACCCCACCCTTCACTCAAAGTCTCAGAGTGGCTTACAATCTCCTTCCCTTCCCTTCCCCACAACAAACAGTCTGTGAGGTAGGTGGGGCTGAGAGAGTTCTCTCGAGAACTGTTCTTGAAAGAACAGCTCTTGACAGAACTATGGCTTGCCCAAGGTCATCCAGCAGCTGCAGGTGGAGGAGTGGGGAATCAAACCCGGTTCTCCCAGATTAGAGTCCACGCACCTAACGCCTACGCTGAACTGGCTCTCAGGAAAGGCAGAACAAGCCATTTTTTTCTGCTGCATATCTGTTTTAAAAGTGCTGGATTTGCCATGAATAAAATCGTTTGCTCTTGCTGCATAAACTAGGATTGCCAATCTCCAGGCGGAGCCTGGAAATCTCCCAGAATTACAGCTGATTGTCAGATTACAGAGATGAGTCCCACTGGATAAAATTGACTGTCTGTCATTAGATCTCAGCTTAACTCCCTCCCCTCCCCAGCCTTCTGTAGGCTCCACTTCCCAAATCTCCAGGAATTTCCCAAGCTGGAGTAGGCAGCCCTAGCATTAACAGACTCCACATTCTGCCTTCTGTCTATGGATCTAGATGGTCCTGAGATTTATTACAATAAAACAAAATCTGGGGACCTGCTAATGAGCCAGACAAACATGATGTGGTTAAAAACCCAGCCAACACAGCATTCATAACCAGGAGAGAAAGGATTAGCTGTCCGTTCCCTTCCCCACATGGCCCCAAGCGGAACAGGGACCGTGTGTGTTTGAAACTGAAGATGCAGATATGGACCTCCAGGGACTGAATGTAAGATCACACAATGTGAGTTCCCAGAAAAGATTAGGGCCCTGCGGGGTCTTCTACAGTTCTTCCGCCAGGCTTTCAACTAAGAAGCTGCCCTCACCACTACCACCAACAAGCCCAGCCCTCAGCCTTAACCCCTGGCCTATGCCACCGCGTGACTCAGAAAGACCACTAAGCTGGGAAACTGTCTGCTTGCGAGTATCTTTAGCACACCACCTCAAGCAACTAATGAATTACCCCTGGCACCTTATGATTTTATTTGTATTTGAATTGTTTTAAATGACTCTGTGTGGTTTTATTGTTATTCTTGTACCAACTGTGTAAGCTGCCCTGAGCTTGCTTGCGGGGAGGGCGGGGTACAAATTGAATGAATGAATGAATGAATGAATGAATGAATGAATGAATGAATGATACAGTGGTCACAATATTCATCAAGGAACCATTATGAAAATCTCTGGCTGTAATTTTTCCAAACTGAGAGCACTTGCACCTGCTGATGTGACCTTGGGTCAGTCACAAGCTCTGGCACAGCTGTTCTCTCAAGGACAGTTCCTGTCAGAAGTTCTCTCAGCCCCGCCTACCTCACAGGGTGTCTGTTGTGGGGAGGGGAAGGGAAAGGAGTTTGTAAGCTGCTCTGAGACGCCTTTGGGCAGTGAAGGGCGGGGTATAAATCTGATCTCTTCTTCTTCTTCTTCTTCTTCTTCTTCTTCTTCTTCTTCTTTTCGTTTTCGTGGTTTGTTTTTCAGACATCCCCCACAAACGCACACAACTAAGGATGCTCAAACACATCCCGGGGATCATTCCCAGAACTTCTTATCAATGGCTATTGGGCCAGGAACACTCATTGCCTAGACTGTTCAAGGGCAAATCAGACCTTTGAGTGAGCCAAGAACTGAAGAGGGAAAGAAAATTAAGGATCCCTCCATTTTTTTTAAATAGATTCAATAAACCCCCTCTGAGCAATCCATGCCCCATTGCCAACTTCAGCCAGTCCAGTTTCTGCTGTCATTAGAAGCCCAAATGAAGAGGCCGTTAGTAATTACAGAAATCAAATCCATCTCTTTAACAAAGCTGTACGACTGTGTCCCGAAACAGAGGAGACCAAAGGTTTGTTCCCCATCTAACCTGAAAGGCTCAAATTATGGTCAAACGGGAAGAGGTTGAAGTGCTTTTAACATGATTTCCTTGATGGCCCTTCCCATCAACATACACCAGCTGCATTATCTAAATTTATTTCCGGCTAATTATAGGGATATGATTCCCCCCCCCCCGTTTGCCTCCCATAGAGATGACCTGATTTAGCAACAAGGAAAAAAACACTGCATTGCCAGACAGAAGACCCACGTTTGGGAACAGATTTGATTTCCCAGGCTTGCTGCCAGCCAAAGCTTAGCATGCCACGCAGGTAATTTATTTCATCTCAGACAGGGAGTTGGGGAAAGGAAACAGAAGAGCTTGGCTGAGACAAGGCACATCAGGAGGCTCACCTGGCACTGGGCAGCAGGTCACCTCTGGAGGATGCAAGAGGCTGAAGGCAACCAGACCCTTCCTAAAGACCTCTGGGAGCTGCGGAGTTGTAGTTCTCCAAAAGAGGGAGAGGATCATGACCAGAACAAACAAACACAGAAACTCACATAAGAACATAAGAGAAGCCAATGTTGAATCAGGCCAATGGGCCATCTAGTCCAACACTCTGTCACCAGGTGCCATCAGGAGGTCCAGCAGTGGCACCAGGACACTGGAAGCCCTCCCACTGCTGCCCCCTCCAGCACCAAGAACAGAGTGCATCACCTGCCCCAGACTGAGAGTTCCCATCTATACCCTGTGGCTAATAGCCACAGATGGACTTCTGCTCCATATGTTTATCTAATTCCCTCTTAAAACTGTCCATGCTTGTAGCTGCCACCACCTCCTGTGGCAGTGAATTCCATGTGTTGATCACTCTTTGGGTGAAGAAGTGCTTCCTTTTATCTGTTCTAACCCGACTGCTCAGCAATTTCATGGAGTGCCCACGAGTTCTTGTATTGTGAGAAAGGGAGAAAAGTACTTCTTTCCCAACCTGCTCAATCCCATTCATAATCTTATAAACCTCGATCATGTCACCCCTCAGCCGTCGTTTCTCCAAGCTAAAGAGCCCCAAGCGTTTTAACCTTTCTTCATAGGGAAGGTGTTCCAACCCTTTTATCATTCTAGTTGCCCTTCTCTGCACTTTTTCCAGAGCTATACCAGTGATGCTAAACTAGTGATGGGCCAGCCTCCCTCCCTCAAAATACATTGGGATGGCCAGTTGCAAGCATCACGATCAAATCCCACCTCCAGCTCCCTTTTTGTCAAGAGCTCCCATTGGCTCACAAGAGAGTAGCAGGGCTGGCATCAGCATTTCATGAGCTGGAGCAGCTATTGGGTCCCCGGGCTTCTGCTGGGGCCCGCAGCCACCGATTCCCTGCCAACATACCTTCCCAGCCACTCTCCTGTGCCCCAGCCCCCACCGCTCACTTGCAATGGCTCTGCCACCAGAACTCCTGATGGCAGGCAGTGAGGGTAGCTGTGAATGCAAGTGGTTGGAAGATGCATAAGCAGAAGGGGGTGTATGCAAGGTACGGAGGTGTGAGTGGGGGGCTGACAGCAAGCAGGTGTGGTCACAGGGGGTTAGCTGGAACCAGCGGGTAGCAGCAGAGGTCCCAGGAGGGCATGCTAGTCACCTCTAGCCAGTTTGGTGTAGTGGTTAGGAGTGTGGACTCTAATCTGGGAGAACCAGGTTTGATTCCCCACTCCTCCACGTACAGCTGCTGGTGTGACCTTGGGTCAGTCACAAGTTCTTTCAGAGCTGTTCTCCCAAGGACAGCTCTCGAGAAAGAGCTCTCTCGGCCCCACTGACCTTTCAGGGTGTCTATTGTGGGGAGGGGAAGGGAAAGGAGATTGTAAGCTGCTCTGAGACTCCCTGGGGTAGTGAAGGGTGGGGTATAAATCCTTCCTCTTCCTCCTCCTCCTCCTCCTCCTCCTCCTCCTCCTCCTCCTCCTCCTGTTCTCGATAGCCAGGAGTGAGTCAAGATAGCTGCAGCATATTGATTACCTCCCCAACCAGTCCCTTGGGTGAATTGCTAGAAAACCAGACTCTGAGTACAAACTTGCACACCAGATTTCAATACAGTTTAAGTATTGAAAGTTTAAGTAAGTTAAGTCAATCAGTGGCTATTGGCCACAAGGTATAGATAGGAACTCTCAGTCTGGGGCAGGTGATGCACTCTATTCTTGGTGCTTGGGGGGGGGCAGCAGTGGGAGGGCTTCTAGTGTCCTGGCCCCACTGCTGGACCTCCTGATGGCACCTGGTATTTTTCGCCACTGTGTGACAGAGTGTTGAACTAGATGGGCCATTGGCCTGATTCAACATTGGCTTCTCTTATGTTCTTATGTTCTTAAGTAACCTCTATGCCAGATTATAGCCCTCAAAACATAAAGATGCTCTCCAGTTGTCTAAAAAAACCCACACCCCTTTTGCATCTTATACAGGGGTATAAAATATGAATGTACTATTCAGGGCACCAATCAATGGAGTCAAAAGTGTTAATGCCCCCCCCCTCCATGGGTGCCAGTTAGAAAAAAGAGGTCAAGTAGCCCCATCCCCACCACCCCACCAGTGGCCGGGGGGACCTACCAACCCTATCCCACCCCCTGCTTTCAGACCATACGGGTACCTATTCCTCAAAAGGATCTCTGGTTTGGGAAAATTGACAGGTCCTTCTCAATTTACCTGATCAACTCTGCTTTTCCAGTGGATGCACCTGCACTGTAGAACCAGCAGAGTTCAGAAAAGCAACAGTTACTTAGCTTTTTAAAAGAACGCTTTAGCCTGTGATGGAGTTGTATGGTGCTTTACAGCAGGTGTCTGAGGGCCTGTAATCCAAACGCCTTGACAAACCTTGGTTGATTCGAGATGCATACAAGTATGGCTTTTTGCCACGCCCATGTGCGTCACCCCTCTCCCCGCAGGAAGTGTGACTGCAAGTTTCCTGTTGCAATTTCCCTGGAAGTCCAGAACAAGGTCCCTGGGCAAAGCGGTTTCAAACCCTCCAGAAGTAGCCAATTCAAATTTGCCTGCGGCAGCTGCACTCAGACATTACAGCAAATTGGAGTTTGATCGAAGCCTTCCCCAAATCAAGAAGTTTTCTATTGTGCTCTGCATGCACGGGGTGTGTGTGTGTGTGTGAGGCACACAACTAGTCAGGCCTGTGGCTGTTATCAGCACATAGAGAATCATTTAAACCTTTGGCACGCAGCCACCAAAGCTTTAATTATTGAATGGCTTTATTAACTGTGATGCCTTATTGGCTATTTACGGATTCCGTGGCAAGCTACTTTGCATGAAGGGAGAAGGCAAGACATGAACCCCCTAATAAAGAAACCAATTGAGGCTCGTCTGTGGGTAGAAGTTATAAGAGTCACTGCTGTGTAGCTGTGATCCAGACTGTGATTTTCAAAAGGCGACAGCACAGAAATAACTACAACAAATGCGCCTAAATGCACTATTCTGGGAATACTCTAGAGCAGTCCTTTGTTAGGGATGCTGGCCTCCAGCTGGGACCTGGGGATCCCCCAGAATTACAGCTCATCTCCAGACTACGGAGATCAGTTCTCCTGGAGAAATAGGGTTGCCAGATCTGGGTTGGAAAACACCTGGAGACTTTGGGGGTGGAGCCAGGAGAGGGCAGGGTTTGGGGAGGGGAGGGGCCTCAGCATGGTACAGTGCCGTAGAGGCCACCCTTCAAAGCAATCATTTTCTCCAGGGGAGCCGATCTCCGTCAGCTGGAGATCAGTTGTAAAAGCGGGAGCTCTCCAGGCCCCACCTGGAGGCTGGCACCCCTATGGAGAAAATGGATGCTTTGGAGGGTGGACTCTAGGCCAGGGGTGTCGAACTCATTTCTTATGAAGGCCGGATCTGACATAAATGAGACCTTGTTGGACCAGGCCACGTGTGTCATCAAATGTAATGCCAGGTAGCAGAGATATAAACTTTATAAAGGAACTAACACAAAGGTGTTGGTTTTTTTTACTTAAAATAAAAACATGCTTAAAGATTAGCACTCTTGCAATATTTTGTTTATTTAACAGTGTCTGATAACTGACACCTCTTGCTCTGAATTATTGCATCAAAATGTCTGTGCTGTTGCAATCTTGAGTATGTTGTTCAGGTGTGTAGCTGTAAACTGCAAACCTACGAACTGGATGAAGCAGAAGACAGCCAGTTCCACTGTGGGCCTGATAGAAGCCCTCTGGGGGCCTGATGCGGCTCCCGGGCCGCATGTTTGACACCCCTGCTCTAGGGCATTGTACCCCACTGAGGTCCCTGTCCTCTCCCGGCTTCTCCAGGGCCTTCCCAAGCCGGATCTGGCAACCCTATCTCCTGCCGGTGAGGAGAGGGAACCTGACAACCCTACTTTGTGTTCTGCTGGGAATTGTGTGCCCTCCCCAGACTCCTTTGCCGATTTACCCCACCCGCCTCTGAAAAGGAGGCTGGCGATCCATCCAGACTCCCCCCCCCCACTCTTGATGGCTTCCAAAGCATCTCGGCAAAGCGACAAGCAATTACAACAGGGACTGGAAGGGAAATCTGGCAACGTTTGTAAGGATTCTACAGCACAGAGGCAGACATATGGCAAGAGAATAAACCTGTTCTCTGTTCTACCATATCCAGGAATGGCGTACAAAGAATTCAAGAAACTTGGGCTGTTGACAGACAACACTCCATTATTTAACTTCGAGTTCTCAAAAACCACTTAACCGAAGGTCAAAGAAGCCTCAATTAAAAAGGGGTTTTTGTTGTTGTTTTTCAATCAAACGCATTTGACTGTGACAGCAATTTCATGTGAAGACGCCAAACTCAGCTAAGCCTTCTTACAACTCCCCGAAACGGTACACGGGAGCCGTAAGAGCCCCAACATTAATTCCCATGGGGGTTTCAGGATCATATTAGATGTGAAGCAAGAGAGATGCAATTGGCATTCAGGAGATCGTGAATTAGAATATCCCACAATGTTTTATGGGCCAAAGGCAGTTGCGGGGGATTGGTTGGGACTGAGACTTCAGCACTTAAGGAGGGAACTTAAACCCTTCTTCGGTGCAGTTTCCCTGATTTTACCACCAGCCCAACCTCAACCCAAACTTCTATCTGCCCTGTGGGGGAGAAAACCTATATTATATAGGGGGGGGGAGCTGGGGCCCAACTGACAAAAGGCCCTGAGGCAGTACAATAAGTAACAAGGGGCAGACCAGAACGCAGCCTTCAGCCTCCAGGTCCACCTGGAGGCTCCACCCCCCCCCTGCAACCAGGCCAGGCACCCGGATTGGCTGACTGAAGCAGCTGCTGGGCCAATCGTCAAGGCCCCTCACCGTCCGCCACAGAGCCAAGAGGAGGAAAGGGAACGCCTCCTCTCTCGCCTCCTCCCAGCCACAAGAGCAGCCCTGAGTAATTCTGAGACCGCAGCTCCCCGCACAGTGGCATTGCCACCTTCTGAAACATTTCTGAAATGCCGTTGTGTTCTTTCTGTTGTGATGGTGGTTGTGTGTACAATGCAAAACAGGTTGTCCGCCAGTTGTCGGTTGGCGGGATGAGGGAGAGTGGTTTGCCCAAGGTGTAGCGGCCACTTTTAAGTATTTTTTTTGTTTTGTTTCTAATGCTGAATCCAATGTAAATTAATTGTTGTGTATTAAACTGTAAATCAAGCCGATACTTTGCAATGTTAAGCTTGACTCTGAACGTGGCTCCTCAGCTGTCGCATTACTATTGGTCGGTTTCTGCGAAACCTATGCAAGTAGCCAATCACTGTGTGATCATGTATCTAAGAGGGAACGTCTCTGATTGGACTTTATCCCTGTATTCTGATTGGTCTTTAACTTGTTGTGGGTGTGGTTTTGACAGCCCGGGAGAGTTTAAAAGAAGGAGCTGTGCTCCCCTTGTTGTAGTGTGTTCCTGAGTTGGTGTTTGCTGTTCGATAAATCTTTTTTCTTTAAAATACAATTTATTATTGGATATATCACATGTTCATACAATTTAAACAAACCAATACATATCCATTTTTCTTTCTCCCTCTCCCCCCAAACAAGGCTTCCCGCACTGCTCCAACCCCCTTGATATTTCTCTTGTACAATTACATTTACTACTAAACATATTTCTTTTACTAATGGTAACAAATCAAAGATCTGAGTCTCTTTCCACTTCTCCTCAATAACTGTCAAAACAAATCAAACCACGTTTTACGTCCCAATTCTTCAACAAGTATTCTTGAAAGTCTTTCCAGTCTCCGAAAAAGGTTTCGTCTTCTTCGTTGTTTAATTTTCTTGTTAATTTGTCCATTTCTGCCATAAACAACGTCTTTTTAATCCATTCCCATGTTTCGGGTACTTTATCTTGTTTCCAACATTGAGCAAAAGTCAGTCTAGCTGCTGTAATCAAGTACCATAATAGTGTTCTCTTGGCTACATTTATTTCTTCCATTTTAAGACCTAACAATAACATCTGTGGGTCTTTCTTAAAAGTACATTTCAAAATTTTTTGTATCTCATTGTGGATCTCAGTCCAATACTTTACTGCTTTATCACATGTCCACCACATATGGTAAAAAGACCCTTCATGTTTCTTACATTTCCAACATTTGTTAGACATACTTTCATTTATAATAGCAATTTTTTTAGGCGTCATATACCATCTATACATCATTTTATAACAATTCTCTTTAACATTTACACACGTTGAAATTTTCATTGATTTTTTCCACAAGTATTCCCAAGATGACATTAATATCTCATTGTTAACATTTACTGCCCATTTTATCATTTGCTCCTTTACAACCTCATCCTCAGTATACCATTTCAATAACACCTTGTACAGTTTAGAAATCATTTTTTTATCTTTCTCAAGCCATACAGTTTCAATTTCAATATTCTTTTCTCTAAAACCATGTTCTCTTTTATCGGTCTTAAATAGATCATAAATCTGTCTATACTTCAACCAATCATATTCAAATTCAACATCGAATCTATCTTTTAACACAAAATTTTTCCCTTCAAATTTTAAAAGACTTTTGTAGGGTAGCCAATCTAACCCTTGATTTCTTGAATACGGATTAATTACTTCAGCTGGTACAATCCAAAGTGGTCTTTCTTCCGAGAAGAATTTTCTATATCTCGTCCATGTCTCGAACAGTGATTGTCTTACAAAGTGGTGTTTAAAAAATTTATCCATTTTTACTTTTCCATACCATAAATATGCATGCCATCCGAATTTATTATCATGACCTTCAAGGGCCAATAACTTCTTATTCTCCAAATTAATCCACTGTTGCAACCATGTTAAACAGACGGCATCATAATACAGTCTTAAGTTTGGTAGTTGTAGGCCTCCTCTCTCTCTTGCGTCACATAAAATTTTCATTTTAATCCTTGGCTTTCTTCCTGCCCATACAAATTTGGATAATTCTTTCTGCCACGAATCCAATATTTTCCTTTGTTTTAGTATTGGAATAGTCTGAAACAAAAACATCAAACGCGGCAAGATATTCATTTTTACAGTCGCGATTCTTCCCATCAATGATAAATTCAAAGTATCCCATTTCTTCATATCCTGCTGAATCTTATGCCACACCTTTTCATAATTGTTTTTAAACAAGTCAATATTTTTCATGGTTAAATCAATTCCAAGATATTTAGTCTTTGTGACTACTTCACATTGTATTTTCTCTTGAAGTTCTGTTTGTCTTTGTTTCGTCATATTTTTGCACATCACTTTAGTTTTATTTTTATTAACATAAAATCCCGCAACTGAACCAAATTCTTCAATTTTTTCCATCAATTGTGGTATTTTCTCAATTGGGTCTTGAATCATAAACATTACATCATCTGCAAATGCCCTATATTTATATGCGAAACCTTTCACTGTAAGTCCTTCAATACTGTCATCTTTTCTTATCGCTGTCAATAATATTTCCAATATCCAAATAAACAACAACGGGGATAACGGGCAGCCTTGACGTGTTCCCTTTTGGACTCGGAAGAAGTCCGTCTTTTCTTTGTTTATATTCAAAGCCGCTTTTTGTTCTGAATATATTGCCACAATCATGTTTAAAAAGGACTGTCCAATATTCATTTTTTCAATAACTTGCAGCATAAACTCCCAATTTAAATTATCAAAAGCTTTTTCGGCATCTAAGAAGAGGAATCCAACTTCTTTTTCAGGATGCTTGTCATAATATTCAATTGCATCTATCACCACTCTTAGATTATCTCTAATTTGTCTATTTGGTAAAAATCCCGCTTGTTCTTCCGCTATCGTATCTTTCAAATATTTTTTCAATCTCTCTGAAATTATTTTTGCAAATAATTTGTAGTCATTATTTAATAGCGATATTGGTCTATAGTTCTTTACTTGAGTCAAATCCAAACCTTCTTTAGGTATCAATGAAATGTTTGCTTCCTTCCATGAATCTGGGATCCGCTTGGTCTGTCTTATCTCATTTAACAGAAGTACTAAAATAGGGGTTAGCTCCTCTTTAAATTTCTTATAAAATTTTGCTGTAAAGCCATCTGGTCCTGGAGCTTTGCCCAACTTTGCGTCTTCTATCGCCATTGTCACTTCTTCTTTCGTTACTAAACCATTTAATAGTTCTTTAATTTGTTTTCCCAGCTCTGGAACTTCAATCGTCTCCAAATATTTCTTGATTCTCTGTTGGTCAATTCCTTTCTTTTGGAATAGTTTGGCGTAGTATTTAAAAAAAAGCTCTTTTTATACCATTCAGGCTCATCACCTCCTTTCCATCTTCAACAATCTTGGATATAAAGTTCCTATCTTTTCTATTTTTCAATTGCCATGCCAAAAACTTTCCTGGTTTATTTGCACCCTCAAACGCTTTTTGCTGTAATTTTTTTAAATTCCAATATAATTCTCTGTTTAAAAGAACATTCAGCTGATCTTGCAGGAAGTGGATCTCTTTAATAATTTTCTTCTTCCCTGGTCTTTTTTTTAGTTCCTTTTCTTTTTGTCGAATCTTTTCATGAAGGTCTTTCTGTTGCTGAATCTTTTGCTTTTTATCTTTGGAGTTCAGAGAGATAAGCATGCCTCTGATTACTGCTTTGTATGTATCCCATACAACTTGTATGTCCGTGCCTTTATTCAAATTCAGTTCAAAAAAACTTTTCGTTTCCTTTTTTAAGATTTCATTAATTTGTTTTTGATCCAGTAAATCTTCATTAATTCTCCAAAATAGCTGTTTAGGTTTTGCTTTAGATATCCAAAGTAGGGGATTATGATCAGAGTTAGTTTTCGGTAAAATTTGTATTTTATAAGTTTTTTGCGCCATCTCCTCTGACATCCAAATCATGTCAATTCGAGAAAAAGAGTTATGTCTATTCGAATAAAACGTGTAGTCCTTAGTCTTAGGATTCCACTTCCTCCAAACATCTTCTAATTTTTCTTGCTTCATCAATTGAAAGAAATTTTTTGGTAACTTTCCAACTGTCTCTCCACTTGCTTTGGACTTTCTATCCAATGTGTTGTTCACTGTACCATTAAAGTCTCCCGCAAGAACAATTTGGTCATAATTTAAGCATTCCAACTCTTTAGTCAAATCATTGAAAAAGGTCTCTTTTGCACCATTGGGTGCATATATATTAACAAGCAATGTCTTTTTTCTATCCATACAGATTTCCACGCCAACATACCTTCCTTCTTTGTCGGAAAAAATTTGCTTAGGATCCAAATCTTTTGAAATATAAATCACTGTTCCTTTTTTCTTGTTAACTGCTGAAGAATGAAATTCTTCTCCCAATTTTTTATTAGTCAGATATTTGTCGTCTTGTTTTCTTATGTGTGTTTCTTGTAAACAAATTATATTACATTTTTGTTTTTCCAGCCAATGATTCACCAGTCTTCTTTTACCTGGTGAATTTAATCCATTTACGTTCCAAGATAAAAATTTGTAATCCATAATGGTGTTAAATTAAATATCTTTAAAATCGTCCAGATTGTTCGCTTTAAATCTATATAAGTCTCCTTCAGATTTAAGAGTTGATCTCACCGAGTTGTACATGAATGTAAGTCCATATGGAATCTCCCATCTGAACCTAATATTCATTTCTTTTAGCCTGTCTGTCAATTTCTTGAATTTCTTTCTATCTTGTAGAATTGATCTCGGAATTTCTCTCAAGATTATTATTTTCTTTCCATTAATTTCCAACGGTTGTGAAAATTGTTTCTTGAAAACGTCTTCCTTCATCTTTGTTGTCACAAATTGAACAATTACATCTCTGGGTAATTGCTTTCTTTTGGCATAAGCTGAATTTACTCTGTAAATCAAGTCAAAGTCTGCATCCAAATCTCCTTCATCTTCCCCTATATAAGTTGTCAATGTCTTAATTACTAGGGCCCGTAGATCTTGATCTTCCTCCTCTTCTATCCCTCTCAATCTCAAGTGATTCTGAGTAGCCCTGTAATCCATCATGGTCTCCAACCTTGCATTTTCTGACAAGGTTTTTTTAACCTTTTGTTCCATATCTTCAGATTTTGTCACCAGACTTTTGACTTCCTTTTTAAGTTCTTCTGTATCTTTTTTAATCCCTGACACTTCTGCAAGTACCAGTTCTTTCAATTCTTCCATATTTTTTTTCTGTACTTGGATTTGCACTTGCTCTATTTGCTCCAATTGTTGTTGCAACTGTGATTCTATTTGTTTTCCAAGATTCTCCGTCATCCGTTTCTCCATCGCTTCTATAGCTGCTTGCCACTCTTTTTTTCCTTTGCAGTCATTCTTGGACTGGGTGATGAAGCAGCTCTAGGTCTTGTTCTCAAATCCGTCTTGGAGGCCACTTCAATGTTAATCAGACTTTATATTAGCAATCTTCAAGCCAAATCGCCACCTTTAGAACTTGTTTAAGCGCTTTTTCGGCTTGAAAATAACATTTTAAATTTTAGTCCTCCCCAAAATGTCGGGCGCAATTTCTCTATGGTTTTTCGGCTAGAGTAGGCTCCTTTCAAACTTCCTGCTCACCTGTCCGTCTCTGTAATCCAACTTCCGGTAAAGGTGGTGTCACACAATAAAATGTCCCTCCGCTTCAAACACAGCAGCCTCTAAAAACCTCCACTCTAGCCCACTTCCTGTATCACAGAGTCACAGTTAGTTTCGTTTCTACTACGTAACGCTTAGACTTGGCTGACCACAGGAATGCAAAACAAAGTCTCTTTTCAGCCTTTTTCTCTAACGGAAAGCTTTCTTTTTACTTTTTAATTCAAACGAAGTGGTTCCTTAAAGGTTTCAACGCTTATCCGTACGTTTCAATATCACAGTCTCCTTTAAACAGGTAAGCGCTTAATCGTTTATTTGTTACCTTGCTTGTAGTCTCGGGGTTTCGCGGTGCTTCTTCTATAAACGATGTTAATCAGATGATAAAGAGATCGGTAGATGGCGAATTTATGCTGAATTCTCAGCCCGGCTGGCATCTGTAGAGTTGATTTGCAACTGCCCTCTTCACGGAGGGAGATCAAAGTGTAAACAAGCTTCCTCCGAAGCTTATCCACACCGATCTCAACCCCCCTCAGGCTTCGCTGCTTGCTTGCCACTCCCCCGCCTGGAGAGTGCTGCGCTGGGCCAAATAGAGCCCAGACTGTCGTCAGATGCCGCAGTACACTCTGCACAACTCGCAGAGTGTGTCAATTCGCCATTTTCTCCGACCGGAAGTCCTCTGTTCGATAAATCTGAAATCACTTTTTGCTGAAATCGTTGTTGAGTTTCCATACTTAACAGTAATGAATCAGAATTTCTGCCTAGTGGGAGGGGGCAGTTCAACCCCAGCCCAACCGTACCTTTGATGGGCAGTGGTTTATTTGCCTCCCAGTGTTCCCCCTAAGCTGAGCTAGTGTGAGCCAGCTCACAGTTTTTTAGCCTCCAGCTCACACATTTGTGTCTTAGCTCCGGAAGGACGGCTCCAGAGCAAACTAATTGATGCAGCAGCCAAATCACTCGCTCACAACTTTAACGCCAGCAGCTCACAAAGTAGAATTTTTGCTCACAAGGCTCCACAGCTTAGAGGGAGTATTGCGCTCCATCCCGCTAGGATTGGGGCCTGATCCCCCTTCTACTCTTTTGATGAAACCACCAAACAAAGAAAGAAACCAGGGTGTGTGGGGTTGAAATAACCCAAATCACCTTGTGCGCTCTAGGATAAATATATCAAAGTTAAAAAGTGGCACAGGTTAAGGGAGGGAAATATTCTGCATTTACTTAGTCCATTTAACACCAGGTGAGTAGAAGGGTTATCATCTCTTTCAAACTCACTTCAGTGTTAACATACAAATGTATACACCACAGAGCAACCATGGCTTTCATCTGAACTCATCAAAAACTCTCCCTACAGCAGCCGGGCTGCCAAAGGTCGTCTTTCTGCAGAAAGAAAGGGAACCCAGATCCAGCAAATGGATCCAATCTAGGAATACGAAACTGATTGTTCTGCATGGAAATGATTACCAAAGATGGCATTTTCATGTTCATAAACAGGCCTCAAAGGGCACAACCCCTCCCCCCCCCAATTTGCATGACTGTGAACTTCAAACTTCTGCCGGTGTTTTGTTCCAGGCAGTCTGGCTGCCGACTCGTGCATCAGAAAGGTTATCTTCATAAACCAGACAAGAGCAGGAAAGGCATTTTGATGCCTCTGTGAATGAAAAGTTTTCTGATTCCAGAAAACACGCATGCAGAAATACATCTCTGGCATCCATGCCTTCTCGCTCATGCTGCCTAAAATGAACAGCATGGCCATATTTCCATGCGTTTAAAGCACTAAGCATTTGTATGTGGAAGTCAATCCCACTGAAATTAATGGGACAGGTGGACAGGGTTTGGGACAGGCTGCAGATCTGCTTGGAATCACTCAGTGGATTTCTCGTCATCCTCGGACCGGGGCTTTTGATCAAAACCTAAAGGCTTCCCTTGCTCGAGAGCTAACTGAATCTGACTCTAGGGGACGGTGGTCATCTTCGTTTCCAAGCTGAAGAACCGTCAATGTCCAAAGATGTTTCTGGGGTCACGTGGCCAGCACGATTCAACGCCGAGGCACACGGAAGGCTGTTACCTTCCCACCGAAGCAGTACCTATTTATCTACTTGCCGTTTCTTGCTTTTGAACTGCAAGTTCGGCAGGAGCTGGGGCCAGAGACGGGAGCTCACTCTGTCACGTGGCACTCGGGTCTCGAACTGCTGAATTGCAACTCAGCATCTTAACCTCTGAGCAACCGTGGCTGCATTTACATTTTACTCCCCTAAAAACTGTTTGAGCACAAATAAAAATATCTACTGAAAAGCAGGGAAGAGGGGATGCCCCCAGCTGTACTACAATATCATTCTGAGCTTTGTGTTTTACTTCAATTGTCTTCTGATCAGAAAAGTTCCCAAGGCTCATGCTGGCTAAACAAAGTGTGGGATCATCTGATTCTGGAAAAAATAACAGACCGTCTTCACCAATCAGGACTTTATCCTAAGCCATCAACATTTACAGAGAAATGGCTGCCCTTCATGGAATACCTCTTTGCATCTGATCTACAGCCGCACAATCACACATATCTTAACATATTATACCAATAACTGGCTTCACACCAATGTAATCACAGTGCCTAGATAGACTACTATGCAACTTGATCCTGTTTGAGTAAGAGAAAACATGCCCACTGTCTTCTTAGTCCTATTACGGAAATAAAAATCCAAACCCTTGTTAATTTGCCCACTGTATTTGCTAGATTGAGTATATGCATTCTCATGATTTTCTATCTGTTATGTAGGTTGTTTCCACAAACTTTCATGACACCTTGTATGGAATGTTTTTGAAATCTGTTTGTTGTTAAAAACTAATAAAAAGATTTATTAAAAAAGAAAAGTTCCCAGTACTGATACTACCCTTTACCCATGCATCCTCAGCCTTTACTGCGCTTAACATATCCGTGTGGCATTAAACGGGGAGAGTGCAAGAAGACCTCAGTTCTGCCAGAAGGCTGTCTGTGGCTGGTTCTGCACTGGCTTTTCCCTCCGTTGTTTTACGAAAGCCACGATGGAGCAGGAATCCCCCTCTGCATTGCATGCTGCTTTCATTTCCTTTGCTCATTGGATTTTATGGTAGCCTCCACACTCCATGCTGCTTTCGCTTTCTTTGATCATCAGACTTTATGGTAGCCTCCACACTCCATGCCGCTTTCACTTTCTTTGATCATCGGATTTTATGGTACCTTCTGCATAGATTTTTGGCCGTTCAGGGGTGACTCTGCAGTCAGTACGGTATTGTCCCGAGGTATTTGAATGTGGTGTTGAGCTGCACTTTTTCCTCCCAGCTCAGAAAATGTGGAGCGAATGCTAGATACAGAATCGCCCTGTGTGGCAGGGTGAGCCTCAAGCACAGGAAACCAGTACTGTTTCAGAGGGTAGCCGTGCTGGTCCAGTGGCACCTTAGAGACTATAAGGTTTTGAGAGTCAAAGGTCCCTTTATCAGATATTCCCTTTTTCAGGACTCTGACTCTCAAAAACTTATACCCCCAAAAAAATCTTGTGGGTCTCTAAGGTGCTTCTGGACTCAAAGAAAGCCACTATTGTCTATTTGGACTGGCAGTAGCTCTTCAGAGTCTCTGGTAGAGATATAATAATGAATAATTATTGTATGCCAGTGAGTGTAGTATAGCCAGGAGATCCTAAGATTGTCTGGCAGCCAGAAGCTCTAGCTCTTTCAGTGTTCTGCACCACTAGGTGGCGAGCTAGGCCTGTTTTTAAGGCAAGAGATGTCTACCTCTGTGTCATGGTCCTGGTATTCCTTGGAGGTCCCCCATCCAAACAGTAGCCAGGGCCAACCCTACTTAGCTTCTGAGATCGGGCTAGCCTGGATGATCCAGGCCAGGTCTTTCACACCCACACCTACCTTATATTTGGAGATGCTGGAGACTGAACCTGCAACCTTCAGCATGAAAAGCAGATTCCTTGCCACTGAGCCAGCATGCCCCTCCCAAGATATGCTGTAATGTCTTCCTTCCAAACTGTCTGATTTGAACTCTGGTTGGCTTGTGAAGCCAGGATTCAGCTCACCAACCCTTATGCAAATACTAGTTTCCTCGCTTTCCTTCTGTAGCCTGATGGGGGACATTGCTGGGAAACAAGCCAGGATATCTGCATTCAGACCTCACATAAAACCACAGCTAAGGCTAGCTGTGGTTAGGGATGCTGGCACATTTCATCTCGAACATGTTTCACAGTTGAACTTCCCAAATTCGGCTGAGATGATCAGTTGAGATCAATTGGCAGCCATCACCTGGCATGATCGATTGGCAGCGGACAACTGCCCAAACAGGTTTGAACAGACTGTCCTTCAAAACTGCACAGGTGCAAAGTGCTGCCAACCCAAGCAGACTATCGAAAACAAAGGAACACCGTGAATGCAATTAACAAGTCTTGTATCAAGGCCTTTAAATAAATATTTTGAAATGCCGAATGAGTGTATAGTTTTAATATGCATGCAGTCCTCAAAGTTTTCTTATACCAGTTCCAAAGTATTTAATGCAAAAGTCAAAAGCGCCAAGCCAGAGTTATAATGCAACACATAAAGTTCCCAAACTCTCAAAACGCAACAATCATGAGCTATAAATCAAGGGTACAATGTAACATGACTAGTTTCAAAGTTCTCAATATAACAAATGTACAGAATATGACAAAAATCCTTTTTTCCTGGCTCAATTATAGTCTATGGGGACCATTATAATCAATGGCCCCCATTGGCTATAATGGAGAATCAATCTAGGGTATCTGGTGCTCTGGGGGAGCTGTTTTTTTTGAGGTAGAGGCACCAAATAGTTGCTGGTGCCCCCCCACCCGCCCCTCAAGTTTTAAAAAGATTGGACCAGGGGTCCAATTCTATGGACACCAGAAGGAGGTGCACATTCCTCCATTGTTTCCTATGGAAGCTTGGTTGCGAGCTAAAGCAGAAATCCTCTGAGCTGGCCTTTGAAATGTTGTGCACCAGCACCCCCTAGTGCAGCTTAGAGGGAATGGTGGACATGAGACAAACCAATGGGTGTTTAAGCATCCCTAGCTGCAGTTAATACAACAACCTGACAGACCCTAACTAACCAGAGTTAGTAGACTGGCTCATACGCCCATAATCCAATAATCCCATTTAACATATATGGTCCAATTCAATCTTGGCTTTGTGTCATATCCAGGGCTATTTTTGGGCAGGAACGCACAGGAATGGAGTTCCGGCTGGCTCCCTATTTTGCCACACCCAGCAGGAACTCATTAGCATAATACGCCACACCCAACACCCAAAACTCATTAGGATTGGCCACATTAGGGCTGTGTGGCCTAACATGCAAAGGAGTTTCTGCTACAAAAAAAACCCTGGGCTTTGACAACAAACAAGGTAAACAGAGTAAGAAGCAAAAGGTGGGTGTGGCTGGATGACAACACTTCTGGTAACATGGGGGTAGGGTCTAATATGTTAATGAACTGTGCTGTCAGGGTGTGGTCTAATATGCTAATGAGTTTCTGCTGTTGGGTGTGGCCTATTATACTAATGAGTTCCTGCTGGGCTTTTTCTACAAAAAAAAAAAGCCCTGGTCATATCTGAAATGAAACTTTGAGCCCAGTCTTTATTATACCCAGCACAAATTCCAGAGACATAAATCCAGAGCAGCTACAAAACTGCCAGCGTTGCGGGCTACTCTTATAAAACTCCAGTACGGTAGGAACCCCAAAATCAAGGAAGGAATTCGGACAGGAGGAATTTCATATGCATCTAAATTGAACGGTGACTTTGTCCTAGATAGATAACCGGGTCCCTTTATTTAAAAATACAAAACAGAGCTTGACAACCCAGTGCTATGACCCCAGTGCTCATTCATGCCCCATTCTCTTTGACTGGAGTTCTCATCCAAACCCATTAAAATGATGGTGATGTCTTTCAGAACTCTGATTAGCCAACAGATCAAAACGTCTCAAGCCAAAAGGCCAACTGGTTGTATGTTTAATTAAGGTGTAAGATCTTTCAAAAGACACGTCCATAGTGATTCTCTCTCTCTCTTCCTCAGCTAATGACCTGAATGTTAAAAAAGAAGAAAAAGGAGATGTATGTAAAGGTTGCTTGACGGGAGTGACAGAAAGGGAACAAGGCGATGATACGGTAGCAGAAAGCAAATATAAAACAGGATCACATATTCATGCGGGACAGATTTAAACAGAAGGAGGGAAAGACAAAACAAAGCTGGCGATATAATAGGCAGAGTCCCTGAATTGCTCACAAAAGTATTCAAAATTGTCAGGGTACTTCCATAACAAAAAGACGCCGTTCTTGGTTTCATAGAGCATTTCCGCGGACTGAAAGATTTTCCATCTCCCGGAATGTAGGGTTGCCAGGTCTGGGTTGGAAAATACCTGGAGACTTTGAGGGTGGAGCCAGGAGAGGGCGGAGTTTGGGAATGGGAGGGGCCTCAGCAGGGCACAGTGCCACAGAGTCCGCCCTCCAAAGCAGCCATTTCCTCCAGGGGAGCTGATCTCTGCCAGCTGGAGAGCAGTTGTAAAAGCAGAAGATCCCCAGGCCCCACCTGGAGGCTGGCAACCCTGCCAGAGTGCGGCTTTCTCGCATCCCTCTCCAGCTGCAGCCCAAAACACTCCTCCATATGCTGCTCTTGGGACACCCGGGAGACCAACCCCCTCCCCCACCCCAAGCAGCATTTGGCTTATTGTGGCCCGTAGTGGGAGCAGGAGGCAAGAAAGCCATGCTCCAGTGATGGGGATCTTTTCATTTGTGGAAACTCTCCGGCACCAGAACAAGTGTGCCTCCCTGTGTCAGTTGCTGGGGACCACAGGCAGGATGGTGCTGTTGCAGTGATCCTGATTATGGGCTTCTGAGAGGCCGCTGGTTGGCCACAGTATGGAGAGAATGCGGGACTCAATGTAGGGTTGCCAGCCTCCAGGTGGGGCCTGGGGATCTCCCGCTTTTACAACTGCTCTCCAGCTGCCAGGGATCAGCTCCCCTGGAGGAAACGGCTGCTTTGAAGGGTGGACTCTAGGGCATTGGACCATGCTAAGGCCTCTCCTCTCCCCAAGCCCCGCCCTCTTCTGGCTCCACCCCCAAAAGTCTCCAGGTATCTTCCAAACCCAGACCAGACAACCCTAACTTGATGGGCCTTTGCTCTGATCCAGCCACTGGCTCTTCCCCCTGATCTTTCGTACACATGCAGGCCAAGACAATAAAAAGACCCCCCCCCCAAAAAAAGCCTGGAATCTTGTTACCTGGGCATCGAACAGGCAAACTGTACAATGCAAATGTCACTTAATACCGGCCAAGCAGCCAGTACTCCAGCACAGAGCAAATTGTCGTATGGGATGGGAGGGGGGATGGGTTCTCTCGTCACATATTTGAGCCAAGGGTTAGATCACATCCAGGGGTTAGATCGGCAGTCCTCTTTCAGTGGCTCGGGAGCCATATGGGGGTCTTTAATAACACCACTGGAAGCTCTTCTGAGCACTGTTCCCTGATGTGGCACACACACCACCACCCACGCACGGGGAAAGTGGGCGAGGCCATCGTCGGGTGGAGCTTATGGTTGTGGTTGAAATGGCGGCTACTGAAGGGACTATGGCATCGGTCAGTGGTGGGCTTTCCTCAACTGGGGGCCCTTCCTTTCCAACACCCCCCCTTCCACAGCCTCTATGCTCTCATCTCAACACTTCCAAGTGGACGCCTGGAGGACAGAAAGCTGGCCGTAGAGGAGAAAGAGTAAAACAGGGTTACAAGGTCCCCCCTGGCCACTGGCAGGGGATGGGGGTGGGGTTGGGTTGCCAGCTCCAGGCTGGGAAGTCTCTGGAGATTTGGGAGTGGAACCTGGGGAGGGCAGGGACCTCAGTGTGGTACAACACTGTTATGTATTGGGACTGAAACATTGCAGATACCCAAAGGCTGGCTGTGGTTCAACAGTGGTAGTGGAAGAAGAAGAAGAAGAAGAAGAAGAAGAAGAAGAAGAGGAAGAAGAAGAAGAAGAAGAAGAAGAAGAAGAAGAAGAAGAAGAAGAAGAAGAAGAAGAAGAAGAAGAAGAAGAAGAAGAAGAGGAGGAGGAGGAGGAGGAAGAGGAAGACGGAGACGGAGACGGAGAGGGAGAGGGAGAGGAGGAGCAGGAGCAGGAGCAGGAGCAGGAGCAGGAGCAGGAGCAGGAGGAGATTGGATTTATACCCCACCCTTCACTACCCGAAGGAGTCTCAGAGCGGCTTACAAACTCCTTTCCCTTCCCCTCCCCACAACAGACACCCTGTGAGGTAGGTGGGTCCGAGAGAGCTGTGACAGAAATGGCTCTTTTTCAAGAACAGCTGTGCCAGAACTATGGCTTGCCCAAGGTCATCCAGCAGGTGCAAGTGGAGGAGTGGGGAATCAAACCTGGTTCCCCCAGATTAGAGTCTGTGCACTTAACCACTACACCAAACTGAAGAGATTGGATTTATACCCCCCTTCACTACCCAAAGGAGTCTCAGAGCGGTTTATAATCCCTTTCTCTTCCCCTTCCCCTCCCCACAACAGACACCCTGTGAGGTAGGTCGAGTTGAGAGAGAGCTCTTTTGAGAACTGCCCTTGAGAGAACAGCTCTGAGAGAACTGTAACTGACCCAAGGTCACATCAGCAGCTGCACAAGGAGGAGTGAGGAATCAAACCCGCTTCTCCCAGATTAGAGTCCATGCTCTTAACCACTACACCAAACTGACAAGCCTACATGCTCAGAGGCTCTCTGATCATTCAAAAAAGAATTTATAGTCACAGTTATATCTTTAATATAAATAACTATAACATATTATTGTATCTCTGTGTGTGTTTGGTGGGTCAGCACATAGAGCATGCATTCATCAGGTGGCTCTTCTGATTGATGGTGATGGGGAACATGGATCTCCACGAGCCGCAGAGTGACTAAGTGCTGGGTGAGACTGACAATTCCATCTGGGAGCATCCATCTCCTGAAGAACACGTGCTGGAAAACAGGGAGCGGCAAACCATGTGCTCTAAGTGCAAAGCCAAGTGGTAAGATCTCCCAGGGAAGATGTCGGTGGGCCGGCAAACAAAGGGGAGGGTCCTAATGGTTGAACTTGACTAGGATAACGGTTCTGCTTGAGAGCAAGCAGAGTCCCAATAGTGCTGCAAATTCCTCTGGGGTTCATCTGGGACCTGGCTGGCAGATCCTTGGGTCCGGGAGGAAATGATGAGCAGAAACTGATGTTCATTGCCTTCTCCTAAACCACTAGCTCCAGCAGCATTGCAAGCATCTCAGGGAATTGCTTGGGTTGCCTAGGCAGAAAACTGGCCCAAGATGCCCAGCAAGGCAGCCTGGAATGCTGCAGTTTGACATACCTGCCTCTGGTTACCTACAGCCAGTGGTCATTTTGTAGAAAAAAAGGTGCAGGAGCTCATTAGCATAACTTATTTGCATATGCCACACCCCCTAACATCACCAGAAGTGTGTCAGAAGGCAACACCCACCACTCAGGCTCCACCCCTAGGGACTATCTTTCCACTCTGGGGGCTGTCATTTCAGTCCCAGAGTAGCCTATCTGGGCCCAGGAGGAATGCTACATGTGCTGATTTGCGCTCCTGCTGGGAGCTGGGGGCGGGGCTTGCCTCCACCTGTGCTTCTAACTGCTGGAGCTCTGCTCCTGCACGCTCCTGCTCCAAATGACCCCTGCCTACAGCAGAATGAAAAGGTGTACCAGTTTCCCTTCACACCTGACCAATCCTGAGATGGGGAGAAGAGCAGCAAAGGGCATATTTATGAGTACAACTGGACTTCATTCTGAAGATAATCAAGACTTCATCAGCACAGGAACTAACAGAGGGTGATCCTGCATCTAGCATTTGCTCCCCGTTTTCTCAACTGGGAGGGAAAAGTGCAGGTAGAAATCACATTCAGATACCTTGGGACAATGCCGTACTGACCGCAAAGTCACCCCTGATCAGCCATAAAACAGCCGTAAATCTATGCAGAAGGTAACATAAAAACCTGTTGATCAAAGGAAGCAAAAGCGGCATGGGGTGTGGAGGGTACCATAAAATCCTATGGTCAGAGGAAGCGAAAGCAGCATGCAATGCAGAGGGGGACTTCTGTCCCAGCATGGGTTTCGTAAAACAACGGAGGGAAAAGCCAATGCCGAATCAGCCAGAGTCATCAGGCGACAGTGACTAAACAGTCACCAATCCAGACTGTTTAAAAAGCCCCTAAAACATCTCTTGGGCCAATATTTTGACTAAGGCACTGCCTGTTTCAATTCTGTCTTACCACAGAAATCCTCCGTTTTGGCCTAGCTTCATCACTCAAGGAAAGCAAACGTTGACAAACAGACACTTAGATCTCTTCCCGCCAGAGCAGGCATGCCAGCTGTGCGCTTTACGGTCCATCTTTACTTTCTGTTCCATTGAATGTTTAACGTAACTATATTTCCCCCTTGTTATATTTGCTCCTGGTTTGCTGCCTTTCTTGTTTATGGTCTATATTTATAGAGTCATTCTACCATTCTTATATTAAAAAAAAATACCGTCACATTGTTTGCATTTTTACAACCTGCACTGTTGTTCACGCTAAGCTCAGCTGTCAATAAAAAGTAAATACATAACTTAGCATCTGCAATAAAGAAGATTTTATAGGTGGCCGCCATGCAGTGTTCCCTCTAAGCTGAGTTAGTGTGAGTTTAGTTCTTCAGCCTCCGGCTCACACATTCTTTAGCCCCTCCAGCTCATTCACAGTTCTTTAGCTTCCGGCTCACACATTCTTGTCTTAGCTCAGGAAGGATGGCTCCAGAGGAAACTAATTTATGCAGGAGCCGAATCGCTGGCTCACAATTTTAATGCCAGTAGCTCACAAAGTAGAATTCTTGCTCACAAGACTCCACAGCTTAGAGGGAGCATTGGCTGCCAGCTAGGTGTGCATTATATGAGGTAACAACAAACATATCCTCAAGCGGTCTGGTGAATTCCTTTGAAACAGGGCATTCCACAAAAGGCTGTTCCAGAACCACTCCCGTACAGAGGTGAGAGGGAATGGCCAAGGAATAGGGTTGCCAAGCCCATCTTCACCCCGCAGCGGGGGACTTTGGGCGGGCGTTCCCAGAGGGGGCGGGGCACCCCCAACGTGATGACATAACGCTGGGGACGTCCGCCCACCCGCCGGATCTCCACCAGCTCCCTGCACTTAAAGGGAATTGGAAGGCTTTGCACGCCCAATCTCTGTGCAGAGATCAGATATGCGGGGGCCTCTCCCGCTGTCTCCTTGCACTTAAAGGGAGCCCATTTAAGTGCAGGGTGCTGGAAGGCCTCCCACGCCCAATCTCCTAGAAGAGATTGGGCGCGTGGCCTGCAGCCACCCCTCTCCCTCCTCTCTCTCTCAAGAGAGAAGGGAGAGGGGTGGCTGCGGGTGTTGGGGCTTGGGGGCGGGGCTTCTCCCGGTGGCCAGTTGGCTGGTGTCGGGTAGACCCCCCAAAAAAAGTGGTTTGGCAATCCTAGCGAGGAAGGGGCAGGGTTTGTTGTAGCCTGTGGAAAGGAAGAGCCGGCCAGCATGGCACCACAGTCTTTGACACACAGCATTGGGGGTGGGGGCTAAGGTCGCCAGCCTCTAGGTGGGACCCGGAGATCTCCCGCTATTACAACTGATCTCCAGCTGACAGAGATCAGCTCACCTTGGAGAAAAATGGCTGCTTTGGAGGGTGGGCTTTATGGCCATGCTGAGGTCCCGCCCCTCCCCAAACCCCGCCCTCTCCAGAGTTCACTCCCCAAATCTCCCAAGATTTTCCTACCCAGAGCTGGCAAACCTAGGAGGGGCAGAGGAAGTGCATTTAAGAGTCCAGTATCCCCTCTTTGTCCAGTGGAGAGAGGCGGTATGGACAGGGAGCAGTCCCTAGACCTCTTTGATCCACATAATTTTTTAGGAAAGACAAGTCTGTGGGTGTGGGGGGGGATAATGAAAATCTTACCACCAAGTGCCCTAGTCTGAAGGAGCATGATCCAGTTCTCCCGCTGAAGCTATGCAGGTCTAGTCCAGTCAGCTGTCTGTGTGGGACACTGCCCGAGCTCCTCCAAGGGAGTGCAAAGGACTAGTGCCATGGATGAATGGGTGAACCAGGTTCATGTGTGTAGCAATCAAGTGTGGACATGCCAAACTGTATGCATGCAGAGAGGACCTAGTCTTCTTGAGAGCCAGTTTGGTGTAGTGGTTAAGTGCGCAGACTCTCATCTGAGAGAACCGGGTTTGATTCCCCACTCCTCCACATGCAGCTGCTAGATGACCACGGGCAAGTCATAGTTCAGTCAGAGCTGTCCTTGAAAGAGCAGTTTCTGTCAGAGCTCTCTCAGCCCCACCTACCTCACAGGGTGTCTGTTGTGGGGAGGGGAAGGGAAAGGAGTTTGTAAGCCTCTCTGAGACTCCAAGTGAAGGACAGGGTATAAATCCAATCTCCTCCTCCTCCTCCTTCAACTAATCTCCCACCACATACTCAAGATTATATCCTCATATTTTGTTCTATGTAGTTTAATTACTCCACAACTACCACATTGCTTCTAATCTCAGGGAAATTGCTACCCGAATATTTATTATAAAGGATTCTGACCACACGGAGTGCCATCTCCAGGGCTCTTTTTGCAGCAGGACCTCCTTTGCATATTAGGCGACACCTCCCCTGATGTAGCCAATCCTTCAAGAGCTTACAGTAGCCCCTATAAGAAGAACTCTGTAAATTCTTGGAGGATTGGCTCCATTACGGGTGTGTTGCCTAATATGCAAAGGAATTCCTGCTACAAAAAGAGCCCTGGCAGTCTCCATTCTCTGGATACAGAGAGAACAGTGAGGGTAGCCACATTCCTCCAATCACTTAGCGTGGTAAAAGATGTGTAGCTGGTAAGTAGCCTTCAGTAATACTCTTGAAGAGCAAATAAAAAGCAATGGCTTTAAGAGGCCAGGAGGGAATATGGAGTGTTATGTGGCTCCCTGTGACCAGAAGGTCCTGAGGGAACACTGAGAAAGCTTTCTGAGACCACTACCAGGCAAACAGTGAATGCTACAGAACTTGGGGCCCATGAACCACGACAGACATCTCATCATGGGACTCAGGGTTGGGAAATACCTTGACATTTTGGGGGTGGAGCCAGAGGAGGTTGGGGTTTGGGGAGGGACCTCAAGCAAGGCATAATGCCATAGAGTCCACCCTCCAAAGCCGCTGTTTTCTCCAGAGGAACAGACCTTGGTCATCTGGAGATCAATCGGAATAGCAGGAGATCTCCTGGTGCCTCCTGAAGACTGGGGACCCTAATAGAACAGACAATTCCGATCACTTCAGAACTCACTGCTTTTCGGGGGCTGGCGTTTACACATGAAACTGTCAGTCATCAGGCATACAGGAATTCAGAACAGACAGACCACAGGAGTATATCGCACGCTTGAACCAGTCCTCTTTACAGTTTCTAAGAGCTCACTCATGGGATGGTGGTATTCCAAGTAAAAAAACAACTATTTTTACTACAGATTAAAGAAGACATATTGGGCTTTTTTATTGGATGTGTGTATGCCTTATTCTATGAGACGTTTTTTACTGTTCTGTGAAAGGGAATATTTATTGGGATTAATATGAGAATTCAGAGCCTCAGACCTATAAGTCCTTAATTACTTCTGGTAAGAACACAGGGAAGGAGGGGTTTAACGGAGTTTTAAGAGATCTTAACACAAAATTGTGAGATCTGGAGGATTAAATTATTTGTATAATATTTACTTCCACAATTATTTTTCAGCTACATGACGTCGGCGTTGTTCTGTTCTCCAAGCAGATAAACAATCTCATTCTGTTACATACGTTGTTTACATCAAGTTTGCCTACAGAAATAATCTTTAAAGGGAGGGTATCTTCCACTAATTCTGAAAAAAAATCATCTCCAGGTAGGAACTTGTGTATGTGCAATTATTTTGTACAATCAGATTCAAAGTCATTGTTATTTGCAGGCACATTTGAATACTCAGTGGGAACAAAAAATCAATTGTTTTATGGATTATTTTTTTTAAAAAAAGATCAAACTGGCCTAATGTGTCCTATCAAGTACCTAAAAAGCAAAGTCGGTGTTAATATTTTGCTTATTATATTAAGCTAAATAGAGTTACAGCCTCCGAATGGGGGGGGGGAATATCTCAGCTATATCTGTATTATCGGGAAAAGTTAAGTACACAAGAGTATTAATGACAAAATTGACTGCAAACCAGCATAGAGTTAAGTATGCCGTTTCAGCACCCTTGGCTCTCTTTTGGCCTTGACCTGGCACAGTCTTGTCAGATCTTGGAAGCTAAGCAGGGTCAGCCCTGGTAACTATTTAGATGGGAGACCCCCAAGAAATAACAGGGATGTGATGTGGAGGAAGGAAACGATACAGAACCTTTGAACTTCGCTTGAAAACCCTACAAGGTCACCATAGATCGGCGGTGCCTTGATGGCAAAACAAAAACACGAAACTTCTATGTTGAGTGGCTCAAGGCGGCAGAATACCAACAATCAACATGGAAGTAAGTCTGTGGAGACACATACAGAGCCAAGATTAAATTGTATGTATTAATATTAATAATTGAAAGTCCCCGCAATTAAAAGTCCCACTGGATATCACTTGAAAAACAACAACCATACCTCATCCTCCAGCCAAATGGACCCCTAATGTTTCAAGAAACATAATCACAGAATCATAGAGTTGAAAGGGACCTCCAGGGTCATCTAGTCCAACCCCCTGCATGCTGTAGGGAATTCACAAATACCTCCCCCACACACAGACACCCAGTGACTGCTGTTCCATGCCCAGAAGATGACAAAAAACCTCCAGGCTCTCCAGCCATACTGGCCTGGAAAAAAATCACTTTCTGACCCCAAAGTGGCAATCAGCATTTCCCTGGGCATGTAAGAAAGGGCCGCAAGTGCCACCCTGCTGGTCCATCTAGCCCAGAATCCTCTTTCACAATGGCCAGCCACATTCCCATAGAAGGCCAAGACGCAAGACTCATAGGCTAGAGTTTCCTCCTTCTGTTGCCGCCCCCCCCCGCAACTGCCATTCAAAGGCACACCGCTTCCAAATTTCAAGGGCCCATTGAGCATAATGGCTAATGGTCGATGACAGGACTACCCTACAACTCCCTTCCAAAAACTGTTTCATCTGGGTGACATCATCCCACAGCAATGTCATAATACAGAGTGAAGAGATTTGCTGATCAGACACCCACATCCATCTCCCGCACTGAAGTGGGCCCACTCGTGTGATCCTCCCTGTTCCCTAGCAAGTTTTCCAACACCAGGAAAATCAAGTACTTTCCGGGTATTTGCACTCTGAATCCGCGATTTTGCCTATCTGGACAGCCATCTCTCACAATGATTGCAGTTAGGTCATTTGAATGTCTTTCCTCTGGTAGGTTTTTTTTTTTGTTACTTTCACCATTGTGCACATGCACATGTGTGTGCGTGCACATGTGTGCATGCACATATGTGCATATGCCCGTGTGCAATGATTTTTTTTTTTAATTAAAATTAATTTTTAAAAATTTAAATCCAGGACACTGCCTGGAGCATTGTCGCGCATAGCAAGTGGTTGGGCAAGGGATGCGTGATCATCTGAACCTGCTTAAAAATATCCCCGATCAAATCTACAGCGGGAACACATCGTGGTATGCTTGCTGTGTGACCACAGCCTCAGTCAGAACCACTTTTTAATTCGTTCACACTGGGCCACCGTATCTTGTGAAAGATGTTGTGTGTGTGTTTTCCTTTTCAATGGGTGTGTGGGGGGGAGAATCACACCTGTCTCAGTTCTTGCTGGCATCTGCCCACTGCAATGGATCCCTCCTATTCATTCAGCGTGACTCAGGAGTAACACTGTGAAAAAAAATCCGTTGGCCATGAACGGGAGGCTGTGAAATGTCTTCTCGTGACAATCGCAGCACATCATTCTCCAGCGACCCCTTACAGATCAATCAAGCCGATGGCTGGGATGATTCTGCAGCCCTCCAAAAGCCGAAGCCCTCGACATTCTCCAGACAGCTCTGCAAGCAATTAGTGCCTCTTAAGAAGGGAGGGGGAGAAGGTCGGTCTTCCCTTTGCAAAAGCGATCCTGAGGGAACAAGCATGCTGTTTCCCCTCCCCACCCCAGTGAAAACGGAAGCAATATAAAAATCTTGGGGAGGGGGGGAGAAATGGAAATGTGATTGGCAGACGGGGGCAGTTTAGGCAGCCCCTTCCCTCTGCTTACAATCGTCTCTGACAGCCAGCAGAAGAAAGCGCCTTTCTATGGCTTATTCGCCCTGAGGAAAATTTTCACAGATTTCTCCCAAAGGCCCTTTAAAAAGTGGCACTCAGCAAACAGAAATCAAACTAATACTAAGGAGCTGGCTGGTGTCTATTAGGCACCAGGGTCTCAATTAACACAGGCCTGAGATCTGGATATCATAGGCACAGCTCATGAATTTAAATAGAGGAAGTCACTAGGTTTGCCAGCTCCAGAATGGGAAACTGATGCCCTAAACTAGATAGCCCAGGATAGCCCAATCTCTGTCAGATGTCAGAAGCTAAGCAGGGTTGACCTTGGCTAGTATTCAGAAGGGCAACCTCCAAGGAATACCAGGGTCACGATGCAGAGGCAGGCAATGCCAAATGACCACTTGCCTTCAAAACAAGTCTGGCTCGTCACCTAGTGGTGCATAATGCAAAAGGAGCTAAAACTTCTGGCTGCCAGACAATCTTAGGATCTCCTGGCTATTCTACACACAATGCCATACGATTATTAATTACTTTGGGGGATTAATGGAGATTTGGGGGTGAAGTCTGGGGGGGAAGCTCAGCAGAGATGTGATGCTATAGATGCCGCCCTATAAAGCTGTCATCCCCCCCCCCCAGGGGAAGGGGCCATTACTAAGAAGGCCCCAAATCTTGTTGAACCTGAGGTGGTGGTGGTGGTGGGGACACAAAGCAGGGTTCATAAACGCTGTTAGCTCTCAAACACATGAACTGTATTCCAGCCAGAAGCTAAATTTGTAGCTGGGTGTAGATACAGCCCTGGATTAACCATTCGGCAAGAATAAGCACCTGCACCAAGGGAAGGGGAGCACCGCAGAGGGTATTTGGCTTAGATTGCTTACCACTATTTCGTGTTCAAGAAATATATATATTTTTTTAAGTTTACATTTAATACGGTTGTGGGGTCTGGCCTGGGGGACAGTGTGGAAGAAAACTGATTTTTTAAAATCTCTTATTTCACCTTGAGCACTTATTGAGTCTTAATGCCTTGTCAGTTAAGCCACAGGTCGAGGGACACCATCGTGGGGCTGTGCTTAGGGCATTACTTGGCCTTAATTCGGCCCAGCTAGGGTTGCCAGGTTCCCTCGTTGCACGGACAGGGGGATCTTGGGGGCTGTCCTCGCACGTCTCCAAAACAAGGTTGTCACTCGGAAGTGATGTCGTCACGTCAGGACATCACATGGCAACCAAGGCTCCCTCTAAGCCGTGGAGTCCTGTGAGCAAAAATTCTACTTTGTGAGCTACTGGCGTGAAAGTTGCGAGCGAGCGATTGGGCTGCTGCATAAATTAACTTGCTCTGGAGCCCTCCTTCCTGAGCTGAGACAAAAATGTGTGAGCCTGAGGCTCAAAAACTGCGAGCTAGTTCACACTGACTTGGCTTAGAGGGAACACTAATGGCAACGCTTTGGTTTTTGGACAGAGCCCTATGAGGCCAGCTGGTTGGTGGGGGGGCAGAAGTCCCAAAAACTGGGGGAATCTGGGGACTGGCAACCCTAGGCCTTGGTGTTTAGTCATGCCAGCCACATGACCACGGAAACGTCTTCGGACAGTGCTGGATCTTCGGCTTTGAAACGGAGATGAGCACTGCAACCCTAGAGTCGGATTCGACTGGCTTTCAAGCAAGGGAACCTTTACCTTTACCTTTAGCCAGACCTAGGGAGGGTCCCAAGTTCAGCTGCTGAAGTAGAGGTCTTGATTTAGGACCAAAGATAGGATGTTGCCCATTTGCCCAGAGAAGGGCAGAAGACCAGGCTTCCAATATGTCTATGTAGTGATAGAAAATGCCATCAAGTCACAGCCTTGAAATGCCGGCTGAGGGGTGACATAATCGTTTATAAGATTATGCATGGGATAGAACAGGTAGAGAAAGAGGTACTTTTCTCCCTTTCTCACAATACTGTCAGGCTCCTAAGTCAGGTCACACAATACAGGGCTTCTTCAGAAGAAATCTGTTTATTGGTGAATCAGAACTAAAGACACGTGTACAGCTTGTGTCAGGAATGCCTGGGAACAATAGGGCCACCTAAATTATACTACAATCACACACATTCTGAATGAGCTGAAGCCAATGAGTATAGTTCACGCGTCTGGGCTAAGCAAGCGGAAGAAACAAGTAAACAAACTAAAAGTGGTTATTTCCCGGCTTAGGAAGACTGCAGCTGGAGTGTCTACAAGGTCATACAAATGATAACATACAGATAGTAGGAACAGTAATGTTCAGAAGCTGGTAGACTGAGAGTACTTCCTCCACATTCCACCCCATGACAGGGCTACCTGACAAATACAAGAACTCGTGGGCACTCCTTGAAATTGCTGAGTGGTCAGGTTAGAACAGATAAAAGGAAGTCCTTCTTCACCCAAAGAGTGATTAACACATGGAATCCACTGCCACAGGAGGTGGTGGCAGCTACAGGCATGGATGGCTTCAAGAGGGAGCAGAGGTCCATCAGTGCCTATTAGCCACAAGGTATGGATAGGGACTCTGGGGCAAGTGAGGCTCTGTATTCTTGGTGCTTGGGGGGGGGGTCAACAGTGGGAGGGCTTCTAGTGTCCTGGCCCCACTGATGGACCTCCTGATGGCACCTGGTATTTTTGGCCACTGTGTGACAGAGTGTTGGACTGGAAGGGCCATTGGCCTGATCCAACAGTGGCTTCTCCTATGTTCTTATGCTCTTATGACCCCTTGGGGTTTTCAAGGCAAGAGATGTTTAGAGGTGGTTTGCCATTGCCTGCCTCTGCATAGCGGCCATGGACTTCCTTAGTGGTCTCCCATCCAAATACTAACCACAGCTGACCCTGCTTAGCTTCTGAGAATTCATGAGATGGGGCTAGCCTTGGCCATCCAGGTCAGGGCAGAACATCGGTATCACTGAGGGGCGTCATTCTCCCTTCCTCCAGTTTATCTTCTCAACAACCCTGTGAGGCATTTTCAGCTGAGAGGCAGTGACTGAACCAAGGTCACCATTTATGGGAGACTTGGGTCTCCCAGATCCTAATCCAATTACCACTACACCACACTGGCACTCTCTTCTGCTTTCCAGAGCAGAGAATTACTATCTGAGAAGAGCGGGGACTGATGCATTAGACCCTTTCTCTCTTCTATGCCTGAAGAGAGCTCTGAGCAATTATGATAGCTCAACAGTTAAGGCTAAGTGCCAGACTCTTGCTATGAGGTCCCTGGTTCCAGCTTTACGGTCCCTGATACTTTAGGCCCCCAATGCATACTACAGGGAGCCCGTGGTGGAAAATGCATAGTCTGAGTTGGTCTCGTGCTTCTCCCTGGCACTCATGTGAACGAGCAAGGAAGAAGAAGCACCCCAAAAGTCTGGACTGTGAGAACAAGTCACAATTAGGTCTGTGAAGAAATGCTTTTTTTCCTTTGGAGGTTTGAAATGAGCAAAGCCTTCCCTCAGAGTTTTAAAGGGTTCACCCTGCCCTTTGGGCAGAGAACAGGCTGGGAGGGAAGAAGTCAGTTCAATTGCTTTCTAGACTAACCTCAGCCCACTTTCATACAAATGTGAATAGGTCCAGACAACGGGATGGTCAATCTTTCCCCCCTCCAAGCAGGGAACTGAGGTTTGGAGGAATTGGATACTAGAGAGACTTCAGGAAGAATATTTCTGGAAACTTCAGGAAAAGCATCTATGACTTGGACTGACCAGGTCAGTGGGAGGGGAAAGGGAGAAGATAAAACCCCTGGGAGCAAGGAGGAGGAGATCTTTGATGCTGAGCCCATCAGAACACTTAGCTGAGGTTTGAAGAAGGCAGCCATTAACCATGTGCTGGTCTGAAGAGCTGGAAGAAGCTTCAAGGTACAGGAGATTCTATAGAGATCTGCAACATTGGCCTTGATAGACCAAGGATCTGACTCAGCATAAGGCAGTTTCATGTGTTCAAGGTATCTTGTGTTACTCAGACATTTTAATGCTAAAAGATCCATTTAGTGACCTTATACAGTAGTCGTCACTCCATGGCTCACGGGGAGCCACATTCACAGTTTCCATCAACCAAAAAAGCATCCGTGCCTTGAGGACTGCACTAAGGATGGACATGAACTGGCTCATGAACTAAAGTTTGAGACAAATTTTGGCAGGTTCATGCTTCACAAAGTCAAGTTCTTGACAGGTCAACTGACACAAACTATGAACCTGTTCATGGAGGATTACTGTAGTTCATGAATGGATACATTTCCAGACAGTCTCCGTTCAATCAAGGTGTTTACCAAACTTCAAAGTGTGTGTGTGCAGAGGGTTCCCTGTGAATTTTGTGTCACTGGGTTGTTCTGAGCCATTCCACAGACTCCTATAACTGCATCAATGCAAGCAAAAGAGAACTAATGTCAAACCACAGAATCCCGGCAGTACAAACTGAAGGGGGGACATTTTTTCAAGTCCAGTATAACTAGTTCAATGTACAGAGTGCCCAGAAGAATCCAGTACCACCATGGCAATGCAAGCTTAAATGGACTAATCGATCTCAAAGCACAGTGTCACAGGAAATCCAAGCCGGGGTGGTGGTGCATTTTGCAAACCCAACACAACCAGTTCAGTGTACAGAATGCCCAGCAGAACCCAGTACCACTGTAGCAATGCAAGCTTAAATGGACTGATTGATCTCAAAGCACAATGTCCCAAGAAATCCAGGAGGGGGGGTTTTTGCAAATGGGAACCTTCTTGCAAAGGGGTGGGGGGACCTTCTTGAAACTGACAAGCGTCATTTGAAACTGACAAGAGCTGCAGAGAAACCCCCAGACAGAGGGAGGAAAGAACCTCCTGAACCTGTGCCTGCCATTTCCCTAGAAAGCACTTTCCTGAGGCACCTTCTTTGGGGGGGGGCATAATGTGGATCCTGTCAATCCAATCCTAACCAAACTTGGCGGGCAGGTAGAGGAGAGTCAGCTGGAGATTCCCTGCAACTTTGGTGTTTCTAGCATGCTGGGGGAGCATTCCACTGGGTTAAGAACCTCATGAACCAAACCAATTCATTTGACACCTAAAAGTTCATGACAGTGTGTGGTTCGCAAACCAGGAATGCCACAAACCAAACCGCATTTCCCTGGTTTGTGCCCCTCCTTAGCCTGCACATTAAAGAGACTCGTGGTCTATCCATCCCTCCGGTAGTAGCTGTTTCAAAGTGGGAACCACCTGCCAGCCACAAACCCAACTGGGCAAGGGCCTTGAGTGCTTACCTGAAATATGAGACAGGTAACTCATGGGGGGGGCAGTGTCCAGAAGGGCCACAGACAGCATGTCAAAGAGCTACATGTGGCTCCCAAGCCACTGAGTGACTAACACTAGACTATCAGCATACATTAGTCATGGAACTTCCATTTTCAGAAGCGACAGAAGCTGCGGAGACCAGACACTAAGAATAAACCACTGCTGCCTGCATGTCCTACTGCTTGTATGTACTACATGTACGCTTTCCGGAAGCACATGGCAAACCTCCACTGGGACCCATTTTATTCTACAGAGTCCTTACAAATACAGATGTCCCCTCCCCAGTAGTCCACACTGGCAACCCCAGAAGTGCTGTGCTAGTGCAGCCAATCCTCAAAGCTACCGCCACCTGGACATACCTAATGTTTTCCCATGCCATGCTCAGTACCTCCAAAGGCCACGGGGCACCTGCTGATGCTTTGATCGAAAGAAGGTGATACTGCAGCAAGGAAGAAAAGCACAAAACAGGGGTGGGGGAGCCCTGCTTTTTGTGAAACCCAGGAGAGGGAAGAGAAAAATCTTGATAGCTGTTCCGTTGGCTTGTACACAGGTGAATAAAAACTAATCAGCCTACTTAGTAATAAAGCAGGGAAAGAGAGCAAGATTTGGAAAACGGGCAACAGAGCTTTCATTTCATTTACTGAAGTGTACTAATAAATAGCTTTCTCTCTTCTCTGGGCAAGCTAGATATAAAATTCCGAATGCATTCACTCAAAGAGATGCGCTACTGGAGCTAGCAAGACAATTTCCATACAACATAGCGATGCCATCAAGTGGTCAACCAACGTAGTGGTTAAATGCTCTGTTTTTCCCCTCCAGCATAATTTTCATATGCAGCCAACCAACTAAGATGCGTACAGGAAATGCAGAGCAGAGAATTAGCAAGTGACGTGCACCGACTAATACAAAGTTTATTCATTAACTGGGAAATATACAATCTGAAGACTTGTTTCACATTTGCAAGACAAAGAACACACATTTTGAGAGAAGAATGCGGTGCACTTAATATTATACAACATCCCTAATGTGTGTTGTATAGTAAACGGGGGAGCAGATTAGACTAAAAGATGTCTATGATGAATGCACACTTATCAAGTTGCTGGTGATGACAATAATTTAGTATTCATGCAGTGATTTTCCAAAATGCTCCAAGAGCTTCATAAAACCATCTCAGTAATAACTCCACAAAACAGGTTGATATTATTTCCCACATATCAGAGATATCGGGGTGTTGGGGGGTGGGGAATTGGAGCTGAAAGACTGCCTAAGGATGGGATGAGTTTTGCACTTGGGACCTTCAGAATCATAACTTCCCCCACCACTACAGAGCACAAGCTTTGAGTTTCTGCCCTATACGCACAGAGTGAGATCTGTACATAAAATCATAGAATCATAGAATGTTAGAGTTGGAAGGGACCTTGCAGGTCATCTCGTCCAACCCCCCGCATTCTGCAGGAACATAGCCGAAAGATAGCCGTACAACATACCCAAAAGATGGTTGTCCAGACTCCGCCCGAAAACGTCCAGCGAAGGAGCATCCACCACCTCCCAAGGCAGTCTGTTCCACTGCTCAACCACTCTTACAGTCAGGAGGTTTCTCCTGATAGTCGGTAACGACTCCCTTGTAATTTCCACCCATGAGATCTAGTCTTGCAATCCAGAGCAAGAGAGAATAGATCTGCTCCATCTTCTACATGACTGCCCTTCAAATACTTGAAGACTGCCATCATGTCCCCTCTAAGCCTTCTCTTTCCCAGGCTAAACGTACCCAACTCTTTCAGCCTTTCCTCGTATGACTTGGATTCCAACCCTCTCACCATCCTGGTTGCCCTCTTCTGGACACGCTCGAGCTTGTCAACATACTCTGAATATTCGGCGCTTGGCTAAACTAGGAGGAGCAGGACTGCAGAAAGCAAGGGGCAGAAGGTGTTACAGAAGCACGCACTACCGAAAGAGGATTCTGAGCTAGGAGATTGAGACAGAGTCTTCGCCGGGACTGAGGCTTTCTGCTGCAGAGAGACTATTGTCACATTTTATCTCATTCTTGTGAAATAAAGCAGAACCACCACCGAGAGCAGGGGTGTCGAACTCATTTGTTACGAGGGCCAGATCTGACATAAATGAGACCTTGTTGGGCCAGGCCATGTGTGTCATAAAATGTAATGCCAGGTAGCGGAGACATAAACTTTATAAAGGACACAAACACAAAGGCGTTTTTTTTTACTTAAAATAAAAACTTGCTTAAAGCATCAGCACTCTTGCCATATTTTGTTTATTTAACAGTGTCTGATAACTGACACCTCTTGCTCTGAATTATTGCATCACAATGTCTGTGCTGCTGCAATCTTGAGTCTGCTGTTCAGGTGAGTATCTGTAAGCTGCAAACCTACGATGACGCAGCAGCAGCAGAACTGGAAGAAGAAGAAGCAGAAGACAGCCAGTTCCACTGTGGGGCTGATAGAAGCCCTCCAGGGGCCCCAGACCTAGAGACTGAGAAGCCATGGTCTTTTAGTATAATATAAGCATACACAGATGGAGTCGCACATCACAGCTAGCACACATGCACACAGATGTGTATGCGCCTCAAGCATCTGCTTCCCCTTCCTTTGCCCAACAGAGCTAGTTGTCCTGCTTGCTTATATGACAATGAAAGGAGACCACATCTCAGAACACTGCCTGGGGAAGTGGACTTGTCCTAGATGGATGGTTCGGGGACATGGTTGATGTTCTTCAGAACAGCGAATACTGAGAGAGGCCGGTTTACCCACTGTGGGCAGAAGTCATAGGAAGGAGCGAGGAGGAGCTTGCTGCTCTCAAAGACCAAGGGTGGACATAAACAGCAGTTTAGTGAGAAACAAAGAACCGTTTGCTTCCAGGATCAAGGGACCAGTGAGAAGAAGACTCCCATAAAGCCGAGGAGCAAGGACGCTGAAGCAGTAATAGTCAAGACCAGACCAAGCCCATTTATGCCTGGCTATCAGATGCGTCCTTGGCCCCAACTCTCTGTAAATTACCGAGTGGGCTTGTGCATATTTATTAGATTCGCATATTTACCAGATGTCTGTTTCCCTAATATTAAAGGCATGAACATGAATATCCAGTTTTCCATGAACAATGGGAGACTGCCAACGATGGTGGAGCTATTGAACCAGAAGTTTCCTCATCCCTGACAAGGATGGCTTCTTCATTGGCGCCCAGCCGTCCAAGATCCTGGATGAGAGTCATGGGACTTCATCCTCCTCATCAGAAGACAACCTGATGTTAGGCCCCCATGAGTGGCGAACTCATGATAGTGGAGGTCTCTAAGTTGGGATACGGTCCGATGGTTGCCATGAATCTGCATAAACCACAGAGGCCATTTTCACATGATGCATGCAGGACTTTTGCCCCACTGGGAAGTACAGGAAGTTACTGCCATAACGTGCCAGGTACAGAAAGCAAGGAAATGACCATTTAAAGCACCTCAGGAGATTTATATTCATTCTTCTGGCTGACTTGTTCTAAGCAACGATCCCGGAGTTGCGCTCTGACAGTGCAGCTATAATCAGGTTGCTATAGGGTTCCCCCCACCCCCGTAGATCTCTAAATATAGTCCCCATGTGATTATGAGCATGCTTTTTTATCTTAGCAAATCTAATGTTTTCTAATGGAGTTTAACAGAAGTCACATGAATAGTCGTGGATTATACCGCTGCCACCAATCAGCATTCCCTCTAAGCTGAGTTAGTGTGAGCTAGCTCACCGTTTTTTAGCCTCCGGCTCACACATTTTTGTCTTCGCTCAGGAAGGAGGGCTCCAGAGCAGTAGCCAAATGGCTCACTCACAGCTTTAATGCCAGTGGCTCATGAAGTAGAATTCTTGCTCACAGGACTCTACAGCTTAGAGGGAGCATTGCCACCAATGCCCATGTATCGTCTTGGACTGAATTTGGATTGTACTTGAATTTCATGGCCACTTTGCACACGAAACAAAACCTCCCAGATCCTCCTTCCCAAGCTTTCCCTGCTCCTCCGACTCACTCCACACTTCAGGAACTACCCACAAGAGAGCTGCACTACTCTTTTGTGTCCTGACCCAGACCGAGACCCAGTAGGTCAGAGTAACGTTAAAGTCTGGCTAGCGGCAATTCTCCAGGGTCTCTGAGATACAAGGTCTTTCTCAGCACCGTCTCCCAGAGATCTTTTAAGCAGGGAATGCTGGGAACACAACCTGAGACTTTCTGCATGCATATCAGACCCTCTGCCACTGAGCCACTGTCCCCTCCTGCCTGCGCTATAGAAGTTCTCACACATTCCTGGTTTAACTGCTGTCAGTCGCAGCTTCCCTCAGAGATGGAGCTCCATTCCTTCTGGTGGCATCTGCTTTCCTAGCAAGCACCATCAGAGCAAGGAAATGCCCAGTGAAGAGGGAGAGAGGCACAATCCATGCAAAATACTGTAACTGGAGAGTGGATGGGGGCAGTGTTTGGAGCACAGGCACAAGAAGGAGGTGCTAAGCATCTGCAACCAATATTTGCCTGTTTGGAGCTCCAGAGACAGCAATATCTCTTCCTTTTCTTTTGGAGGCTTGTAGGTAAAGGTTCCCCTTGCTTGAAAGCCAGTGAAATCCGACTGTAGAATGCGGTGCTTATCTCAGTTTCCAAGCCAAAGAGCCAGCACTGTCCAAAGACATCTCCGTGGTCATGTGACCAGCATGACTAAACACTGAGGCACATAGAACGCTGTTACCTTCCCATCAAAGCGGTACCTGTTTATCTACTTGCAATTTCTTACTTTCGAACTGCTAGGTTGGCAGGAGCTGGGGCCACAGACGGGAACTCACTCCATCATGCAGCACTCGAGTCTCGAACTGCCGAACTGCCAACCTTTCGGTCTGCAGTTCAGAGTCTTAACCACTGAGCCACCATGGCCCTAGTGGAGGCTTATAGTCTCCTGTACATCGGGAGTCTCTTTAAGAGGGATTTGTGTGTACATGCACACCCACAGACGGGCCCCTAGCCAGGATTGTCTTTTGCTTGTGGGGCATTTTTTTTTCTTGTGGGGCAGGCACAATATCAAATAATAATTAAAAAAACATGAATTGCAGCTCTTCAAACCAGAATTGTATTTCACTCCCCTCTAGAATTAACAGCTCTTGGTCAAGAAGTGAAATTGACCAGAAGCGGCAGGGTGGCTTTCAATTCCTTCCCCAGCCTCTGGTCAGTTTCACCCCCCTACAATTAGTGGCTAAACCTATCGGCTAATCCCTGGGGGAGAAACTGACCAGAAGCTGCCCAGCGGCATCCCTTTCTTTCCCCAGCCTCACTGCTGCTGTTGGGAAAGGCACACTGGGGGGCGGGGGGTGTCTGGCATCCTCGGGTGGTGGGGCAGGGCCCATGGGTGGGGGGCGCCCTGCCCACAGATGCCCCACTGTGGCTAGAGGCCAGCCCACAGACATCGCTCTGAGCTCAGCAGCCAGCCTTTGACCATCGCCCTCATCCCACTTCACTCTGCTTCCACAGCAAGCAGAGACTCAAGTCCTGTCGTAGCGAACCCTGACATTGCAGTGCAGTTGATGAAGGACAGTGATGCTGCAGTCCTTGAGGTCTAAACTCGGTTCCCTTCTGCCAGGCTTTGGTGCGTGTCCAATAACCATCGTATTTATTGCCCCGGTTTAAAATGCAATGAAGACCATGATAGGACAATAGTGAAACAGACACAGGGGGTGTTAAAAAGCAGGTCCGGGGACCAGTGTTCCCTCTAAGCTGAGTTAGTGTGAGCTAGCTCACAGCTTTTTTTAGCCTCCGGCTCACACATCTCAGCTCAGGAAGGGTGGCTCCAGAGCAAACTAATTCACGCAGCAGCCAAATCGCTCACTCACAACTTTATTGCCAGGAGCTCGCAGAATAAAATTTTGCTCACAAGGCTCCACGGCTTAGACAACTTGCCGCCACCGGCATGCGAGCCAGTAACCCCCACACCTGGTCCTGCAGCAGCCAACAACGTATAGGTGCAAATGAAAAGCCCACCTGATTCACCTCCACGGGTGGCTTGGCTGAGGGAGTGGCTCCGCAGGGACTTAGAAGCCCACCACTCAGACGCACAGAACCGAGTCTCTCCAATGGAAAGGACTACGGGACTAGAGGAAGACTAGAGGTCACAACAGAGCTGGAGCTGATACTTCTGCTGCTTCTGCTGCTGCAAGGGGAGCCGCAGGCATGACTGGGGCACCCCCCTCCCCAGACTTCCTCACACCCCACCAACCAAAATTTTCTGGCTATGCTCTTGGAGGCTGGGGTTGCCAGATCCAGGCTGGGAAACCCTGGAGATTCGAGGATGGAGCTTGGAGAGGACAGGGACCTCAGTGGGGCACAATGCCATAGAGTCTACCCTCCAAAGCATCCATTTTCTCCAGGGGAACCGGTCCCCGTAGTCTGGAGATGAGCTGTGATTCCAGGAGATCCCCAGGTCCCACCTGGAGGATGGCATCCCTAAGCTACCTTATTCAGAGTCAGACCACCGGCCCACTGGCAGAAGTTCCCCGGAAGCTCTTGCAAGGTTCTTTTGCAGCCTCACCCCCAGGAATCAATGCAAGAACTTTCTCCTGCATGCCAGGCACGTGCTCTGCACTGAGCTCTGAGGAATGAGCCTCTCCCGGTTAAGTCATAACAACAGGGGAAAGACTGAAGGGTTAACAGCCTCAATTAACAAGAGGGTGGTTAGGACAAGAATTAATGGAGGCAAAGATCTAGGAAGTTTCTACTAACTTCCTAACGGCAACATTTATTGAGTAGCGAAATTATTGAGCTGCCACCCGCCCAAGAAGTAGAATCTGCTTCATTAACAGACGTATGATTTATAAAAGGAAGGCTAGATGAATGTGTGTCAAGGGTTGTTTAAGTAAACTGCACCTCGCAATAATGCCGGTGAGCAATGCTCCCTCTAAGCTGTGGAGTCTTGTGAGCAAAAATTCTATTTTTGTGAGCTACTGGCATTAAAGTTGTGAGTGAGCAATTTGGCTGCTGCATAAATGAGTTTGCTCTGGAGCCCTCCTTCCTGAGCTAAGACAAAAGTGGGTGAGCCGGAGGCTAAAAAACTGTGAGCTAGCTCACACTAACTCAGCTTAGAGGGAACATTGCCGGTGAGTGTAAAATTCTGGATGTTTCTAAAATGCTGTAACAGAGACATCATTTGCAGCTGGAAATGCCCATTTTTCAACATAAAAGCATCTGACAGTGCAGGCTCAAGCTGACTACATCAGTGTGTGAACGATCATGCAGGGACCAAGTTAGGGATGTACACCAATCGCTTGTTTCATCTCTCCTTTTCACTTGATGTGCCATAAACATCTCTATTTCACTCACTGATCACTGCAGTTCTTCCTGATTTGAATCTTCCCTTCAGGTTGTATACATGCAGTCCACACCAAAGTGTTTAAATGGTGTGTGTGTGGGGGAGATTGGTGTGCACAAATAGAAAGGAGCATGAAAATAAAGGCCATTGTGTTCAATGCTTCCTCTAAGCTGTGGAGTCTTGTGAGAAAGGTTCTACTTTGTGAGCTGCTGGCACTAAAGTTGTGAGCCAGCAATTTGGCTACTGCATCAGTTAGTTTGCTCTGGAGCTCTCCTTCCTGAGCAAAGACACAAATGTGTGAGCTGGAGGCTAAACAACTGTGAGCTAGCTCACACTAACTCCGCTTAGAGGGAACACTGATTGTGTTGGATGTGCATGGGGAGGAAAGGAAGATCAAAACTAGAGCCTTCTGGTTGAAATGTTGGGTTTTCAAGATTTGGTAGTATCTCTAGGTATAGGGAATGGAGCCTGGAGATGACAGGGACGTCAGTGGGGTACAATGCCATAGATTCCATCCTCCAAGGCATCCATTTTCCCCAGGAGAACTGATCTTTGTATTCTGGTGATGAGCTGTAATTCCAGGGGATCCCCAAATCCCACCTGGAGGCTGGCATCCCTAGGCATAACCTCACCTTGCAGATAAGGCCACGACATTTCGTGGCCTTCAGCAGGGGATGGAGGCTAGCAGGCCCGTAGTCATGAGGGGGCATTTAGGGGCAATGCCCCCCCCAAATGAGCACAGCCCCCTTGGACAATTTTTTAAAATTAGAAATGTAAGATGTGGGGTTCCCCCCCCCGAACTTTTCACTAGCCTGCCTCCTTAAATATACCAATATTAATTATTTGCTGACTTGAAGGGAGGACAGTTCCCTAAAACTATCCTGCCTGGTCAAGTGGGGAACATTTTTTACTTGGCATAATCAATGGGGGCTGAGCCACAGAGGCACCTCTTTTGCATGGGCTGTAATGAATCACTGTTTCCACATGGTAAATTCTGCAGCAGTTTACCGTGTGGAGAAGCCGCCTCCCTCCACACTGCTGTCTCTATTTATTTTAAGTCTTTTGTCTCCCAGACGGCTTTCTGTCCAATCCTACCCTTCAGCCTCCAAAGCGGCCCGCCGCATTCTGCTGTAAAATAATATAAATTAACTCCAGCGAGTGAAATTATTTTGGAAAGCCAACGCACAAAAAAATGGATCAAGGCGGGCAGCCGTGTTAGCCTGAAGCAATAGAACAAAGTCAGAGTCCAGTCCTTGGATGAAATTCTGTTGGTCTTGAAGGTGCCGCTGGACTCTAACTTTGTTCTAACAAAAAACGGTCAAGCCGCAGCTTATCGAAGTAGACAGAAATCGTTCAGCCTCTCATTAGTAATAGGAGAGCCTTCATTACCTTCATGAAGACCTCAAAAACCACCAGCCATTAGGTCAGGGGTCCCCAACCTTTTGGAGCCTGTGGGCACACTGGGAATTCTGACAGGGTGTTGGGCACAGGGGCAAACTGAATATTGCAGGAGACAGAGCCACACTTAGCAGAGGAAGTCCAAACGCATGGGAGAAGAGGGGGAAATTAAAAAAAAAATTGGGAAAGAGGTGTGAGAAAGAGAGAATAATGCTAACAACTCATTGGCAGCTGCCATCAAAACCAGGGCTCTTTTTGTAGCAGGGACTCCTTTGCATATTAGGCGACATACCCCCTAATGTAGCCAATCCTCCAAGAGCTTACAGTAGCCCCTGTAAGAAGAGCTCTGTAAGCCCTTGGAGGATTGGCTACATTAGGGGTGTGTCGCCTGCAGTTCACCAGTCCACTAATCAATAAACTTTATTCCACAGAAGTCAACAGGTCTAGCTGTAGAAATAGGTTTGTCAGACCCCCCCCAGTGGAGGCAGAAGTCCCCCCGCTGCCAGCAGTCTGCTGCTGATCAGCTGACTGGTGGAGAGGAGCTTACCCCCCAAAAAAACAGGGAGAACTATCCAATGTGCAGCAGCGTGTCTACATCACTGCCCATGTGACCTGGACGTGACATAGACATGTCCGAGTTGCCAAGGCGACACTGATATTTGGGCAAAAACTCTATGGTTAGAAGCCAGATTTACCCTCCTTGAGGAGGGAAGCTCTTCTTGAGGACTTTTTCAAGAAACCCCAGCTTACTTTGCTTGTTTGTTATTCTGGATCGCGTCTGTATGTATTTTAATGTTTTATCGGTTGATGTCTTTTCTGTTCCTTTATGTATTTAGTCAATGACCGTATCAATACATTGATTGATTGATACTTTGCTTGTACACCAATTTAATTTGCTTGTAGTTTATATATCCAAACTAGATGCAAGCTGAACAGCTATTCCAACATACTAGTTTAAGTTTAATGGTTCACAATAGTTTAAACATGAGAAGATATGTGAAATGACAGTGTTTAACGCTACGGAGGGAGAGAAACCTCAAGAAGGAAGTAGATTGAGTAATAATCTTTCCAAGCCCCCATAGTAAAAGAAATATCAATGTCCAGACGATTCTGATTCGCCAAAACAAATGGGTTTGGACTGCCTGTCAAAATTCGAGAAAAAAATGTTTAATGTAATGATTTCCTTTCAGTTTATGAAACCTGTTATTGTTTTCTTGCACTTGGAAAATAACAATAAAAAGAAAATTTAAAAAAGAAGCCAAATTTACCATAAAGTTTCCCCCAAAATACTAGAGCATCGCCCTCACAACCCAGAAGTGATGACATCACTTCCAGGTCATGTGGTCAGTGCTGTGGGTATGTCACTACACGTCAGATGGACCTCCCTGCTGCTCTCAGTAAGTCTCCCTCATCTCCCATTGGTTGCCAGGAAGGATCCAGCAACCCTGTGTAGAATTGCCGTAGAAATCAAGGTGAATTTGAAAGGACTCCCAGCAACAGCTCCCGGAGAAACCAAAAAAAGAATTTTGATGAGTGACATTCCTTAGAATGGGTGGGATTGCACAATTTTAAAACTGACACCCAATTTTGCTTGCCCTAAAATAGGAAGAGAATTTGGGAGAAACAAACCGCAGCGGACGTTTCTGAGTGAAAATAATTCCAATGACATCCGCCTCTGCGGGGATTTTACACATCCCGAGGATTAAGGCAATTTCAAATGATTCTCAGCAAACTCAGAAGTTGCATCGACATCAGTGAGACAGTCTCTTTGGGTCTGAGGTGCCAATCAATGGATCACACAGTGACTGCGCAATGTGAGTCCAGTTTTCAGATGTGCGGCCAGTTTCATCGGAAGGCAATGGGATTTGTGTGATATGTCAAATGCGGAACATTTTCACTTCCCTCTTCTTACCAAGCAGCAAGTGAAAAGGCTAATTGCTGTATTTCTGAAAAATATCCCCGCCCCCAAAAAAGCATCTGTCTGCCTGGCATAATTATGCACACTTTCAAACCGCTGGCTTTGGAGAAGGCCTTGGGCGCATCTTCCACGTATCATGCTTGTGAGCAGTCTAAGCCCCTTTAACATCCATGAGCCCCTGGACTCCCCTGATAACTTCCACTTATCCACACAGAAAACCTTTTACACATATTGTTTGTTTGCCTCATTAAAGGCTCAGCTCCAAGTCTTAGGTAAAGGTAAAGGTTCCCTTGGTCGAAAGCCAGTCGAATCCGACTCTAGGGTTGCGGTGCTCATCTCCGTTTCAAAGCCGAAGAGCCAGCACTGTCCGAAGACATTTCCATGGTCATGTGGCCGGCATGACTAAACACCAAGGTGCACGGAATGCTGTTTCCTTCCCACCGAAGTGGTACCTATTTATCTACTTGCAATTTCTTGCTTTCGAACTGCTAGGTTGGCAGGAGCTGGAACTAGAGACAGGAGCTCACCCCGTCATGCGGCACCCGGGTCTCGAACTGCTGAACTACTGACCTTCCACAGCCTGCAGTTCAGCATCTTAACCACTTGAGCCACCGCAGCTCCAAGTCTTACACTTCAATTAATACTAGCAACTCAAAATCGGGGGTGGCGGTTTCCTTGCAGAACGCAAGGAAACTTAATGTAAATAGTGTCTCAGTGTACTTGTTCAACTGACCACAATTAAGTTCATTCTTCGTTTCAGGCACTGCAGAATTACTCTGTAGCAGCTCAGAAACATAATATGGATTCATCAATACATGGCCCCCAACACGGAAATTCACTGGGTGGCCTAACGTAGCACCAAGCCTTGGGTTGGTACAGTCTCTCCACCATGCACAGAAACTTGAATGTTGGACCTAGTCAATTCGCTCCAGTTCATAGGCTGAAAATCCCTTGTGTGGTTGTGCGTTGGTATAATGTGGCTTTGTGAAAATTGCATGGAGGCACCAGTCATATATATCAACATGTCCATAGAGGACTGTCTCCACGACCCCCCCAACCACATGATCACAAGGAGCCACAATCACGTAAGAAGGCACCACGTAAAACGCCCCCAATGCAGGTGCCAGTATGGATGAGGACAGCAACAGTTTTTAACAATGGTTAACAGCAACAATTTCTTAACAGTTTAATAGTTCTTAAGAACCATTTGATACAGTCTGCTTCCGCCCCTCTTCCCCCATTGCTAACATAAATTAGGGGGCCAGAATTGTATGATGGTGCCATACGGTTTTGGAGCTTTAGAACTGTATTTTAAATTATTTAATAGATTTTATGTGTTTTATATGACTTTGATATGATCCACCCTGAACCCGCTCACAGGGAGGGTGGTATACAAACCTAATATAATAAATTAATAAGCAAACAAACAAACTTATACTGCTGTGATACTCACCGGACTCCCACATCCAGAGCTCAAACATATAAACTGGAGCATGATCTATGCACCATAAAAAGATGTTATCACATCTGTGGGACCTATTCCACTAGCGAGTGAAAACTTTTTTGGTTCGTGCAATGTTCCCTCAGTGATCCCTCCTTTCTAATCAATGTTTTAATTACTTTTAAAAAATGTTTTTATATGTATTTCAGCTCTGCTTTTAATTGTTTTAATGATATATGCTTTCAAGGGAGGCTGTTGACCTTATTGGTTTTAAAATGTGATTTTTGCCATGTATGTTTTTAATCTGTTAGTCCCCTTGGTGGACCTTGCGAGGGCGGAAAGGTGGGGTATAAACCTTGTAAGATAAATAAATAAAATTTCCATCTAGCATTTACAGGCATGACTCTAGTTCACCCTCAAGGTTCTAGGTATACATGATTGTATGAAAGCTTGAAGCTTGCCAGAACACACTGGCCCTGCACAAACAATCTGTCCACACAATGATGAAACCCACAGAGAGGGGCAGCAGGTATTTATTCATTCATTCATTCATTCATTCATTCATTCATTCATTCATTCATTCATTCTTCACATTTCTACCCTGTGCTCCTAGCCAAAGCACTCCGACCCACCTGTGCACAATCACTGAGTCACCTGCACATTGCCAGTCAAGGATGCTGCTTTTCAAATGCTGCCTAGCATGGGCAGGGCGTGTACATACAAGTACTTTATCCGTGTTCAGGTGCCGTGCTCAAAAGCCGGTGATCACGCAGAGGCACGTTCATGTCCACTATCCCTCTCCGCACATTCAGGTCAATGCACAAAAGGAGCCGTGTGCACAAAGCTATGGACATTCTATATGCCCAGGCCACGCATGGATGTCAGGATCTGCCCCGGCTCATCACTTCCGACGACAAGGAAGATCTAGGGGAGACTGTGATAGTGAGCCACCCTTAAGTGAAAAAAAAATATATTTCACATGTTCACATTTTCACGGAACCGTACTGTTTCATTAATGTAGCTATTTATAATTCATTTCAGTGAAGAATCATGTTTTATAGTTGAATAGATCCATCCGAATGAAGACAAAGCATTTGGATTTATATCTGCATCAGCCTGCTGATCAACTGGATGAAACCTATTTGAATCCAAGTAAGCACATCAATTGTGTTATGGATTGGGCTGAGATTTAGAGATTTCAGTCAATCCAAAGGTTGATCCACGCATGATTGCGCATTAATTTCCCATTACTTGAACACTCAATATCTGATCATTCACAGTTGAATCTGTGAAGAGACTCCACTGAAAAGGGCCGTATTTAAGGTGAGCTTCTGTCTATGGTGTTTGATCTCTGATGGCTTACACACAAGGCATGATTCTGCAGGCTTCAAACACAAACCGTTCCTAGCATTCAAGGGGGGTTTATTGCTTTTCAAACTCTAATACAAGAAAGACTTTGACATTTGCTTAATTGCTTCCTAATCATTCCTTCTCTCTCATTAGGATGATAAAAGAGTCTTGTAACTGAAAACCTGCCCGTTCTAAGGGGCATGAATTTACGCCAAAGTAAAAAGAGGAGCCGGGAAGAAAAAGGCTGGCAATGGATACTTCCATAAAATTATTTTAGGTGTTTGAGAAGTTTGCGGAATCTTATAATTAATTTCAACAGTTGTCTAATTTATTAGGCCATTTCAGAGGGGATGACATAAAATAGAAATAGAGATTGTTAAATATGAGGCAGGTGATAAAGGCAAGTAATAGGGTGGTGTGCAGAAGAGAGAGAAATGGAAAAAAATCACAGTAATAAGTTGTCATGAAAAGAATCAGTAATGGTTGGCTCAACATGAAAAGGCTCGGAAGGAGCCTTGGGCCTGCGTACTCTCACTTTCTCCCACATGCTCTTAGGGCCAAAATTAGGCTGCCAGTTCCCCCAGGGGGGCGGAGGCTTGCCCGCTCTAGGGTTCCCCAACCCCCCAGCCCAGATCCGGCCGCAAGGGGCAACTCCGCCCCCAAAGTGCCTGAATCAAGCCCATGTGCCCGACGAGATGACATCACCCAGAAGTGACATCATCACACCGGGCACGTCATCAGGGGATGCTCTAGCATTTGACCTTAAAACTCTATGGTACCATAGAATTTTAAGACCAAATGCTAGAGCACCCTCGACGACGTGCCCAGCATGATGACATCACTTCTGGGTGATGTCATCATGGAACACGCACATGACCCCTAGACACAGAGCTTCTCCCCACCGGCTGGATGCCAAGTAGGGACCTGGCAACCCTAGCCAAAATACATGTTATGTGAGACAAAAAAATCAAGTTACAGACACCCAATCCAGCTCCCAGTCAGACATTCATGCAGGGACTAAACCTATTGCTCTGCACAGCTCCAAACACACTGCAGGGTGGGGAGGGGCTCGGGGCTTCCCTTTCATGTCATTTTTGCCAGTGGAAATGGCTGCGGGATTGGCTGTTTGCCCCTTCCTTGGGCTCCACATGTCCATTCCAGGACACATGCAGCTCAAGGGAGGGGCAATCAGCTCCCCTACAGCCATCTGCTGGGGGAAATGGCACAGGAGGTAAGCCCGAAATCCCTCCTTCCCCTCCTTCCCCCACAATCGGATAATCTCCTGTGCAAACGTACGACTGACAGATGGGTAACTCGACTCCCGTGCAAGGTGTATTTTGGCCCTCAGTTACTTAATTACATATCGCATTTTGGAAAAACACAGTTTACTGTTATTTCTGAACCATGAATGAACCATGGCTTGCCACTCTAGTTTGCAGGGCAAGCTAAGTTCTGGCTTCACAAATGATCAGCACTTAAAAGAAGCCATGGTTTTAAGGGATGTCTGGCCCAAAACTGCAGTGGACAGCTGCGCAATGACTTTTTGAGTGGCCCACATAAACGCATCATTTCCACAATGCTCTATTTGATTGCATTACTTTTTACTTTTCTTCTACAACTTTCAGCCCATAACGTCTCGCTTCCCAAGATGATTTAACAACAGTGACAGAATACAGATCCTCGCCTGATCATCTGGTGCCTTATAGCCTAATGAAACTGTGACAGAGACCCTATTACCTTACTAGGGCAAGAGAACTGCCTAGAATGTCTGGGATCTTAGAACCCTGGGGGTTTACATTAGAATCAGGGTTGCCAGGTCCCTTACCCTGTTTGGTGGGGGGGAGTTGGCCCTAATCCAGGGCATACCATATCATATATGACACCATAGAGTTTTCAAGCTGAATGCTAGTGTCCCCCCGGTGATGTGCCCAGCGCAATGACGGCACCTCTGGGTGATGTCATCGTGCCAGGCGCATTGGCCAGATCCGGGCACTTTGGGGGTGGGGTTCCCCCTCCTGGCTGGATTTCGGCTGGTGGGTTGGGGGCCCCTTTGAGCGGGCAAATCCCCACCCCCTGGGGAACCCGGCAGCCCTAATTAGAACGACCCATTCATTTCCATGCCACACTGACAGAGTTAGTCGCTTTTGGACAAAGGGAAATCTGACTTAGACCAGACTGGCTATATGTCATGGAATGTCAGAGCCATTACCAGATGCTTGATTAGGGTTGCCAGCCACCAGGTGGGAGCAGGGGATGATTTTGCAGGCTCCTGCCCACCACCAGACAGCTGGCCAGCAGGGGGAGCCCTGCCCCTAACAGCCATGACCCAGTGTGACATCCCCAACATGATGACATCATGTGGAAGTGTCATTATGCCGGGGGCGTCGTATGGTGAAGCTGTGGTATTGGGGCAAAACTCTATGGTAACAATAGAGTTTCGCCCAAAATACCGGATCATCACCATGTGATGTCATCACATTAGGGACATCACACGTGGTGATGTCACCCCGCCCGCCCCCACTCCTGGAAAGCTCCCTCCCACCAGCAAGAGACTAGGACCTGGCAACCCTATGTTTGATGGCGATGGACTATGTTTTATATGACTCTGATTGGTGACAGACATTAGAGATGGCGCTTTGGCTACATCAGCTCCTCACTCTTGGAAACGAGGCTGACTTAGGTCCAATTCCATTGATCATAAATAGCTGGACCTTTGGGACTTTCCCTTCTCCTCCATTTTCCATCTTCAGCACAAACTGGATCCATGGGAAGCTGAGTAGGAATTGAGGACTCTTCTAACATCTACTTACTGCAAGGAACTCTGCAAGTGCTCTGAGGACCCTGCTGCAGCCTAGGTACTGTGTGTTTAGCTTAGTTAGTTCAACCATATTGTTTTGTTTTAATTTGAACTTCACTGTGCTGTGTTGCAGTGTGCCTTTTCCCTGCATTTTTTAAAAATGTTGCCCTTTTCCCACCACTTTCTTTAACCCAGCCTCCCCTTTTCTTTTCTTTTCTTTTCTTTTCTCTGTTTTATAATAAACCCATTTATAAAGTCATTTATTTGGCTTTGCTTTGTACAATTTATTTCTCTGGGATGTCTCTCTGACTCTCTTCCCCATGGGCTGGATTGCATGGGCACCACATGGTTAGTTCTAAAATATTTTCCAGGGTTTCTACCCCATCTCTTTGTTATTGCTCTGGCACTGCGCTGGAAGAGTCCTTTCTCTTGAGGTCAACCTAGATGTTTTCAGGAAGCCTGTGTGGAGATGACAGATTACCAGGGTGTCTCCCAGGGAGCCCTTGGTCTAAGGGAGTTTCTCACAAGGAAAGACACCCTCCCTTTCTAGAGTAAGAGAAACAAATAAAATAGAAACAGAAATTTAAAAAATCACACGGTACACCTACGTGCCACAGAGTAGAATGAAGAACGGAGAACACATCTATCCGGCCTGCTAGCTGACCCCAAAGGGCCTACTACAATAGAAAAGTTTTATCTTGCTTCCTAAAGATCACCAAGAAGGTGGCCCTGAGGAAATCCTAGGGAAAGCTTCCCAAAAAGCATTCCAGAGAGAAGATTGCACTGCAGAGGAAGTTGAAACATACATATTTGAAGTCAAGACAGGGGTCTAGAGGCAAGGTGGAAGGCATAAGAACATAAGAGAAGCCAGTGCTGGATCAGGCCAATGGCCCATCCAGTCCAGCACTCCATCACACAGCGGCCAAAAATACCAGGTGCCTTCAGGAGGTCCAGCAGTGGGGCCAGGACACTAGAAGGCAAGGAGAGGCAGAGCTCCATCACTGCTTAAACAATGAGGGCTACCTTGAGTCTCAGCAAGAATAGCAGGTTATAAATAAAGTAAATAACTGCAGGACCAGGTAGGATTCTGGTCTTCTTGCATTGTTGGAGCCCTACCATGCTGTAATACCACCACCTGGCCATCTGAAGTGGTGGCGCCAAAGCGCAGCATGGAACAGGTGACCACCCGCCTCATCCAATAGGTTATTTTTGGTAAAGACTTTCGTTCTCTGCTTTTGCTGTCAGTTTTACAGATTTATTTGAATTATTATTGGTTCCCCCCCCTTTTATGTAGTTTATATTGCCTTAATGAATACAAGGGTCAGAATTTATATGCATGGTGAATGCGTAGTGCGTAATGTTGATCTGTTGACACACAAATAATGCTGAGAAAAACATTTATGTTTTGTGGAGTGTGGGAGTGGTAAGAGGTAGCAAAGTAGTACAAGAAGAGAAGGTCATGGGATCTGTTTGCACAGGAGAGAAAGTCACATGGGGATTTTTCAGGTTGAAGTGAGGATGAGAAACCGGAAATCTTCTCTACCAGGACCTCGTTACTGGGATCTCCAGTTCAAGATCTCCAAGCAGTCCACAGCCATACAGAAATCAGATTCTAGAGCTATAAAGAAGTGAATTACCACCCAGAAAGGCTTGAACAAATATTCTTCATGCATTCCCTATTTTCCAGAAACTTCCCTCCAACAGACCTGGCACCTGGGTTCTGGCCACTGTATGAAACAGTGTTGGACAGGATGGGCCACTTGCCTGATCTAACATGGCTTCTCTTACGTTCTTATCCCAGATCTGATCTAATGATTGCTTGGAATTCAAAAAGCAATTGAGAGATCTGCACAAGCACTTATCAAAAGAGCAGTTTTCCTGGTGATGGTCATCCATGCCCTAAATCAGGGGTGTCGAACTCATTTGCTACAAGGGCCAGATCTGACATAAAAGTCACTTTGTCGGGCCGGACCATGCGTGCCACAAAATGTAACACGAGGTACCAGAGATATAAACTTTATAAAGATTATTTCAGATGCCAAAGGGCAATAAAAGGTGTGATTGTGTTAGGTGCGATAGGCAGAGGGGTAGCAGGAATGGAGATATCAGCACTGGTAATGAGACAAGAAACCTACGTCTCAATTTGATACAGGAGGATTCACTCCAGGAGGCTGCAAAGAATAAATAGAAATAAGTCTGAAGAAGTGAGCAGTGACTCACGAAAGCACATACCATACCGTAATTTTTGTTAGCCTTTAAGGCGCTACTGGACTCTAACTCTTTCTACTACTATTAGAAACCAGAACATTCAAAAACCAGTGGGGGAACATTTTTAACCTTCCAGGACATTCAGTTGCTGACCTTAGAGTGGCAGTTCTCTTACAAAGGGATTTCAAAGGGAGGTTAGAAAGAGAGACTGCTGAATTGCAACAGATCATGAATCTCAAGGCTCATTCTCCTGGACTGAATTGAGACCTAGGTTTCTTCTCTCATTACCAATGCCTGCTATTGTCATTTGCCTTCTGAAATCATTTCACACTCCAAGATATAAGGACAGATGGACTCACATTCTAGCTGTTTCTGAAGAAGTGAGCAGTGACTCATGAAAGCTCAAGGCCCTGCCACAAATTTTGTTAGTCATCAAGGTGCTGCTGGACACTTGCCCCCTTGCACTAATAAAGAATGCAAGCTGTGCTGTTAGGTTTCTTCTCTCCAAGTGCCATAGGACTCCATCTCTCTCTCTCTCTCTCTCTCTCTCTCTCTCTCTGGATCCCTTCTTCCCTCTCCCTACCCAGAGGAGGAGGGGGAGGAGCCCTCAGCCAATTGAGGTAAGGGAGGCTTGGTTTTCTTTCTCTCTTCTCTGACGCTGAAAACAGGAGAGACTGAGCAAAAAGAGCTGCAATGCAGGAAACAAGGAAGCAGGAAGCAGCAGAAAGCCAGTTGCTCGCGGGCCAGATTGGAGCCCTGCAGGGGCCGGACCTGGCCCACAGGTCATAAGTTTGACACCCCTGCTTTAAATCAGATCATCAACAAAGAAACTGGGGAAAGTTAGTATTGAAAAGCTGTCAGACGTTGTATCTTCTTTTTTTCCCTCCTATATACCACGGCAAAACAATTAATCAACCCTGCTGTCGAGACTGGTGCTCTCTCACACAGATGGGAGATAAATGTTTAAATTTAGAAGATGGGATCTCATGCAGAGTTGGCGCCAGTGGAGTTGGCACCAAAATACCTGCTCCCCATCTGTACATGCAGGGAGATCAATGGAACTAGGCGAGAAGGCACCTCTTAAGCATGGCGGCAAAACAGTAGGGTGGAGAACTGAAGATGGAAATAATGCCAGCTTCCCAATTCCTAACTTTCCCTTCACCAATTACTGAGTAACAAATGATAGGCAAGCTCGGCAAATTGCACAGAGAAGCATCATTATGCATGGGAATTGTTTTTTATTTATTCATAGCTCACTAGTTTCTCATTAAAGGCTTCCCCTACATTTCCAAAACTGCATTAGCTACTTGGTCACGCAGAGGTTATTAAGCAGTATAGGTCTAACAAAGGGATATGATCGGGATGCTCAAGGGCAATCAAAAACTTAAGCAAAGTTAACCAAAATATGTGTCTAATGAAATTGGTGCACCGTTTTCTTCTGGGGAACAGCCATGTTTCGGTCAAGTTGGCCCTAGGTATCAGGCGCACCCCACTTTCAACACTGACTGATTTTTAAAGCCCTTTATGGCCAGGGTCCAACATACCTGAGGGACCGCCTTTCCCCATATCTACCCCAGAGAGCACTACAGTCGGGGACACAAAACTGATTGACCCTCCCGGGCCCTAAAGATGCCAGGCTTGCAACTACCAGGACCAGGGCTTTCCCAGTGGTGGCTCCAAACTGGTGGAATGAGCTCCCGGAGGAGATCAGGGCCCTGTGGGACCTTTTACAGTTCTGCAGGGCCTGCAAGACGGAGCTCTTCCACCAGGCCTATAATTAGGAGTTGCCACCATATTAACACCATGTTAACAGCTTTAACTATAGCACTGACCCTTGGCTCTTGACACCTAGCCTGCACTGCCCATGTGTGAGGAAGATCATGAGCAGAATGATGGCGAGATTTTGGGTACACTCTTAAGTGCGCCATCTTATAGCAACTAACTTATTATGCAGCACTTTACAAATTATGACTGTTTACAATTGAATTGTTTTAGATGATTTTATGTGATTTTAATTGTTCTGTATTTAACTAGTGTAAGCCACCCTGAGCCTGGTGTAAAGTGGGGGGTGGTGGTGGTGGTGGTATAAATCCAATAAAATAAAGAGTAAAACAGCCTGGAAATGCAAAAAGGGTTGGATCATTGGCTTCTCTGAGGCTATGCAGTAGGCTTTGGAGCCACCGAGCAGGTACAGCAGAAGACTGGCTTTCTCGGGTCACCTGGTGTCCCAGGACCAGGATGATCTGACCTCTGGCCTTCCGTCCTCCAACACACAACTTCAGTGGTGCAGTGATCTGGCTGTAGCTCATTGTTAAAATAAATTGGAAGGGACGACAGTTCAGTGGGTGAGCTCATTCAGAAAGACCCAAATTTGATCCCCGGCATCTCCAGTGAACATATTTCAAATAAGATGTATTGGGAAACTTCTGTCTTGTCTAAGAGCCCTGAGAACTGCTGCTAGTCAGAGTAGACACTACCGAACTGGATGTACCAGTGGTGGGAGTCACCATAAGGCAGTTTCACAGCTTCTTGGAGATTACACTGAACTTCCTGATTGCATCTGAGCTGAACCGAATCACAGAATTGGAAGGGGCCATACAGGCCATCTAGTCCAACCCCCTGATCAATGCAGGATCAGCCTAGAGCATTCCTGACAAGTGTTTGTCCAGCCACTGATCAAAGGAGCTCACCACCTCCCTAGGCAGCTGATTCTACTGTTGCACAACTCTTCCTGTCAAAAAGTTTTTTCCTAATATCCATCTGGTATCTCCCTTCGCTTAATTTAATCCCATTATTGCGAGTCCTCTCCTCTGCTGCCAACAGGAACAGCTCCCTGCCCTCCTCTAAGTGACAGCCCTTCCAATACTTCAAGAGAGCAATCATGTCCCTCCTCAACCTCCTCTTCTCCAGACTGAGCATTCTCACCCTTTCCTTGTTGGGCTTTGTAATTGCTTACCTACATGGGAGCATCGCTGAGTAAAAACCGGGAAGCTGAAAGCACTGACTCATCCAGAGAAGCAACGGACAGCTGCATCCAAGGGCAGGTCATGCTGCTGTAACTCCACCAGGAGTGATTGCCACACCCAAAGCAGAGATGAAACAAAATCACTTCCAGTGTAGCCTGACTGGAAAGAAAACAATGCCACAGCAGAAGATCATCTCTATGGACGGATCGTTGGGGAAATTAATTAATCCCTCATGACACACATTTTGGGAGATACTACCTGAGCTACTGGGGCACAAGTTTCCACACACTACTACCATCAGGGAAAAAAATGGATAGCCTATAATTTCTAACACACACAACAGTAATTGGTGTAACACTCGAATGCATATTAGCTAATAATCACACACACACTGAGCTCTCTGGGTTGGATTTACTACAGATCTTCTTTCTGGTCTTACTTTGTTACATGTTGGAAATCACTTTAATCACTCTTCACGCCTGGTTAGTTAAGCTTGCCATAAGTCTGTTTCAGCAATCTTCTCTGATTTCCCAGAAAGGGAGTTATATATATATATATTCTCCAGTCTTACCGGAATGGGCCGAAGAATGCATTGTCTCAAAGGCCCCACTGCTCCTCATCTCGACCTGGGTAGACAATGACCTTGTACATTTATTATCCCAGGTATTTCCACTGGGAACTGTCGTATTTCCTATGATAGATTGAGTCTGACGCAAATATTTCCCCATATTACAAGACAAAATTTATTTCTCCCACTGATAGCCAGCTGCCTTTGTTCCACCAGCCTCAGGCTATCGCCCAAGCATGATACAAAACTGGAATCAGAAAAAACAGGATCCAAACATGCCCAGAATTATGATGTACAATGACAGCACTAAGACCCAGGGTCAATTCAGAGGTGCCAACCGAAGGCAGATAAACTCCCAGACATAAAAACACACACTGGCCGTCTCCTGTCTGGACCACCTGCAAACAACCAATGAGTTCACTATCATTTGCCATAAAAACTCCACTACCCTATATGCTGATATAGAAGGGTGATCTTACACAGAGGGACGCTTGCTCTAAAAGTTTCATTTGGGAGGAGAAGACAAAGCAATGGCTTAACTGTCAGGTCAGGAAGGGACGTGGTGGTGACCAGCCATACCTTCATCCAGGTCTGGGAGATCTGGCAAAACTGAAAAGATGGCAGAAGCAGCTGGAATGAGTGAAGGGACTAGAGCTTTGCACGCAACAGGCAGAAGCCCCTGCCCACTGCTCTACCTGCTGGCTGCAGGGAATGAGCCGTGCCTCAGTGGTAGAGAGAATCTGCTTTGCAGGCTGAAGGTCCCAACCTGAGTCCCCAGCTTCCCTAGTTAGAAAAAGGGATCCAGCAGCTGCTGACATGAAAACCCAGGACAGAGCAGACCGTCCAGGAGAGACCGAGAACAGAGAAGACCACCAGGGGGGACACAGGAACTGTCTAGGTTTTTCATAATAATTTCATAACACCAGGTTTCCATAACACTTACTAAGGATTTGCTTTGTCAGTCCCCATGCCCACCTGCAGGTGTGACACTCTGTCTCCTGCTGGCCCTACATGCCACAGATGGTCCATCTCTGCCCCTCTGGCATGCTAGTCATTACAGCATGCTAGTCATTACAGCAGAATGCCTGCACACAGAATCATAGAGCTGGAAGGGACCTCTAGGGTCTTTTAATCCAACCCCCTGCACGATGTAGGAAATTCACAACTTCTCACCCCCACCCACACACATACACTCAGTGACCCTTGCTCCGTGCCCAGAAGATGTCAGAAAACTGCCAGGCTCCCTGGCCATATTCACCTGGAGAAAGTTTACTTCCTGAACCCAAAGTGGCAGTCAGCATTTCCCTGGGCATGTAAGCAAGAAATAAGCACTGATGCAACCCTTCCTGCCCTCCCTTCTCATGATCTACCTAGGTTCACAGAATCAGCATTGCTGTCAGATGGTTATTTAGTCTCTACTTAAAAACGTCTAGAGAAGGAGAGTTCACCACCTCTTGAGGAAGCCAGTTCTACTGAGGTACTGCTTTGTCAGGATGTTCTTTAATGTCAACCTTCTGGGGCAACAGAAAACAACTTCGCACCATCCTCTATATGACAAACCTTCAAGTACTCGAAGATGGTCATCATATCACCTCTCAGTCATCTACTCTCCAGGCTAAACATACTTAGCTCCTTCAGCCTTTCCTCACAGGACTTGGTCTCCAGACCCCTCACCATCTTTGTTGCTCTCCTCTGGACACGTTCCAGCTTGTCTAAATCCTTCTTAAATTGTGGTGCCCAAAACTGAACACAGTCCTTTAGGTGAGGTCTAACCAGAGCAGAGTAAAGCAATGCCATCACTTTGCATGATCTGGACACTATGCTTCTATTGATACAACCTAAAATGGCATTTGCCTTTTTTAGCTACCGCATCACACTGCTGACTCATGTTCAGTGTATGGTCTACTAAGACCCCTAGATCCTTTTCGCACATACTACTGCCAAGACAAGTCTTCCCTGTCCTATAATTATGCATTTGATTTTTCCTACCCAAATGCAGAACTTTATATTTATCCCCATTGAAATTAATTTTATTTGTTTTAGCCCAGTATTCCAGCCTATCAAGATCATCCTGCATACATCTCCTTCTCAGAAAAAGTCAGCCTTTTGTCTCTGTCATGATACTTGGATAGAGCAACCGACAGCTGAGAACCATGAAATAAACCATACTAACCTTGACAGAACAGTGCAGGGCTCTTTTTGTAGTGGAACTCCTTTGCATATTAGGTGACACACCCCTAATGTAGCCAATCCTCCCAGGGCTTACAGAGCTCTTCTTACAGGGGCTACTGTAAGCTCTTGGAGGATTGGGTATACTAGGGGTGTGTCGCCTAATATGCAAAGGAGTTCCTGCTACAAAAAGAGCCCTGGAACAGTGGACTGATTCAGCAGAAGACAGTTTTAGATGTGTTTGTGTGTTTACTGACCATGCAAAAAAGGTGACTTCCAGCATTCACATCCAGAGGTTTCATTCTGCCTCCCAACCACAGTAACTGATGTTACACATCCTATTTCCATTTTGCATTTGACTTGGGGAACTTGAGGACAATGTGGGGAGGGGTCTGTGGTTCAGTGGCAGAGCATCTGCTTGGCACGCAGAAGGTCCCAGTTTCAATTCCCAGCATCTCCAGTTAAAAGGAGCAGGCAGTAGGTGATGGGAAAGACCTCTGCTTGAGACCATGGAGAGCCGCTGCCAGTCTGAGTAGACAATACTGACTTTGATGGACCAAAGGTCTGATTCAGTAGAAGGCAGTTCCATGCTTTCATGAGTCCCAGGTAGTTCCTTAAGCTATGGCCCAGTCTCATCATCAAATTGTTCCCATTGTAATGGGAAGACCCAAGCAAGCACATCTTAAGTGCAAATTTGCAAGCTTGGTACATTTCTCAGAGGGCAGGGCAGAGATGGAGTTGTGGTAGTGAACCTGTCCCAGCATACATCTGTTGAGTCTACAGTATGCACAAATCTTACACATATACAAAATGCACATAGAATTGCTGCAGAAGATGCGTAGATCAGGCACAGGGCCTAATACCACAGCCCCTTCTTCTTCAATGCACTCAGGCTACCTAGATCCCTGAATGTCCGCAAAAGAGATGCTGAGCATTGCGGGCACAGGTCCAGGTTGTGCCACAGTGCCAAGACTGCCAAACTACCAGAAAGACTGAAATGGATCCAGGTGCCAATGCTGTCGTGCTGCTGTGGCACAACTGGAAGAATGTGGGGAAGAGCATACGCCCTCTCTTGCCACATGGAATCACCAATAGGGCACTCAGACAATTGTAACGGTAGCATAAATATGCAAGGAACTCATAGGATGATTTCAAAACGTTGTTTTCCAGACTGCCACAGACAAAAGAATCCCTCAACCCTTCCATGTTTAACACCATGTACCGTTGGCCCCTGCTTTAATTAACACGGATTGTTGCTTACATAGCATGGCTGTACCCTTTTTAACATTCAGGACAAGATGTTCTGAATCCCACCAGCTGGACTTCACAAAGCTTCACCAGTTGATTGGCTAGTGTGGTTTCCTAGCGACAACGGGCACCCGAGATGCATTCATCGCCTTGTATGAGATGAGCAGCTAATAGTCGATTTGTCCCCAACAATGTGCTAAGGCCCAGAAGAAGAAGAAAAAACAGGGGGGAAATTCTAAAGAAACAGACACCTTCAAGTGACAATTCCTTGCCCACTGACTTCTACCCAAATCACTTCAATGTGAAATCATTTTGTATAGACCAGATCACAGAGAAGTACTTAAATCAAGGATATGGAGGGGTGAGGTACAATACTGTTACAGTCGGTCCATCTCCGCCATTTAAAAATTCCTTAAAATTTCTTTTTATTTCTAATTATTATTTCTAATTTTATTTCTAATTATGATTTTAATTATAAACATACAAAACAGCAACACGACCAATACACAATTGACCAAGTAACAATAAATATGTAGCAAAACTTCAAGAACAAGTGAAAAGTATAGTACTACGATCTTACGCACTGAATAAATCATATTATACATAGTGCAAAACCTCATAATATTTACATGGAACCCTTGAGGATAAAGACAAGGCTCCGTTAAATACAAATTCCAAGAAAGGAAACCACTTTGCTTGGGAAATCTGAACATTTAACAGGATTCCCACATTCAGACCGTATCGCAAGTTGCACACGTGCTTCTTGTAAAAAAAAATCACTGACATGAGGAAAACAAGAATTTGAATCTTATTGCGGAGCTACTAACAGATGCACATGTTGCCCCCCGGTTTCAAAACTAAAGACTGCATTGACCTTCCCTCAGAGCTGATGAATCCATCATTTTGCACTGAGCCTTATACCCGCCTTTCCCAAGCTGAGAATGAGGATCCCATCCTGGAATCTGTATCCAAAATGACAAAGTTCCCCCATTCCACCAAGACATACAAAGAACTCTCGCTGCACGTGACATTCACACAATGCCACCATGACAAACATGCTGGCTGCATTAAGTCAGTCTAAACAAATCAGGATGGAATTAAACGTTTCTTAGCTCAGGGTTAGCCGCATTTCTATTGCCTTTAAAACCAATAACTGTTACATTACATTTATCACCTTGGTGCACATGCATTCCAAAGTAGGCATTAGGAAACACAGATGGCTTTAGAAACTGAAAGATCACGCGAGTCTAGTTCTTAATATTTACATTGCTAGTGTTGTCGCTGGCTGCTTTCCTTTCCAGGTGAACTTGGGTAAGTTTCACACATTACAGCAGTATTGATCCTGACCAAGTCCTAGATTCAATCTCCAGTCATTTAAGTTAAAAGGATCAGGTGGTAGGCAATGGGATAGACCTGAGACCCTGGAGAGCTACTGCCAGTCTGAATAGATGATATTGATCTTGATAGACGACTGGTGTTCATAGTTATTATTATAGGTTTGGATCCAATTACACATGAATAGACCTTTCCTCCTGTGCTGTAGCTGCTCTGTTTTTCAGGCAACACAGAAGGCGGAATGTAAAGAAGAAGAGAAGAGATTGGATTTATACCCTGCCCTTCACTCGGAGACTCAGAGCGGCTTACCAACTCCTTTCCCTTACCCACCACAAAACAGACACCCTGTGAGGTAGGCGGGGCTGAGAGAGCTCTGAGAGAACTGTCCTTGAGAGAACAGCTCTGCCAGAACTATGGCTTGCCCAAGGTCACCCAGCAGATGCAAGTAGAGAAGTGGGGAATCAAACCTGGTTCTCCCACCTTAGAGTCCATGCACTTAACCAATCCACCAAACTGTAGTACATGAACTTGTTGTGCTCCTTGTTCAAGGAATCTAACACATTTAAAAGCAACACTGACAATAAACCCTGCATGTGCGAATCCCTGCTATGCTGGTCTCTCCCACTTTGGGTTACTAATCCACAGGTAGGGGGCAGAGATCCTCAGCTTTTGTGGTCAACTGGCCAGCAAGAGGAAATTTCCCCCTCACCTCCCAAACAGCAACATCATGTGTGATGCACTGATGTCACCTGGAAGTGACATAGGCACTCAATGATGTTGGGGGGTTGAGGTTGACACTCTGGTTTGGGGGCAAAATTCTATGGTTTGAGGGCACTTTTAACATTGAGTTTTGCCCCCAAAACCAGAGCCTCATCCCTGACCTCACCAGCATGCCTACATCAATTCTGGGTGATGTATGCACATCATACGACATCCCTGCCCACTCTTGGGTGCACCCCCAACAATGCTGTGGAGCCTCATGAGCAAAAATGCTATTTTGTGAGCTACTGGCATTAAAGTTGTGAGCGAGTGATTTGGCTACTGCATAGATTAGTTTGCTCTGGAGTCATCCTTCCTGAACTAAGACAAAAGTGTGTGAGCCAGAGGCTAAAAAAACTGTGAACTAGCTCACACTGACTCAACTTAGAGGGAACACTGACCCCCCCATCCCATCGCCAGTGTGACTATCAGACTTGACTCCCACTTCTTCCCCTTGTTATCATCATCATTCTCCTCCATTTTCTCCCACTCACACAATCCTAATTAGAGACGTAACATTTCCAGAATTTTTTTAGCCACAATGGGGGAAAAGTTTATTTTCTGCTCACCCCCCCACTGGGGAGGAATGGAAATTTTTGCGGAAATTGAAATATATGCAATATGTATTGTCCTATCAAACCTAAACTAATTTTACTGCTTTAACCACATAAAATGTATCACTTATAACTTACTTAGAATATAAAATTGTAATACACAACACATTTATGGAATTTAAAAGTTGTAAACACCTTAGTTTTCTACTAGCCAAAATGCAAATACACCCAATAACTGAGAGAAAACTGCAAGGTAATACACGTTATGCTACCTTAATAAGTTACGTGTTACCCAGCCTGTGGGTATATGCGTCATAATGGTTCGAGGGAAAGGTAAAAAGGTCAGCCTCAAGATAAGAGCCAGACTCAAAAGCACAACAGAAGGCATGCAATAGGCGAGAAACAATGAAATCCCTGAATGCTCCCTGCATGAAGATTAGGTATCCTTCCAGGTGCAGAAATAACATCTTGGATTTAAGAGCTGTATATGTCAACAGCATGCCTACACTTTCTTTCAAATTATTTAACTCATTCTAAGATGCAAGGATTGTTGTTTTGTTTTATTTTCAACACTCCCCAAAAATCTCCATTTTTTTCCATTGGAAAATCTGAAAAAGAGAGCTGGGGGAAAAAGAGGACCTTCACATCTCTAATGCAAACTGCAAGCTCCTTGGGGCAGGGGACTTCTTTTTGGTGTATGACTATGTGAAAAAGCAAGAATACTTAAGTACAGTGCAAACAGTAGTATTAGAGTCACCCCTTACTAGAGTCTCCAAGTCCCTCTGGCCACCAATGGGGGAGAGGGGGGTAGGGTTGCTAGATCCAGGTTGGGAAACTCCAGGATATTTGGGGACGGAGCCTCAGTGAGGTACAATGCCATGCAGACCATCCTCCAAAGCACCCCTTTCCTCTAGGGGAGCTGATCTCTGTCGTCTGGAGATGAGCTGTAATTCCAGGGGATCCCCAAGCCCCACCTGGATCCTGGCAAAATAGAAGAAAGATTTTAAATAACCCAGTGGCAGAGAGTTATCAAAGCCTATAGCCACTATCTAGACATGGAAAACCTGACTCAATGAGGTTGTATTTTAAAGGCTGTACATAATCCAATATAGTATATCCAAAACAACTTCAAAGAACGGGGGAATGTGTTTCCCAGCTAAGACTGTCTCTTACAAACAGAATGTCTTCAGCTGAAGTATGTCAGGCTGGACATCGTAGTCCCCACAACCTGTAGCATCCTCCAGTAGGCGACTTTCCCCCCTTTCTTTCAGCACCCCTCAAATTAATTTATGTAGGGTTATAACTGCCATTGTGTTAAAATGGGGGGAGAGGGCAGAATACCCGAATCACATAACATGAACTTGATCAAATGACCTGGCATTCTGACGTTGAGCTATAATTATTTGAGATTTGCCCCTGCATCCCACAGCCTGTTCAGCCTGATTTCATTTTAATATTTCACGAGATGAAGTTATCGTTCACAGTGACAAAGTTATACGCCATGCCCGCTGCCTCTGTCACAGCCACAAAACATTTCCTCTCTTTCAGGGATCAGAGCGTCAGTTCCACACCGTGATCATAATTTAGCCGCTTCAGATCTCACAATAAATCAAAAAAACTGGTCCTGGATGAATTTGGTCAAAAGCAACGTAGCAAAGAGCAGCATTAATCTAATTCTCAGAAGCGTGAGGCGGGGCTCTCCCCATGCCTGACAGGAGGGGGAAGAAATGAGGCACACAAACGCGTTCTGTGGCACAAAGGTTGATCAAGCAAAGTAAGGCCTTTGGTTAAACTCTGGCCCAAAGTTATGATACACGGTTCCATGCTTCCCTCCCTTTTTTTAAAGCCAAAAGCAGCCCAGTGAGGCTGAGGGTTAGAACAGGGAAATGTGGTGGAGAGCTAGTTAAAGGTAAAGGTAAAGGTTCCCCTGCTCAAAAGCCAGTTGAATCCGACTCTAGGGTTGCGGTGCTCATCTCCGTTTCAAAGCCGAAGAGCCAGCGCTGTCTGAAGACGTTTCCGTGGTCATGTGGCTGGCATGACTAAACACCAAGGCGCACGGAACGCTGTTACCTTCCCACCGAAGTGGCACCTATTTATCTACTTGCAATTTCTTGCTTTCGAACTGCTCGGTGGGCAGGAGCTGGAACTAGAGACGGGAGCTCACTCCGTCTTGCGGCACCCGGGTCTTGAACTGCTGAACTACTGACCTTCCACAGCCTGCAGTTCAGCGTCTTAACCACTTGAGCCACCGCAGCTCCTTAGGAGAGCTAGTTATCGTCTGGCTTTTAAAAATAAATAAATAAAAACACTTGCAACGTGTTTTCTCTTCCCATGGCAGGAAAAGATGCAGCGGGTATCTGCATCTTAAGGAGCGAAGGCGGCATGGCATCTCACCAGATCTTGGAAGCTTAGCAGGGTTAGTACTTGGATGACAGACCAGCAAGGAAGACTAGAATCCCAGAATCCCAGAGTTGGAAGGGGCCATACGGGCCATCTAGTCCAACCCCCTGCTCAATGCAGGATCAGCCTAGAGCACAGGTGCCAAACATGTGGCCCGGGGGCCACATCAGCCCCCCGGAGAGCTTCTATAAGGCCCGCAGTGGAACTGGCTGTCTTCTGCTTCTTCTTCCAGTTCTTCTGCTGCTGCGTCATCGTAGGTTTGCAGCTTACAGGTACACACCTGAACAGCATATTCAAGATCGCAACAGCACAGACGTTTTGATGCAATAATTGAGAGCAAGAGGTGTCAGTTATCAGACACTGTTAAATAAGCAAAATATGGCAAGAGTGCTGATGTTTTAAGCATGTTTTCATTTTAAGTTAAAAAAAAAAACCCGCTTTGTGTTTGTGTCCTTTGGAAAGTTTTATCTCCGCTACCTGGCGTTACATTTTATGACACACCCGGCCCGGCCCAACAAGGTCTCAGTTATGTCCGATCTGGCCCTCATAGCAAATTAATTTGACACCCCTGGCTTAAAGACTCTACAGGGAAAGGCAGTGGCAAACCACCTCTGCTTCTCCCTTGCCTTGAAAGCCCCTTGCTGGGGTCGCCATAAGTCGGCTGCTATGTGAGGGCACTTTAACCCACCCATCTGCAGTAACGCCACTTGCGGGAGAGCAGATTTCATAACCAACACAGCCAGTCTTGGTTCGTAAGAACCCTGAAGGGCTCCCTCCCAGAACTGTGCTTGAAATACACCAAAGGCTCTTCCGCTTAGTCAGGGATACCAGGAAGAAGAGAGCCCCAACACACAAAACTCAGAAGGGGATGGAACTATATCCCATCGTTAACTCTTAAAAGGCTGACGTTCTTTACCAGCCCAGAGAAGGAGACGAAGGGAAGACTCTTGTCTGAATATCAAACAAGCAGAATGAGATTTGCAACACATGTTCGGGAGGCAATTCTAAGTTTCAAGTTCAAAATTCAGTGTGGGACCTCCCCCCCCCCCCCCCCCCGAGATCTGTTTTAAACAGGGGATGGGAAGATATACACTGTAATTCATTTTCTTTGAGCAATGAGGTATTCCATCGAAATGTCACATGCACGCTCAAGATCTCATTCTCTGATGGAGGCTTCAGACATCTATTCAACCACCTTCCCCCTTGGGACAGGAGCAGAAGGGAAGGCGCGAAACACACTGCGATGCAGTAGCTGAAACAAAGCACCTCAAAACGCCTTAATTGCAAGCCCTGTCCAGATTCTGCTTGTCTACTTATCTGCTTTCTGCTTCGCATCTTTTGTAAAACCCTTCTTCATAATTCAAAATTTCACTCGACAAGGCAGGGATTTAAACAGATAACAAGGATCAGTGGGAAACACTGTGGAAAGGCACATTCATTCACTCCAGCCTCAACTCCTGGGACTGATGTTTCAGAAGACTGATGGATGTGCGGTCAAGCAAGAGACCAAAAACGTACAATTATACACCAATGTTTGGCTGCCAGAGCAAAACTGAACTGTCTTCCTGAGAACAGATTTTCCTTCACAGCATGTCTGATGTTAGATAATTCCCTTTTATTCATAGAATACTGTCTGTACATTGCAAACAAATGGCTGACACACATGCAGATACAAAGACATCCCCTTCAAAAGATTCCGAATTTAGCTGACTTCATGAACCTAGTGCAGACACGTTTGTCATCTCTTGATCTTAGTTCAGAAAGGAGGAGGAGGAAGAGGAGATTGGATTTATACTCTGCCCTTCACTACCCGAGAGAGTCTCAGAGTGGCTTACAATCTCCTTTCCCTTCCCCTCCCCACAACAGACACCCTGTGAGATAGGTGGGCCTGAAAGAGTTCTTTCGAGGACTGATCTTGAGAGAACAGCTGAGAGAATTTGTGACTGACCAAGGTCACACCAGCAGTTGTATATGGAGAAGTGGGGAATCAAACCCAGTTTTCCCATATTAGAGTCCACACCCTTAACCACTACACCAAACTTCATTCACCTCTGACGGGTTTAGGAGCATGTTATGCCTCTTGCTTCCATCCTCTTCCCCACCTTCCTCCTCTTTCTTGTGCATACTGGCACTACCTCCTCTAGGATTTACTTTAACCACATTGGAAGTATTATGTCTGTATAAAGCACTAAAAATGGTTCAACTTAACCAGCTTTCCCCTGATAAGCAGGGTCTGAAACCAGGTTGGAAGTGGGTTTGTCAGTCCTGGTTACCATGGAAATTGTTTGGCGGAAACCATTCTTAGCACTGATGAAGACCTGAGCTTAGACTCTGCCTAAAGAAAGGACTTCTGTCCATGGAGGGCAACTCCTCTTTTCCCACTACAGCTCAAAATGTCCCCCCAAATTCTGCTCCTGGAGGAAGTGGGAACCCCAGGCAAACTAGAGGTCAATTTCAGGGAAAATGCCCCCTCCCCCACCTTCAGTCCACAGAAATTTTAGATGACATCCAATGCTACCCAATGGTGAAAGTAAACAGGGGCTAATTTTGTCAGAGATGGGGGACGTAGCCACAACACGTTTTAGATCAAGTATTATAACTACAAGTTGGAGGGTGCTATGTCTGCACTGGACCATAATCGATATGCATCCATCAAAGAAGATGCATGAAAAGTCCTTCAGGTAGAAGTCTCCAAAACAAGAATGAGTTTAGTTGGAGAAGAACTGCAAGGTATAGCTGGAACACTATGTCTGAGACAGCAATGCTTTGTATTCTTGGTGCTTGGGGGGCAACAGTGGGAGGGCTCCTAGAGTTCTGGCCCCACTGGTGGACCTCCTGATAGCTCCTGGATTATGGCCACTGTGTGACACAAAAGTGTTGGACTGGAGGGGCCATTGACCTGATCCAACCTGGCTTCTCTTATGTTCTTATGTCTGGGGCAGTGATGCTCTGTATTCTTGGTGCTGGCAGGGGGCAACAGTGGGTGGACTTCTTCAGTTCTGGCCCTGCTGATGGACCTCCTGATGGCACCTGAGTTTTGGCCACTGTGTGAACAGAGTGTTGGACTGGATGGCCTGATCCAACAGGACTTCTCTTATATTCTTATATCCTTAAAAGCTTTTGAGACACACTGTCTTATTAAGTACAACTAGAGATCACCGCTCAGGTCAGCACTAACTACTCCAGAAAATGGTCTAGGGGCACAAGCTGCTGTTAAGTTAATAAAGCAGAGCAGATATCAGCGTGACCAAGGCCTGGATTGAAACCTGCCTGAGAAGCCCACCCAAACCAGTCAGTGGTGAATGAGGGAGGAACAAGATGCCAGTAGTAAAAGTAAAGAGTTTTAAGATAACAAGAAATGAGTCTGACTGCAAAGAACTGCACCATCTGCCTCAGCATCAAAACAGAGCAAGGATCACTGTTGCCTCTAAGCTGAGTTAGTGTGAGCTAGCTCACTGTTTTTTAAGTCTCCGGCTCACACATTTTTGTCTTAGCTCAGGAAGGATGGCTCCAGAGCAAACTAATTTAGGCAGTAGCCAAACGGCTCGCTCACAACTTTCATGCCAGTAGCTCACAAAGTAGAATGTTTGCTCACAAGACCCCACAGCTTAGAGGGAGCATTGGCGAGGAGCCTGGGAAGGCTGTGCATTGCAACCCCATGGCCATCCCAATGCATCTGCCAAGCGAAACATGCTTGTTAAATAAAGGCTTGGTGCAGGGTATGCCAGTAAGAAGAAAAGAAAAAAAACAACCCTCTAAAATTCAGTGAAAACATCAGGGAAACAAAATATCCGAGCCACAAGACACCAATAAAGCAACTTGTTTGAGATCCAGGAAATATTCCATTTCAATTTGTAACATTAATCCATTTTTACTGCGGCCATCATGCCCTGCGTAAGCACTTAGGACAGGCTTGCCTCAATTCCCATGCACTAGATGGCCCAACTTGTCATTTCAATCAATGCAGCAATTTAAAAAGTCTTGATTAAGCATCACTGGAGCTCAAGCTAAACAGGGTCAAGAGCAAATATATCGCAACCCAGCTATCTTTTTGGTTCATGATCCAGCAGATCTAACAGAAGCGGCCAACGCAACACGAGATTCTTATACAACTCGTGAACAACAGGGGACATCACTGTTTATAAACCCAACCACAGAACTGTGTATTTCTAAACAAGTTCAGGAGGAAGGAAGGTCAGTCCCGTTGATCAACAAGTATGGACCAGTCCTTCATAATGTCTGAAGGGAGACACAGAAGGAAAACACATTTGTTCCTTTTAAACCAGTTGGCTTGATTTATTTAGAAATTTATAGCCCACTTCCAATGCTCCTTCTAAGTTGTGGAGCCTTGTGAGCAAAAAATCTACTTTGTGAGCTACTGGCATGAAAGTTGTGAGCGAGCAATTTGACTGCTGCATAAATCAGTTTACTCTAGAGCCCTCCTTCTGGGGCTAAGACAAAGATGCATGAGCCGGAGGCTTAAAAAACTGTGAGCTAGCTCACACTAACTCAGGTTAGAGGGAACAGTGCCCACTTGCCTCCTGACTGGGGACCCAAAGCAGCTTACTCCTCCATTTTATTCTCACAACAACCACCTCGTGGAACAGGTAGGCCAAGAGAGAGAGTTACTGGCCCAAGATCAGCCAGTGAGATTCCATAGCAGAGTTGGGGTTCGGTTCAGTCCCGTTGATTTCTACAGTCTTTAGACCAGTCATACAAAAAGAAGTACACTTTTACAATATTCCATGATCTTGAAACACATCAGGAAAACAGTAAAAGCAGATTAAAATTTAGTCTAATATCAAACAGCTATATCGAACTAGCTACCTTAGGATTTTCCGTGATCTGAGTATCACCATGCAGAAATTGGCGACTCAGTGGGTAATCTTGGGATTTCTATCAGATAGAAGAAACTCGAGTCTACCTTTTTCAGAAAGGCCCGGAATTTGTTCAATCAGCGGAGTGATGATTTTATTACGTGCCACCTTATAATGTGGGCATCTAAAGAACATGTGCTCTGTAGTCTCAACCTCCCTTAATGGGCAGGTGCAAAGACGTTCTGTGAAAGGAATATTCTTGTATTTTCCTTCAAGTACAGCAGAAGGGAGGGCAGAGCTTCTAAACCCTTTGACTTCAAGAGATGTTAAATAGTTTGCTGAAAAATGCCCACAATATTTTTATATTTCCCCTCATCTTAATGTTTTCAGTTGGGATTCAAAACTGGGTCTCCCATACCCTACCACCTGGCTATCTATTGTTATACAATATATGAAGCATAGATAATCTGTTATCCTTCTAGAGATGCAAGCCAATCTTCCAGGGGCCTAATGAACTTAACAGCTTATTTATTATTTTGGAACTGCGAGCTGCTCCCCAAGGTCATTTTTGGCCCAGTTTTCTATTTACCTGGAGTTGATGGGACTGAACTTGAAACTTCATTGAATGTACAATAACTGCTCCAAGCCACAGACCACATAGCCCCAGGGGAACGCACGATATAATTATGGTATCTTTGCAAATGTACACAACATTCATTATGCCAGGATGAGGAACTCAGACAGGTGGGAAGCAGCAGCATTCTGCTAGTTTGCCAAACTTCCTGATCAAGTTATACGCCGGCAGCTTTTACTCATCTGAAACGGGCAAATGGATTATTGTTTATAGCCGCATGTTATAAATTTGTGGAACACAGGAAATGAGCAATTTAGCTAAAGGGAAGCAAGAGGCATGGAGTGCTTGTGTACACATTGTTACCAAGGGCTTGCCCATGCCCAGCCCTAGAAGGAAATCTAATCCTGAACTTCTCCTGCCGATCCCACCACACCCAAGGACCAAGTGCAGCCCTCCATGAACCAGAACCAGATGCCCCAAAGCCTCCAGACTGTGCATCTCTAAACCTTTATTCACCCTGCATGTTCCTAGAATGACAGTGGGACCACACTGAAGTCTTGGCTGGATAACGGAGCAGCTACACAGCTGCTTGGGACATTACATCTGGTAGCGCTTCTTAAGATGGGGTAACAAGTACTAAGCTGGATCCTGGATTCAATGAAGACAAGAATGGCAGAGCAACCAGGCCCACAAGAAGAAGAAGAAGAAGAAGAAGAAGAAGAAGAAGAAGAAGAAGAAGAAGAAGAAGAAGAAGAAGAAGAAGAAGAAGAAGAAGAAGAAGAAGAAGAAGGAGGAGGAGGAGGAGGAGGAGGAGGAGGAGGAGGAGGAGGAGGAGGAGGAGGAGGAGGAGGAGGAGGAGAAGGAGAAGGAGAAGGAGAAGAAGGAGAAGGAGAAAGAGAAGGAGAAAGAGAAGGAGAAAGAGAAGGAGAAGGAGAGGCGGAGGAGGAGGAGGAATGGATTGGATTGGATGTATACCCTGCCCTTCTCTACCCAAAGGAGTCTCAGAATGATTTACAAACTCCTTTCCCTTCCCCTACCCACAACAGACACCCTGTGAGGTAGGTGGAGCTGAGAGAGCTCTGACAGAAACTACTCTTTCTCATGGACAGCTGTGCCAGAACTATGGCTTGCCGAAGGTCATCCAGGAGCTGCAAGTGGAGGAGTGGGGAATCAAACCCAGATTAGAGTCCGCACACTTAACCACTACTCCAAACTGGCTTAAGAATCTTCCGTTCAGGTCCAACCACTGCTGACACCTCATTGTCCCAGAGCAGTTCTTTTGTAGTCAAACTGCCTGGACAGCTCCCTTGCCTAATGCATATTCAGAGTTCTGGGCCCCTGATTGAGATCCATTGTATCAGCACCCTGGACAGCTCCTGTACCAACCAACCTCCCACTTTCCACACCTTAATTCCAAACCATGAAATTACATCCTGTGGAGCATTCCTAAAAACACTGGTATTGACATTCCCCCCCCTTCTCATTACTAATGAGGTTTATAATGCTCTTAGAGATGAGCCTCCGACTTCCACTCATGTAGGTCAGGGCTAAACACACGGAAATTGGTGGGACGGGGCTGAGAACATAACAAGACTCATTCGGTTCGCATAGGCAATAGTTTGGTCACAAAGGCATTAGGGATGCTGGGCCAGACCCGGACAGGACCCTAGAGTGGTGGAATATATATCTTCCTAAGCAAATAAATAAATAAACAGGAAGACAGCAAGAAGCACCAAAATATCCTCAAGGGTTCCTAGCATTTAGTCCTCTTTCTAGACAGTTTTGCACACACTAACCAGGATACAGTATGGGTCCCGTCCCCCCAGATTTAGAGAATACAGAAGCAATATCCAGTGCCCTTGCAATTTCTCTTTGATTTGATTATGTGTACACTGTCAGGGGAAGATTTAATATTATGCATTTCATTCATATTCACTTTGTCAAACATCTCTTGTAGAAAAAAAAAGTGCTAATCCCAAGATGCATTTATTCCAATCACGGGAGAAAATTATTTGAAAGACTGACATGCATCGCTAATTGTCTCTTAAAGAATCAGATTGCATCTGTTTCTTTCACTTGGCTACCAACTCATCCCCCCCCCCAAAAAACAGTTTCATTACCGAGCCATATGAGGAACATAGCAATGGTACGTGATCGCCGTAATCTTCTTCCCGACACAACCGCCGGGGGCAACTGACATATGCCACTGTCTAGTTTTACTGAACAGCTGCTTTAGGGAAGAGAGTAGAAGATGGTGGGTGGGCCACGCCCCACAAAAGGTAAAGGTACAGGTTTCTCTTGCTCGAAAGCCAGTCGAATCCGACTCTAGGGATGCGGTGCTCATCTCCATTTCCAAGCCGAAGAGCCAGCACTGTCTGAAGACTTTTCCGTGGTCATGTGGCCGGCATGACTAAATGCCGAGGTGCATGAAATGTTACCTTCCCACCGAAGTGGTACCTATTTATCTACTTATAATTCCTTGCTTTTGAACTGCTAGGTTGGTAGGAGCTGGGCCAGAGACAGGATCTCACTCTGTCACACAGCACTCGGGTCTTGAACTGCTGAACTACAGACCTTCCAGTCTGCAGCTCAGCATCTTAACCTCTGAGCCACCACAGCCCTGCATGCCCCGCAACCAGTCCTCAAATGAGCTGCTGGCAAACCTCAATGTCACCACTACCACCATCACCACTCTCTTCATGCATCCCTCTATTCCCTGGGTGGGCAACTTGGCAGACATATAATTCAGTCTGGCCCAGGGGGTGCTGGTTGCCACTTTGCCAGTCTAGTTTCTTTCTCTCTCTCTCTGCAAGGCTATGAATCTGTTTTGTATATCTGTATGTAACAAATAAGATGGCCATTTTTAACAAATTTGTTATTGGACTAAGCATGCAAAGGATGTTTCCATCTCCACTGATCTTCTAGCAGCAGGAAGGGTGCTTAAATGGAATACAAATTTGCAAGACAAAATATAAGGGCTCCCCTCCAAAGGGACAGATATAAAATGCAGGGAAGGAGCAGCTGATGGTGATATCCCTGCTTTGCAACCCCACAGTTTTAGGGTGGCAATTCTCCTGCAGGCCTGGATGGTGATGGTCATCGTGAGGGACACCTCTCAATCTAGAAGGAGAGGGGAGGTAAGCCTTCACACTCTACACGTCCTCCTCCTCTGCAGTGAACAAAGAAAGGACACTGGTCCTGAGCTCCCTTCTCTCTTGGCAAAGCAAGCTTTCACATTCACCAACCAGCTTTAAAAGGGGGTAGATAGATGAACGGAGGATAAGTATCAGTGGCTACTAGCCATGGTGACTGAGGAGAACTTCCAGATTTAGAGGCACTAATCCTCTGAATCCTGAGCTAGGTGGCAACTTCAGGGGAAGGCCTCGGTCTCTAGGCCCTGTTGTTGGCCCTCCAGAGGAACTGGCTGGCCACTGTGTGAGACAGGATGCTGGACTAGATGGGCTATTGGTCTGATCCAGCAGGGCTCTTCTTATGTTCTTATCAGGGAAGGCCTCAGCCTCTATACCCTGTTATTGTTGACTCTAAACTGTGGAGTCTTGTGAGCAAAAATTCTACTTTGTGAGCTACTGGCATTAAAGCTGTGAGTGAGCGATTTGGCTGCTGCATAAATTAGTTTGCTCTGGAGCCCTCCTTCCTGAGCGAAGACAAAAATGTGTGAGCCAGAGGCTAAAAAAACTGTGAACTAGCTCACACTAACTCAGCTTAGAGGGAACACTGGTTGGCCCTCCAGAGGAACTGGTGGGCCACTGTATGAGATGGGGTGCTGGACTAGATGGACCATTGGTCTGATCAAGCAGGGCTCTTATGTTCTTAACATATTTTTCTGCTATTTAATCAGGGGCATGTACTCATGCAGATCTAAATTCCCAACTGTGAACCACACAGCTTGAGAAAACAGAACATCTTCCACTCATTTTAATGTAATCAATACCAAAGGAACACACCACAACCTGGCAAAACATTTCCCATCCTTCTGACTGCACAATCCTTCCCATCTGCACAGCTGCACAATCTTCCCCACCCTTCTAATGACACAATCAGGTCTTACTGTTTAAAGGGACTTGCAGCAGTATAGCTGGTCACCTCATTTCCCTGAACCATGCCAGACGCAGGACAGCAGTTGTCACCTTGTCACCCCAAACCATACAACTGAGCTTCCCATCTTATTGTAAATACATGTTTAATATTCTGCACAAAGTTCATTCCTCTTACTTAGGGGTCTTCCTCCACATTGCTAAAATGTAAAGATGCTCTAGACGGTAAGGCGGCATGGTATAGCCTGATCTCATCGGATTTTGGAAATGCTTGGATGGGAGGCCACCAAGGAAGGCTCTGTAGAGGAAGGCCGCGGCAAACCACCTCTGCTTCTCATTTGCCTCGGAAGCTCCTTCCAGGGATCACCCTGATTTGGTTGTGGCTTGACAGCTCTTACTGTCGTAACGATGTTCCCCTGGCCCATGAATCTCATTTGCCTACCCCACTCCCATATTAGACAGTGGCCCAATCTGCATCTAGCTTTTGCCCCACTGTTCTACCAAAGCCACGCTAGAACAGAATGGAGCTCCGGCCCGCCCAGCAACGCCGATGGTGAGTGGGGCTGTTTTGCCACCCCGAAGAATGGGGAAGGCAACAGAGTCTGGACGCTATGCGTACTGACATGGCAGGGGGCGGAGCCTGCTATTTCAAAGGGCTAGGCTCCGCTCCCGCCTTGGCAGTTGCTCCGCATGCTTGGCCACCCTCCCGCCCTGTTCTTAGTGTAGGCTGTTGCTGGTTGCCAAGGGGGGCCAGGTAGGGATTTTTTTTTTGCTTTCACCCAGAATTGGCTGAATGGGTGGGCGTGGTTTTTTTGCCTGCCTTACACTGAGGGCAGTGGATTGAAGGGATGTTTGTGGTGGACGACGTTTAAATATGTTGGCCACTTGGCAGGTTTGTGCAAGCAAGGAAACGGAACTGGTGAGCACCTTTCGGCATATCCCGTTGGGGAGCAGGGTGTCATCAGGAACCGCCTTCGGATTTTAGGGTCCGGGGTGGGGAATGGTGATCACCTCTGGGAACCTTCTAGGCCAGGCTCCTCCCTGCAGGTTGGAAGGCTTCAGGGGTAGGCGCTCCTAGGGGGCAACCAGTCTGCTGGGCTGCTGGTCATGAGCCGGAGAGTTGGCTCATGACTGGAGCTGGGTGACTCGCCCTTGAAGGGGAAGGGGGTTGATCAGGGAGTGACGCCTGCTCCAGGCTTGCTTAGTTGCTATTGCTGCAATGTTCTGTTAATTAGTTAATCAAGTGGCCCTTATTTAATTCCAGACAGTTGTCTGTCTCATTATTCTGGCTGGGGAGGGGAATTCCCCTCCGCATTGCATGCCACTTTCACACTTTGATTGTCGGATTTTATGGCAGTGTCCAGACTGCATGCTGCTTTCACTTTGATCTCGCGGTTTTATGGTAGCCGTCTACATAGAGTTATGGCTAGTTTATGGCCATTCGGGGGTGACTCTGCAGTCAGTACAGCATTGGCCATGGAGTATTTGAATGTGGTTTTGAGCCGCATCTTTTTCTGTTCCGGTGTGGGTTTGGTAAAACAGCACAGCAGATGCTAGATGCAGGTTGGGCATTGTCTGTGTGTCCTTCAATATTAAAGGAAATCACCCCAATCTATCATTAGTCACAAACAAACTATGTGGAAGTAGCCGGGTAAGAATGTGGGTGCAATTGCAGGTTGGAACGCACAACCTCATCCCAAGGAGGGCTTCAATATGCTTTTGCACCAGCACCCTTACTTCCATTTATACTGGCATCTCTTACACATTAAGCGTAGCAAAGCATTTCCAGCAGGACATTTTCCAGGCCATTAACAGAGATGCTCGATACCAGCCCGGCTCCAGCAACACCTCTTTTCTCATCACCGTGCTGATTTCTAATCCCATCAATTTGCCAGCAACTTGGTTTATAGGTACATAGCTAGGTCTCTAGAACGCAGGATGCCGTCTCCATCAGACCCGACTGAAATACATTCATCAGGCAAGATTGCACGAGAGGCGGAGCCAGATGTAGGAAGTCCAATTGTATTACGTTTGCTACATTGCCTTCATTCTCCATATCTGTAATTCAGAATGCAGAGAACACATTCACAGTGGCTATTCCTTCCGTGCGCCAACCTTTTGAGAGCCTATCTCCTTGATCAAACACTTTTTTCCCCCCACCCTGCAACTGCAAAACACAAAGCCAGTGCACGTACCAAATCGTAGCGCACTAAATGCAGGCTACAGAGCCTCAAAGCCAGGGTCGAAATTTACTTCCGTGAATCGGGGATGCATTCATTTAAATTTTGTCATCATCAGATATCAAAGCCGGCTGCTGCAATTTAGTTCCTTGAGACATTTGCACCGGAGCTGGTTTCAACACAATCCCTGAAAGTTAGGCCCATTCTGCCTCTAGCATTCGCTCCGCTGTTTTGCCAAACCCACGTTGGAACAGAAATCCCCCTCTACATTGCGTGCCACTTCCACTTCCTTTGATTGTCAGATTTTACGGTCACCTCCACACTGCATGCCGGTTTCACTTCCTTTGATCTCTCGGTTTTATGGTACTGTCTGCATAGGTTTTTGGCCGCTTTATGGCCGTTCAGGGGTGACTCTGCAGTCAATTCAGTGTTGGCCCGGGGTATTTGAACGCTGCTTTGAGCTGCGTCTCTTTCTGTTCCAGTGTGGGTTTGGCAAAACAATGGAGCAAATGCTAGATGCAGAATGGGCCTTAAAATAGCAGGACCTATCCAATGCACAGTGGACATTTGTTCACCCCTGGCAGTTTCCAATTACAACAATACTGGAAAGGAAACTAATAGCCCAATGAACATATGAAGCTGTCTTAGCCTAGTCCCATCTAGCTCACACAAGGACATAACAGAAGCTGTGCTGGATCAGGCCAGTGGCCCATCTCAATGGCCCTGGATACGTGACGTGGGTGGTCCCACCATTAAGCAGCCGTCATCATCATGATGCTTTGCTATTAAATACAGATGAGCTTCCCTCCCTGACTTCATTAAAAAGGAAGGGTTTCAAGTTCTTAATGGGAACAGAATTGACCACTGCACTCACAACACAACTGATTTAACATTAGTAAGGTAAAAGTAAAGGTTTCCATTGCTCGAAAGCCAGTCGAACCCGACTCTAGGGATGTGGTGCTCATCTCTGTTTCCAAGCAGAAGACTTCCAAGCCATTTCCAAGTGTCCGAAGACACTGTTACCGTCCCACTAAAGTGGTACCTATTTAGGTAAAGGTTCCCTTGCTCGAAAGCCAGTCGAATCCGACTCTAGGGTTGCAGTGCTCATCTCCGTTTCAAAGCCGAAGAGCCAGCACTGTCTGAAGACATTTCTATGGTCATATGGCTGGCATGACTAAACACCAAGGCACATGGAACGCTGTTACCTTCCCACCGAAGTAGTACCTATTTATCTACTTGCCATTTCTTGCTTTCGAACTGCTAGGATGGCAGAGCTGGAACTAGAGACGGGAGCTCACTCCGTCATGCGGCACTCTCGGGTCTCGAACTGCTGAACTACTGACCTTCCACAGCTTGCTAGGTTGGCAGGAGCTGAGACCAGAGACGGGAGCTCACTCCGTCATGCAGCACTCAGGTCTTAAACTGCTGAACTACCGACCTCCCAGCCTGCAGTACAGCATCTTAACCAATTGAGCCATCACAGCCCATGTTATTTACCATTACATCTATCTATCTATCTATCTGTCTATCTATCTATCTATCTATCTATCTATCTATCTATCTATCTATGTATCTATCTATCCATCCATCCATCCAGAAAGAGTGGATGTCCTTTACACCAATGGGCACTTCCCAGTCATTCTATCCATCAGATTTGGTACATGCTCACTGTAAAGCAAGCTACAGCAACAAGACAGATTGCTGAACATCTCCAGAACTTTTCCTCCCTGAATGGCAATTGCCAACGGGGCCCACGTGACGCACAAAGCTTAGCTAACCTCCTCAAACGGGGATGCTGTCTGTTTCTCCTCCTGCTCCGAAAATCGCTCTAGCATCAAGCAGGGGCTGCCATGTTTATGCCAGCGGGGGATGATGGAACTAGCAAGAGGCACTTACCAACAAGAATAATTTCAAAATTTACTCGGCTAATACAAGCCACCCGTCAAAGAGCCGATAGAATGTCAGATGGCATTTAGTCACATATTTATTTGAAACCGGAGCCCTGTGATCAACATGACGAAGAGGGGAGGCGAGATAACATGCATCACTGATAGCTGCTAAAAAGAAAAAAGAAAGAAAAAGAAAGTTCTCGGTTGTGAGGAAAATGTCTTCTTCGGAACACGACGCGCAAGGATGATGAAGGTAATAGCTTCAAGCCTGAGTGGACTGATTCCTATTACTCTGATGCACGTCCTCCAAGCAAAGTATGTTTGTTTGTCTCTCCGGCGCCGCAACGCTTGTCATCGTTTTATTAAGCCGAAGCCAAAGTCTGGCATTGAGGCATGGCTCTTCCTTGCAGCGTGTGTCTGGCTCACCAGAGCAAAGGCCTGGGAGGGAGAAAAGGGAAGCGAGGAAAGTGGAAGGCCTGAGCACCTGAGGCCCAACGTCCCTTTCCGCTCTGTTATGATAAGATTTCTCCTCGTGTCTGGAAAAGGAGATTGGGATCTGAGGGGGGATGTTTTAGCCTCAAGGACCCGGGACTTCCCAGACACTGCTAGGCCTTCTAGTGCACCAGATGACAACTGCCGGCATACATGAAGGTCTGGAGCCATGTTCCCCTCTAAGCTGTGGAGTCTTGTGAGCAAAAATTCTACTTTGTGAGCTACCGGCATTAAAGATGTGATTGAGCTATTTGGGTACTCCATAAATGAATTTGCTGTGGAGCCGTGCTTCCTGAGCTAAGACAAAAATGTGTGAGCCGGAGGCTAAAAATCTGTGAGCTAGCTCACACTAACTCAGCTTAGAGGGAACACTGGTCCGGAGCAGGGGTGGCCAAACTTGCTTAACGTAAGAGCCGTACAGAATGAACATCAGATGTCTGAGAGCCCCGAGACACGGACAATTATTACACACATGTTTTTAATGGAAAATATGCACATTTGCTTTTTTATTAACATTAAGTGAGGCTGCCAAAAATAATAACGAAAGCCGTAAAAAGCAGATAATGATATTTATTTGTCCAATGATTTGTTTGCGGATGATATTTAGCTTCCCCAGCCGCCCTGCCAGGAGCCGCACGATATCTGTGAAAGAGCTGCATGCGGCTCCCGAGCCATAGTTTGGCCACCCCTGGTCTGGAGGGTCTCCTCATCTTCTGTGTCCCCGCCAGATTGACTCAGGCCATACGGTATAATAACATGGGTGTCATTGGCAGACAAACTTATGCACACAGCTGTCTTCAAGTTATTTCCCTCCTCCAACAGCAGAGGAATTCAACTAGGCCTACAGAGAGCAGGATGAACAGGGGGAAAGTGATTTACATCACAACCCTCAGGAGAGTCCAAGTTCATTGAGGTCGTTGTAGGGTTACCAAGACTGGGGCTGCAATCACACATGCCTTTAGATCCAACATTGGTGCGGATGCCTGATGGATCTCAAGGGAGTGATCAGACAGCAACATCTGGGAAGTGTCCCGCCGTCATCGGCAACCCATACTGCTCTGCCACAGAAGTGGAGTTAAAAGACATCGGGGAAAGTCTGGTAGTAACCAGGTCCCGACGGGCCACAGATGGACTTTCCCCTGTCTGGTCACTCAAGCACGCTCTCAAGCCATCGGGATGGTCTGATCATGCCATCCTGGCTTGGTGCAGTTTCTTCCCCCCCCCTTCACGTATGTGCAGCATCGCATACTCCATAGGGGGCCCTCAGTGCAGAGGTGTGATTCCTCATTTATGCGCGTGGGAAACAAATGGCCAAAAAAACCCTGACTCGCCCGCAGTTGTGTCTGATCACACAGTGATGGGCTGCGCCCACACCAACAAAGGGAGGTATGATCTTGCAACTGCATGTCAAATTCCTCCAGAGGGAATAGCCTCGCTTCCCCTCCGCTTCAACTGGAGCGTGTGACCGTAGCCTGGAACTAGAGTTCTCCTGGAAATACAACTGCTCTCCAGACAAAAAAGATCAGTTCCTCTGGAGAACATGGCCGCTTCGGAGACTGCATGACAACCCATCTCCTGCTGGCTGCGGCGTGTCCCTCCCCTCCCCAAGCTCCACCCTCCCCGGCCACAACCCCCCAAATCTCAAAGAACTTCCGCAGAACCAGAGCTGCCAACTCATTATCAATGATCTTTTTAAAAAAATATATTTTATTTATATTTTTTTCACAATATGTAGTATTACGTATAATAAACCTTATATGCATTTGAGTCTATTTTTTCCCATATGTTGTTTGTCCGTTTATATACTCTCGACCATCTCTTAAGGTGTATTTTATCATCTTTTCCTTGAAGTATTAAACGCAATTCATCCATTTCTACAATTTCTAACAGCTTGCGTGCTATTTCCTCTCCTGGGGGGCGTCCTTTCTAAGTTCCAATACTTGTCTAACGGAATTCTAGCAGTCGTTAGGATATATATCAATATATAGACATCATTTTGTTCAGAATGTTCTGGATTCTGCTGAGGGTTGCACTGTTAAGATGTTTTGCCTCAGGCATACAACACTCTATGGACGGCTCCAACCCACAGGGTGCTTTTTCCCCCTGTCTGTTTGATGGGGCTGTCAGCCTCAAGGCAGTGGCTGGAGATCTCCTGGGACTGCAACTGATCTCCGGGGGACAGAGCTCAGTTCACCTGGAGAAAACGGCTGCTCTAGAAAGTGGAGTTTAGTGGGCCTGTCCAAAAATACAAGACTTCTGGAAATTAATAAAAGCAAAAATGAACACCATATTGGATATTCAGATACCTTTCACACCTGAATCAATTATTTTAAATTATTGGGATAGGGGGCTTTTTTCCCCTTTAACAGAAGATCTGGTTTCTCTTATGTTAATTGCTGCGAAAACTTTAATAGCTCAGGTCTGGAAATTAGACAAGATTCCTACTGTTAAACAATGGTTTATAAAAGTATGGGATATAGTAGCTATGGATAAAATAGCAACACAATTGTTGGAAGCTGAATACCCTGAAAAGAAATCCATTTTTTAAAAAAAAATGGTTTGTGTTCTTTGAATATATTAACAATGTTAATGATGGTTTGACTGCACTACCTACTAAATATGTTGATTTTGTGTTTTATTGATTGGTTTTGTAAGTTTTTAATTGATTCACCTGTTGTACTTTCATTGGTGATCTATTTTGAACCTTTTTTTGGTTATTTAAAAAAGTTGTGTGTTTTAAAATGGTTATAAAAATAAAGTTATAAAAAAAAGAAGGTGGAGCTTAGGGCATTATACCACATTGAAGCCCCTCCCCTCCTCAAGTTCCATCCTCCTCAGGTTCCATCCCCCAAATCTCTAGGTACTTCACAATCCAGAGCTGCCAACCCGACATTCAATCAAGGCCCAGCTAAGAGATCAAAGAAGAAGAGGAGACTGGATTTATGCAACGCCCTTCACTGCTCAAAGGAGTCTCAGAGCGGCTTACAAACTCCTTTCCCTTCCCCTCCCCACAACAGACACCCTGTGAGGTAGGTGGGGCTGAGAGCTCTGAACAGAAACTGCTCTTTCTCAAGGACAGCTGTGCCAGAACTATGGTTTGCCCAAAGTCATCCAGCAGCTGCAAGTGAAGGAGTGGGGAATCAAACCCGATTCTCCCAGTTTAGAGTTCGCGCACTGAACCACTACACCAAACCAAGAGAGCTGCTCCACACAGATCCAAACTGTCCTCCAAGTTGCCTCGGTATTATCAGATCTGCTCTGTGTTTCCTTAATTCTAGACCGGTGTGTATGGGCGTGTGTGAAAGTAACCTGGATGAGAGAATTTTGTCAAGACATTTTAAAAACAATAGGAGGCCAAATCTCATATTGCTTTTCAGGCCGACTAAGTATTTTCAGGCCGCGAGAAGTGAAAACAAAAGGTTATAATGGGACTCCCAGCATAACCTTTACGTTTCATTGTATTTGGAGGGGAAATCAAGAGCTGCCTTTTCCTGTATTTTCTGAGGCTTAAAAAGGTTCTTATAAGTTGCAGGAGCAACACTCGATAGCCGCACACTGTCATTAAGAGCTGAAATGCAGACAAAGCTGTGTGATTTGACAGTAAAGGCACTTCTATTGAAGAAAGACACATTCGGGTTCTTTTAGTTCAAGCCTCGTGTCCTAAAATGCTAGTTGTAATGGACTCCACGCGCCTTTGATTGCTTAATATGCAGGCAAAGAAAGTGTGACAAAAAGGGAAATTCTCATGGGGTTGATAAGATGATGTTAGGCCCTGCCATTCAATCATGTACGAGAAGCGAAGACCGTGTGCATACCTATGGCGGGGAGCAGGAAGCGTAACCCCACTCATTTTTTGCTCCAGGGATTTTGAAGCGTCTGGATTTCTTATCTTCCCCAGGATCTGTAGGCCTCATGCATCTTGGTGATGCCATCAGCATGTGCCTGTGCTTATCACTCTTTGAAAAGGCTTACTGGCGACCCAAAGAATACCAATGGAGATTTCCAGACCTACCTGCAATTTCTGTGATGACGCCCAGCTTACTTTTGGGGATGACAGAGGTGAAGTAGACTTTACAGTAGATTCACGGCTGCCACTATTTTATGTAGTTGAGATGCTTACCAGCTATCTTTCTTCAAAACAGGACTCAAGACGGAGCCGTCTACCTGTCCCATATCTCTTCTCCCCTCTCCCCAATACCACAAAACAGGGTCACAGCACCAGACTGTGAGCTGCCTGCCCTTCTGCAACTCCAATTCATCAGGTGCTGCTTGCAGGAAAGACTTGAAGTGTGCTTATGTCATATAACATGCTTTGTATTACAGAACAGGGGCCAGAGGCTGTGGCTCAGGGACTGACTATCTGCTCGGCATGCAGAAGGTCTAGGGCTGCCAAGTCCCCCGTGGAGGGGTGGGGTTTTCCCACCGAAAGGGCCCCCAACCTGCCAATCCAGATCAGGCCGGTGGGGGAACCCTGCCCCCAAAGTGCCCAGTTCGGGCCAATGTGCCCGGTGCAGTGACATCACCCGGAGGTGACATCATCGCGCTGGGCATGTCACTGGCCAATGCTCTAGCAATCGATCTGAAAACTCTATGGCACCATAGATTTTCCAGGCCGATTGTTAGAGCGTCGGCTGGTGACGTGCCCAACGTGATGACATCACTTCCGGGTGATGTCACTGTGGCACGCGCGAATCTCCAGGAACGCAACTGGATCTCCCCCACTCTGCCAGGTAAGTTACCTGGCAACCCTAAGAAAGTCCTGGGTTCAGTCCCTGGCATCTTCAGCTAAAAGGACCAGGCAGTAGGTGATGTGAAAGACCTCTGCCTGAGACCCAGGAGAGCTGCTGCCAGTCTGAGTAGACAATGCTGACAATAAGTAGACAATAAGATTAGAGTTTCAATAGCCATTCCATACACAAAAGAAGCTCCCCAGGAAAGCTCCTCCATTAGCATGTTCATAGCCTGGAGAACTACTACAAGATAATGACTCAGCTCTACCCCACCTTCCAGGGTAGATATAAATTACTGGCCTACCATTTTTCACAGAGAGTACTCCATCTTTCTGTGTTATACCTCTGAGTATGCCAGTCACAGCCACTGGTGAAACGTCAGGTCCTACAATGCCAAGACCACAGGCACACAACCTGGAACATCTACAGCAACTAATGCTGCCTTTGACGGACCAATGATCAGATTAATGTCCATGTCCATGAACACTGCCAGCTCAACTCATGTTGTTGTCCCAAGAAGCAGGCAGCCACACACACACACACACCACGCAGCTGCCATCCATCTCTTAGGCTGGACATCAGTGGCACGAGGTGGGATGCGCCTGGTCCCGCCTATTGGCTCCAGGTGGCAGAGGCACAAATAGGAAGGAAATGTGAGCTCCCCACCCCACCTGTGCGGTCCACTGGAGCCATGTGGGCAGGGAGGTGAAGACTGATGCCACGCCTCCTCCTTTGTGGTGGCACCGCCCTTTGGAACCCCAAAACTCACTCATGTCAGTGGCTGGGTTGTTCTGGATTAAGCTAATCGATTACATTAATCAGGGCAGCAACCCTTTCTTGAGAAATAACCGTTTTGTTTCCAGTTGGATCACAATGTCATCAAACCCAAGCAGTTGATAAATCTATTTTTTTCTTTTTTTCGGGGGGGGGGTCCTAAGCACTGGCATGTAATTACAGTCATACCTTAAACTCCTTCTGAATGGACACCCAACCCACTAGCAGTGGGAATTCTTTCCCTCTCCAATTAGGAGAACAAAGGACGTGGATGCCTTGCAATGATGTCAAGGGATTTTTTTCCCCCTACCACCCTTACTGTTCCAGGAAAGGGGGTGTTATGTCCCGGGCCTGATACTGACTGACCAAGCTTGAAACCTAGAATAATAGATAGCTAGGATCCTGGAAGGAACCTATAGACCTAGAGTCACATGGGTAGTGGGTAGGTGTGGGGGTGGTGTTCTGCACGGATTTAAGCAGGGTTTTGGCCCAGCTATCCCTCGTCTTGTGCTGCTGGATTCACCAATAAACAATGAGCTGATCACTAGACGTGTCTCAAACCCAGTACATTTTTGGGGGAAATGACAGCTGTATCTCTTAGGCCAGTAATCTTCCATCCAGGACTCTAAGAGAGCCATGTCACCCCATCTGCTTGGTCCTGAGCCCCTACAAAGTGGTCTCTTTCTTTGGTGTCAGCACACATGTGACAGCTAGGGCGCCAGGCATCCTTGACCAGAGGAGCAGGACAGCAAAGAGAGGCCACTCAGTGTGGGAGAAGATTCCATCTTAGCACAGGCAGATTTAATGACCCTGGCTCCTCCTTTTCCTGTCACCTGGTCCCATGTAGCTTCCTGCCACATGCTTAATGCTCAGAGGGTTCCATGTCACTCCCTGGGGTTAAAGCTGAGTCTCGGGTCTAGATGGGCTGAACACCACTGTCGTTGTCTAACATTATGGAGTGATTTTGGCCTCCACACACTGCAGGCAGGGAACCAGACCTAATGCACATTTTTTTTAAAAAAAAATTAACTTTCCCCACATGGGAAAGTTATGCACTTACTGTAGTAACTTGGGAGAGCTCCAGAAGTTAGAAGGAAGAAGAAGAAGAAGAAGAAGAAGAAGAAGAAGAAGAAGAAGAAGAAGAAGAAGAAGAAGAAGAAGAAGAAGAAGAAGAAGAAGAAGAAGAAGAAGAAGAAGAAGAAGAAGAAGAAGAAGAAGAAGAAGAAGAAGAAGAAGAAGAAGAAGAAGAGGAGGAGGAGGAGGAGGAGGAGGAGGAGGAGGAGGAGGAGGAGATTGGATTTATACCCCGCCCTTCACTACCCAAAGGAATCTCAGAGCAGCTTACAAATTTCTTTCCCTTCCCCTAACCCACAACAGACACCCTGTGAGATAGGTGGGGCTGAGAGAGCTCTTTCAAGAACTTCTTTTTCAAGGACAGCTCTGACAGAACTATGGCTTGCCCAAGGTCATCCAGCAGGTGCAAGTGGAGGAGTGGGGAATCAAACCTAGTTCTCCCAGATTAGAGTCCATGCACTTAACCACTACACCAAACTGGCTCTCAAAAAAATAAACTGGCTCTCAAAAGAAATGAGCTATTTGGATAGAGGAACTTTGATGGGATAATGGGATATATAATGCCATAGAGTCCACCTTCCCAAGTGACCATTTTCTCCAGGCAAATTAATCTCTGTTGCCTGGAGATCAGTTGTTCTAATCCGAGGAGATCTCCAGCCACTACCTGGAGGTTGGCACCTCTACCCCCAAATGACCCCTGGAATCCTATTCCCGGTTTTATAATGCGAAGACTATTGAGAAATTGATCCTTGGAACAGGAAAAGGAACTTGGGGGGGGGGGGAGAGGAAGCAGAAAATCTCTCGCTATGTCCCACTTGTGCCAGAGTTAAGAGATCAGGAATGCTGGGTCTGCACTGGCCCTTTGTAAAGGTGGTGGTTATTCAGTCTTCTGACGTTCCCGAGCAATAAATAAACTGGGACTCCGGCAAGAGGAAAAAGAGAGAAGGCTTGTTAGCTGTTATTTCATGAGCAACGCTCAATCAATCTGATCATAACTTCAAGACCACAGAGATTTGAGAACGGGCAGGATCTGAAATTGTTTTGACACATCCAGTTAAGTTTCTAGTGCTTTGTCATCAAAAGTTATTTACAAGAAGCCTGCGCTTTCAGATGTGCCAGGATGAATTTAAATAAAGGAGGAAAGGCGGGGGGGGAGTTGGAAATGCTGCTGAAGAACTGAAACCAAAGGTAGATAAGGTAAAGGTAAAGGTTTCTCTTGCTCAAAAGCCAGTCGAATCTAATTCTAGGGTTGCGGTGCTCATCTCCATTTCCAGGCCGAAGAGCCAGCGCTGTCCGAAGACGTTTCCATGGTCATGAGGCCAGCATGACTAAACGTCGAGGCGCACAGAACACTGTTACCTTCCCATCAAAATGGTACCTATTTATCTATTTGCAATTTCTTGCTTTCGAGCAGCTAGGTTGGCAGGAGCTGGAACCAGAGACAGGAGCTCACTCCGTCATGTGGCACTCGGGTCTCGAACTGCTGAACTACTGACCTTCTGGCCTGCAGTTCAGCATCTTAACTACAGACTGTCTATTTCCCCCACTGTTCTGTGGCTGGAGACAGACAGTAACTTTTAAGAGAGTGGCTGGTGATGTGAAATAGCCATGCCAGTGTGTGTGGCTTCTTTGGCCTCACCATCTTTTCTAGTCAAAGAAATCAGAAGGAGGAGGAGGAGGAAGAGAGGAGACTGGATTTATACCCCGCCCTTCACTCGGAGTCTCAGAGTGGCTTACAAACTCCTTTCCCTTCCCCTTCCCACAACAGACACCCTGTGAGGTAGGTAGGGCTGAGAGAGAGAACAGCTCTGGCAGAACTATGGCTTGGCCAAGGTCATCCAGCAGCTGCAAGTGGAGGAGTGGGGAGTCAAACTCAGTTCTCCCAGATTATCCGCACACTTAACCACTACACCAAACAAACCAATGAAGTACTACAAAAACCTGCAAGATGCATTCAGTAAAGAGATGGCTGGCGTGTGTTTGTGTACCAAAGGTGATGCCTCTGTCGGTCAACTCCAAAAAAAGATGGCAGGGCTATTTGTCTTCAAGCCTTTGCAGTAGAACCAAATGGTCAAATTAGAATAACCAAAAGAATTCAGGGCAATGGACCGGAATGCTATTTTGCCTTAAATCTGTCCCCCAGTGATGGCATGGATCCCATCAGTAATTTCAACTAATGGAAGAGGAGATTTTCACACACACACCACATTCTTGAGGAGCTCCCTGGTCCTTGAAGCAGCATTTCAGAGATCATTTGGGGCCGCAACAGGAAAGGGGGGGGGAGGACATCCCAGTTTGCTGACAGAAGTCCCTTCATTGACAGAGGTTTCCCATGGGAGGTGAGCCAATTTATTTTCACAACATCCCTGTTAGGTAGATCATAAGCCTGATAACTTAGCAGAAAAGAGCCTCAATCGGTGCTTCCAAGAGTGGTTACTCAGAGAGCCCCTTCAGAGCACCTAATCTCCACTGGGTTCCCCCTATTTAGAAACCCCAGCCATGGCTCACCGAGAAACCCTTGTCAGAATTTACCCCCAAATGCATCCATTCTTAAGAGCATTTTTGCAGGCGGTAATACCTGCTCAGATTTCCCGGAGGCACAAGACTGACAATTTCCCCGTCGCGGCGAAATGGGCTCCACACACGTTCTTGTGAAGTCTTAACAAGGGATGATCAGCAAAATGGCTGGCAGCCGGGATGAAAAGTTTTAAGAGCTCTAAAACTCCGGAGGGAAGTCTGGTTACCAGGCTCAAAAGGGTTCTGCCGTACAGACAACTCGGTCCCCAAAGATGGAGACGATCTTTGGAACTACACAGAGAAAGCTGTCCTTGGAGATCGGCTCCGAGATCGAAGGGAGAGAAAGACAGGTCCCTTCATCTCCACATCAGAGGTGAGCTCTGATACACGTTGATAAGAAACGACAGTCGTTACCACCTAATGCTGCTCCACATCACAGCCGGAGTGAATCCTCACAATCCGTAAGGCATCAACTCTTTTTGGTCTGGGGATAGGCAAGTTTTTGATTTAACACGGGCCAGTTCACCAGGAAAAACTCAGAGACTTGCAGCAACAAGAAGCTGTTCCAACAGAGGAGAATGGTCCTTTCTGCACTAGACCTTAAATCCTGGTTCAACCCTGTCCCCGGACTTCCATTATATACTACACACAAGTTCACCTCTGTAATTACCTTGGGGTGTTTTTACATTCTTCGCTACATGTGAGTTCACCCCTGTAATTATCTCAGGGTATTTTTTTTCCCACACTACATTGAGGTCACCCCGGTTTCACCCCACACTTGTCCCGGGATAAACGGGTGCTGTTATAACCAGGATTAAATGCAAAGTATTGTATCCCAAGTTGAACTCCGATAAAATCAGGGATGAGATCCACGTGTGGAAAGGACCGATTATCACCTTGCCCATCTTTTGTTTCTTATTCTTCAGGATGCAGATATCAAGACCCGAGTGGCCTTGCCTCCAGCAGCAGTGACTCAATACTCCCAACCAATGTTCCCTCTAAGCTGTGGAGTCTTGTGAGCAAAAATCCTGCTTTGTGAGCTACCGGCATTCAAGTGGTGAGTGAGCGATTTGGCTGCTGCATGAATTAATTTGCTCTGGAGCCATTCTTCCTGAGTGAAGACAAAAATTAGTGAGCTGGAGGCTAGAAAACTGTCCCGACTCAGAGACCCGAGGACTTCTGCTACACCTGTCTCCACCATAACGTTGATTACTGGTCAAAAGGGAAATTAAAGGCCTGAGTGGACACAGAGGCGGTGGTCACCATTCACTTCTGAAACAGAAACTTCACACGTAAGCTTCATAGGAACGCTTGCCTCAAATGGCTTAGAAGTCTGGCGATGATTTGGAAGCTCCTCTCGAGAAAGGGGACAGAGTTCCCTTCCACGGTGGCAGAGGGAGACACTGAAGACACTGCAGCCAGTGGAAGAAAACCAGTAGAGACCAACAGAGGCAAGATTCCATGATGACATCACAATACTGCATTCTTGTGTTGACTAGGTAACAGAGAGACAGGCCAACAGGAGCAGGGAGCAAAAGTTCTGACAGAGCAAGTAGCTGTGGTCCTTTCACCCACAATCTCTAGTGTTGCCCACGGCCTCAGTAAGATCAGCCCAGGCTCCAACTGATTGCCTTCCTCTCCCCTTCCCTGGCATGTCTTGGTTGTGAGTTTGGCCAAAAAATGTTTGGATTTTATTAGCATGACTGTATTCTATATTCTTATAGCTTCTAGTTCCTGAGGAAGGACCTGAAGTCCGAAACACTGATCAATACCTAGGAGAAGTGTTGGACATCTGTTCCAGACTCCATTGCTTCCTTCTGAGAGATTTCTATTCTGGACTTTGTTCTTTCCCTTTGGGATATAGTGGGCTTGTATATTTTCCTATGATTGATTACATGTGTTGAATTACTTATTGTATTGAAGTCTCTTATTGTAAGCTTTGGTGCGGGTTTCTACAGTGCACAGTTGTTATTTTTTTGTTTTCTCTTGATCATTAGTGTCTGCCACCAGCAGACACTAGTTTAATTTTAACGGATGTCAGTTGCTTTGGGGCACCATTTTTCTCCAGTTTGGTGTAGTGCTTAGGAGCACAGACTCTAACCTGGGAGAACCGGGGTTGATGCCCCACTCCTCCACATGCAGCTGCTGGTCTGACCGTGGGTCAGCTGCAAGTTCTTTCAGAGCTGTTCTCTCAAGGGCAGTTCTCAAAAGAGCTCTCTCAGCCCCACCTACCTCACAGGACATCTGTTGTGGGGAGGGGGAGGGAAAGGAGATTGTGAGCCGCTCTGAGACTCTTTCGGGTAGTGAAGGGCTGGGGTATAAATCCAATCTCCTCTTTTTCAAGACAAATAATTGCTTTTATGAAGAAAGAGCCAAGAGTTGAGCTCCTACTCTTCACCCAGGTGTACAGTCATCCACATCCAGTAGGCTCGGGGTGGGTTATATTCTTGTTGACGCTACCTTGCTGTTGGCAGATTCAGGAGGGTTGCCATGTTGGTCTGAAGCAGCAGAACAAATTTGGAGCCGAGTGGCACCTTTAAAACCAACAAGGTTTTATTCAAGGTATAAGCTTTCGTGTGCAAGGCACACTTCTTCAGATACATCTTTTTCTGAAGGAGTGCGCTTTGTTAGCCCCGACGCCATTATGGGGCTTTGTTACGGACTGTTTGCTGTTGCCACATGGCCTGTGTGCTTGTTAGACTGTAAAATGGATGCCAAGGGAGAAGCCCAGAAGGAAGGAAAAAGCTGTCTTTTTGCTCTGAGGGACTCCATTGCATACCTGCTGCATGTCACCTACACAGATTAAGGGCCATACAGCAGACAAAGGACTTTCCATCGGCCAGTCATTTGCATGATGAGATTAAGTGCCTTCCCCACCCCAGACAATAGGAGAACCATACACACAACAATGCCAGGGCCATCAGCTACCTGGAGACACCATCTGCCTGCCAGCCAGCCTCCTCTGCCCAGCCCTCAGCGTATCCAACGGACAGCGTAGCCAATAAGATTTGAAATTGACACTGACACAGCCAGCTGGGAGGGTCAGTAGGTATACACCGCCTGGCCTTCTCCGCCCAGCACCCAAGACGCTATAAAAACGCGATCTCTGGGCTGCTTCGGAGAGCTCTACTACACCCCCACCTTGCTGCTGCGGAAACCACGACCTCTGTCTGTCTGCTTTTACCCTCTTAAGCCCCCATCCTGTACCCGAACCCTTGCCTCGCTTTGTTCCAGTCGGCCGCTGGAATTATACACGTGTATGCTAGCTGGTCTAGACCGCGTGTCCCTTCTTCCATACTTCCTACCCTACCCTACTCCACTCGCTGGAAGACTTTAGGAGCCGCGCCTTGGAGGTAAATATTGCCCTCAACGAAACCAACGATAACCTGCTCATGCAATTGTGCTTTATCTATCTTTTATTCTTAGACCTTGAATGTATGTGTGTGTGAACTGTATTTGTTGAGTGAAACTGCTATTGAGTAAACAAAACATTATTCTGAAGCCTTGTTTCTCGCTTCTTTACTGGGAAGTTCCCGTGGCAGCCCATTCCCCGTAAACATAGACCGAAAGATCCCAAAGTAATTATACCTGTGGCGAAGTGCTTCACCCCTAGAGAGCATTTCGCCCAACAGCTTGCACATGAAAGCTTTTTTTCTTGAATAAAACTTTGTTGGTCTTAAGGATGCTACTACTCTTGGCAGTTCCTAACAGCAAAGCCAAAAGGTGTCTCATCTTTTGGACATAACTGAAGATTTTGCATCTCCTGGCAGATACCTTGCTGCTGAAACTCTGCTCTTTCACACATGGCGAGGTGGAGGGAGAATGGGGCATGCATACCTTCTCTCTATTGCACATAAAATCTATTGTGTGAATAGAGGAGCTCAGGATATAAATATTTTTAATTATGATTTTTTTATCCCATCCTGGGTGAACCAGGAGCTTCTCTCTAGGTCCTTCTGCCATGTCTACAGGGGCTCCAGGCCTCAAGTTGGTGAGGAACAATGCTCCCTCTAAGCTGTGGAGTCTTGTGAGCAAAAATTCTACTTTGTGAGCTTAGAGGGAACACTCGTGAGGAGTAGCTTGTTTACTTTGGCAGGACTCAAAGCACTCTGCTCTTTAAAGGCTCACCTCTTCGGTTTCCGGTTTGGCTCTGGGGGAGGGGGGGAGGCACCCATTAACAGCGCTGCTCCACACCTCAGCTTTTGGGAAGCCCAACAAAATTTATTGAAGATGATTCAAAGAAAAATAACAAATCCCTGTACGGTGACAGTGGGGGAAAAAAACAAACGTACCAGCGTCGACAACGTTTCAAGCTCTCAGACCGACGTGATCTAGAAGTAGGGCTGCCAAGTACTTAGCGCATTTCGGCGGAGAAGAGATGGTTCCTGGCAGGAACCGTCCTGTGTGTAGCACACGCATGTGCCACAATGATGTCACCCAGATGTGACATCAGCACACTCCAGCAATTGGGCAACCATGCTGACATCACATCTGGGCGACATCATTGTGGCATGCACGTGTGCTACGCGCGGGACTGTTCCAGCCAGGAACCATCTCTCGCCCGCCGAAATGTGGTAAGTACTTCGAGCCCTATCTGGAAGGTGAGCTAGTTTGTTCTAAAGAAAGGTGTCTGATTATTAAACCACCTGCCCACCAGTCAAGGCCACATAACTAATTATTATTTGCAGGTGTGGAACTCTTAAAGAAAAACAGTGCCAAGGTCTTCAACTTGGAACAGTACACAGAGCTCAAGCTGAAACAACTTAGAGTCTCTATTACAAGTTAATCATCTAAAAGGGGGGAAATACCACATACTGCTTCCATACACATCCTTTCTCAAAGACACTCAGGCAGTAGTCAAATGCATGGACTCTAATCTGGGAGAACCGGGTTTGATTCCCCACGCCTCCACTTGCAGCTGCTGGATGACCTCGGGCAAGCCACAGTCCTGTCAGAGCTGAGCAACTTCACAGGCAGTGCTCCCTCTAAGCTGTGAGCATCAAAGCTGCGAGTGAGCAATTTGGCTACCGCATAAATTAGTTTGCTCTGGAGCCATCCTTCCTGAGCTAAGGCCACAATGTGTGAGCTTAGAGGGAACATTGCTCACACGGTGTCTGTTATGGGGAGGGGAAGGGAAAGGAGTCTGTAAGCCACTCTGAGACGCCGAGGGAAGGGCGGGGTATAAATCCAATCCCTCCTTCTCCTCCTTTCAGCTTCACAGCAAAAAGTGGGTTGGAATCTCCACCCCAAGCCCAACATTATACCTATTTTGCCGCACTGGTTCTCCCTGGGGTTCACCTTGGCTAGCAACACCTCTCCAGGATCTCAGACAGAGAACGGCCTCTCTCAGCAGTTCCTACCTGAGATCTTTTTTTATCTGGAGAAGCCAAGGACTGAACCTGGGCCTTTCTGGATGACGGAATGTGCGGGCATGGCCACAGATCAGCTGGCCCACTGGCAGCAATGTTTTCTGCATGTGCAAACACTCCAGGGGAGCTGGACTGCACCTGATAGCGAGAAGGCTGACAGACAAAATGCTTCATTAGCGCCTCGTGTTTGGTACGCTTCTCAGAAGCATCCAGCATAGAGCACCGTCAGAGACAAGATGCTAGACAATACAGATCATCGTCCTACCTCGAAAAGCCATTTTCTGACAATGATAATGTCTGGTTCAACCACTGGGTAAACAATAATACGTAGAATTTAGTCATACTCGAGAAATACAATCCTTAAAGCATTCAACCGAAGCTGTATTGTGTTATAGATTTCACTGTGTGTGTGTGTTTTTTTAAAAAAGAAAGAAAACAGCCTTAATGCACAATCTATGCTTTCAAGGAAAACACCAACTGCAATCCAAAACTCATTTTGTTTGGTACATCGAAATTGCAATGAACGTGTGCAGTGAATACTGGCTATTGAATGAGGCTACATCACCATTTTGAAAACCTTTCGGTTGCACTGGTCTGATTCATACTAGTAGCTCAACTGCACTGGCTAGGAAACAAGCACTATTTTCTATCCACAACCTCACTATTATCCTAAAACATGTGTGCGTGTCAGGAATCTCACAGCCACAATTTGTCAGGAGGCAGTTTTGAAGGCTGAGTGACACGGCAGTTTATGTGGTCTTTGTAGACCAGCACACAGCCATCTACGGAAAGATGTTCAAGAGTTACAAACTAAAAAGCTCTCATAAAAATGCTGCTACCAACTGCTGTAGGCTGTGTAGCCCTGTGAACTACATGGGACACAGGCCTGATCCCAGACTCGAGTCATGAAATTCCCAGTTCAAACCAGAGAGAAGAAGAGAGAAGAGACTGGATTTATACCCCGCTCTTCACTACCGGAAGGAGCCTCAGAGTGGTTTACAATCCCTTTCCCTTCTTCTCCCCGCAACAGACACCCTGTGAGGTAGGTGGGGCTTAGAGAGCTCTCTTGAGAACTGCCCTTGACAGAACAACTCTGAAAGAACTTATGACTGACCCAAGGTCACACCAGCAGCTGCATGTGGAGGAGTGGTGAATCAAACCCAGTTCTCCCACATGAGAGTCCGCGCTCTTAACCACTACACCAAACTGGCTCCCGTCCTTGTTGATGCCACTTCTGAAGGCGTCCCATGACCTTCCCCCTTCAGGAGGTCCTGCTTCCTACCATTCAGGGAAAGTCCATGGCTCAAAGGTGAAGTGCATGCACAAGGTTGCTGATTCCATGCATAGCGTTCAAGTATATGTGTTCCATATCTGTGATGCTGTTCTCTCTCCATGGCGCCAATTTTATTATCCAGAGATAGCTTCTGAGGTGGCTGTCTGATTGTTTTGCCCCCCACACTAATATCTGGAGAGCAGAGCACCAGGCGACAGAGAAGTTGACCATCTGCGATTTATTAGACCAGGGGTGGCCAGTCTTGCTTAACATAAGAGCCACATAGAATAAACATCAGATATTTGAGAGCTGCAAGACATGAACAAATATCACGCACATGGTTTTTTTTTTAGCTGAAAAATATGCAAATTTACTTTTTATTAACATTAAATGAGACTGCCAAAAATAAAAAAGGGGGGTGAAAACAGATATTGGTAATATTTATTTGTCCAATTATATTTGTAGGGTTGGGGGGGGGCTTTGAGAATGCATTTAAAGCTAAAGTTGTTTTCTTTCTCTGCTTCCCCCCCCTCCCACCTCAAGCCTACCCAGGGAGGGGAACACTGGCTGCGGAAGGGAAGACCAATTGGGGAGGTATGCCTCCCTTTCGCTTCCCCAGCCACCCTGCCGGGAGCCGCACAATATGCGCGAAAGAGCCGCATGTGCCTCCCAAGTCGCAGTTTGACCACCCCTGTATTAAACTACGTTAAAACAACTAAATTGGATCACGTATTTGATGCATCAGTGACTACTGTGGGGGAAGGGACCAGAAGCTATTTGATATCCCATTCTGTATTGCGGAATACTAAATTAAACTGTGATTAGCATTCATCTGTGCTGGAATCAGCCCCCACAGTTGCTTAGCGCTAATGGAACTAAGTGCTACAGATACCGAACAGCCGATAAGTGCCTTGTTCTTTCCAGGTATGTTTCAGCTGCTCTCTCCAGATTGCTACAAAGCACCTCCTGATGGCAGGCCTGTAACGGCAACACCTGTCTGCTGAGAAGCGACTCGAAATGCTTAGCTCTTTACATACAGGTCACTGGATGCCTTTAGGATTGAACTGACCTCGCCGATCGGCCCTGTGACTTACTCCTCAGCATCCGTTTACCCAAGGCGAAGAACCTCTCTTTATTTAACACCTCGCTTCTTGAACGGCGGTGCCGCCAATCGGGGATTCTTTCCCCAGCTTCACTAGGTTCGGCAAAAGACCAGCAACTCAGCAGAGGAGAAAGCTTTGAAGAAAACCAGCTGTACTCAATGGGCCTTGCAAAACAGGCTATGCACATATTTACCAGTAAAAAGTCTACACCGATGGCCTTGCCAAGTCCCTGCGAAATCCCAGTATTTGGCAAGGGCCGCTCCATTTTGCCGTCTCCCTTCCTTTGGCATCACCTGCCACGTTTTCGTTAAATAGAGAATACAAAGTAGTGCCTCGGCAGCTTGGGCTTCCAGCCTCATCTCTTTTGCTCCGCCATTACAGACCTGTGACTGCGTCCCGGCTGCGCTTAAGATGTTCCAAGCGACTGTTATATCTCGTCTGCTATATGGGATCCCTATCCGGATCCAGTCTTTCAGCAGGAGAGTTGAGAGCATTTACTCCACCTTCCTGCGCAGGATCCTTGGTGTTTCTAACTCAGTGCCACTTTTTTGCTCTCTATAAGTAGCTGGGCCTTCACTTGGTAGAATCTCGGGCCTGGATCATTACGATCAAATATTGGCTTCGGCTCTACTTTCGACCTCTCCCTGCTAGTCTAATGGTCCAACTTTTAGCAGACCCCTATGTATCAAAGTGGTTGCAGGACATAGTGAAAAAGGTGGGTATCCTAGGCATTGACCTGAAATCCCTCTATAACTGTGGTGAGGTAGCAATCTTGCAGGTGGTTAGGATCTGGGATATAGAGGCACAGACCATTAATGCTGGTAGCCTTGGAGTTTGCTCTCCCTACTCATTACCTCTCCTCCCTTTGCATACCTCCATGGTACTATATATCGCCAACTTGACATCCCCAATTTCTAGGAGGGTCTTTATGCTTGCTAGATTTAACCTTTTTCCTTCAGCAGTGGTTTCTGGCAGATATAGGGGCGTTCCATTCAAGGATAGACTATGTAATTGCAATTGTGGGGAACCTGATTCTATCACCCATATTCTTCTGCGCTGCCCTAAATATTCTGTTACGCGCAATATTCTGATTCGGCCTCTCCTCCCCTTGCAGAGAGACTTTCTGGACGGGGATTTAAATTGTCTTCTAGCAGACAAGCGCCCAGCAATAACACTATCTGTTGCTGAATTTCTGACCTACGTGTGGAAGTCAAGAGTAGCGCTTTGTAAACCTCGCAAACTACGTTAGGACCGATTTGTACTCCGAGTCCTCGAGAATACCAGTCGACGTTGTTCTTTGTGTTATGTGTTCCTCCTTAAACTTCCCCTTGCTTCGGCCCAGCCAGGTTATGCCAATAAAGGTTTTCTGTGTTTCTGTATACTATACTGGTACAACATGCAAATTTGTCATAAAAACTTCTGAGACATGTGACTGAAGGAGAAAATACTTCTTCTACATAACTGGAAAGGCTTGGCTCTCTTCAGCTACCGGGATGTTAAAATGTCAGGAGGGGGACATGTTATCGGTGAGGCACGTGCTATCGTCAACTAAGAGCACAGGAAGGGTCCACCTGGATCAGTTCACCGGCTCCCACACTTTCTTTCCAGCAACGGCTGGGTCCAGAGGCTTCTGGGAAACTTTAAGCAGAGCATGTCATCCACACTCCACCCTGTTTGTTTATTTGTCCAGAGCATTCCTCTGAACACACTGAAGATTCTATTTCATAGAATCACAGAGTTGGAAGCAGCCAACCAAGCCATCTAGTCCAACCCCCTGCTCAAAGTAGGGTTCGCCTAGAGCATCCCTGACAAGTGTTTGTCCAGCCGCCGCTTAAAGACTGACATTTGGCTTTTGTTGTTGTTGTTTAGTTGCACAGTTGAGTCCGACTCTTTGTGACTCATGGACCACACCACACCGGGCCCTCCTGTCTTCCACCGTCCTCCAGAGTTTGCTCAATTTCATGTTCATTGCATCGGTAATGCTGTCTAACCGTTCCATCCTTTGCTGTCCCCTTCTTCTGTTACCTTCAGTCTTTTCCAGCATCAGGGTCTTCTCCAGGGAGTGCTCCCTTCTCATTTGGTGGCCAAAGTATTTGAGCTTCAGCTTCAGTATCTGGCCTTCCAAGGAACAGTCAGGGTTGATTTTCTTTAGGATGGACTGACTTGATCTCCTTGCAGTCCAAGGGACTCTCAAGAGTCTTCTCCAGAACTGTAATCTGAAAGCATCTATTCTTCAGTGCTCAGCCTTCCTTATGGTCCAATTCTTGCAGCCACGCATTACTACTGGGAATACCATTGCTTTGACTATGCGGACTTTTGTTGGCAGGGTGATGTCTCTACTTTTTATTATGCTGTCTAGGTTTGCCATTGCTTTTCTCCCAAGGAGCAGGTCTCTTTTAATTTCATGCAGTCACCATCTACTAGCTGTCTAATAGTCATCCAAAGATTTGTCCTCTATAAACTTACTAACCCCTTCTTTTTTATTTGCCTTTTTTAATTACCAGAAAAGCAACATTTGACACAGAGAAGAAAAGAAATAACCTGGAAAATAATTGCTTTGGCAGGAGCCGGTAGTGATAAGAGTATTTGACTAGGATCCAAGAGACCCAGGTTCGAATTTACACTCTGTCATAAAAGCTTGCTGGAAAACCTTGGGCCAGTCACACCCTCCCAACCTAACTTCCCTCACAGGGTTGTGGTGAGGATAAAATGATGTCAGCCACTTTGGGTCTCCACTGGGGAGAAAGGTGGGGTATAAATGAAGAAAAAAAATAAATCACTAAAACATAATTCAGTCTATTCAACCAGATTATAAAATACAGGATTATGTAACATTCTGGTACAGTCATCACCAAGGCTTTTTTTGGTAGAAAAAGCTCAGCAGGAACTCATTAGCATAATAGGCCACACCCATCAGCAGAAACTCATTAGCATATTAGGCCACACCCCCATGCTACCAGAAGTGTGGTCATCCAGCCACACCCACCTTTTGCTTCTTATTCTGGTTACCTTGTTTGCTGCCAAAACCCAGGGCTTTTTTTGTAGCAGGATTCCTTTGCATGTTAGGCCACAGCCCCCTAATGGAGCCAATTCTAATGAAGTTTCTGCTGTTGGGTGTGGCCTATTATGCTAATGAGTTCCTGCTGGGCATGGTCAACTTGGGAGCCAGCCAGAACTCTGTTACTGTGCGTTCCTGCCCTAAAATAGCCCTGGTCATCACCCAGTCCCTTCCTACAGCCATCACCATGCCCCTGTGTGAGGTCTTCCTCTTTCACTCCCTGCACTTCCCCCCTTTGATGTGGTCTCAGGGATGCTGAGGTCTCAGAACTGGGAGGGCTGGGGTTCCGGGTCTCTGTCACTCTCTCCCTCTCTCTCGGGTGGACTTTAGACCACCATTCCTCCTCAACCTCTGCTGTTTATCCCCTTTTATCCTTGTTCCCACCTGGCTCTTCCTTCCCTCCCTCTTTGGTTGAGGTCATACATGCCAGGTGAAGTGGGGGGAGGGTGAAGTGAGGCTATTTCCTCTGGAGGAATTTGACCCGCAGTTACGAGATGACACCTCCCTTTGAAGCTGTGGGCACAGCCTGTCAGTGTGTGATCAGACGCAACTGCGGGAGTGTCGGGTTGAGGTTGGGTTTTTTTGCTATTTGTTTCCCATGTGCTTAAATGAGGAATCGATGAATTGCACCTCTGCTCTGAGGGCTCCCTATGGCATTTGCGATGATGCACATACTGTGAGGGGGGGGCAACTGCATGGAGTCGGGATGGCCTGATCAGACCATCCTGACGGCATGAGAGAGCACTGGAGTGGCCAGAGAGGGGAAAGTCCGTCTGTGGCCCATCACAACGCATCTACTACTGGATTTTCCCTGGTGTCTTTTAACTCCACTCCTGCAGTGGAGCAACATGGATTTGCTAATGGCTGCAGGATGCTTCCCAGATGTTGCTGTCTGATCACTTCCTTTAGATCTGCCCGGCATTCGTGCCTATGTTGGGTCTAATTGTGCGTACAATCATAGCCATTGAGTCCCTTCTGTGAGTGACGGATCCCCTTGTCTGTCTTCCCTCTCTACCTTCCTTATTGGTCCTTCTTTGTTTCCCCTTAAACCCCTCTGACTTAGCTCCTCCCTTGTGACTCCTCCTCCTCTCTGTCCTTCCTGTTGTGCATGGGCATGGCTAAAGGTAAATGCTAATCCCCGCCGGCCCCTTCCCTTCACCTCTCCCTCCTCCCTCTTTCCCTCACCCTGGCCTGGCCTTGTAGAGGCTCCTGCTTTGTCAATGAATGTATCTAGGACAGTATCTAGGGCAGGCCCCGTGGGTCCCCAGGAAGTGGGGTGCCATTCCTCAACGGAACGGGGAGGCGAGAGGCAGCCCTTCAGCTGATGTTTCTCCCAGCTCCAGCCTCCTCAGCAGTGGGGTGAGGCATTGCCAGGAGTCTGCCTGTTTCCCCACAGTTGCCCCAGGAATGTCCACAGCTAGCTGCAGCTTTCTGGGCAGCATGGAGACCCTCTGCCAGGGCTCTGCCTGGTGCTCCCTTGGTGTGGCCTGCAGTTTCCCCTGTTGTCCCATGGGTTTGGGGAAGTCCGGAGGCAGACACCCTATGGCAATGGATTCAAAAGTTTAATTTTTCACTTGGGCGAAGAAACACTTTTACTTGTCCTGAATCTAATCTTTGGACTACTCCAAGTTCCATTAAATGGAAGAAGAAGAGACTATTTCTCCATCTTGTCCTTCCAGGTATTCATAGTTTTATAAGCTTCTACGGTGTGTGTGTCCCCCCCTTTAGATGTTCTTTATTTGAACTGAAAAGCCTAATGTTTCTAGCCCTCTTCAGATATTGTGTCCATGTGAATAAGGAGGGTACCAACGCCAAGATGTACTCGATACACACTGTAGCTAATTTGTGAAAATCAGGTATCACATGATTTTTCCATGCATGTGCACCCTTGCAGACCAGAACCCTCCAGGGGACCATTCCTGATACACAGGACTTTCAGGCTCCCAGTTTATTTGTGCATAATATCTGAAGAGGGCTTCTCTTTTTCTGCAAAGTAAGATGCTCTATCCTATTGACCATTTTTTCTGTTGCTTTCCCAGTTCTATGGCATCATTTTTGAGACCAGCAATAGTTCTCCCTGAAGCAAATGCCGATCCTAGTTGCCATATCACAAAAAAGATGCATGCAGATGGAGGCTGGAGGCTGGCAGAAAGAGGGAGTGCCACCTCTTCATTCTTCAGCATATATTCAATATCTCTCCTTCTCCTGTATACACACACCTGTGGAATCTTCTTTTGTTTGTCTGTCTGCGATTTTTGAAGGTGCAGAAGACCTCGTGGTCTCATCGTTCATCCACCAGCTTGTGAAGTTGACATTGGACTCAAACATTTGAATGCAGAGAGACAACAGACTTTGAAAAAGACTATAAAGCCCAAGATACAGCGCGACTGCAAGCAATGTACCAAAAAAAACACTTCAGTGAAGGAAGCAGCTGACAACAGAGACGTGTGGTTCTGGATCCATTTCAAACTTCAGTGGTGGGTTTCGCTTTGAAAGTTATTTTCTGGGACTAGAAAAGCAGCAGTTTATATATATTCTAAGTCATAACCACCATCTCTCTCCTGAAGTATGATTTTTTTTTTAAACTTCCTTTATGAAACTTAGTCTGCAAAAGTGAGGTTAATAATATAAGCCAGGACCTTAATGACAGTAGCTGTTCCAAGAAGGACTTTCAAGTGCGCAAAAAACATTTGGCTTCATGGAGTGCTGAAGCGTGGTAGAGTATTTACCTTTTTGTGTTGCTGAGTTTATTTTTTGAAAACATTTTCTCCCCCCTAAAATGACTTGAAGACACTTCTGCCCTGGGTGCTTGGAAGCCTTTGAAAAACCATCTTTCAACACCAGTCAGCTATAGCGAGCTTCAAGTCAGTAGGAAGATGAGAACGGTGCTAAAATAACCCCAATTTATTCTTTTCACTGAAGGTTTTTGTACATGCTATGGGACGGTACAAGCACTAGGCTGGCAAAGGAGCCGTTCAAGTGACTCGCTTGAAGGAAGAGATACGGGCAAAAAGGGAAAGGCCTCCGGGGGGGGAATTATACTCCTTCCCCAATAAGCTTAATAATGAGAATAAATTAAATTGCAAGGAAGAGTCAAGTCTTGATCTCCTGTTGTGTTGGGGGAAGGGGAGATAACAAATTAATTTATTCTTAGGCAGTAACAAAGAGACCCAAAGTGGAAGGAATCATACCGAAGTTCATCCTTTATCTATTTTTTTTTTTTAAAGAGCACTGGATATTTACCACGTCTGGAGGTGCAGATCCTAATCTAAAATTCTGAACCCAGTGGAAGCCTCCTCTAATTTTTCACAGGGCTGACTAAAGGAGCATCTGAGCCCGGCAACTGGTAGCCGCACACTATTCCTTTGTCGGCGGGAGATGGGCTCCGCTGCCTAAGTCAAAAGCAAAAGAAAGGTTCTTTGTACTTAGACAAGCTGAGCAGTTCTGTGAAAGCCAAAAAACTGGAGTTCCCCTAAGGTGTACAAAGACCTTGGCAGCGATCACATGGAATACATTATATTAGTTCAACATTAATGAGCCCAGAGAACGGAGCTATCTTCCGTACTGCATCGTGCTGTTATTTAATAGCCAACTTTAGAACTGTGTATTCAGGAGCTGTACTTTATATATAACTAAAGGGCCTGGGGGGGGGGGCGGGCACTGGTTTGCCTGTCCAGGAAGACAAAAGTATTATATACCTTACCTAAGAATCTGAAAATTGGTACCGCCATAATCTAAGACATCTTGATTACTTAATTTGGTAGTTTAGTGTAGTGGTTAAGTGCGCAGACTCTCATCTGGGGGCACTGGGTTTGATTCCCCACTCCTCCACTTGCACCTGCTGGATGACCTCGGGCAAGCCTAGTTCTGGCACAGCTGTTCTTGAAAAAGGGCAGTTTCTGTCAAGAGCTCTCTCAACCCCACCTACCTCACATGGTGTCTACTGTGGGGAGAGGAAGGGAAGGGAGTTTGTAAGCTGCTCTGAGACTCCTTTGGGTAGTGAAGGGCGGGGTATAGATCCAATCTCTTCTTCTTCTTCTTCATTGAAAAAAAAGTTGTAATCTAAGAGCAGAGAATTTGTATGCCTCTCCAAAGATAAGCAAGCAGGGTCAGCCCTGTCTAGTATTTGGATGGGAGACCTCCAAGGAATACCAGGGTCATGATGCAGAGGCAGGAAATGGCAAACCACCTCTCAACTGTCTCTTGCCTTGAAAATCCTCTGGGGTCTTCACAAATCAGCTGTGATTTGACGGCACATTCCACCATCATCCCCTCAAAATGGAAAACACAAATTGGAGCACCAAAATTGTTTAAAAAACCCAAAAAACTTCCATACCTGCCAAGAAAGCTACAGTTTGGAGCACGCACAATCCAAGATGTCTAGAAATACCTCAAAACTGAAGATTTTGAAATTGAATGGCTAAAAAACAGAGAGAAATTTTACCTCAAAGTAGAAGGCAGCATTCTAACCCTTCCTAAGGGCCAAGCTAGAAGTTATGGCAGCCACCGGTTCAACCCCGTGGCCACGGATGCCCATTTCAAGGAGAATTTGGCCATTTAAAAATGCCACAGGGTCCCAATCCTGAGTGAATGCGTGGCGAAGTGGGACTGGGAGATCTCCCCCCTTCCCTTTTGCCTTTTCAAGTACCAAAACAGCAAGGGTCAGACCCATAGCCACTGTATGATCTAGTCGAGCTCTATATCATATCGGATGGAACATTCAGCTATGGGAGTTTCACGTGCCCTTATACTCTTTAAACCAGGTCCAGTTTCATGTGATGCTGAGCAGGGCAGAACTCACCTGTACAGTGCTGCAGATGTTTGCTAGCTTCTTTAAGCTGAGGTTTGCTTTGCCTGTGAGCACAACTGTTAGCACACCAGAGATCTCTAGCCTGGGCAGGTGCTGGAATGGCCCACTGACACGCACGGTAGCAAAGACAGACACTAGGTGCAGAGAAGGGACACTGCATGCATTAACTTCCTCTTCCCTCTTCTGCACCAGACTGGGGGTTAGGGAAGGGAATCTGAGATGACAACCAGGAACGCAGTTGACAAAATGAATATATTGTGTTTATAAGGCGTATACCCTGCCTTTCTATAGCACATCCAAGGCAGCTTACAATGTCAGTTACAATGGCAATCACGGTAAAACAGCCACCCACACCAAACATATAAGCAAGGCTGAAGAAGGAAACGAACATTTTAACTAACAGCAGCAGATTAAATAATAGCATCAAACCTAGAAACTTTTAAGAAGAGCCCTGCTGATATCAGACCAGTGGTCCATCTTGAGCATCCTCCTGTTTCACACAACAGCCAACCAGATGAAGCATTCAGCCAAGTAAAACAGAAACAAATACAGCAAGACGGGTAGCCGCGTCAGTCTGTCGGTAGCAGCAGAAAACAGCAAGAGTCCAGTAGCACCTTACAGACTCACAAAATTTGTGGCAGGGCAGGAGCTTTCCTGACTCACAACAGCTCATGCTGAGCCACAACTTTTGTTAGAAACAAATACAAAGCAGGATAAAGTGAGCGAAGTCCTTTCAGCAGAAAAAAAACCAAGAACAAAAGAGTAACATTCCCACTAAAATTAACAAGGGCAATTACAAAAGGAAAATTTTATATATGTACACACACACATGCATATTATAGGGCTCTTTGTAGCAGGAACTCCTTTGCATATTAGGTGACACACCCTTAATGTAGCCAATCCTCCAAAAGCATACAGCAATCCCTGTAAGATGAGCTCTGTAAGTTCTTGGAGGATTGGCTACATTAGGGGTGTGTCTTCTAATATGCAAAGGAGTTCCTGCTACAAAAAGAGCCATATAGATATATACACAAACACACATATACCTAGTATTATGAATCTGGCAGCAGGCTTTGAAGAGAGAGTTATAAACACTTGATGCCACATCAGAAATGGCCCTGAGTCAACTCGAATGCTTCCGATAAGGTGGGCAATGCACAGCAAGGCCTCCAATGAATTGGCAGGAAGGTTCATACGGGAAAAGGTAGTCCTTTAAGGATCCCAGTCTGAGGCCATGTAGTGTTTCCTGACTTTTTAAAAACCTAAAGTACTAAATTTATTAATTGTAGTTTCCTTTTCAACTTCAGAAAACAACTATAGAAAAAAGAAATACACACCATTCATCCACACTTAACATGAATGATACATACATTAATAAAATAAAATATTCAGTCTTTTATCGATTGTACAATGCGGTTCAGTTCTTGTTTATTTTAAATGACATCTTAACAACAAAACGAATGCCAACAGACATAAAATCAAGTAGAACACAACCTGCCCCACCTTTACATTTCATTCCCTCTAAATTGGAAATATAACACATCTACTTGTCCAAAAAGTGAGATAATGTAGAATGTGAATCTGTTGAGTTAACCATTAAAGAGCTCTTCTCCATAACCATAAGGTCCCAAGTTTTAAATTTCTACATTGTTAATGATGAAGGTTTATCCCTTTTCCAGTTTGTTGTAATACACAAATACACCGTTGCCAGTAAAGATGAAATAAGCTTCAGCTTCGTTGTATCAATACCCTTATGAGAAGGCAAATCCAATAATAGCTATTTGGGATCTAGCTCTAACTTTACATTACAGATCTGTGAATCACTGTAAGTACTTTGTCCCCAAACCCTTGAATGGTTGGGCATTGCCACCAACAATGACAGAAAGATCCCTCCTGTTTGTATTTTTTCCAACAGACAACTGGAATTTTTCTACAAAAATGATGCCACTTTGGTGGGGTAAGATACCACCTTGACCAAATTTTAAAAGGTAAAGGCGGAATACTTAGCGCTGCCCCTGCCACCTCCTATTGTTACGAGAAATGAAATGGGGAAAAAATGAAACGGAAAAAAAAATAAAGTTTTCAGTTGTGACTTAATACTTAGGTGTGCCACCATATTTTGGTGTCTGTCTCTGAATCTAGATGACTAATCTCTCATTAAGCTCTTGAGATCACTTGACCAGTAGCAACCGATGTGTTAAAACCGTAGGATTTAACCGTACATCTGACTTCAGGGACACAAAAAGAGCAGACAAACTGTATTGGATTCTGTGCTTGACAAGTAGGTTACTTCAGTGGCCCCAGGGGACCTGTGCCTCTTCTCTGATGTTCAAGAAGATTTATTTTGCAGGCTTTGTAAGTGCAAAAGTGGCTGCGCACTGGCAACACAAACGTTTAACTTGTTACCGAGCCATGATCTGTCCATAACTCTATAGCACAAGCAGCTACTGTGCAGCAGGAGAGGTGTTCGGCATGGTGCTTGGGATGAATCGAGGCGAAAAGATTGAGACCGACCCACCAGAGAGCAGAACCAAGGTTAGTTTGTTCCGTGACCCTTGTTCATGTCAAACTTCTTAGCGCTCTTGGTTACAAAACAACTGCCTATCATACTGCCTCTTCATGCTCATAAGAATATAAGAGAAGCCATGTTGGAGAGCCAGTCTGGTGTAGTGGTTAAGTGCGCGGACTCTAATCTAGGAGAACCAGGTTTGATTCCCCACTCCTCCACTTGCACCTGCTGATGTGACCTTGGGTCAGCCACAAGCTCTGGCACAGCTGTTCTCTCAAGGATAGTTTCTGTCAGAAGTTCTCTCAGCCCCTCCTACTTCACAGGGTGTCTGTTGTGGGGAGGGGAAGGGAAAGGAGTTTGTAAGCCACTCTCAGACTCCAAGTGAAGGGCGGGGTATAAGTCCAATCTCCTCCTCCTCCTCCTCCTCCTCCTCCTCCTCCTCCTCCTCCTCCTCCTCCTCCTCTTCTTCTTCTTCTTCTTCTTCTTCTTCTTCTTCTTGGATCAGGCCAACGGCTCATCCAGTCCAATACTCTCTGTCACATCGTGGCTAAAACCCAGGTGCCATCCAGAGGTCCATCATGTCAGCATATGAGTGCTGCTTGGTAAGACATCATGCTGGTGATCTATCTGACAGTTCATGACAGCTACATTATCTAGTTCATACCAGTTCTGACCAGATGTCAGGTAACCCTGCCATAGCTGTGAGTAGGGGGGAGACATCTTTCACTGTTCTGGAATGCGGGAGGAACTTAGAGTCTTCAGTCTCTGTAACTGTCTCTGCTGTGTGTCTTATCAGTTCGCCTGACCTTGGGTCCCATGCTGCCTTGGCATGAGAAATTTACTGGTCTAGGTGTTTACTTTCCTAGTTTAGCACGTACGTGAAATGTACTCATTGGCTTGTAGGGGGGGTAAGTTCGAATGGGCTATAATTGACAGTGCTTTGTATCATCTGGCATCACTGACAAAGACCTGGTCTATGCAGCTCTATGACTAGTCTTTAATAAATACTATCTTCTTATGAAGCCTGGTGTTTGACTGACTATCTGGAGCACTTGACACCAGAGCAGGGTGCCTGTACATAATGACTCAGCACTGAATGCTGATTGGTGTTTGTTCACCACTGATATGTATATAATTGTGAATATACAATACTGCCTCTCTCTGCTCTCAAATGTGTTGTCTGGTGAAGCACTTTGTAAGTGTATACCAGCTCAGTTATAATTGTGTAAATAAATGTAAATAGTTAGCACAAGATTATTGGGACTGTTGCTTTCTGTTGCTGAACCTCACTAACCCAGAGCTTATCAGCCAAAGACACCAACACACCAACGGCGTCAATCCTCTGCTCGGAATGAAGGAACAACTAATGAACATAATAAAGCGAAGCTATGGGAAACGTTTGACTCATGTCTATAAAATAAAACTTAAAAAAAAAAACAACCCTAAGCAGCATTGCAATTTTCCAAAGCGTGATTGATGTTAGTTTGTTTTCTTGGTATAGATCTTTTTAATTTCATGTGCTGCCCCTTGTAACTCTGACCCCCGCAGATTTCCATAAATATTTAGGAAGTTTCCACCAAAGTTACTCTCTGCTCCTGAATACTAATGCAGCCAATGTTGAATAAAATGAGGTATTGCTATAAGGGAGGTAAGGAATACCAGCCATGAATACCGAAACCCCTCTGTTTGCCAGCAAACACTTTAGACAGAATTAAAGTCATTACCAAGACCAAGTAACCCACTGCATTTCTGAATGAGTTGTGAAGCTAAACTGTGAAAGTAACAAAAATCATTATCCAAATAAGCATTAATGTTATAACAACCAGGAAAATCAATAGCCAAACAAAGCCTAGGGCTAGCAACGAGAAATCCAAGAGGGGTTTATGAATACAGATAAGTTTCTACAATGGAAGAATCAAAGTATTTTGAGTTCACATTGCATTTCCTATTAGTCTCCAAGATCTACCAAGGATGCCCTTTCAAGTAAAGCGGGATGGAAACCACCCCACATCCCAGCTATATTCAGAATGAAGTCAATTTTGTGCCCTTCACACATTACAGAAAACACAGTTTGGGTCTCAAATCCCCACCCTCTCTCAGAGGTGACACAATCAGACATGAGTTGTGGGTTCTCAGTTCCTACATGAGCGATGCCTGATTAGAATCAGGAGCACAGCACACATTGAGGACCGGCATGGTGCAGTAGAAAGAGTGTCATACTAGGATCCTGGGAAACTTAGGTTTGAATCCCCACTTGTACCATGGAAGCTTGGTGGGGGCCATCACAAATGCTCAGCCTGGCCTACTTCACAGGGCTGTTGTGAGAAAATGGAGGAGGGAGGGGAGAATGATGTTCTAAGCAGCTTTGAGTCCCAAGTGGGGAGTCCCAAGTGGGATTTAAATAAATGCACTGAAAAATGCATGCATGCATGCACGCACATAGAGAAGCAAGCTGGGAAAAAGCTAATTAATCAGCAGGCCTCACCTTTGTTGGCCAATAGCAACGGGGACCATAAACAGGACAGTTGGGTATCAGTGCCTGGTTCTTTTTTAGGACCAGGCTCAGACCAGGTCTAAAGTTTGGGCCAAATATAATCTAGCGTTTGGGCCAAATATAAAATGGATCTGTTTTGAAGGGCCCTCCGCAGCCCCCTTTGTATACTCAAGACTTGAAGACACACCCTATCAATTTATGTCCCTCCCTTCAGCAAGCATCCGACATCTGTCTGTCTTGAAAGTCAGGGCTTTGCACTAATACTTTTGGCACAGCAGTGCTGCCGAAGCCTTCCTGGCGTCCTAAGCCAAGAGCGTTGCATGCTTGGGAGGAGAGTCACAGTGTGCCCCTTGTTCCCCAGGTCAGCAGATGCAGCCTGCACATTCAGTCTCCGGGGGGAACAGGGTCATTCAGCTCATGAAGAGCCGTTTCCCTGCCAGCTGGCTCGGTCTCTCTGAAAGCTCCAGATGTAGCAGCAATTGTTTGCTCTGCCCAGCAGGAGCAGCTAGAGAGGAACTGCAGCAAAGATGCCAGCGTTTGCCTCTCCCTCGGAATTTGGCTGCCGCTAAAAACTTTTATCCCCATCTTCCCTGCAGAGATTTCATTTTAAATGGGCGGCTCAGTTAACCGTTCCCAGGAAGTACCAGGGGGGAATCTGGAAAGCTCCTCCGTGACCTCTCTCTTGAACATCCAAAGCAACGGCATACGTTTCTGTTATAACTAGTTACAGAGCTATCGATTGATAACTGCGTACAGTTATAGATCTTCACGGCCAGTGCGGCGGAATGGTTAAGTGTCAGACGAGGATCTGGGGGACCCAGGTTCTAATCCTCCCTCTGCCACAGACTGACAGCGGGCCAGTTGCAAGCTCTTAGAAGAACCTACTTCAAGAGGTCATTGTGAGGGTAAAATTGAGGAGAGGAGGTGTGAACCCCTTTGGGTCCCCGTTGGGGATAAAGGTGGGGTATTCATGAGGAAAACTCAATTCAACTGTACTACACAAAAAAAATGGAATTTGGTTTGAGGAATCATAGCCATCTAATCATAATTAGGATTGCTAATTCTGAAGAAGACAGAGTCAGGATTCAAAATGATCTAGATAAGCTGGAACAGTGGGCCGAGGCAAATAAAATGAAATTCAATAGCGATAAGTGCAAAGTCCTACACCTAGGCACAAAAAAAATCAAAGGCACAGATATAGAATGGGAGGGACTTGGCTTGACAGCAGCACATGTGACAGGGATCTAGGTGTTCTGGTTGATCACAAGCTAAACATGAGCCAGCAGTGCAATGTGACTGCAAAGAAAGCTAATGCAGTCTTAGGATGCATTAACAGAAGCACTGTGTCCAGATCATGGGAGGTGGTAGTCCCGTTCTATTCTGCTATGGTCAGGCCTCACCTGGAATACTGTGTCCAGTTTTGGGCACCACGTTTTAGGAAGGACGTTGACAAGCTCGAGCGTGTCCAGAAGAGGGCAACCAGGATAGTGAGAGGGTTTGAATCCAAGTCTTAGAGGAAAGGCTGAAAGAGTTGGGTATGTTTAGCCTGGGAAAGAGAAGACTTAGAAGGGACATGATTGCAGTCTTCAAGTATTTGAAGGGCTGCCATGTAAAAGATGGAGCACATCTATTCTCTTTTGCTCCAGATTGCAAGACTAGATCTAATGGGTGGAAATTACGAGGGAGTCGATACCGGCTAGATATCAGGAGAAACTTCCTAACTGTAAGAGTGGTTGAGCAGTGGAACAGACTGCCTCGGGAGGTGGTGGATGCTCCTTCCCTGGACATTTTCAAGCAGAGGCTGGACGTCCATCTTTTGGGTATGTTGTAGGTATGTCGGGCTATGCTCCTGCAGAGTGCAGGGGGTTGGGCTAGATGACCTGCAAGGTCCCTTCCAACTCTAACATTCTATGATTCTATTATTCTAATCTATATGATCTATTTGTTCACTACAATCACATGGTAGTCCATTCTGGACAGACAGCAGGTTCAGGGGCTGCAGTTTTAAACATTTCTTCACTAGTTTTCTATGTGCAAGGAGCTTTTCATTCCATATGGAAAGGACCCTTCAAAAACACCAGCCCACCCCACAAAACACATGCACGACCCGAGGGGACAGAACCTACAAAAGACTCTATGACAAGGCCTTGCTAAACTTGTACCACATCTTTCAGCTCTTTGCCATTTAAAAACATCTTATGAGTTCTGCTTTAAGGTGCACAGAGAGAGAAAAATATCAGAAGCAGAGGAGACCGAGAGGAGGAGCTGGGGTGTATGCGGCACTGAACGTAGTGTGGGACTCAAGTTCAGTGCTTTGAAAAGCATGGGGAAGCCATAAGAGACTGTCTCTTTGCATGGCACAGCTGTTTGCAGAGACAGTTGATGGTTCTTTGCATCCCATACAGCAGGTGGCATGACACCTTTTTTGGCTCCTTGTTTGAACTGGTGGCTGTTTTGAACTGAATCAAAAAGGTAATCCAGGTTGCATTCAGACAGGCAGTTTCATCTGTTGCCGTTGCTTTTCCCTTATGGATTTAAAGTGTGTGATCAGACAGCAACATCTGTCTGTCATGCCACAGTCATCTGAGTCCCATCCTCCACCCATTTGCTGCATGCTTCTTTGATACCTGAGAAAGTCTGGTCTTGTTGATCTGAGCTGGTTCCAAAATGGATTTCCTGCTGTCTGATCACTCTGTTGTGCACCCAAGCCATGAGGCAGGTCTGACTGTTCTCCTATTTTCCAGCCGCCATTTTGTTTTGCTAGTTAGTGAGGAGCACATAACTGCAAATACAAACCTCTCTCACACACACATCCCCCACGGGCTGCTCAAAACTTTGTTTTCCTTTTAAAAACTCTCAAAGAAAGACAGCTTTTTTCTATACTTTGGGAAAGTGGTAAATTGAAAAGATTAGAGGGAGGACAGCAGTGAACTCCATATCCCAGCAGTCTCAGCAAGCACTTGTGTGCATGCTCAGAGGCAACCTTTTTAAAAAACAATAGCCAACAGCCCCATGAACTACATATCCCAGCAGGCTGATCAGTGCTTATGGGAATGCTCCAAGGACAAACTTTTTAAAAAATGGCCAATGGGCTGACTCCCCGCCTGCTGCCATCTGATCATGTAAAAGTGCTTTGAAGAGTGCTAAAAGGGGTGAGTCTGATCAGGACAAAATAACCCGGATCAATTAGAGGCAGGACAAAATGGATTGAACTGCCCATCTGAATGCAGCCACAGAAATGGTCTGATGAAGATTTACTCGAAACGGTGTTTGGCTGGCAAACTGTACAGTTTGTCCTGTGTGTTAACTCCATTTTGATGCATTGTTATATCAATACTTTTATGCTGTTGTTCTGCCTATTTACACAGAAGTAAACACACAGTAAATTTACACAGAAGTGTAATGGTACACTGAATATTGTTTACAATTGAATGTTTGTCACTTTTTCATATTGCGGGTTCAGGTGCTGTTTTCAGTTTTCATTTTACAATACAATATTTTTGATTGACCTTCTGGTATTAGTGTACTTTGTTTACACAGAGTTGTTTGCAAGGCATACTGATCCAACTATCAGCTCCTTCAATGCAAATCTGAGTGCCCCCCTTCTTCTATGGCACACATTATATGTCAGTAACCTTTCCAATAACCCCGTGAAGTAGGTCAGTATGCTTAGTCCCACATTGCAGACTGGAAGTGGAGGATGGAGGACCTGAAAATGTGATGTGCCTACAGGCACCACAAGCATTTGTGGCAGAGGTGAGATTTGAACCTTCCAAACCACCACTCATTTGCTCAGCCACTACACTATACTAAAGGTAAAGGTTTCCCTTGCTTGAAAGCCAGTTGAATCCGACTATAGGGGGTGGTGGTGCTAATCTCCATTTCCAAGCCAAAAAGCCAGCGCTGTCCGAAGACATTTCCGTGGTCATGTGGCCGGTATGACTAAACGCTGAGATACATGGAATGCTGTTATCTTCCAACCAAAGTGGTACCTATTTTATCTACTTGCAATTTCTTGCTTTCGAGCTGATAGGTTGGCAGGAGCTGGAGCCAGAGACAGGAGTTCACTCCGTCCCGCAGCACTCGGGTCTCAAACTGCAGAGCTACAGACCTTCCGGTCTGCAGCTCAGCATCTTAACCTCTGAGCTATCACTACACTAGCTCTCCTCAAAAAGGTCCTGAAACGAAGCAACATGCTAGACAAAAAAATTATTTGTAACACGAATCTCCATTTTGCAAAAAAAAAAGTGACAATAATTGTAAGTGTTGCAATAAACAAATATACACTTTAAAAACCCCTCCGCAGATGAAATACCACTAAAATATTTAGGAGCAAGTATTTCTTTGCCGTTTCAACATTTTTTCCTGGTACCATTCAGAGTGATGAATTCAGATTGGATGCAGCTCGACAGCGGCTGTTTACCCGTTTTTCATAATACAGAAGACAACTTCAACAAACAGTACAGCACTCCTTCACCACAGTATTATCTCTTTGGCAATGCATCTATGCTACAGAGCGTTAAGGACACGGTATTCATTCAAGCCCCATGCACATAGAAGCTATCTGAAATTATTCTCATATAGGAATAATAGAAAAGCATCTTTTTATGGGGGATGTGTACACTGCAGTGTAGAAAACAGTCCGAGTCCAGTGGCACCGTTAAGACCAACAAAGTTTAATTCTGGGTATAAGCTCTCATGTGCATGCACATTTCTTCAGGTGCCACTGGGCTGGAACTTTGTTCATTGCTTCAGACCAACACAGCGACCCACCTGAAACTACGATGGAGGTTACCTGCAGGGCTGCCACCAAACCCAACAGCCCCATAGTGAGTTTTCCAGCCCCATCAAATTATTTATTAAAGGAACTCAGGCTGTGATCACACGCGCCTTTAGATCCAACGTAGGTGTGAATGCCTGATAGATCTAAAGGGCATGATCAGAGAGCAACATCTGGGAAGTGTCCCGCAGTCATCAGCAACCTGTGCTGCACCAACCACAGAAGCGGAGTTAAAAGACACCGGGGAAAGTCCGGCTCTAACAGGTTCCAATGGGCCACGGATGGACTTCCCCCTGTCTGATCGCAGAAGCATGCTCTCATGCCAACAGGATGATCTGATTGGGTCATCCCGGCTCAGTGCCATTTTTCCCCCCATTCACAGTAAGCGCATCATTGCATACTCCATAGGGAGCCCTCAGTGTGGAGGTGCGGTTCCTCATTTAAGCGCACGGGGAACAAATGCTCCCCCAAAAGAACCCAACTCACCCGCGGTTGCATCTGATCACACAGTGGTGGGCTGAGCCCGCAGCTTGAAAGGGTTGTGTGATCTCACAACTCTGTGTCAAATTCCTCCGGAGGAGACAGCCTTGCTTCCCCTCCACTTCAACTGCCGTGTGTGACCGCACAGTGTCTCAGATGTAATAAAAACAGAATCCAAGATGCCAGGGAAGACAAGACCTGTTTCTGCTAGAGTTACCCACTTCCAAGTGCCACTTGCAAATAGCCTAGCATTAAAGCTGATCTCCAGAGATCAACCCCTCTGGAGAAAACAGTTGCTTTGCAGGGTGGCATCATACCCAGCTGAGGTCCCTCCCCTCCCCAAACCCCACCCTTCCCCAGGTTTCACCCCCAAATCTCCATGAATTCCTCAAACCGGGGCTGGCAATCCTATTTTCTTCTCTTGCGTTCTTCTGGGGCAAACTAGGCAGGAGTCTTTGCCTAGCTAGCAGCAGCTGCCCCTGCTTGTACAACAAGCGTGGTGGGCAGAGGAGGAACAGGACATAGTCAGGGGGCACAGCTGAGTTCCTAAAGTAAAGGTAAAGGTTCCCTTGCTTGAAAGCCAGTCGAATCCGACTCTAGGGTTGCGGTGCTCATCTCCGTTTCAAAGCCAAAGAGCCAGCGCTGTCCAAAGACATTTCTGTGGTCATGTGGCCGGCATGACTAAACACCACGGTGCACAGAACGCAGTTACCTTCCCACCGAAGTGGTACCTATTTATCTACTTGCAATTTCTTGCTTTTGACCTGCTAGGTTGGCCGTGTTCCATGGGGAGAAAAAGAGTGGAAACTAAAATGAAGCCAATTTTGATTTTTGAAACTAAAATTATCCCCCCTCCCCCCAAAAAAACCCCCTGCACCGTTTAAGTCCCCGGTATTCTCGTCTCAAAAGAGAACTCACCCTGTCAAGGTCCCCTTGCCACTTGAAACTGATGATTCCTCAACAAGGGAGCGAGCTGAGAAACAGTGTTACCAATGCGACGGAGAAGAGAGATCAGATTTTGCAATGAAACTGGAGGCGTGAGCTCTTCTTAAGTGAAACCGCAGCCGATAAAATGATAGCTCCTCGAGATGGGCTGCATTAATGGAAGGACACCAGGCCGCACGTCAAAGCCCTCGCGGGGATTTGGGTTCATAGCATCAAATGTGATGTAGGTCTGGGAGGCTACGTGGAAAAAGGCAGCTCCACTTTTCACCGCTGGCCCGTCAGGAGTGTTAGAAATGCAGATAAGAACTTTCAGTGGAGGCCCCTCCGCTGACCGTTCTCCAAGCCGATATTGCACTTTTCAAAATGAAAGGGAAGGAAAGCAATTCCGGAGACTGGCACCCACGTAACCTCTTTGGGGGAAAACTCGCATCATTATCCAAGGCGGTACTTTAGCTATTGCTTCTCAGGGAATGGTTGTGATTTAGACAAAGCCTCTGCAAAAGCGTTTCGGTTCGGAAATTTGGGCTCTCCGTCAAACGGCTGTCTTGCTCCTTATCTGTAGTCTCAGCACTATTGAGACCTCTCCCGGCCTGGAATATTTCAGACGGCAGGTGGAACAGAGCCAAAGACAGTCTTCACCTGGATATGCAGTAGCCACAATTCCCTGTGGGGACTCAGTAGAATAACCGAGCTTGAGGTGAGGTCTGGAGGTTTCCTGGAAGTACAACTGATCTCCAGTCTACAGAGATTAGTTCTCCTGGATGAAATGGCAGCTTTGTAATGGATAGTGGACTCGATGGTATCATCTCTCCACTGGTCTCTCTTCCCGAACTCCACCCCCAAAGCTCCAGGAATTTCCCAAGCCAGAGTTAGCTTCAGACTGAAAGGAATGAACAGAACACCAAGGATTTCTTCACAATCAACAGGAATTTCCAGAGGGGAAGCCAGTGTGCGGTGTAGGTGTTGGACTGGGATCCAAGAGACTCAGGTTCAAATCTCCTCTCTGCCATGCCACTTTGGACCAGTCACACACTCTCGACCTAAACTACCTTGCAGGGCTGTCGCGATGAATGATGAGGGAAGAATGATGAAGCAGGGTTTCTGACTGGCCATTGGAGATTTAATTGGCTGTGCAGGTTTCGTGACTGAACACTGGGCATGACGTGACGGCATGTAAGCCGGGGCAGCCATTTTGTGGCTGGCTTCCCCTCCTGCATCAGCTATTTTGCGGCCTGTGCCCACCACACTGTTTCAGAATTCCAAAAGTGCCCACAGACTCAAAAAGGCTGCCCCCTCCCTGGTCTAAGAGCAACTTCTAAAACGCTGAGAATGACTTTCAGTAACCCCCCTCCCTCCTTTTTTTTTACTTTCCCTATAGGCAGACGGAGTGAGCTCCCGTCTCTGGTCCCAGCTCCTGCCAACCTAGAAATTCAAAAGCAAGAAATTGCAAGTAGATAAATAGGTACCGCTTCGGTGGGAAGGTAACAGCGTTCCGTGCACCTTGGTGTTTAGTCATGCCGGCCACATGGCCATGGAAACATCTTCGGACAGCGCTGGCTCTTCAGCTTGGAAACGGAGATGAGCACCGCAACCCTAGAGTCAGATTCGACTGGCTTTCGAGCAAAGGAAACCTTTACCTTCACTATAGGCCAGCTAGTCCGATCCTTTGCCCAACATACAAAATCCGAAGCTAGAACATTTCCTACAGATGGTTGCCCAGCCTTTCCCTGAGGACCCCCATGTATCCAGTGACCAATCAAGAACTCAGAGGAAGCCACAATTGTGGCTCCTGGCCCAATGAACTTGTGTCCTCACACAGAAGAAAAGCCCACTGCCCCTTTACAGAGGGTCTTTCTTGCTTGCACTACTGAATGAAACCGAGACAAGACAGAGACTAACTCAGCTGGCACAGGAAGTCCATAGTAAAGCCATAGGAAAAGGTAAAGGTTTCCCTTGCTCGAAAGCCAGTCGAATCTGACTCGAGGGGGCAGTGCTCATCTCTGTTTCCAAGCCGAAGAGCCAGCGCTGTCCGAAGATGTTTCCATGGTCACGTGGCCAGCATGACTAAATGCCGAGGTGCACGCTGTTACCTTCCCACCAAAGTGGTATCTATTTGTCTATTTGCAATTTCTTGCTTTCGAACTGCTAGGTTGGAAGGAGCTGGAGCCAGAAACGGGAGCTCACTCCATCACACGGTGCTAGGGTCTCGAACTGCCAAACTACAGACCCTCCAGCCCACTGCTCAGCGTCTTAATCTCTAAGCCACTGCAGCCCTTTAAACCATAGTGTTTGGGGTGAATCCTAGAATGTCCTGCAATGTGGTGACATCACTTCCACTTAAACAGCTGGAAGTGATGTCACGGGATGCCATTCTGGCCCCCACATTCTTCCTCCACCATGCGTCCGAGTGAGGGTGGGCAACGGGGGCAGGAGCAGGAGTTTGCCTGCCTCCCCCAAGCAAATGGCAACCCTACCTCTTAAGCATGTTGGTATGTTCTGTAATAATAGATGAAGAATAATTTTATCAGTACCATTCAAGCAGGTTAGGGGTCAAGCAGGTTAGCTTCAAAATCCCACCTTTTATCTGAGAGAATTTTGAGTATTCTAAGATGGGCGGGGAGAGGAAAGAGGTTCAACACCCCATTTTTTCCCTCTTGCTAATGTTCTTTTTCTTAAAAAAAAAAATCTTTACTATTTAAGTGGAGAGGTTGTCATGTCAGAAATTTAAAAGCCTGTGAGTTTTTGTGTTTTTTTCAAAATATTCTTAGGGGGATCTGCTACTCCAGTCGAAAGGTGTAGCCACTGTCCTCCCCCATTTACAAATCCTGCAGTGATCTGATTTATATGACTGAATGCTCCTTCATACAAAAATAAATACATAAATAGATAAATCCCCCCCTCTCTGCTCAGAAAAATCGATGTTGGGGAAAGGTGCCCAGCCTCTTCCTTCAGAAACGAATCTTCACACAGAAACGAACGTGCAGCCGTTTTCAGGGAATGCTCGGGGTGAGGGGGGGACACACATACGGAACACCTGTCGGGTTTGGCTTACAGTAGGCAGCCACCAGACACCCTGGCCAGGGTCTGGCCATCCCTCAGGATCCATTCATGAGATGTGGCGGGACTGAGCAGTGCTTTCTGCGATGGCGTAAAAATAGTTTGTCCCACTGACTGCATCCCAACACGAAGCGAACTCGTTACACGCCTGCGGCCAATTTTTGCCGAAAGACGGCCTTCGTCAAGATGCCGTTCCCCTGCCTGAGCTCCCTAAATTGCCCGGCGCTGGGTCTCTGAAACGTGCCTGAAACAATGTCCAACTTGGTTATATTAGTACAACAGCTGGCGTGACAGTTTGGATTATAGCAGGGCCATGGAAACGGACTGACCAGAGGGGGAGGCTGGCTCTACCGCTTTCATGCTGGACATGCACATCCGAGGCATACGGCAATCCTCCCTAACCAGGTCATAAAAGACGCCGGCAAAAAAAAAAAAAAAAATGTGGGTTTTTAAAGCCCCGCTGTGTGATGCTATAAATAAAGATGTGTTCTTAATTTGCTGCTTTCTCTCATTAATTTTTTACAGCCTGTTTGCAGTGGGGAGGGGAGGGGGGAGATGTTGCTGCTTCATGGATAGGGGGATGGACCCGGTGCACTTTTAAGTACTGGAAATGGAATGGTTTTGGGCTAAGCCTCATACAGTTAAAAATATCCTTTGCCTGTTGGTGGGGTCGCCAACTGTGGACTGGGAAATCCCTGGAGATTTGCGGGTGGAGCCTGGGGAGGCAGATTGCAGTGGGGAACCATGCCAATGAGCCTGGCCTCCAGAGCTGCCATTTTTCTCCAAGGGAACTGACCTGGAGATCAGTCTGGAGATCAGCTGTAATTCCAAGAGGCTGGCAAGCCTGTCAACTTGTTCTACGACCCAGCCCGGTGAAGAGTTCTTACTGTCAGAAAGGTTTCTCCTATTATTTAGCCAAAATCTACTTCTTTGTGATTTCCACCTATTATTTATAATCCTGCTTCCATGAACAAAAAAGAATGGATTCCACGTTGGCTTTTCCCGCCATTGTTTTACAAAACCCGCATTGGAACAGAAATTCCCCTCTGCACTGCATGATGCTTTCACTTCCTTTGATCACCGGGTTTTATGGTAGCCTCCACACTCCGTGCTGCTTTCACTTCCTTTGATCATTGGGTTTTATGGTAGCCTCCACACTTCATGCTGCTTTCACTTCCTTTGATCACCGGGTTTTATGGTAGCCTCCACACTCCGTGCTGCTTTCACTTCCTTTGATCATTGGGTTTTATGGTAGCCTCCACACTTCATGCTGCTTTCACTTCCTTTGATCACTGGGTTTTATGGTAGCCTCCACACTTCGTGCTGCTTTCACTTCCTTTGATCACTGGGTTTTATGGTAGCCTCCACACTTTGTACTGCTTTCACTTCCTTTGATCATCAGGTTTTATGGTAGCCTCCACACTTCGTACTGCTTTCACTTCCTTTGATCACCGGGTTTTATGGTAGCCTCCACACTGTGCTGCTTTCACTTCCTTTGATCATCGGGTTTTATGGTAGCCTCCACACTCTGTGCTGCTTTCACTTCCTTTGATCACTGGGTTTTATGGTAGCCTCCACACTTCGTGCTGCTTTCACTTCCTTTGATCATTGGGTTTTATGGTAGCCTCCACACTTCATGCTGCTTTCACTTCCTTTGATCATCAGGTTTTATGGTAGCCTCCACACTCCGTGCTGCTTTCACTTCCTTTGATCACTGGGTTTTATGGTAGCCTCCACACTTTGTACTGCTTTCACTTCCTTTGATCACTGGGTTTTATGGTAGCCTCCACACTTCGTGCTGCTTTCACTTCCTTTGATCACTGGGTTTTATGGTAGCCTCCACACTCCGTGCGGCTTTCGCTTCCTTTGATCATCGGGTTTGATGGTAGCCTCCACACTCCGTGCGGCTTTCGCTTCCTTTGATCATCGGGTTTGATGGTAGCCTCCACACTCCGTGCGGCTTTCGCTTCCTTTGATCATCGGGTTTGATGGTAGCCTCCACACTTCATGCTGCTTTCACTTCCTTTGATCATCAGGTATTATGGTAGCCTCCACACTCCGTGCTGCTTTCACTTCCTTTGATCACTGGGTTTTATGGTAGCCTCCACACTTTGTACTGCTTTCACTTCCTTTGATCATTGGGTTTTATGGTAGCCTCCACACTCTGTGCTGCTTTCACTTCCTTTGATCACTGGGTTTTATGGTAGCCTCCACACTTTGTACTGCTTTCACTTCCTTTGATCATTGGGTTTTATGGTAGCCTCCACACTCTGTGCTGCTTTCACTTCCTTTGATCACTGGGTTTTATGGTAGCCTCCACACTTTGTACTGCTTTCACTTCCTTTGATCATCAGGTTTTATGGTAGCCTCCACACTCCGTGCTGCTTTCACTTCCTTTGATCACTGCGTTTTATGGTAGCCTCCACACTTCGTACTGCTTTCACTTCCTTTGATCACCGGGTTTTATGGTAGCCTCCACACTCTGTGCTGCTTTCCCTTCCTTTGATCACTGGGTTTTATGGCCGCCTCCACACTCCGTGCTGCTTTCACTTCCTTTGATCACCGGGTTTTATGGTAGCCTCCACACTCCGTGCTGCTTTCACTTCCTTTGATCATTGGGTTTTATGGTAGCCTCCACACTTCATGCTGCTTTCACTTCCTTTGATCATCAGGTTTTATGGTAGCCTCCACACTCCGTGCTGCTTTCACTTCCTTTGATCACTGGGTTTTATGGTAGCCTCCACACTTTGTACTGCTTTCACTTCCTTTGATCATTGGGTTTTATGGTAGCCTCCACACTCTGTGCTGCTTTCACTTCCTTTGATCATTGGGTTTTATGGTAGCCTCCACACTCTGTGCTGCTTTCACTTCCTTTGATCACCGGGTTTTATGGCACCTTCTGCATAGATTTATGGCCATTTTACGGCCATTCAGGGGGGACTTTGCAGTCAGTACGGTGTTGCCCCAAAGTATCTGAATGTGGTTTTGAGCTGCACTTTTCCCTCCCAGCTGAGAAAATGTGGAGCGAATGCTAGATGCAGAACCACCCAATGTGTCTGTTCCATCTTCTAGCCCTACAGATATTTGTGCACAGCGATCATGTTTCCCTCGTCTCCAGACGAAACGTGCCTAGCTCTTTCCACCGGATGAGGGCTTGGTTTCCACACCCCTCACCATCCTGGTCCCTCTGGACATGCTCCGATTTGTCAATATCCTTCATCGTACCTAGTGGTCCAGATAAGGCTGCGGTTTAAGGTACCCCATGGCTCAAGGTCACCCAGTTAGCATCCTGGCTGAGCAGAGATTCACACACTTATGTCACTGCCCCAAACCCAACACTCCTCCACTACTCAACGCTTCCACTCCATCCTTTTTTGATGGTTCAGACTCCCCGACAGCCAGTCTTCTTTACACTATTGTTCTCTCACTTGAATCTTTATATACCTTTTTTATTGCTTATTCTAAAAACTACACAGAGATCATAAAGAAAGGGCATCTACAAACTATGGGAGAAAGTAAAGATAACCACTAAAAACCCAAGAAGCGGTGATCATAAAATGCTTACAAACATTTTTTATGCTTTAGCAGGGCTATTTTGGGGCAGGGACCCACAGGAATGAAGTTCCGGCTGGCTCCCAAGTTGGCCACGCCCAGCAGGAACTCATTAGCATAACAGGCCGCACCCAACAGCAGAAACTCATTAGGATTGGCTACATTTAGGGGTGTGTGGCCTAACATGCAAAGGAGTTCCTGCTACAAGAAAAAAGCTCTGGGTTTTGACAAGAAACAAGGTAAACAGAATAAGAAGCAAAAGGTGGGTGTGGCTGGATGACCACACTTCTGGTAACATGGGGGATGTGGCCTGATATGCTAATGAGTTCCTGCTGTTGGGTGTGGCCTATTATGCTAATGAGTTCCTGCTGGGCTTTTTCTACAAAAAAAGCCCTGCGCTTTAGTATTATATAAGTACAGTATAAATGAAAAATATTAGTGAAATATATCCGGTACCGTTAACTATATAAAGAACATCTGAGAATCTGCTAAGAATAGGTTAAAAAAAAGAACCTTTATATACCAATCCCTTTCATTAGTCTATGACATGCTAGCAGGAACACCTTCTACTTCCATGTGATTTTCTCTGAGCACATCACATGCAGAACTCAGAGGTGGGGAAGGTAAAGAATCAAGGCCTATTCTCTACTATTAATTGTTTCCAGGATTAACCAAAAGACTATTTAGACTCCCAATCCTATATCTGACCTCCTTCCAGCTTTCTAATTTATTTACTGTCTTTACTGTTTTTACAACCGGAGTCATAAACAGCAGACCAGTTTTCTGAGAGCCAGTTTGGTGTAGTGGTTAAGTGAGTGGATTCTAATCTAGGAGAACCCGGTTTGATTCCCCATTCTTCCGAATGCAGCTCCTGGTGTGACCTTGGGTCAGTTATAAGTTCTTTCAGAGCTGTTTTCTCAAGAGCAGTTCTCAAAAGAGCTCAAAAGAGCACCTACTACCTCACAAAGGGTGCGTTTAGACAGCGTGCTGGAGCGGTTTAAACTGCTCTGGCACGATGCGCTTTTTTTTAAACTGGAGAATCGCGCTCAGACTCACCTCCTCCTTCCGAGCGCCCCGCCGTCCTCCTGCAGGTGGGAGGGGTTTCCCCCTCTCCTTTGAGCATGCGCACAGGCAGCCCTCTCCCGAACAGGAAGTTTGGCCGGTGCGAAGAAGAGCGAGCTCAACAGGTCCCTTTAAAGTTTAAAGGAAGAGTCCTTTTAAAAATGGCCTCCCCGAGATCCCGGACTCCTCTAAATGCCTAAACTAGGCACCAGTAAACCTTTTCTTTTTTTTACCTAAGTGCGGAGCTCCGCTCAAGCGCACACCGGTAAGGGGAAAAAAAAATGGAGGACTAAAACCGGAAGCTGGAGGCAGCTTCCCAGAGGGGAGGGGGTTGAAGCACCCGGAAGTGGCTGGATGGAGCGATCAGACAGGGAAAAGTGCGGCTTGAAACGGAGAATCATGGAAAACACCACTTGGGTAAGTGGTGCCAAAATACTCCGTTTCAAAGGGGTTTGCTCCAGAAAGCGACAGCTGGGGACGGTGGGCAGATGTTGGGCGTGTGAACGCGCAGGTAAAAGCCGTTTCTGAGCCGTGCTGAAAACGGCTCAAACGGCGCGTCTGAACGCACCCACTGTGTGTTATGTGGGGGGAGGAAAGGAGTTTGTAAGCTGCTCTGAGACTCTGGGTAAAGGGTGGGGTATAAATTGTATCTCTTCTCTTCTTCTTCTCTTCTAATATGGTATAAGATTATATGCATAAAATGGCATGTTTATAAACACAGGTTACCTTGAAAATAATCACATCTGAATATGGTAAATGTGTGTTTTTAACTAACGACACTGCTTTGTAATCAAGTGTACATTCCTTTCCCGGCTCTTATGGAGATGCTGTGATAGTAACTAAAATAGTAATAATTACATATTAAATATCACTGCTCTGGGAAGCATAATTTAAAGTTACCCACTGAGACTGGGCCAAATTGCAAGTGAAGGTACTAGAGGCTATCAGGTATTTGGTATTTTTGAATTTCATAACAACCAGTTCTTGGAAGTAGTTTGCTACGTACAGGGCTTATCCTGAGCCTTTAACACCATCGATAACAGTGTAATTTTAATAACACCTAGAATTTATTGATTTACTATCCACATTTGCCCTGGCACATCAGGGGGAAATGCATGCCATCAGATTCTCCCAGCTGTTAAGGATCCCGGCTTCAGACAAATTCACAACAGCAACATCACTGATCGTGGAACAGATAGGATCTATTCCCTCCTCTGCCAACCAAATGATCAATGATATGCAAACATACTGGCTGGCTATACAGGTTTTTAAAGTTAAGAAAAAAATGAGCACAGTGCATATTTACATGCACACACACTTTGCTGGACCAGGGCAATAGTGGCATCGTGTAAAGTCTTCCTCCAAAGTTGAGGAATGGTTCCAGTGACTGGAGGAAGGCTTCAAACTGTACTAAGCAGAGTAGTAGGCTACACTCCAGTATTTGGGAACAAGCTATAGGAAGAGGAATGTGAAGAGAACAGGAAGAACATTATTAACTCATTAAATTTGCTGATGATACCAAATTGGGAGGAGTAGCAAGGAGATCAAATCATTCAATCCTAAAAGAAATCAACCCTGACTGTTCCCTGGAAGGCCAGATAATACTGAAGCTGAAGCTCAAATACTTTGGCCACCAAATGAGAAGGGAGCACTCACTGGAGAAGACCCTGATGCTGGGAAAGATTGAAGGTCAAAGAAGAAGGGGACGGCAAAGGATGAGATGGTTAGACAGTGTTATGAATGCAACAAACATGAAATTGAGCAAACTTCAGAGGACAGCGGAAGACAGGAGGACTGGCGTGATCTGGTCCATGGGGTCGCGAAGAGTCGGACTCGACTGTGCGACTGAACAACAACAACAAGCAAACACTCAAGAAGACAGAGTTAAAATTCAACAAGACCTGAATACTCTGGAGAGGTGGTCAGTTGCAAACGGGATGCAATTCAATAAAGATAAATGCACAGTATTACATCTGGGCCACAAAAATGCCAAGCAGAGATACTGGATGGGGGATACGTTTCTAGGGAGTAGTGTATGCAAAAGAGATATTGGGGTAAGAGTGGACGGTAAACTAAATATCAGCAGTCAGTGTGATGCGGCAGGAAAAAAGGCTAATTCAGTCTTGGGTTGTATTAAAAGGGCTATAAATCGCAGGAGGTCATAGCCCCTTCTGTATACTGCCTTGGTCAGACCGCACCTGGAGTACTGTGTGCAGTTCCAGAGGCCTCACTTCAAAAAGAGATGAGGGCAAAATCGAGAGGGTGCAGAAGAGAGTGACGAGGGTGATCAGGGGTCTGGAGGAAAGTCTAAGGGGTTTTGGGAATGTGTAGTTTGGGGAAGAGGAGATTGAGGGGAGGGGGACATGATTGCTCTCTTTAAATATTTGAAAGGCTGTCATTTGGAGGAGGGCAAGGAGCTGTTCCAGGTGGCAGCAGAGGACAGGACCCGAAGCAACGGGTTTAAATTACATGCAGAAAGGTATCGGCTGGATATTGGGGGGGGGGATTTCACAGTCAGAGTGGTTCAAAGGTGGAAACAGATGCCCAGGGAGGTGGTGAGCTCCCCTTCACTGGCAGATTTAAGAAGAGGCTGAATGAACATTTGTCAGAGATGCTTTAGGCTGGTCCTGCATTGGGCAGGGGTTGGACTAGATGGTCTGCCCTTTCCAACTCTATGATACTATGATGAACCCATTCCTATGGCAATTCCCTACAGGTGAATCTGCTATATCCTGGAGTGGTCTCTGTCCAGGCTCCTGAAGTTATAATCAATTTGCATAGCGCATTTCTAGAAGTAAGGACTCAGCTGAATTACTCCCACCAGCCGCAAACAAATTAAAAAGGGGTCAGAGCAATTAAAGCAACAACTTGAGTTTGCCAGGAAAAGTTAGAAACACACAAACTCAAAACACGGCCCTCAGAAGTAAACCAGGTGAAAGTGCTACTACAAACAGTTCAAAAAGTTGCAGATGAGAAGAACTAACCAGCAAAAGCCAGGCAAGCAGGGCAGAGTTCACCAGGTGCCTGAAAGATACCAAAGTAAAGCCAGATTAAAATGCTTGGGGAGGGACTTGTATGACCAGGATTGTAGCCTCAGTCTTGAACAGTCACCAACCTAACCTCTAAAGGCAAGGGTGACTAAAGAATGGCCTCTCTTGATGATCTCATCATAGAATCATAGAATGTTAGAGTTGGAAGGGACCTTGCAGGTCATCTAGTCCAACCACCTGCACTCTGCAAGAGCACAGCCAAAAGATAGCCCGACATACCTACAACATACCTGAAAGAGGGTCTTCCAGTCTCTGCTTGAAAATGTCCAGGGAAGAAGCATCCACCACCTCCCAAGGCAGACTGATCCACTGCTCAACCAGTTAGGAAGTTTCTCCTGATATCTAGCCGGTAACAACTCCCTTGTAATTTCCACCCATTAGATCTAGTCTTGCAATCCGGAGCAAGAGGGAATAGATCAGCTCCATCTTTTACATACTTGAAGACTGCAATCATGTCCCCTCTCTTCTCTTTCCCAGGCTAAACATAGCCAACTCTTTCAGCCTTTCCTCATAAGATTTGGATTCCAACCCTCTCACCATCCTGGTTGACCTCTTCCGGAAACGATCAAGCTGAAGTGGTCAGGAGAAGGTAATCCTTCAGATATCCTAATCCAAAACCATTCAAAAGTTCTTTTTTTTCCTACATGGGGCAAAATGTAGGGCCATCCAGCAACACACCATTTTGAGATACTTAGGGAAAATCAGAGATAGGGCAGGGAAATCAGAATTATAGCTGATCTCCAGCCTACAGAGACCAGTTCCCCTGGAGAAAACGGGTACTTTGGAGGGTGCGTTCAGGGGCATTATACCCCACAGATGTCCCTCCCCTCCCAAGGCTCCACACTCTAAATCTCCTGCCTGGAGTTTGCAATCTTGGTCAGAGAGATTGTAACTGAATAAACAAAAATGAGAAGCAAAGATTATCATTAAAAAAAAAATAGGCAAGTGTGCTTTAATTTCTCAGTTAAAATTGGCTCCAGAACTTTAGTAGATTCATCTACCCACTGAAGCTGGCAGCTCTATTAAAATGTAGCGTGCCTGAAAGCCAAGGAACGCTGAACTGAAGGCCAACCGGCAGCATTCTGTCACCGGTGCAGAACTTTCACAGAGGACTTGGAGATGGCTCTGTTCATTCATAAAACGAAACCGCATCCTTTCAATCACACCTTTCAAAGCCTCACCAACTGAATTTTTATCAGGATGGGTTCAATAAGTGCATTCTGGCATGCTGCCGCAAAGGAAACTTGGCAGAAACCCAGGAAGAAGGGGGGGGAATAGTTATGCCAGTGTAAGCCAAGGCCCTTTTTGTATCAATATACTAAAAGCAAGGCTGGCCAGACTCCACGTGCTTGGTCACCCAGGTCCTTGGAAGCAGGATTTTAGGGCCTAGGAATGGGCAGTATTTTTCCAGCACGGTCTAAAAGAAGAAACCCAGTCCTCAAGTACCAGACTGAAGGGATATGCTTCCTGTTTCTTCAGTTTAAAATGCCCTGGCAACCAACATTTAATACAAAATGGGAATGCAAAGTTGAGAATTCTCCTGGAGGTGTCAGGGTTGCCAGCCTCCAGGTGGGGCCTGGGGATCTCCTGCTTTTACAACAGACCTCCAGCTGACAGAGATCAGCTCCCCTGGAGAAAAATGGCTGCTTTGAAGGGTGGGCTCTGTGGCATTGGACCCTGCTGAGGCCCCAAACCCCACCCTCTCCAGACTCCACCCCCAAAGTCTCCGGGTATTTTCCAACCCAGGCCTGGCAACCCTAGGAGGTGTGTGTATGTTCAACTCTGGAACCTATTTTGAATGCCAGCAGTAGAGCCCTTTGGAAACAGAAAGGATATCCGAATGACAGACAACTGACGTTTGTCACCTACCATGGTAAGAAAGCAATAGTATTGGCAGACAATGTGTTTCGAACATTCGTGGTCTCTGACCTCAAATGTTTTAATGCTTTTATTAATACATACACTGAGCAACATAAGTAAAGCGGCCACGCTGTGCATTTGCCTACCCAGAGTGCCTACTTCAAAGAGGCCAAGGGCAGCTTCATGCTGGCCGAGTTATATTTGAATGGAAGAGGAAGGGGAATTTTCCCATGCCCCGAGTTACCGGAAGGGGGACCGAATCCTTCCATCCCTTCCTTAGTGTAATTATCAACCTTTATTAGCTCAATTGTCAGGAAGCCAGCTTCAAAGATTGTGTGGCTCATGGGGGGGGGAGAACTGTCACCATTCCCACTAGGTTGCCAACTTCCAGGCGGGGCCTGGAGTTCCCCAGGAATTACACCTGATCGCCATCTGATCTCCAGACAACAGATATCAGTATTCCTGGAGAAAATGGCTGCTTTGGAAGGTGGGCACAATGACATTATATCCTGCTGAAGTCCCTCCCCTCCCCAAATCCCACCATTCCCAGGCTTCACCCCCAAAACCTCCAGGAATTTCACCATCTTGGAGCTGGCAACCCGAGGCCCCACCACTCTTCTACATTTAAAGTTGCTAGGGCAACAGGAACCTAGTCAAAGGTCACCTGGCAGCTTTCTGGAGACTGGATTCTGCTTGTAGTGTGGTTGGTTGCTGATCCCTCATTTCCCAGTTTGAACGAAAGTGTGAAAACTTAGGTCTGGAACTACCATGAAGCTCTTTCTTGGCTATTTTGTTCTCTCGTTCCTGTGGTTTTCCAACTGCTGCCCTCAGTGTCTTCCCAAACCTCTGATCCAGACAAAATTTTACTGTTCAGTTCAATCAAACAGGGCCAAGGCCACTGAAGCGGGGAATTGCTGTCTCTCTCTGGCTGCCAAAGACAATTAGTTCCTGCCTTGAAGAAGGATTCTCTATCCCGGAAAGCTGCGTAGCAACCTACTCTACATCATTCCTTAGCAGGATATTTACTATCCTGCTTCTCCCCAAGCCAAAGTGGTGACTTCAGTCTTTTCCTGGCCAATGGGAAGAAGAAGAAGAAGAAGAAGAAGAAGAAGAAGAAGAAGAAGAAGAAGAAGAAGAAGAAGAAGAAGAAGAAGAAGAAGAAGAAGAAGAAGAAGAAGAAGAAGAAGGAGGAGGAGGAGGAGGAGGAGGAGGAGGAGGAGGAGGAGGAGGAGATTGGATTTATATCCCACCCTTCACTTGGAGTCTCAGTGCGACTTACAAACTCTTTTCCCTTCCCCTCCCCACAAAAGACACCCTGTGAGGTAGGTGGGGCTGAGAGAGCTCTGAGAGAACTGCTCTTGAGAGAACAGCTCTGACAGAACTATGGTTTGCCCAAGGTCATCCAGCAGCTGCGAGTGGAGGAGTGGGGAATCAAACCCGATTCTCCCAGATTAGAGTCCGTGCACTTAACCACTACACCAAACTGGGAAGAAAGAGATATACAATATTTCTTCGATCAAGCTTTGGTCTCAACTTTCATATGATTTTGTACACTTTAACAAATGCTTGATCAAGTACTCAAGAGAAAATATGATTGCACTTACCTGTAACTGATGATCTTCGAGTGGTCATCTGTGCAGTCACATATGGGGACTGTCTTGGTGCGGACCTCCTGGGGAAGGAAAGAACTCCACAAGCTCCTTCATTTCGTGCTCCCCCTCTCCTCCATCAGAGCTAGAGCCTTTTCCTGCCCATTTGGTCATGAGATAGAGGGGGAGGGAGCATTCTTCCCTCAGTTCCCTTCACTGATGTGGAGCATGGAACAGAGCATGGCCATGCCAGCCCACAGAGGAGAAAAGGGGGAGACCCATTTGCCTGCACAGAAGACACCCGATGAACATCAGTTACAGGTAAGTGTAACCATGTTTTCTTCTTTGTGTCTTCTGTGCAGTGCATCGTGGGAGAATAGCAAGATCACTTGCCAAGGAGGTGGGTGTGGGCTGGCTACTGGAATAACAACTGTAGCACCACTTTCCCTACAGCTGCTTCCCTCCCAGAATCTGTGTTGATTAAGAAATACTTCATGAACGTGGACGGTGAGAACTGAATTGCTGCCTTGCAGATCTCTTATATGTCGACACTGCACCGATAACCCTGAAGACCGTTCCTCAGCCCTTGTTGAGTGAGCTTCTACAGGACAGTCCGCCTCTGCCCTGTCATACATTATTCTAACAGCTTTTGTGACCCACCTCGAAAGTGTGTGAGCTGACACACACTTCCCTTTACAAGGACCTTTAAAGCAGACAAACAGGCTGTTGTCTCCTCTGATCTAAATAAAATAGTAATGCTCTCCTCACATCCAGTGTGTGTAATGCTTGCTCTGCTATGGATTGGGGCTCTGGGAAGAATACTGATATTATAATTTCCTGGGACATATGGAACTCTGAAATGACCTTTGGAAGGAAAGTTATACTTGGGCGTAGCACCACCTTGTCCCTATGAAACCTTGAAAGGGGGGGTCACATCTTAGTGCACATAACTCCCCTGCTCTCCTTGCAGAACTAATGGCTACCAAAGATGTAGTTTTGTAAGTGAGTCAAGACAAATCACAAGTAACCAAGGGTTCAAAAGGATTATGACCAGTGTTCCCTCTAAACTGAGTTAGTATGAGCTAGCTCAGTTTTTTAACCTCTGGCTCACACATTTTTGTCTTCACTCAGGAAGGATGGCTCCAGAGCAAACTAATTTATGCAGTAGCCAAACTGCTCATTCACAGCTTTAATGCCAGTAGCTCACCAAGTAGAATTTTTGCTCACACGACTCCCCAGCTTACAGGGAGCATTGGTTATGACTAAACTGGGATTACACTAGAGACAAGCTCCATTGAGGGACTGGAGGTTTGGCTGGGGTGTGTGTGTAAATTGTTCAAGCCTTTAAGAAACCGTTTTGACACTGGATTTTGGAGAAAACAGATACAGAGCCTCTTCCTAAGTGGAAGGTGGAGATGGCAGCCAGGTGCACCTTCACTGAGGATGTTAAAAAAGGACTGAGTCCTTTAGGGAAAGTAAATATTCAAATATCTCTGATAATGGACAACTGTTGGGCTTAATCCATCTATTTGAAGTGATGCCACTTGGCTTCATATGCCTTCCAAGTACATGGTTTACACAAAGATATTAAGATCTCCGCAACTCTTCCCAACCACTGGTCTATGGATAAATTCACCATGAGGTAAGTTGTAGTGCGACTATGTCATGGTGGACGATCAGGCCGCTAGAGCAAGAGATCTTCTGAAGGTGGCAGGGGTCAGAAGAAGCTCATGGTATGTTCTTTCTCCACAGCAGCAGAAAGAGACCTGAAGGAAGAATGCTCCCTCCCTCTCCATCACGTGACCAAATGGGTGAGAAAAGGTCCCTAGCTCTAATGGAAGGGTGGGGGAACACTCAACTAAAGAACTTTCTAGAAGCTTGTGGAATTCTTTCCTTCCACAGCAGGCCTGCACCGAGGCAGTCCCCAAGTGGGACTGCACAGAAGACGTGAAGATGAAATTATTTTCTTGACAGTTGTCGCTATCCTATTCATTGTGTCTAGGCAACATCCTCCTAGTTGTCAATCAATTGTACCAATCATTTCAAACACCAAGAGTGAAGCTATAGTAAATGAGCAAATGAGCAAAACTGTGAGAAAGCCAGTTCATTCAAATGGCTTTCTTCTTGAAAATTCATCAAGTGCTGTGGAATTACACCCACGCAAACATTGCTTGTAAAATCTGATAGTGATTTTTTTTTTCCTCCAACAATTTGATGGGTGGGCGAGTGCAACGGGCAATCTGAAAGCAGATTTGGTATGGGTGGAAGATTCATCTCCAGAGCAGGAATAGGTAATACGTAACTTCTGATACATGTCTGTGTGGTCCACAAGCTCTAGTTAGAATTTTTATATTTAGGGTTTAAAGTCCCTCAAAGTAACTCTTGAATGAAATTAGTAACAGACCAGATAATGTGGTTAAGGGAAGGGTGAACCACACTGAAATAAATATACCCATCAGCCAGTGTGCTATAGTGGTGAGATAGCTGGACTTAGATCAGGGACACCCAGGTACACATGTCTATTGAACGACAAAACTTACTGGGTGACCTTGAGGCAATTTTTCTCTCTCTGTTTGTTAGGCTTGCCATTCTCCTGGGGGTCAGGGATTTGCCCACTTTAGGGGCCCCCAATAAGCTGGCCTGGATTGACTAGCGGGGAGAACACTGCCCTCCAAGTGCTGGGATCACACCAACGTGCCCAGCACAATGATGTCACCTGGAGGTGATGTCATCACGGTGGACACATTGCTGGGGGGACATTCCAGCACGCGGCTTAAAAACTCTATGCTACCATAGAGTTTCAGGCCGAATGCTAAGGTGTTCCCCTGGTGACCCGACTAGTGCAATGATGTCACTTACAAGTGACATCATTGAGCCAGGCACGTTGGTGCGATCCCGGCAATTTGGGGTGGGGTTCCCCCCACTGGCTGGATCCAGACTGGTGGATTGGGGGGGGGCTAAAGTGGGCAAACCCCCATCCCCCAGGGGAATGACAAGCCCAAAAGACAGAGAGAGAAAGACTGGCCCAAGGTCACCCAGAAGATCCCGGGAAGGAAGCCTCGTCCTACCTTTGGCATCAGGTAGGGACCTGGCAACCCTACTGCCTGAGCCTAAGAATAAAAGGGAGGAGCGGAAAACAACAAACACGTCCCAGAGCTCTGTGGAGAAAGGTCCTAAGAAAGAGAGCGGCACTGAGAAAGTAAGCACAGATGAAAATGAAAGGCAACAGCACAGAATTTCTTAAATACGAAGTTGCCATTTAAAAGAGAAATTATATTACAACAAGTAACATCAACCACCTATTTAAAATCAGCATCGATACTTGTCTGATTGTGTCTGTACTTCCTTGCCACCAATGGAGATACCTCTGTTAAGTACAACTTGAGGACATACCTACCACATGCACTGGTTTTTGTTTTTTTAAAGTGAGGAGAACAACGTGAAACATTTGTTGGCTGCCACCCTGACTGAAGAAGACATCAGTCTGCCTGCTCAAGCACTGTGGCCAGGTAACAAGTGTACGCGCATAGACAAGTGAGCGCATGCACACCAAAGTAGGAAAACGCCTGAGTCAGGAGGGACTTCCTGAGAGGCAGATACTGAACTGAAAGAAAAGTGTCTGTGTACATAGAAGAAGAGGTGCTGGTTTTCTCTAGCAGCTACATTCCCCCACACCACATCAAATGGCACCCCACTTGGTTCCCATTCGCACTGGACATGCCCCTTTGAATCTCAATAAATCCCAGTAACCATGCTGTTACCCCCAGTGGTCCAAAAGCCTTTGTTGTTTGTGGTTTCAGCTTATTTAGACTGTATTTTGTACACTGCTCTGCCCCTCCCCCAAAAAACTCCAAAGGCTTGGATCCTGTATCTTCTTTCTGTTTGTGCTTCTCTTTGTCCACTGCAGAGACTGCTTTCTGTCATGTAGCATGTATTCCTCTGGTCCAGCATGAATGGACCTACTTGGTGCCAATCTCATTCAAGGAGCTTTAAAGTACTTAGCATGAGAGGGACATGTTCATCAGCAGAGGATCGCCTCCAGAACAAAGAGGGGCACAAATAAAAACAAGGTATAGGATCCAAGTCCAAGAGCACATCATATCCTGGGATGGTCCTGGACCCACTGGGCTAACTCACTCAGGACAGCGCCATGGGCTGTGATCCATAACCTATGAGCCAAGGGCCAAGAGTTCGTTAGCTTTTGCCAGAAGACTTGGACCTCTGGCAATGCCCAAGCACAAACAGCCCAAACAGAAAAGGAAACAGAAACTCAGCCCAGATTTCATTAGTAGCCTTGATGTTCCCAAGATACTTCGCCTTGTTAGAAGAGCTGCTGGCCATGCCCCAGCTTTCATAACCTGCCCAGGAAGAGCAGCAGAAGCTCAGTCCAGATCTTCATCTGGCAGACACATTCCCATGAACTCTCCTCCCCAACAGTTAATAAGCACAGTCCTGAGAAAGTTAGATGCACTCTGGCCTATTTTGGGGCAGGAACGCACAGGAACAGAGTTCCGTCTGGCTTCTGAGTTGGCCACGCCTACAGCCCCCCCCCCCTTGAGATCCCCAGGTGCCTCGCAAGTGGGGGGGGTGCCTGGGGAAGCCAAGCCTGTCCAGGGAGGGAAAGCAGTTTAAACTGCCTCCCCTCCTTGGGTTCCCCAGGTGTTCCACAAGCCAAGGGGCACCTGGGGAAGCCAATCCTGGGAGGGAGCTGCGCTGTCAGGGGTGTGGCCTAATATGCTAATGAGTTCCTGCTGGGCTTTTTCTACCAAAAAAAGCCCTGGATGCACTTATTATTGAATGCAGTCACTGAGTACTTAGTGTTGTACCTCTGTTCCATTAATCTTAAGGGTTTCAAACTATACCCAAGAATATCTCTTAGCTTACTTTCGTTGGGTTTTGTTGTGGTGGTTTGTTTGGTGTTTTTTTTGTGCAGTCAACTGTCATTACAGCCAAGAAAATGTATCATGGTCTTTTCAAAGGAAAAAGTAAGTTCTCAAGTCACAGAAGGAAAATGTTGGTCGACAAATAATATGGAATACGTGCAACAGGTTGATCTTCTCAATTTGGCATCTCAAAACCATGATAATGGACAGCACTTGGCTGTAGCAACATCATCATATTATTCAGAGGTGGGCAGCAATGATGGCTGGTTGGCTGGCAAACAAGTCCGACAAGGAAAGATTAATGGAACGAGTTACAAAGTTTGAGTCCAGTGGCACCTTTAAGACCAACAAAGTTTAATTCTGGGTACAAGCTTTCATCTGCTCAAACATTCAGATCAACACGGCCACCCACCGTAATCTATCTTAATATCTATCTAGGTATGTTTAGCCTTGAGAAGAGGAGACATTATTGCACTGTTCAAACGCCAGAAGGGATGTCACATAGAAGAGGATAATATGAAATATATGGGTCTTAAAAATACAGAAGAACAGATTTCCATTGAACTGTAGGAGAACATTCCGAATAACCGGAGCAGTCCAACAATGGAACCAACTACCTAGGTGATAGGGTGGCTTTGAATTTGCCGGGGATCTTCAAGAAGAGGCTGGACAGCTATCTGTAGGAAATGTTCTAGCTTTGGATTTTGTACATTAAGTAAAGGATTGGACTAGCTGGTCTATAAGGCCCTGTCTAATTCTATGACAACACACACACACAAAGTTTTTTGTCATACCTCTTAGCACTTCAAAATAATAGAAGAATAATTAGCATTGATCTAGTACTTCCCTGAATGTTCGAAGTATTTCTCAGTAACTATTCCAGTACGGAATGGAAGGATTATGGACTAAACTACAGATGAGAGATGGAGGTGGGATAGATAGCACTCGCATACAGCCACCTGGGCTAAATAAGTCCTCCTCAATGTGTGGAAATGATGAAGTACTAACATGAAAGCAATAAACCTCTTCAAATCTTCCCAAGACATACAGTAGGCATGTTGTTGGAGAGAAGCCATGCACAGATTTCCATCTTTGATGATGTGAACTAAAACCCTGGAAGAGCAGAGCTTCATGTACAGAAGTTGTACAAAATCCAAATGTTGCATCTTCCAGACAATATGATGACCGCATGTATTTAGAAGATTGTGGGTAGCATAGGCTCCTCACCTACATGGTTAGCAGACTCCCGGTACACAGGATCACTGCATCTGAAAAGGGCTCCTAATACTATGAACCAGTTTTTTGTAAGTCTGGCCCTATATGTATAACTTGCAAATTTCCACTGATATAGCTCCTGGCAATGATTATGCAAATTACAGTCACTAGGTCTTTATGGTTCTTACATGGGGGTGGTATTTAGTACTTCCATATGACCACTACAGGAAACTGCACAGAAGCCACTGCATTTGAAAACAACAAAGTACATCAAAATAACATCATTAATATAGTGAACATAGCATTTTAAAAACTGATAATTGCAAGGAAAAATAGAAAGGCTCTGCAATTTTCATGTCTTTTCTTTTGTCAGGCTTCCTAAGTTCAAGAACAATTATACAATCATCAGCGACCATGAAAAAAGGTAACTGTGCCATCTTTTCAAAAAGGAACTGAGAAAGGGCGTTACAGGCCAGCTACAGCTTCGAAAAGCCTCGACGAGTCCACGAGAAAGTAATTGACTATTCACAGTTAAAATAATTTAGATGGTGTATCTCAGGTTTATCTAACCGACCCAGATTACACAGAGCAAACAACTTCAGCTTTTGTTTCCCAAAATCTGCTTATATATGTCCTGTTATTACTGTAACTGAGACAATACTGTTGTGATCTAGTGGGCTCACAGCCTAGCCTTGATAATAAATTATTTGTTCTCGCAGAAGTGGAAAAAAGTCTTACACTGAAACACTTATACCAGGGGTGTCAGACATAAGGCCCGGGGGCCAGAACCAGCCCATCCAGGGCTCTTTCCCAGCTCGCAAGCAACTGGTATGTATAGAAATATAAGGTACTCCCCCTTTTATGGTATCCCTTGGAAAAAAACTCATCTTGCATATGATTAAATACATTTACTGGGGCGTTTGTGGGCTCCCCAGTAAATCAATTGCTTTCACTGCTAGGAATCAAATGCTGTTATTTGTATTTTGAATAAGAAATAATATTGTTAATTGGGTTTGCCTGTGCCCTTTTTAAAGTTTGTATCTCCAGTTCCTGGCATTACATTTTATGGCACACATGGCCCAGCCTGACAAAGTGACATTTATGTCAGATCTGGCCCTCGTAAGGAATGAGTTTGACACCCCTGACTTATACCCAGGGCTCTTTTTGTAGCAGGAACTCCTTTGCGCATTAGACAACACGCCCCTACTACAGCCAATCCTCCAAGAGCTTGCAGTAGCCCTTGTAAGAAGAGCTCTGTAAACTCTTGGAGGATTGGCTACATTAGGGGTGTGTTGGCTAATATGCAAAGGAGTTCCTGCTACAAAAAGAGCCCTGCTTATACCCATAGAAGAAACAAAAGAGAGAGAGCAAACATTTTCCCATGAATGAGGATCTAATAACTGATACCCAGAATGGATGCAGAATCTTCCCTTTCTTTGCCCCACAGACAGTATCTCCACTGTCCTTCATTTTCTATTATTTCTAGACAAACGAACTGATACCTAGTCAGGTCTGTAGCAGCATTTTTTAATTCGCATGGGGGGGGGCTTTAAATAAGTCAGAGGGCACCCCGCACACAATCCCCAAGTGAGCACCACAAATAAAATTTACAAATGGAAGTCAGGGGCCCTGGGCTGGATGGAAAGTTGGGGGGCCTTGGTGGTAAGTTGGAGGGGCAGGCCCCAAGATGCCCCACTGTAGCTATGGGCCTGTACCTAGTTATCTGACAGTGGTAAGTTATATGGGCCAAGATAATCAGATCAATGTGCATACATTTGCTTCCTTGTAGAGCCCAAGTCTAATTAAATTTATCATCTACTCCAACACAAATATCTTCTCATTTCACTTCTTCCACTTTCAGGAATATGGTTGAAGCACACACAGAATGAAAAAAAAAGGGTGCGCTGGTGCTGAAAATTGCGGGTCTGATCCCCAAGGTCAGAGTTCTACCTTATTTAATTAGACCTACCTCAGTTTGTTATTTTACATACCCCAAGAGGGAAATGGAACAGTGTGAAGTTTTTGTCCAGACACAAATGCATGCACCAGCTTAATGAGGCGGAAGCCATTCCATCTGGCAGCTGTCAGGAGAAGGAAAGACAGGCCCCATCATCAGGCCCACAGCCAGGATTTTTTAAGTCAAGGGGCATTTAAATTCCTTAGGGGGCAACTGGCTAATCAAATTAAAGGGATACCTGGCTCCTTCCCTGCACCTGCCACTGCTAGGGAGCCCTGGACTTACTGGGAAGTCATGGGGCCTTGCCAGTAAGTCAGGGGGCCTAGCCCCAAGATGTCCTACTGTAGCTATGGGCCTGCCCATCATCCTGGATGGGACCCGCTACCTCTGAGCTCAACAGGGTCTCCAACAAAGATTAATCACCACAAAAGATCAAACTATTGCTAATATTGCATGGACATGTTGGTGCTGGAGGGGGCAGCAGTGGGAGGGCTTCTGGTGCCCTGGCCCCACTGCTGGATCTCCTGATGGCTCCTGGTATATTTTGGCTGCTGTGTGACAGAGAGTTGGACTAGATGGGCCATTGGCCTGATTCAACATTGGCTTCTCTTATGTTCTTATGTTCTCTCATACCATACTTGTATTAGAGACTCATTCATATAAGATGTTAGATGCCTTCATCAGTACCTCCGTCCTCTAACCTGAGTCTTTGGGCAACCCCACATGTGTGCTGTACACTAGCATTTCTAACAGAATGGTGTGTCTGAAAGATGGGCATGGGCATGCTTTTTTAGAATACCCTTGTATACCCATCTATGGCCCTTGGGTCACTTAGGATTCCCAAACAGGTGAGCATAGAGAACTATGTGTACATCTTTGTCACTTTATAAAGTGAACAATGGAAGAGTAACAGCAACATACATGTGAGTTGAGACCTCCGGCCTTGACCCCCACCCCCTGTTATCTGCCAGCCACCAACACTCAGCAGGCCAGTGAGGGGAAATGTGTGAGTGCGGGGATTCTGCAACGTGTAAAACCGGAAGTGACATCATCAAGTAGGGATGACACTCTAGGATTCACCCTAAACTCTAGGGTTTGGTGAATCCTAGAGTGTTGCCCCAATGCAATGATGTCACTTCCAGTTTTGCTCTTGAAGTGACACTGCATGTCAGTACACTGAAGGGCTTGTCCCCACACCCCAAATTGTCTTGCTGGAGTGTCATCTACAGCCGAGCTCTCGTTGCTGCTGCAAACGCAAAAGCATTCACAGCAACAACGGAGCTTCCTCATATGGGTGTTCCCTGCAGAATCCCCTCATGCCCATTTCCCCACTTGTAAGATTGCTTCTCCCCATTTTTTTTAAAAAACAGTAGTAGCTATAGCACTACAGTTTAACTATGCTATAATGATATATCTATAAACAATTAAAAATGTCCTGACCTGGATAGGCCAGGAACGCCTGATCTCGTCAGATCTCGGAAGCTAAGCAGGGCCAACCCTGGCAAGTACGTGGAAGGGAGACCTCCAAGGAACACCAGGGCTGGGATGCAGAGGCAGGCAATAGTAAGCCACCTCTCTGAAATGTCCAAGGTGTACTAGGGGTCACCAGAAGTCAACCATGACTTCCAGGCATACACTCATAAACACACATTTTTAAAAAATAGTCACAAAAAACCCCACAATTAAAATAGCCATCAAAAAGCCTGCCGGTGGCAGCAGTGTGGGGGGGGTGTCAAGCGCAAGAGAAAATGGCAGCACATGTGGAACCAGATGTGGGTGGGAAGATGCAGAAACCCACACCTTTTCATTCATGTGGATCTCAGGCCTGCTTTGAGAAGAACTTTCAGGAAAGAGCATACCAAAGCAAGTCTGGGGAAACAGGCAGCAGAGCCAGGAAAGACCCAGAAGGGGACCAATGTTGTGTACCCTCAGAGCTGTAGCTTGGGATGGGGAGGCAGAGCAAAACAAAAAACAAACACCTCTATGGAAGTATCCATGTGTTTACGGCATGATATTAGATCCAGAGGGTAACCATTTTGGGTTTGCAGTAGAACAGCAAGATTCAAGTTCAGGAACATGTTAGAGATGAACAAGATTTTCGGGGCATAAACTTTCAAGAGTAAAGCTCCAGGGAGCTTTGTGAAGGGGTGTGTGAAAGATACCCATAATCCTTACTGCCCACATAAAATGTACATTGCATGTCCATTGCATCCAACAACCAATTACATTATAGGCAAGGGGAAAACTCCATTTTGAACTCTGTGATCTTGGTCAATCCACCGTAGCAGTTAACATCCTTACAGAAAAACGCTTGACGGCAGCTTAAAAATAAGGGCACAGAATATTTCCCTGGGGCACACCATCTATGGATTTCAGTGCTGGAAAGGCCCAAACTGCCCACATGTAAATTTTCCTGATGCTGATGTGATTAAAAAAAGGTTGAACAAAACATAAATGCCAACCCAAGATATTGGCATCTAATATAGCAAAGCATGGCTTGCCACATGGCCGTTTGTGGATAATTTTCATTTGGCACCCAAGGTCAATAACTGCTCTCTAGCTATTGATCTCCCTCCCACCAAAATAATTGAACTTTTAAGGTGAACACTGAGGCTTAATGGCTTATCACATGACTTATTACATCCAACCAGACATTTTTAAGGGTTTCATGTACTGTAACAATTGGTATTGATTTATTCTGGTTTTGCGAGTCCCCAAAGTAATGTCCAAAGACATCATTCTGCCCCCGTTTATTTGATGAAGAAGGGGATTGGGCCTCTGGCGAGAGCTTTCCTCATCTTGACTTCTGCACGGCTAGCTGTAAACCATTTGGAAGTGAGTTCGCTTAGCCCAAACCCAGAATTTAAAAGCCCCTTCAAAAACCACTTTCCTAATCAATAAACCACGATCACCCCAGAGTCTTAATTTTACTTTCATGGGAGCATTTTCACAGGCCAACGCAGACCTCTTCCTATGGTTGGAAACATTACTTCCAGAAGCTGTCTCTAAAGGGATGCCATTAAAAATAATTTAGACAGTGTCTGTTCCAGTAGACATAGTGCTAGAATTAGATAGGAGATGTCAATGTTCTCATTTTATTGGACTTCCTTTAAAAAAAAAATCTGTCACATCCTGAGCCACCTCATCGATATTTTTATGAAGACATATGGCATGAGTGCCCAGACTTGGATAGCTCAATCTCATCAGCTCTCTAAAGCTAAGCAGGGTCTGTCCTGGTTAGTACTTGGATGGGAGACCACCAAGGAAGTCCAGGGTTGCTACACAGAGGCAGGCAATGGCAAAGGAGCTCTGTCCCCCTCTTACCTTGAAAAACCCATGATGAGGTCTCCTCAAGTCAGCTTCAACTTGACCGGGGCGAGGGGGAGAGAAGAGGCATATATATTTTCAGGGCTTTTCTTTTGTAGAAAAAGCCCAGCAGGAACTTATTAGCATAATAGGCCACACCTCCATGTTACCAGAAGTGTGGTCATCCAGCCACACCCACCTTTTGCTTCTTATCCTGTTTATCTTGTTTGTTGTCCAAACCCAGGGCTTCTTTTTGGAGCAGGAACTCCTTTGCATGTTAGGCCACAGGGCCCAAATGTATCCAATCCTAATGAGTTTCTGCTTTTGGGTGTGGCCTGTTATGCTAATGAGGTCCTGCTGGGCATGGCCAACTCGGGAACCAGCCGGAACTCCATTCCTGTGCGTTCCTGCCCAAAAATAGCCCTGTATATTTTCAATAAATAAATCACCATTCAGTCCTGAACGGACTCAGACTTCAATCCTCCCTCAGGTCTCAGTTGTGAGGAGGAACACCTTAATAATTGCAACACTTGGCATATTAAAGACTAATATATAAAGATCAGCAGTAATTAGCAGACTTGGGGGTGGGTCATATCTATTTTAAATTAATTTAATTTTAAACACATCCCTCCCTTCAAAATCCATTGGCGTGGAGTGAAGGTAGCATGAGAAATGTTCTCTCTCCCATGAATTCTCCAGTTTGGGGTTGCTCGGTTCAGTTGACTGGCAGTCAATTTGGGACTGAAAAAAAGAAAGAACTGCTTCGGAGTGCAGTGACATATAACTTCATATGTTGACTCATTATCATAAGAGGTGCCATCAGCCTTGAACTTAGATGGGTTTTAAGAGGAGAGGACACCAATTCAAGGTAGGATGGGTCAATCAGTGGCTATTAACCATGCCAGTTAAACGTAACCCTTCTATTCAGAGGCAGTGCACCTCTGAATAAGTAATGCTGGAACATTCTCCATTTTGCTCACGGCTTGAAACTTTGCCAGGGATATCAGACTGGCCTAGGGGTGCCAGCCTCCAGACGGGGCCTATGTATCTCCCAGAATTACAGCTCAGCTCTAGATGACAGTGGTCAGTTCCCCTGGAGAAAATGGGTACTTTGGAGGGTAGTCTCTATGATATTGTCATCCCCAGGCTCCATCCCCAAATTTCCAGGAGTTTCCAAACTTGAATCTGGCAAACCTACCCCACCCCATCCTCCACCGGTGGCCAGGAGGACCTGGTAACTCTAGACTGGCCACTGCTGGAGATGCTGTACTACACCAGATGAATTCTTGATGTCATATGATCCAGCACAGACAATTCTTACATCCTTATCAGAGACTGCAGTCACACGAGCAGTTTGTGCCAATATTGTTGCTGTACCTTTGTGGATTTGAAGAGCATGATCAGACAGCAGCATCTGCCTTCTGTGCCCCAGTCATCACCACCCCATTCTACCCCACTTTGGAAGCAGAGTAACGGGTACCAGGGAAGCAGAGTAACAGGCACCCTGCATTTCCGGATGCCTGAACTCCCCTGGTACAAGCTCAACCTGGTTGGGAAGTCTGATCGCACTGTTCCATTTTCACTCTTTGGGTCACATCTTCGTGCACACCAGCTTACAGCTGTCCTCTGAGGCAAGGGAAGGTCAGGCTGAGAAGCCTCCGCTGACTTTTTTCATGCCGGTTCCTCTGCCTACAGCTTTGCAGCCCACAGGGTGGGGGAGGGGTTAATTGAAAAGATGAGTTTTTTTCGGAGGGAGAGGCAGCCTCCTCCAGCTGTCAAAATGGAGCATTGCTTTGAATAAGCAGTTATGTGCATATGCAAAAGACCATTTTTTTAAAAAAAGAAGCCACCCAACCACCCAGTATGTGGTTGTAGCACAGCAATAATCTGAACAGCTGACCACAGGACGAGTGCAGGGCCGGCCCCAGGTGTCTGGGCGCCCTAGGCAGGACAGCCTGGGGCGCCCACCCCACCGGGGATGCCAACCTCCCGGTGGGGCCTGAAGAGGGCCCAGCCTTGTCCTGGGCACCTCTCAGCTGCGAGGCGCCCCGAGAGCCGGGGAAGGGGCAGTGGGCTGGGAGGGCCGTGGGGGGGGGGAGAGAAGCCGCTCCACCACCGCATGCCCGCTCCGTGGTTTTGAGCGCTGGCTAAGGCGCTCTTTACTGGCGGCGCCAGTCGCCGCCCCTGCCTCCTCTCCCCCCGGCTTTGGGGAGAGGGTGGGCAAGCTCCGCTACCGCCTCCTGAGCCCCGGCGGGGCGCTCGGGGAGGCGGTGGGAGCAGCGGGGGGGCTTTTCCCGGGAGGGGCCGGGGCGCAGTTTGGCGCCCCTGCAGCCGGCGTGCCCTAGGCGAGCACCTAGCTCGCCTAGTGGGCGAACCGGCCATGGACGAGTGCACAGTGAGGCTGCTTCAGGGTGTGCTGTCTACTCACCCCCTCCCACGATGATTTAAACTGCCGCAAACAGAGGTGCTGCCAAAGCATGCCAAGCCTCCAGTGGGACCGCAGCCAGAGTTACTCACTTTTATGTAATTATATGTTTTGGGGGCGCATTGCATTTATAATGGAAAACCACCAGCTATCTTTTTAAAAAAATATATTTTTAATTAGTTTATACAGACAAAAATAGACACATCAGCTATCTGTTTAAAGGCCATCAGGATTGCCTTCAGTGATACCATTTTAGAAAAAAAGAGAACACGGGTGCTGGATATAGATCTTGGATAGTATGGGCAACCCCTCTTTCTCATGCCAACCTCCACATACAGGGAAGGGGAATATGGCTCATCATTATAGCCTTCTTGGGACTGTATCAGGCAGAATGTTCTGAGCTGTTTAAAAAATCATGGCATGCATAATGAAACTCTGCTCAGTAATGTTTGACACCTTCCTCCAGACCAAGGGATTTCCGACTTGAAACAGAGGCCCACTGGCAGCTTTCAAAATAAGCTTCCATGAGTCAGAGTCATGATCAAATGAATTGACATATATATCCATAACAGCTATTGGTCTCTAAGGTGCTTCTGACTCAAATCTAGCTGTTCCACTGCAGACTAACACAGCTACCCTCTGAAAGTAGATCCGTAACAGATACATGTAGACTTATAGTTGCAACAACAGAAAGGTGGGAGTGTGGAGGTATTACAAAAGACATGCCAGTTTGAAACAATAAACCAATCAGAGAGAAAGCAATCCATCTCCCTCCAGCCTTCTACCTACAGAATACCCACTTACGTTGGAGAAAAACTCCTTACCCTAGAGGAAGGCTTTGGATTTTGCTGAATGGAGTGGCAGCACACAGAGCAGTAGAATGCAGGGTTGCCAACCTGCAGGTGGTACCTGGAGATCTGCCACTATTGTGATTCATCTCCAGATGATCAAAATCAGTTCCCCCGGAGAAAATGGCTGCTTTGGAGGGTGGACTCGATGGCATTGTAGCCTGCTGAGGTCCCTCCCCTCCCCTCCCCAACCCCACCCTTCCTCAGGCTTCAGCCCCAAAACCTTCAGATATTTCCTAACCCACAGCTGGCAACCCCAGGGAGATGGCCCATCCAGGATAGCCAATTATCTTTAAAGCCAACAGGTCAGGGGAAAGAGACTCACCCAGATTTCTCCACATTTTAGAAGGTTCAGTAGAATGAAAAAGGACATCTGGTATTTTTGGCCACTGTATGACAGAGTGTTGGACTGGATGGACCATTGGCCTGATCCATCATTGGCTCCTCTTATGTTCTTATGACAGCAATTACGGAAGGAAAGGCAATTCAAGGAGCAAAGTATTACAATCGAGTCTGTTACTGTTATCCTGTCTGGCAGAGTGTTTGGACTGACAGATGAACTCAGGACCACTTGATTTGGAATCTTAAATCAGGCAGACTAAGCAACCCCTTCAGGCAACCACCTGAAACACTCACTCCTCCAAGCCAAAGGTGCACGTATTCTCATTCATTCAGGGGAAGGGATGGATCTTTTGCTGGATCGTTTTATGGAGATGTAAGCTGGGAACAATATTTATTTTGGTCCCCCCGCCCACACCAATGCTATCACCGGCTTATTTACATTGTCTTTTAAATTTCAAAAAGAATTTCCACCCACCTTCCAAAAAGGGTAGTAGTCATAGACAAGAGCTGTCAACTATTCTCTTCCGTGCAGCTGTGCTATTTCGGGCAAGATTCTGATTCCTCCTTACATGACAAGACCTCATTTTTATCACGTCTGGTCTAGTCTTAAAATGTCCCTCTCTTTCAAAGGAGACATCCTGTCCCAGGCCTCCAGATTCCCACTGCTCTCCAGGTGCAACAACAGGAGAAAAAGGGTTGGAGGAGTGCTGTGGTGACTAGGGATGGGCACGAGCCAGGAAAATGCAGTTCAGTTCAATTCATGGTTCATGATGTGCCCCAGTTACAAACCATGGACCATCACACATTTTTAGCCACCTCACTAATTAGTTTCGTTTGTAAGATGGTAGAACAGCCCCCCACACACACACATGCTAGAGACACCAAACTCACAGGGGACCACCTGTCGTTTTCCCAGAAAGCACTTTCCTGGGGGCACCTTCTTTGTGGGGGTCATAACTCAGACCCTGTAAATCTAATCCTCACCGGACTTGGAGGGCAGGTAGAGGAGAATCTGGGGAAGTGCCCTACAACTTTGACGCCTCTAGCTTGCACAGAATCCATTCTATACACTCCTGAACCTCCGGAACCTGTGCCTGTCAAAATAATCAAGTTTCAGGAGTGTACAGAACAGATCCCATGCAAGCTAGAGACATCAAAGTCACAGAGGACCTCCCCAGATTCTCCTCTACCTGGCCTCCAAGTTGTTGCTTTGATGTTCTGTTAATGTTTTGATAGAGTGGAGACAGTTTGTCTGGAAATGTCTCCACTCAGGGACTAGCACGAACCTCCATGAACAGCTTGAAACTTCATGGAAAGTTCATGTGGGGTTCATGAACTTGACTTCGCGAAGCACAAACTAGCTAAGATTAATCACAAACTTTTCTTTTTGAGCTGGTTCATGCCCATCCCTAGTAGTGACATCACTTCTGTTCATGTCACCAGAGGTGATGTCACCCATTGCCATAACACTCTAGTGATCCTGCAAATCTCTCTGGTTTTGCCACAAAGATTTGGAGTCTGGCCAGAACATTATGGGTATGTGTGAAATCACCCCGGGTTATGTAACCTGAAGTGATATTGCAGCATCACTCAATGCCTAGCCCTGTCCCCTCCAAGTATTCAAGGCCTGGCAACCCAACCTGTGTTGATTATACCCCTACAGTTGTTATGAGGTGTCAGAAAGAAATTCAGCATGAGAAAGCGAACTTTTTTAAAAACAGCCTTAAATATATCCAAGAGTGGGTTTTTAAGCCTTCCCCTGAAATCTCTTTGCCCCTTCCCCCCAAAACTCTGCCACTAAGCCTTTGAACAGCCAACTTGTCATTTTCTTTCTTCAACGCTCAACCCAATTTACCACTGGTCTCATGAGAGCGATCTTGATTTCCAGGACAACTCAGGCCATAGATCCACATTTTCAATCTATAAAGACCTGAAATGAAATACTCCTGAATCTCTTTGCTGTTCAGAAACTCCTCTTTTCACTCTTTCAAGAGGGTTCTGGCCTCGACAAGTGAAACAAATTTCTTCAGCTGAAATTGGCCTCTTTTTGTTTCCCAAAGCATTCCCTGCTCCCCATTCCACTAAACAAAAAAAAAAAATCCCCCCATCTTTACAAAAAAGTTACAGCGCAATCACAAAGCCGCCGATCTGCAGACAAAAGAAAAACCGACATTCTTTGCCCAGCTTTTCTTTCGTCGGTGACAAAATTGCAGTGTCTTAACATGTCACAGAGCCCTGTGTTGCCAAGTCTGTATTCACATAATTCGTAATCCTACACATAATACTCCAGTCTCTGAGGTGCCTCTGGTTTAATGCAAGATATCAGAGAAGAGTTTGAACGATCGCTGCAGCAATTTCATGCTGAATTTGTAACGGCGTCTAGAATACCGGAGGAGGGGTGGGAGAATAAGTCAAGGAATGTTGTCCTTTTTTTTTTTTTTTGCAAATACAAGATCATATCTTCCACCCAGAAAATAAGTGGCGATAATATTTTTAATGTATTTACAGATTCCACCTGAAGCTCTGTAGCAATGAGTCATGAAATAAAATACTTAACTAAGATGGAAAATGGTCCTCGTTCAAGTTAACATTCGAAATGAGCGTCTTGTTCTCAGATAGCTGGGAGGGCGGAGGGGAGGAGGGCAGAGCAGGGAGTAAATGTCATTAGCAATCTAAGGTTACGGTGAATTTTGTAGAAAGGTGACATTTGGTAATCACATTTACTCTAGCTGTAGAAACAAGGTCTGCTTTCGGTAATGACGCTTGGGGTATAATTACCGAACCGCGTGTTTGGCTAATGCAACCTATGACAAAAAGACTGGTTGGCACAATAATATGATTTGCCTCAGCCATTCTGACCATTCCCAGACACACACTTGCATGGACAATCGTAACATGTGAATGTCTGATACAGCTAGCATAACATTCTGTGACCCTGCTCAGATTTTTCCAGTGACCATGATGAAGTTCGCCATATCCATGATTGTGTGTTTCATATCACAGTGCTTTTGAAATTCCTGAGAATGCATTTATTACTTGGCCGAAAAGGGCAACGGCCAAAGCCAATAACCCCCCCAAAACATTTATGTTTCTCAAAAGGGGCTAAAATGATCAGGTCACTCTACCCGAGTACTCATGACAGCTTGGAGGAGATGGCTTTTCTCGTGAAGGGAGGAGAGTAAACATGCATACAGGCACAAATGTATTTCATGAGAAAGATCAGAGGGGCCGTGACTCAGTGGTAAAGTCTCTGCTTGGCCTGCAGAAGGTCTCAGGCAGGACTTTTTTTGTAGAAAAGCCCAGCAGGAACTCATTAACATAATAGGCCACACCCAACAGCAGAAACTCATTAGTATATTAGGCCATACATCCCATGTTACCAGAAGTGTGGTCATCCAGCCACACCCACCTTTTGCTCCTTATTCTGTTCACCTTGTTTGTTGTCAAAACCCAGGACGTTTTTGTAGCAGGAACTCCTTTGCATGTTAAGCCACACACCCCTAATGTAGCCAATCCTAATGAGTTTCTGCTGCTGGGTGTTATTAGCTATTATGCTAATGAGTTCCTGCTGGGCGTGGCCAACTCGGGAGCCAGTCAGAACTCCTTTCCTGTGCGTTCCTGCCCCAAAATAACCCTGGTCCCAGGTTCAATGCCTGGTATCTCCAGTTAAAAAGGATCAGGTAGTTGGTGATGGGAAAGACCTCTACCTGAGACCCTGGAGAGTCTCTGTCAGTCTGAGTGGACATCACTGACCTTGAGGGACCAAGGGTCTGATTCAGTATAAGGCACCTTCATGTGTTCAAACATCAGCTTGCGTTTTGACAGCCAGAGACAAGCAGGCAGATTGGCGAGTTGGCTAAAACCAGTTTGGTGTGCTGGATCTCACCATGGGAATCTGATGTGGGCAGCAGAGCTCCTGGCCTGTTGGAGCACCTCTTTTCTTGTCTCCTGCTTGCAAGTGTTGTAAATAAAGTAAATGTTACAACAATGCCGTTGAGTTGCCAGTTATCAGAACAAGCAAGAGACCGCAAAGGATCACACCCAAGAAACGCTGCCCCTTGGACCACTTTCCATTCAAGAACATAAGGAGCACATAACCTTAGCTTTTATTGTAAAAATATGGATCCAGGATGTCTAAGGAAGAAGAAGAGAAGATATTGGATTTATACCCCATCCTTTACTACCAAAAGGAGTCTCAGAGCAGCTTACAAACTCCTTTCCCTCCCCCTCCCCACAACAGACACCCTGTGAGGTAGGTGGGGCTGATAGAGCTCTGAGAGAAACTGCTCTTTCTCAAGAACAGCTGTGCCAGAACTATGGCTTGCCCAAGGTCATCCAGGAGGTGCAAGTGGAGGAGTGGGGAATCAAGCCCGGTTCTCCTAGATTAGAGTCTGCGCACTTAACCACTAAACCAAACTGGCTCTTATGGGCTGTAAATCTTATTCATCAATGTTTATTATCTCAGGGAGGAAGCAGGGGAAACACTGCCCAGGTGTTTTGTGTTTAGACAGATGAGAAAGAATCAGTAACCAGAGCCTGGGTTTTAATGTACGATTTAAAAAAACAAAGTGAGTGTTCCTTTTCTTTTAATAAAAAGTGTGCCAGGAAAGAAAGTAATCCCCTTATACAGGCTGCAGTGAAATCAGAATTTAAAAGGGACCTGTTTGGCTATGACGTGTGAAATGACAAGATGCACATCAGACAGAGTGTGGTATAGAGGTAGGAGCGTTGCACAAGAACACAGGAGACCCAAAGCTCAAATCCCCACTGTGTTTTGATGCTTGATGACCTTGGGCCAGCAATCTCTCTCAGCCTAGCCTACCTGACAAGACTGTTGTGACAATGAAACAGGGTCACGGAAAGCCATGTACATCATCCTGAGCTCATGAACGTATGAAGCTGCCTTATACTGAATCAGACCATTGGTCATCATGGTCAGGACTGTCTACTCACACTGGCAGTGGTTCTCCAGGGTCCTGGGCCTTTCACAGCACCTCCTGCTTCATCTTTTTTTACTAGAGATGCCAGGGATTGAACCATGAACCTTCTGCATGGCAAGCAGATGCTCTACAGTGAGCTGCAGCCCCTCCCCTCCTTGGAGGAAGAATGGGATTAAAAACTGTATTAGACAGATGACGTTTTAGTGTTTGAAGCTGTGCAGTAAAGTCAAAAGGTATCTGCCCTCAGAGAGTATCCTCTGGAAGGTAGGACTGAACTAACACCCCCCCCCCGGACTGACAACTCGAGCACACACTTAAAACATTTTTTAAAGGGGATCCCCCCAAAGTTCCCCCAAGCAGAAATAAGGGCAAAACAGAGAATCATTTCTGGGCAGAGTAAACTTTCTCCAAGCAAGCAACAAAGACTGTCTCTCTGCTAGTCTGGACAACTGGACAAGAGACAACTGGAACTGTCAAAACCAGGAATATGTAAACTGTCAAAACCAGATTATATTTACAAATTCTGTACCTTGGGGACTAGGATGACCCACTTCTTTCTTATATCTCTGGATTCAACCAGGAGCACATTTCTTGTGAGGAAACACTAGATAGGGCAGGGTTTTGCAGTTTAATTTTTTAAAAAAACCAACACACCAAGTGGCAACATGATAGAGGGTTATCAGATTATGCCCAGAGAGAAAAAAAGTGGATAGAGAGAACTCCCCCACCCCATAAGACTAGATCTTGGGGGCACACAATGAAGTTGGTGGGCAACAGAGAAAAAGAAGTACTCCTTTACTTAACAAGTAATTCGGTTGTGGAATTAATGGCCAGTGGACGTAAGTACGGTGACCGGCACGGATAGCTTTAAAAGGGGATTAGACAGATTCATGGAGGGGCTCAACCATGGCTACCAGCCATGTTGACTAAAGGGGACTTCCACATTCAGAGGCAGTGAACTTCTGAACACCAGTGCTAGGAGGCAACACAGGGGCAGGCGTTGATCTCTGTGCCCCGTTGCTTGATTCTCCAGGACAACCACATGACCACTGTGTGAAAAGGGAAGCCTGGTCCCCTGGTTTGATCCAACAGGGTCCTTATATTCTTGGGGGACACACAAAGAGACCTAAATCATAGGGACTGGTTACTTTAGCTTGGGGACTTCCGACAACAAACACCTCCTTCCAACCCGGCAACTGCACAATTTCCAGCCAGACAATTAGCCGGAGACGTGCCACCCATATGTGTGGATAGCCATTCAGTCATCAATAGCTGCTGTCCTACCACACCTTTGTTTTTATCGCTCTCAGTTTTAAAGCATGCCACAGCAAGCTCTGTCTAATGAAGCAAGACGTGCATGACGGCTTCCTTAAACAGCGTCATTATAAACTCAGGAGGACCCTGAATCAGCAGAACTAGGGACAGGAAGGAAAACAGCCTTTGACTTTCCTTATCCCTTGTTTCTTTGTCATATACGTTTACTGAAGATCTCCTTCTGACACCTTCTCTCAGGTTTGTCTGCCTGAGGCTGAAGTCTCACATTGCTGATGTGTTGGGGTTTTTTTAAAGGCAGTGAGTTAACCAGCCAAAGAAGAACTGAAGCCAGCAGACTGCCTCCCTTAACACATGAACAAACCAGTGTGTTGAAGACAGCTTTGGTACCCAGCAGAAACTCCAGGTGAAACAGATTTCCTGACCAGGTACCAAAATGTTTTCATGATTGCAGTTTAGGGATGGGCACACTGAGCCCAAAAGACAGATTTTGGATTGTGAAGTCCTCAGGGCAGGGCCTTTTCTCTCCCCACCCCAATGCTGCAGATGGCTTTATCATTGTATAAATCACAGGGTTAGATGCAGCCAGCGTTTCCAGTCAATCTCACCTTATTCCCCTCCTGATTACAGTCTCTGCCCCCCCACAGCTTTTGTCCATGCAGATCCCATGATCCTCGGCATCGCTCTTTACGTGGCCATGGGGGACCTCCTCTTTCCAACAGTGGGAAAGTCGGATGGATCTAACCCATAGATCATCATCACCCCAGAACCCAAACAGAAATCAGGATCATGTAATAAACGACCGGCGTGCCATTCTGCTTCTTGTATATTCAAAGTGATGATGTCAAGAATGCAATGGATGATTGACTGAATAGCTGGAGAAAACTCCATCAAAACACCCAGGGAAATTTTCAGCAAAAGTGTGGAGACGAACTCCAACTTTCTGACCCCCCGAGGCTATCCTTTTGCTATCAGCTAATTTCCATCAAAATGCCCATGCTGTGATTTAGCTGAGCAAAAATGGATCTTGCTGCCTGCAAGCTTCTTCCTTCGTTCTGCAATCAGATAAATCCCCATTTAGACACTTACTGTAAATGCAGCCTGCTGTCCTCTAAGCTTATTTCAGTGTCTTAAGCCAAGCCAGGATTTCAAGGGTGAAATCCAGTTCTTTGCAGAGTGAACTATCTAATGCCAGACAAGCTAAGGTGATTGACATTCTGCACTGTGCAACCCAGTGTTCCAAATAAATAAGGAGAGGGAGCTTAAATGGTTTTGGAAATATAGCCCGCTCATAGTTGTAAAGTCGCTCAGCTTCTTTCTTCCGAGAGAAACAGCACAAGAAGGTCTACTCAGAATCCTACTCAGGTCTATTCAGCGGGCCTTACTCCCAGGAAAGTGCTCCCACGATTCCTCCGTAAGAGTGTTACACTGTAGATTGTAAATGAAGATACGGAAACTGTTGTAAGTTGATGAAGGTGCCCCCACAAGTGGAAACACTTATTTTGGATCGTAAGCACTTATATATCTAATTCTGATCTTGGTCTACGGTTACTGGCTCTTGGTTGGGAAATACCTGGAGATTTGGGGGTGGAGCCTGAGGAGGGCAGGGTTTGGGAGGGGACGTCACTGAGGTATGATGCAACAGAGTCCGCCTTCCAGTGCAGCCATTTTCGGCAGGTGAACAGACCTATTGCCTGGAGATGAGTTATAATCCCAGGAGATCTCCAGCCACTTCTTGGAGGTCAGTAACCATACCTTGGTCCCTGCGTGAAGACTGAGACAATGGGGCCAGGTACAGAAAGCTGGGGACTTTCCCACAAAACTAGGGGCAGCCCAATCTTACAGGAAAACATGAAATATAAATGAAATGCATCATGGGGGATAAATGAAATGTATCATGGGGGATTTCAACTGTCCAAATCCTAGAAGCAATGGGGTAGAACGAACCTTCATCCAAGCAGTCTTACTCCAGTCATTTATACACAGCCCCATAGCTAAACGATTTTTGGAGGGGGGCACTGGATGGAGGAGTGACGGGGAGAAAAAAGAATGGAGGTGCAGGGCACAATTTTTGACACCCTAATAACTGAGATGATAGAGGCACAGACAACCAGAGTCAAGATCTAATGAGCTTTATCTGCAGGGAAAGCAAGTGGAACCCCTTGCAAAGCAGAGGTTCCCCGGACACAGGGTTACACGGCATTTCAAAGACAAACATTTTTTTCCCCTAAACCGACCGCAAAGTCCTGCCTTCACTTTTGATTGGTGAAGTTCACAATCTCCCATAACCTATCGCAAACGTCCAAGCAGGTCACCTGTTTCTCCTCCCCATGTTGATGCCTTTTCCCCAAACCCACCTCCAGGGAGGAGGGGGCTTGTTTGTCTTTTTACCTTGTATAGACAAAACCTCTCATAGCCGCACACACCCTTGACATGGCTGTGACCCACTTTCTACCTCAAACTTTGTTCTAAGTATTCTGTGTACGTGGGTTCGGGACCCCGACTTCTTCAGTTAGCTAGAGTTTCCTTTCTTCGGCGAAAACACTGCAGGGGCTGTAGCGAATGCCTAACTGCCAAACTGACTACAAAAGGTTATGTTTGGTGCAGCAAGCAAAGAAGGAAACACTGTGCTTGCTGACAGACAACAGACTTCTGACATTACGGTCCCAATGATGAGTCATTCCCCAAATCCACTTTTCCTCCCTCACGGAGGCACCCAACAGCGAGAGGAGCAAGCATGTGCACCGCAGAGTATCTGTGTGCCAATCTTTTTGCCTGCCTGCCCACCTGCCGGCTGCCTTCCCTCCCTCCTGCACCAAAGGAATCCCATTTAGCAATAACAGAAAAAAAGATTCCTTTCAGGAAGGCCGAAGCTGAAATCTGCCCACCAGGGCTACGTTTTGCCCCAGAGACACCACAGGGGATTCAATTTGCTTTTAGTCCCCGCCTGGGGTTGCCAAGTGACCAGGATAAGCTACAGTCTTCTGGGCTCTTCTGCCTTTAGCAGGGGTTTCATATATGCAGAGAAGGGACTCGCCTGACCTCCTTCTGCCCGGACCTGCTCTGCTCACCAGATCTATAGAGACCCCCCCTCACAGGGCTGCCCGGCCCGGGGGACCTTCTCCTTCTTCCGCTACTCCAAAGATCTTTACACTTCCAGCCTTTCCCCCAAGTCCGGCTCCAGCCTCGGTCCTCCAGCTCTCTGGCAAGCTAAGCCGGTCCCAAAAGGAGGGAGTAGGAGGACATGTGCTGGCTCTCTAGAAAGCACAGCTCTATCACTTTAACCCTCTCGAGCCCTTGCAGGCCAAGAAAATAAAACTCTTGCATGCTGTGATGGTTGGCACAATGCTCATGCCAACCCTCCTGCCCGCTTGCTCCATGGGTGCCCTCCTTTCCTCTGCCAGCCTACCTGAAAGAGCCACTGAACACATGGAGAGAGGAGGAGGAGGAGGAGGAGGAGGAGGAGAAGGAGGCCACTGGGGCAGAAGGCTGTGAAGGACAGCAGCTGCTGCACTGGTCTTCTCGCTTGGCTTGGGATTTCCTGGCACACCAGTGGGAGACAGTGGTCAGCAGGAGGCCCTTCCTTCCTTCTTCCCACTGCCAGTGGCAGTCAGCACACTGGGCTGGTAGGTCATGAGGGCAGCAGTGCCAGGGTGTTGCCAGCTGCCTTCCTGGCAAGGCTCCTGCACACCTTCCGTTGGCCTGATGCTGTCTCTGCAGGGGAGGGCAGCAGCAGCAGAGTTTCTGCCTGGGGAAAGGCCCAGGATGGAGCTCTGCCAGGATGGCTACAGAAGATTGGGGGCAGGGCAGATTTGGGAGGGGGCATCGCCCTCCGGGGCTCCATGGTACCTACAGGCCTATTTATACTCCACTCTTCTCCCCATTGGGAACCAAAAGCAGCTTACATTGTTCTGCTCCCCTCCATTTTATCCTTACAACAACAGGGAGGTTGGGCAGTGCGTGCATTGCGGGCCCTAGGACACTCAGCAAGCTTGCATGGCATTTTAGGGACTATTGTGGACATCAGTTTGCAGAATCCCTTAGACTTCTGCAGTTCCATGGCATTGACCCAAAGTTGTTTGCCACAAATGTTGCGCATTTATAGCTGAGATAACTTCTTGGTGAAGATGAACAGCTGCCCAGGGGCCATGAAAATCCTGAATTATTATTATTATTTTTAATGGACTTATTTATTAGGTTTCTGATGGGTAGTCTGTCTGTCTGAAGCAGCAGGGAAAAGTTTGGATCCAGTGGCAACTTTAAGATCAACAAAGTTTGATTCAAGGTATAAGCTCTTGTGTGCATGCACACTTTTTCAGATACCCACTTTACCTTTAAAGCCCTATATGGCCAGGATCCAGCATACCTTCAGGACTGCCTCTCTCCATATGAGCCCTGTAGAGCACTGAGGTCTACAAATCAACATCTTTTGGTAGTCCCCAGGCCCAGAGATGTCCAACTTGCCTCGGGAGGTGGTGGATGCTCCTTCCCTGGACGTTTTCAAATGGAGGCTGGACGACCATCTTTTGGGTATGTTGTAGATATGTAGGGCTATCTTTTGGCTATGCTCCTGCAGAGTGCAGGGGGTTGGACTAGGTGACCTGCAAGCTCTCTTCCAACTCTAACATTCTATAATTCTATGACTAGGGTGGAATGAGCATAATGAGCTCCTGATGGAATGAACTCCTGTATGAGATCAGGGCCCAGCAGGATTTATTACAATTCTGCAAAGCTTGTAAGACGGAGCTCTTCCACCAGGCTTTTGGTTGAGGCGGTGAATGTCTCCCTCCGGTTGATCTCCCATCAGTGGCCCGGCTCTGAACAGCCATCTAGGAACCCACACATCTAAATTACAGAGACATCTTACTAAATTTTTACACAGTATTTTATGATCTATGAAATGATTTGAACTTGTTGTTTTAAAGCTGTTTTTTAATTGGACTAGATTGTATTAATACTGATGGAACCCGCCTTGAGCCTGCTCACGGGGTAGGGCGGGATGCAAGACCAACAAAATAAAAATAAAATAAATAAAAAGGTGCCACGGGACTCAAACTTTATTTGGTTTCTGTTGTAGAGCAGCATGGTCACATTCTTCTGCAACAGTTATTTGTTGTTGTTGTTTTAAATCCTTCCAGCTCGGGGGTGGGGGGAGTTTGGAATGGGTAATGGGTTTAATTTTTATTTTGTTCCTGCATTGTATGGGATTGGTTTGTTCCGTCACACTTCTACAGAAAGACAAGGGAAAAAATTAAGTACATTACTTGCAGGGGGAGACTATTCTGTCTAACACTGCCTTTAGAAATCCAAGAGGAATAAACTTGTTTCTTGTGCCAAGACTTACTGAAATCCTGGTTTCTTGCTTGAAGACAGCCAGAGGGGAATCCAAGGCATAATGGAATCACAGAATAACTTTTGAGCAGAATGGAAGAAATCCGCTGATCTGTATGTATTATGCCTCCAGAGCCATGCCAGGTTATTTTTTTACTATGAAACACAAAGATTGGGGTGGGGGGGAGTCCCTTCCTTTCTCAAGGGTCAGGACAGATTTCACCTCCTTTAGGCTGCTGACAAAAAGGATGAGCTTTTCACAAGTTGTCCTCTTCACACTAGCAAGGTGCAAGGAAGACAAAGAACCCTGCATGTCAGCTGGATAACAATATATACAGAGTAAAGAGATTTAGACCACTGCCTTCTCAAAGGTGCTCACAAGGTGCTCACAAGGGGCAGTTAAACTTCCCCAGACAACCAACAAAGACACATAATATTAACACCCCACACAACATCAATAACAATGGGGAGGGGAGGGAAGAGAAGATACTGAAGAGTCCTGCCCAAAAATATTGCGTGAAAGCAAGATGTTCCTGGCAATCAGAGGCGCTCGCTGGGTTTGCTACACTGGTTTCATTAGCTATTACATCAGACTTAATTTTCATAATTGGCTTCAGCACTGTAGTTTAGAAACTCGACACACAGAGTAGTTTTGCACACGCCATTGAGCCCTGGCCATAGCGACTCATGTGCCATATGTCCAAAAGAACTCATGAAACCTGGTTCACAGCTATGGCTGTCGCCCCTTTTCCATGTGTGTCTCTCTTGAATGTATCAGAGTCTGGACACATAATCAAAAGGAGTTACAGGTCCAATCTGCATTGATCTTTCCCACCATTGTGCCAATGATCTCACATCGTCTCACAAATTTCTGTCTGCATTTCATGCCGCATCCACTCTCCTACTCTTTCATCTCAGCATCGACTGTCTGCATTATTTTATTGCCATTTAGTGGTGACTCCAAGGTCACTACGGTGTCCCACCATGTTATTTGGATTTGGTCTCAAGGTGCTCCTCCCCACCCTCAAGCCGCTGTGAGCGATAAGGAGACAACTGGAGCCGAATTCTCTCCTCCCCATCTTTTCTAAGGAGATACACAAATTGTCACAAAGGAAACTAGTTAGCTGAAAATCCAGTTGTCTGTATTTAAAAGCAGCCAGGGAACAGTTTTCTGCATTTTTTTTAGGGGGGGGTGACAACACTATTTGTTATTTCTTGGGGCAGTCCCTAGAACATCTTGCCTGGCAACCGCTAGGTGTTTTGTGTCTTTTACCCAGCTCGTTCCATTTTTCCTGCCCCCCTTCTGCCTCCCCCTCTGTTAGGCAACCCCCTTTACTTTCGGGGGGGTTGCAGATGCTGTTTCCTCCCCGCAGTGCAGTGCCCTGCCAGTGCCCCTGGGAGGCCTCTCCTCCCGCCCCTCGCACGCTCTCCCTCTGTCCAGTGAGCTTTTTATACTGAGCCAAATGGAAGGCAAAGGAAGCTGGTGCCACAGCAGAATGACACAGCTTTACACAGCAAATGCAGACTGGGCCAGAGTCTCTGCCATCACACAATCTCTTATGACCTTTCTGACTTCTATGTCTTTGCCTGTAAACACCCACAAATAATCATCCACACTGCTCTATGGGCATGATCCAGCTAGAAATTTCTGAACAGGATTGACATCAACAAGGTGACCCACCAGACTGTGAAATGAGGGAGGCAGGGAGGCAGAAGAAGAAGAAGAAGAAGAGGAGGAGGAGGAGGAGGAGGAGGAGATTGGATTTATACCCCGCCCTTCACTTGGAGTCTCAGAGCGGCTTACAAACTCCTTTCCCTTCCCCTCACCACAATACACACCCTGTGAGGTAGGTGGGGCTGAGAGAACTTCTGACAGAAACTGTCCCTGAGATAACAGCTGTCCCAGAGCTTGTGACTGACCCAAGGTCACATCAGCAGGTGCAAGTGGAGGAGTGGGGAATCAAACCCGGTTCTCCCAGATAAGAGTCCACACACTTAACCACTACACCAAACTGGAAGGAAGGAAGGAAGGAAGGAAGGAAGGAAGGAAGGAAGGAAGGAAGGAAGGCAGGCAGGCAGGCAGGCAGGCAGGCAGGCAGGCAGGCAAGGAAGGAAGGAAGGAAGGAAGGAAGGAAGGAAGGAAGGAAGGAGGGAAGGAAGGAAGGAGTACTTAGCTCTGCACCAACCTGGATGGCCCAGGCTAGCCCAATCTCATTAGTACTTGGATGGGAAGACCACCATGGAAGTTCAGGCTTGTTATGCAAAGGCAGACAATGGCAAACCACCTCTGTCCACCTCTTGCCTTGAAAACCCTATAGGGTTACTTTAAGTCAACTGCGACTTGACAGAACTTCCCACCACCACTTAGCTGTGCCTCATTAGGCACAGAATTCACTGCCCCAGAATCTCCGCTTTCTTAATTTTTTTAAAGCCAAGTCGTTATTCTGTATGGAGAAAAAGACTGCTGGGTGGGGGGCAATACCTAAGGATACCCTTTCATTATATAAAATTAACTGGAAGAAACCAGCAGCAAAGTCAACCGGAAACGTTCCCGTCAACCTATCAGCATTACACTGGCCTTTCAAGTGGACCACACACAGCAGAGTTCCTCTCATCAATGATCAGCAAAACCAGAATAAATTATGCAAAACAGACAGCACTGCAGAATAAACTGAGCAGAAGAGGGGGAAATTATGCACACTCGCCCCATCTGCATGATGTATACAAGTCAAAGAATTCAATACAATACAAAAATTTGATTGCACAAACACTTAATCCCCCCCCCATTCATGCACATATCTTGAACATAAATATCAGTACAGAGGATACAAAGCTGACAAAGATAGATGCTTCGGAGGGAGAGCTCTAGATATAGACTTAACACTGTCGTTGATACTAATAGGACTTAGAGGGCTAAACGCTGGCTGGCTAACATTCAATATTTAAGAACAACCTGCATTTAAGCATAAATCATACCCTGCTGCCTGCTAAAAACCACACTGTTATAATTTCCTAATTCTACACAGGGGGTGAGGGAGAGAAAATCTTTTATTTTTTTGCCGGCTCAGGATGACCCAGCCCCAACGCTTAATGTTGTTCGCTAATCCGCTCAGTCTTTGAGAGGCGCATCATGCAACAGACACTACTTCCCAAATCATACTATAAATAGGCCAGGAGCATCTAGCCACGAGTATGACATTACAAAACCCAATACAAAGCAAGGACCGTGAGGTCACCGCCACAAGGGCAGCTGGGGCCACGAGTCCCGGATCCGTAGGCAACACTAAATGCAGGCTGACAGTTCTCGGCTTCTGGCGGTCAGACCCAGACTCAGAGACGGGGGGCGGTGCAAATCTGGGCTAAGTGGAGATTTCATCTGCGTCTCGGCATTCTGCTCCCTGAACGAAAATGTTTGCCGTCGTCATGGGAAAGAAAGATTCAGACCGAATTAGAGGCGAACCACGAAAGTTCACTTCTGGGGCTTGCTGGCAGGGCTGGTGGTTGGGAGAGCAAGCTGGGAAGAAGACCAGTGCTTCAGAAGGCCTGGTGACTTGTAGCAGCTGGACCTGCACTGCACGATGACTTGCTCAGACCACAAAGCCGAGATGGACACACTGGTTACATAAGGACAAACACAGCTTTATTTACCTGTCAGGTCATCTGCTGCTGCTGCTGCTGCTGGCCTTAAAAATGGAAGAAATTAAGTCTTTTGTCTGCAAGCTACACTAGCAGCCCAAGGAGTAAGATGGGACCAGTGTTAGTGTGAGCTATCTCGCAGGTTTTTTTAGCCTCCGACTCACACATTTTTATCTCAGTTCAGGAAGGATGGCTCCAGAGCACACTAATTTATGCACTAGCCAAATCGCTCGCTCACAACTTTAATGCCAACAGCTCAAAAGGTAGATTTTTTTGCTCACAAGTCTCCACAGCTTACAGGGAGCATTGGATGGGATCAACGTTCCCTATTCAAGACCCCCATAATATCTCTCTAGACATTTCCACATAATGATAAACGTTGCATGCCCAATAATTGGATTGTTCATGGGGGTCTTTGAAGCTTTTCAAAGTACAGAAGAGGAAAACTAAGATGATTAATGGGGTCGTACCATCTTTTCTCTGAAGGAAAGGCTTTTTCAGTTTAGAAAAAAGACAATGGGGGGGGGACATGATAGAGGTTTATAAGAACATAAGAAGAGCCTTCCTGGATAAGACCAGTGGTCCCTCTCCCTATCCCAGAATACTAGAACACTGATGCCAGGCCTCCTGGTACTGGCGGGAGAATTTTTTTTTTTTTTTTGAGAATGTGCCACTTTTGCGCCAGTATTTGGACATCACTTCTGGTAAAGCTGGAAGTGGCACGCGAACGCTCTAGCATTTTACAAACCATCGGATTTCTGTGAATGCTAGAGCACCTAAACATGTGACTTCCAGTTCTTACTGGAAATGACATCAGTCTGCAGGCACACTGCTGGCATGCCAGGCCCCACCTCCCAATTTGCCCTTGGAGTCACAGCTTGGCACCCCTAACTAGAACTCAGGGACAGCCAATTAATTTGATGGGCAACAGATTCAGGTTTCTGGGGGGAAAGGCAAGCTGAAGTTCGGGCTGGTACTTGCATGCATACTTCATAACAAACTGGAGACTGAATGAAGGCTTCCCAGGAAATATGCACAGGGACAAGAAAGTGGATAGAGAGATAATTTTCTTCCTTTCCCATAAACACCCCATGAAATTGATTGGTAGTAGATTTGGTTATTTATTTAGGATAGTTATATACCTGCCTTTCTCCCAAGCAGAAGAATATGAGAAAAACTCCTGCAGGATCAGACCAATGGTCCGTCTAGGCCAGCATCCTTTCTCACATAGCAGCCAACCAGTTCCTCTGGAGAGCCAACAGGGCACAGAGGCTGAGGCCTTCCCCTTGTGTTGCCTCCTGCCTCTGGGATTCAGAGGCTTAATGCCTCTGAAAGTGGAGGTTCCCCTCAGTCACCATGGCTAGTAGCCCCTGATAGAGTTTGTATAGAAAAAATATTTCTCTGATTCAGTGATTAGACTCAAATGGTTCAGCTGGGAACATGTCCCTGTGACTTTCACACCTGACCAAATGGCAGGCACAAATGCCAGGCCTGGTCCTGCATTTCAAAAGCCTCTTTGACACCTCGCAGGGGAAAGCCAGACATTCAGGCTCTTCCCCAAACTTCAAAGCCCAGCATACGTGTGCAATCACCACATAAGCTATGGAGGCTCCTTCAGAGTAGACACGCCTTTCTACTCCGTCATGATTGGGTACCGGCCATGCTCAGTTGTGACAGAGGTAGGAGGAGAGTTGTCTTTAGCCTCTCAAAAGACACACAGAACTCTCTTGGAAAGAGGGCCCCTTTCTAAGAGTCAATCTCTGTTTGGATTACACACCAGCAACACTGAATTTTGCAAGGGGGCAACAAGCTGACCATAATTGCCCATTGCAAGCATGGCTTTCATCTTTACGATCCCTTGGAGAATGGACTTTGCTTTGACTGTTCTCTGGACCAAGGATTGGTAATTATGATGCTTTTGTATGTTTAGTAAGAGCTCTACAGAGCTATAGGAATGTTCATTGTTTTCTAACCTGTGCAAGTCTCATGTCACATAACGGCTGTATTTAATAAAGATCTTATATAGATTAAACTGATCTGGTTTGGATCAATATTGTACCTGGACTGCTAGGGCTAAATCTAAAGCCTGAGCTGCTCGCCTAGGAGCTACTATTTTGTGTTAATCATCTGCAGCTCTACCCCAGAGCTGATAAGTTGTTAATTCCCAAAAACCAGGAAGGAGGTGGGACCTATTCTCCTGTCTGAGTTGGGAACGTTCTTAAATAGGTCCTGGTGGCAGAACACTGATTTCAGTGCTCTTAAAGCATGCGGGGTCTGGCACACTCACACTCCTGGAGAGGGGGTGAGACTGATGTGAGATTCTCCACATGCTGGTATAGTAACAAGGACTTGCCTCTCCTTTATCTCCTGGACTGGAGGTTGAGAGGGTACAAGAGGCGAGAACCCTGTGCTTGTTGGCAGCGTCTGGATTCTGGACCTGTGGGCAGAGTCTAGATCCTGTACAGAGTTATCCTCCATAAAGCATCTCAGGTCCACCAAGACAGACAAAAAGAAGCAGTAATTCACACAACAGGTATAGTTCACTTGTGGAACTCACTGTCTTGAGATGGGGCAGCGGCCGCTGATTTAGATGAATCTAAAAGGAGGTTGGGCAGATTTATGGAGGATAGACTAATTCACCTATTAGCCATAACAGCCAAATGGAAACTCCAGCTTTAGAGGCAGAATGCCTCCAATTGTCAGATACTTGAAAACAGTTAGCTGTTGCCAGTAGGTGCCGTCTGTGGGCTTCCCTATGGCATCTGACTTGCCATTGTGAGAAACATGATGCTGGACTAGTTGGGTCACAGGCCTGACCTAGCATGGCTACCTGGGTGTTACTAAGTATATCTCCTCTGTAACCTGCAGTGCTTTCGATCGATTCCAACAGTTTCATCAACTGAGCCCTTTCTGCAATAGGAAGGATTTGGCCACAGACTAATGACCAATGTTCTGTTTACATCCAGGCCAAACTATTACAATGAGTTTCACGTGGAGCTACCTTCAAAGTGGTTCAGGAGCTACAACGGGCACAAAACCAATTAGCCAGACTGTCGTCAGGTGTGGGTTATACAGCTTGACATCACGGCAGCTTGAAAAGAGCCCCACTGACAGTCTAGTCGCTCCTGGGCTCAATTCAAGGTGCTGGTTAATACGAGGGTTTAAAATATCTGTAAATTACCTTGGGAGCAGGATCCTGGAAGGATGCTGCTCTGACACGTACTTGTTGGTCAGTCGGGAGCTTCCCAACAAGCAACACATTTCTCTGAGACCCATCTTCAGGGGTAAGGTGGTTGGCCACTGAGGATAAGGTCTTCTAAGTGGCTCTGTCCAGGTTACGGAATTTCCTCCCAGCATTTAATGAATGGGAGTGAAGGTGGCAGATCTCAGAAGCTAAGCGGGATCGGTACTTGGATGGGAGACCACCAAGGAAGACCCTGCAGAGGAAGGCAATGGCAGAACCCCTCTGCTTCTCACTTGCCTTGAAAGCCCCTCACTGGAGTCACCATAAATCAGGTTAAGATTTAGGATTTAACCGTAAGGGAGGCAAGATAGCATCTCATCCCATCCCGGTCAGTACTATGGGGGACCACCAAGGAAGACCCTGCAGAACAGAGCAATGGCAAATCACCACTGCTTCTCTCTTGCCCTGCTGGAGTCACCGTCAGTTGTGTCTTGACAGCACTCATGTGCATACTAGTATGTATAGGCAGCAGGTAAAAATATTCTCCCCCCCAGACCTTTAGCTGGGTCTCCCTTCCCACCTTCCTTGATGCTGAGCTTTTCTGATTTAGGGCTTTCTAATCTTTAGCTGCTGCTTTATTGCATTTTATATTCAGTGTATTCTGACTTTAGAGTAGGTACTATTTGTTTTTATGGCTGCTTCCATTTTATTGTTGCTGGCTTTACTGGCTTTATTGTATAGTATTATACATTAGAAGAAGAGATTGAATTTATACCCTGCCTTTCATTCGGAGTCTCAGAGCGGCTTACAAACTCCTTTCCCTTCCCCTCCCCACAACAGACACCCTGTGAGGTAGGTGGGGCTGAGAGAGCTCTCTCGAGAACTGCCCTTGAGAGAACAGCTCCGACAGAACTATGGCTTGCCCGAGGTCATCCAGCAGGTGCATGTGAAGGAGTGGGGAATCAAACCTGGTTCTCGCAGAACAGAGTCCGCACACTTAACCACTATACCAAGTTGGAACTTTTAATCGCTACCTTTAAGTTGGAAATTGCCTCAGGAAGCCCCAGTGGATTAAGAATCTGGGGTATGAAATACATCAACTAAAGGGATTTGAAAATCTACAAGATTCTCAAGTGATGCAGACGTGGGAGGGGGAGATCACTGGTCCTTCAGGCTAGCAAAAGCTTATTATGACAAATGTTGTACAGCCAAACAGCATCTAATAATTTTTTCATTAAAGAGCATGAGGGTGCCTATCCGGCCATCGATCATTCCTCCTCCTCCTCTCCACACCCACCCCCCAACAAACCTGAGACACTCAGAGATAAGGAGGATCTGGCTCCCTTCCATACTAATGGAACTACAATCAGCATATTGGGAATTTAACCTGGCGGGTTACTGGCTCTCCCTTTGCCCGATACTGCCAAGCCACTCCCGCTGTCTGCTAAATTAGTGCCTTTCTGAGAATTTGTTGTGCGTAATCAATGTCACCAAGTTACAAGTTGAGACAAGTTTCAAGCAACACTTCTGTCCCATCAGCTGGTGAGGTCGACAAGCAGCCTTTGAATAGGCACACGTCCAAAAACAGTCAGGCGCATATGCAAACATCAAATGACTTCTCTCTCAGTTTCTCCTACTCACACACAGTAGCATCCCTACACTTAGCCATTTCCCTCCCAAATGCTGGAAAGCAAAATCTACATGCAATGGTGGGAGAAACAACAATCCCTTCTAGTAGGGCATATCTATGCTACAAATTTATACTGTTTCAACAATCATCCTCCCTCCCCAGTGAATTCTCGGAAACATAATTTTATCACAGGGGCTAAAACTCCCATCAGAGACTCTCAGCACCTTTGGTGGAGGTGGATGTGAACCACCACAAAAACAAATGCAATTATAGTGCAGAGACAGCTATCATCTACATTGATGATCTCTTCTTCCACAATGTGCACGGGGCTATAGGTGGAGTTCTCCTTATTTTATTTGCACAAAACCCCCTTTGATGCAGGCTTGGCTGAGAATCCAAACAAGGAGATGAGGGAAACCCATTCGTCAGCCACAGCCAGTGCCAGATTCCCTGCTGCAAGACATCCCAGACTCATGTAGAAGCCAGGGAACTGATCCAATACAAAAGTTAAAAATGCAAAGGGAATGAATAGGTGGGGGGGATGATGACAGGTTCACTACTACAAAATTGGTATGAAGATGTCAAGCATACAACACTCATGTGCATGTCAAACTTGGACGCTCGTTTGCCATGTCTTATGGCTATTTGGGGGCCTGCAAAGGGAGGGAAATTTCTGAGGGAGGGAGGGAGTGCGAGAGTGTGAGAATGGCTCTGTTGTAGTGGCGATGTAACTCTTCTAAAGCAGCCTCCCTTCTCAGAAGAAGAGGAGAAAAAGGGATTGGATTTATATCCCGCCCTTCACTGCCCAAAGGCGTCTCAGAGCGGCTTACAAACTCCTTTCCCTTCCCCTCCCCACAACAGGCACCCGGTGAGGTAGGCGGGGCTGAGAGAGCTCTGACAGAAACTGCTCTTTTTCAAGAATAGCTCTGCCAGAACTGTGGCTTGCCCAAGGTCACCGAGCAGGTGCAAGTGGAGGAGTGGGGAATCAAACCTGGTTCTCCCAGGTTAGAGTCCGCGCACTTAACCACTACACAAAACTGGGATGCCCTGCGGTAGTGTCTGTGTTTGCTTCACTGTCAGAGATAAACATAATGGTGAATTTTACAGGGGGGTGTTGTAAAGTATGCGAAAGCTAGGTTGGATGATTGTAGAGTGTGATCTGTGGTGGCCTTATTTTGAACTGTCTATAACTGTGGACTTCAGCGCCAGAACCTCAGTTCTGACACAGTACTGGTCTCAGCTTGGAACATCTTAATCTCTCAATAAACAAATCACTGCCAGAGGGTGTTGTTCAGAATAACTTTGTCCAAGCATCTGACAGTGCACCACAGATCCAGTGCCATCATCCAATGGTAAGCAGTAGGGGAGGGGGAACGCAATTTTCTAAACAGCAGCAGTTCAGTGACGCTATTGAATTACCCCTGATCAGGATGGCCCAGGCTAGCTGGATCTTTCTTGTCAGATGCCAGAAGCTAAGCAGGGTTAGTCTTCAGACAAAAGGCCACCACGGAAGTCAGAGGCGGGCTTGGCCAACCCTCTCTGTTCAGCTCTTGCCTTGAAAACTCTACAGGACTCCCACAAGTCAGCTGCGACTTGACAGCACTAAATAAATAAATAACCTAGCAAACATCACTGGGCGTTTGTTTAGCAGGCCCTTTGTTTCCTAGATCTCAAGAAAGGGAGTCTTATTCTCACAGTATTTAGACCACTTGGTCATAAGTTCTTTCAGAGACGCTCTCTCAAGGGCAGTTCTCGGGAGAGCTCTCTCAGTCCCACCTCCCTCACAGGGGGTCTGTTGCAGGGAGGGGAAGGGAAAGGAGATTGTAAGCAGCTCTGAGACTCCTTCAGGCTGTGAAGGGCCGGGTATAAATCCAATCTCTTCTTCATTGATGCTGAGCCACGAGAGACCCCCAATCCTCAACAGCCTTCTTTGCCGAGAAACTTGGAAGGGCTTGCAGATCTCCTTCCTGCCATAATGTAGATCACTACAGAGCTGCTATAGGCTTTAGTGCTTTTTATTTCAGCTGGGAGGCTTTCACCCCTAGTAATAGTGGACGCTTTAGCCCCGGTCAGCTTTTCTTTTGCTGACACCTCTGTGGCTATACTTTATGTTGCAGTTATTTCTCGGTGTTGTCCATTACCTTGCTACACCTTCTCAGCGGTGCTGACCGTAGGAATATGTTTATCCGAAGATTTAAGAGCCAGTTTCCTGCTTTTGAAGGCGAGGTAACTCAACTTTGTTTTCTGCCAGTTGCTCCGGGCAGCCTCTCACTCGCACAGAAGCCTGTTAGCCCCAGCTAAAGCAGCCAGTGTGTTGGTTGTTTTCTTTCTGGCAGAGTTCCTGTGCCTTTAACATAGGGCTGCCAGCTCCAGGTTGAGAAATACCTGGAAATCTGGGGGGTGGAGCCTGGGAGGGGTGGGGTCAGGGAGAGGTGGGGCATCACCAGGGATCAGGGCTCTTTTTATAGCAGGAACTCCTTTGCATATTAGGTGACACACCCCTGATGTAGCCAATCCTCCAAGAGCTTACAGTAGCCCCTGTAAGAAGAGCTCTGTAAGCTTTTGGAGGATTGGCTACATTAGGGTGTGTCGCCTAATATGCAAAGGAGTTCCTGCTACAAAAAGAGCCCTGACCAGGGTACAGTGCCATGGAATCCACCCTCCAACGCAGCAGCCATTTTCTCCAGGGGAACTGATCTCTGTGGGCTGGAGATCAATTGTAAAACTTGAAAATCTCCAGGCCACACTTGGAGGTTGACAGCCCTACTTTAACAACAGGTTCAGTTTCTTTGGGCCTGTTGAAGAGATTGGGATTCTCACACTAAATGTCCACACACCAAGCAGCTGTTAAAGCCGCCAACAGTGAGGGGGGGGGAAGTGAATAAAACCATTCTAGGCCTTACTTCTTCCCCAGTTTCTATCCCACCCAGGAAGAAAACAAGTCGACAACTGCTGCAAAGTCCAGTGCTCAAGGTATATTTTAATTCTATAAACCTATGACTAGGGACGCCGGATCTTATCTTGTTGCTGGTGGGGGGGCATTGGGGGGCATTCCAGGACGGGTCAGGGAAGGCACTGGTGGTGCCCGCTTGCAAGAACCTTTTAAATGGTTTTTGCAAGTGGGTGCCACGCAAGCCTGAACTCTAAGTGGCAAATTCGCCATTTGGGATTCAGGCGCAGGTAGCCTCCGCTTGCAAAAACCCTTTAAAGGGAACCTCCCCTTCAAATTGGATTTGCAAGTGGGGCCGGGCACCACACATGCCTGAACTCCAAGCAGGTGGCCCTCCGCTCACAAAAAATAAAATAAAAGGAACCTTCCCTTTAAATGTCTTTTTGAGAGCGGGGGCCACCCGCACCTGAACTCCAAGGGGCAAATCCATTGCTTGGAGTTCAGGCATGTGGCTGGTGGACGCCCCTCTCCCTCCCCTCCTGCAAGATTTAAAGAGCCCTTCAGCTGGCCACGTGCCCCCCCCAATCAGCCGAAGGGTCCTTAAAATCTCACAGGAGGGGAGGGAGTAGGATGGCCACTGATGGTTGCTGTTGTGGGCACGGGCCTGTGAAATCGGGCGATTCCCCCAATCCCACCTGGGGACTGGCAGGCCTACCTGGGAACCATGTTTTCACACCTGGGGAGTGAGATGTGGCCTGGCAGTAAAATGCCAAATGGGGACGCCTGTTTACTGAAGTGTCATAGAATCATAGAATGTCAGAGTTGGAAGGGACCTTCCAGGTCATCTAGTCCAACCCTCTGCACTCTGCAGGAGCACAGCCGAAAGACAGCCCTACATACCTACAACATACCCAAAAGAGGGTCGTCCAGCCTCCGCTTGAAAACGTCCAGCGAAGGAGCATCCACCACCTCCTGAGGCAGTCTGCTCCACTGCTCAACCACTCTTACAGTTAGGAAGTTTCTTCTGATATTTAGCCGGTAATGACTCCCTGGTAATTTCCACCCATTAGATCTAGTCTTACAGTCCGGAGCAAGAAAGAATAGATCTGCTCCATGTTTTACATGACAGCCCCTCAAATACTTGAAGACTGCAATCATGTCCCCTCTAAGTCTTCTCTTTCTCAGGGTAAACATACCCAACTCTTTCAGCCTTTCCTTATAAGACTTGGATTCCAACCCTCTCACCATCCTGGTTGCCCTCTTCTGTCAAAACCCTCCTAAAAAGGAGAGGAATTTATTCTTTTTATAAATAGAAAAAGGTAGGGTATATAGAGGGATAAAGAAAAGAGCGGAGTGAGTATTCTGTTAATAAAGGTTAGTTTAAATCAATATAGATACAGTTTTTGGCAATCTCCGTGATTTGAGAGTCTTCTTTTCATCTAACCAAAATTCTAAATAACTCTGTTAATGAGGTTAGTAATGTCCTTTGGGGTTAATTATTAGTCATCTCCTTTTTGACGTTTCCCGAACAGTTATTTCTTAGGTTGTCTTCCTTTGGTATCCCTCAAGTTATAGGATGGGCCACCTTTGGTTTTCACTTCTCCCGCTCCGGCACCTCCCTCCTCTGGGCCGCTGTCATCTTCACTACTCAAATCTGTCCACGTTGCGAGTGCTGCCTCTTCCTCTGGACTGGCGTGTCTCTTCAGAAATTCCTGCGCCTTGAAGATGGAGTCAATCTTCTCTCTTTTATCCTTGTACTTGAACAAAAGGCCTTCGGGGAAGGTCCATCTGTATATGACCTGTCTTCTTTGTAGAAAAGTGGTCAATCCTTTATAAGCTTTCCTTTTCATCCGGATTTCATAAGGCACATCTTTCAATATTCTGATGGTCTGCTCCCCAATTTTCAAGGGCACCGCTGCAACTGCATGCAAGATTTGATCTCTGGTACTTTGCTTGACAAACTTGACAACCACTTCTGCTGGCAGATTATTTTTTTTTGTAAATGTGGAGTAGGCCCTATAGACCTTATCCATTTCTTCTTTTAACTCACGCTGATCTCTGCCAGTTACGGGTGCCAAGGCATTCGCAAGTATAGATCTGAGATCTTCCTTCTCTTCTTTAATGCCCTGAAATTGAAGAGTCAGATTCGATTTTTCCATTTGCAACATCAAAATTCTTTTTTCTTGCACATCCTGATGCTTTTCTAACTTGTTGACCCTTTTCTTCACTTTTCCGATGTCTTCCGACGAGACCAAACATTTCTGTGCGATCTCCTCCATCTTCTTTGACGTCTCTGTTAGTTGCCTCTGTTGACTGTTGAGAACACCTTCCATATTAGTTAAGGTTTCGCTGATTTTCTGTATTTGGACCAGCAGAGGGTGCAGTAGCTCGCTTGTCTGTTGACTGACAGTCGGCTCTGGAGGGGGATTACCCGGACCGGAAGTCCCGCCTCCCTTCTTCTCAGTTTTCAAAGGGACTTTCTTCATGGCAGACATTTCTTGTATTTGTTTACTTTATAAAAGTTCGTGACGCGTCGCTCAGGAGTCCCGCTAACTCATTCGCTTCAATGGCACCCCAAAGGTAATTTCACCAACCCTTCTTCCCTTTCATCCCCCTTAGCTTTCTTATGCAAGTCCCGCTTCTCAGTGGGGGGGGGATTCCCCCTCCTCCCAGTCGCTTATTCACTTACGGGGGAAGGGCTCGGGTTTCGCTTCAAATTCAGACCTCCAACTCACGGTTCCTGCCATTTCTTCTTTTTGCTTTAATTCATCGCTGTTCCTCACTCCTGTTGGAAATCGGTGGCGTTGCTAAGTCCCATTACGGGCACACTGCAGCAGGGCCGATTGGGGCGGGGAGAAAGCCTCAATTTCCCGGCTGTCTGCCGGCAAAGAGGCTACTCCCCAAGCGCCCCCGGTTTGGAGCCTTTGCCTAAGGCTCACTAGGGTCTTGCAAACCTGCAAAGACCCCCCCCCCAAACTGCGTGTGGGCTAACCACCTCTGGGGGCTTCCCGAAAGGTGGCCGCCATTTGCAACGCCGGAAACTGAAACCCCCTGGTTGCCCTCTTCTGGACACGCTCAAGCTTCTCAACATCCTTCTTAAGTGTGGTGCCCCAAACTGGACACAGTACTCCAGGTGAGGCCTGACCATAGCAGAAATTCAGCATATGCTAGCAAATGTGAAAATCCCTTATTAATGCAACACTATCATTCTCTACATATATATGGAATATTTATATGATATAGCATGACACATCCTTCCCCCACACCAGCCAAAGTGAAGAAGAAAAACAGAACCACTGTGGTGTAGTGGTTAGGGTATCAGATTAGAGCCTGGGAGACCCAGGTTCAAATTCCACCTCTGACACGGAAGCTCGCTGGGTGACCTTCGGCCAGTCACACTCTCTCAGCCGAACCTACATCACAAGGTTGCTGTGAGGATAAAATGGAGAGGAGAATTATACAAGCCACTTTGGGTCCTTTGGGGGGAAGTGGGGGTACAAATGAGACAAAATTTAAATTAAAAAAAAATACGAGGAGAGTTCCTTATCCAAAAAGTTTACAGTAGAAAATCATCATGCGTGAATCGTATGGGGGGGGGGGGGATCCAATATTTTGTACAAAATTCAGTGCACAGTGATAAAATGAGAGTTTAGTCTCCGACACGGCCATCACTGTGAACATAAGCAAGTCGCACAGAGACTGTAATCTATACCATTTTATATCACATAACAGAAAGATATGTTGTTTTACGTAAATATATCCAAGAGTCAGCACATCCCCAAAAATCTCTCTTCACAAACGTGGCTTTTCATTCAACAAACGTTCAGACTTTTGCTTCAGTCACACATTTCAACAAGACCTCCTTTATCAAGAATAAATATTCACATCTGGAGCATCCTGTTTCGTATTAAGATATTTTTTGATAAAGGAGGTCTTGCCAAAATGGAGAATACTAGAATTCCATAGAAAGCCATTAAAGAAGTTATGATGAGAAAATGGGGGTTCCTGTTGTTGTTTTCAAAGATACTGCTATTATCTGAAAAGGAAATATATGTTTTATATGTTATATTGCCAATGTGAAATGATGTGATCTAAAAATCATGCACATGCCTTTAAGTCATACGGAGCGCGAGAAAATAGTCATCGCGATGAGTGAACTGGTATGGTTGAAAAGTATGCCTGCTATGTTTCATCTATGTGTTTCTCATGCTGAAATGCACCACCTTAGCGAGCTTAGTCAGCCTCTAAAACAAGGGGCCAATAGTTATGTACTCTGGCACATAATGGCTGCTTTAAATGAAGTTGAAAATTGGCTCCTTGTTTGTGCAAACCACAGACGTACTTAATTCTCCCCACTGAAATCAATGGCACTTAAAAAGAACTTCACTTACACTGCATTGGACTCCATTTGAGTCAAATAGCTCTCATGTGGAAAGTTGGTCTAGCAGAAACCTCCTTGGGCATGCAGCACCCGATACTCCCAGAAGTTCTTTGCAAAAATCTGCCATGCCTGGCCCAAACTCATATGTATTGGCCCATGAAAAAGATGTAAAGTAGATTGGGAAGTTCTTCATGGGCATCCGTATTCAGCCACATAAGACATTAAGACCTAACCTTAAAAACTACGATCTTAAAAATAAAGATAAATGATACCAACAAAAGACAAAAATACAGTGTCTGAAGGCATAAATGGTGCTCTTGAACTCTGTGCATTTCTTAATAAATGACCAGGTCAATTTATATTATCTGCTTTAATTCATGCTCATTCCCATAATCATGTGACGTTTAGAAGGTGGCTTCACATTATTTCATTAAAGTCCTTTCCGCAGTTGGATCTCATCCCTGGATTTATCAGAGTTCAACTCGCGACACGATACCTTTGCATTTATCCCTGGTTATAACAGCATCCGTTTATCCCAGGACAAGTGTGGGGTGAAACCGGGGTGACCTCAATGTAATATGGAAACCCCCCGAGATAATTACAGGAGTGAACTAGAGTGTAGTGTAGAATGTAAGTTTGGGGACACGGTTGAACCAGGATTTAAGGTCTAGTGCAGAAAGGACCTAAAAAGTGTATCACGTGTACAGAAGCCTCAAGTGCCTGTAGTGGCCCAGGCAACCACTACAGGGACATGATACTGGAGCACCTCCCTCTGCTCTCCTGTGCCCCACCCTTCCTTTAAGGAGAAATCCATCAGAGTTACTGCCCTCCGCTGCACTATCATCTTGGATTTATTTAGTACTGGGAACACAGAAGTGGCTGCTCTCTCGTTTGCCTTCTCTCTGGCACTAGCTGCATTTCTGTTTCGCTCTCGTCCCATCTGCAGGCATGAGCCAGTGATGCCAGCGGGGGAAAGGAAGGCAATCCAGGTGGGTGGAAAGAGGCATTTCCTGCAATGTCTACTTGCAACCATTGCCTGAAACAATTACCTCGATGGGGCACAGCGGCCTGTGCGCACTTGATGCCTCGTTAAGAGGCTCAACAGCGAACCTGCTCTTAATTTGTTGTGAAACAGAACGATGGCTTTCAAGTCAATGGGACACTGTGTCAACAGACTGCAAGCGTATTGCAGTAAGTGTAACGCGTCGTAATGACTATCAGTTCAGCCCTGATGTGAATTGCTCCTGTCTGTTCATAAGCAAAGAGACGTTTCCTTTCTCTTTCACTCACCAAGGAGTTATTCAGACACAGCTGTCAACTGGAAGAAACAGAACAGTTTTACTACGTGGATTTGTTCTATTCATATTATAGAACAATTGTCTCAAGGCCATTAATTTTTATTTTACAACTGTTCATTGCAGCAACAAAAATCTTGGCCCAGATAATGCCGTGTCTCCTTTAGCAAAGGCACACAGAGACGCTAGCTACACAGTCGCTGTGAGACTGGGGCTGTGCAAACAGTCTCTCAGTGCAACGATGTGGTCCTCCATTGTTGTCATACCTGGGAAACGACAAACACACGGGAAACACGGCAAGGTTGAGCAAACGTAGAAAAGCACCGTGTTAGAACAAAACACACAATACTATTGTGCTACTGTATTTTCATATATTGATAAAAATAATATACTTGAGTACAACAGAGACCCTAGTGTATCTTATTCATTATAGTACAAAAACCTTAAAAAAACATTATATATCTAGCAGAAAAGTCCACAGCTACAGAGACAGGTTTCAGTGCTGTAGACTATCTTGCTTCTGATGAGAGACTGATGAGAGACGCAGCAGTCGTCAATGAGGAAAGATGCAGCAGGCTGTTATGCTTTCCAAAAAGAGATACAGCAAGCATCAAAGTGACACACCTCCAAGGCAAAAATTGTATGTTTCAGGAGAGTCTTCTTCAGGCAAAATTATTTTTTCCGGGAACTAAATTACAAACACAACATACACAGTAACCAGGAAAAAAAAAGAGCTGGCTTGCCGTACTCACCCAAAGCTCACAATACTACAATGCACAAGTTGACAATCCTATAGAGGGCTTCTCCGGTTCTCCATAGGAACACCCAGAAAGACCACTCTGATAAAGCACAGCTGCACGGATTTGAAGATATAGTAGCATGATAGTATTGTGTGTTTTGTTCTAACATGGTGTTTTTCTACGATTGCTCATACCTGGGAAACAGCCAGGTAATGCATGCATGTTTAGCAGGACTGGATATGAGCAGAGCTCTGTTGAAAATGCATGGACAAAATTCAACAGACATGCAACCGGGGGCTGTAGCCATTTCCACTTGCAAGCACAGGGGCTGCACAGGCACAAGGACTGGGAATCTTCCTTGCCTCCCCCTTCCCAAGCCCTTCAGGACCCCAGAAAAAGTTTATTGCCGTGGTTGAGGACTTGTGTGCGCTAGTAACCCTGTAGGGAAAGACAGCTGCACTGAGCAGAAGGAAAAGGGCAAAATCCCTCCTCTTCCTCTCCTGTGAGCAGTGCTCCACTCATGCAGAGCCAGAAAGAAAGGAGTTTGTTTCCTTTCCCCTTTCCACTGTGACCATCTAACCAGTGCAGTCATTAGAACATGCAAGTCTCTTCACCACGGCCATAAACTTTCCCAGGATCCGAAAGGGCTCCAAGGAGAAGGGGAAGGTGGGGAAGACCCGGGACCGTCAGCTTTTTTCACCGACAGGTCATGTGATTCAAGCCATACACTTGGGTTGTGGGTTTGTGAAATATACTGGGGTCCAGACGCATATAGCGATCAGCTCATAGTTTAGCAGTGATTTCAGCAAGGGGAAAGAAGACTGAAAATCCCTGACCGAAGCCAGGTATTTATGCATGCAAAAGGTTACACCCCACTCCCAAAGACAGGCTATTTACATTACGTTGTTGTTCAATTGGCTTACTCAAGGATCCTTGTCTCCCTACTGGTCCATTCTAGGATCCTAGCCAGCTATTGTTATGGATCCTCAAGCTCTGTCCGAATTAAGCATTGGCAGAACTATGGTCTAGGCTCAATACATTACAGTTTGGTTTTTTTCACTTTATGCTTTCACGTCACCTCCTACCGGATCCTTTTAACTGGAGATGGCAGAGATTGAATCTGGGACCTTCTAAATGCAAAGCGAATGCTCTGCTCCCAGGCTGAGCCCCCACCCTAAATGTCTTAGATGTACATGGAAAAATGTAACACATGAGACCGGCCCAACAGACAGCTTATTTAGTCTTTGGTAAACTCAGTTAGTGGCACAATCGCAGCTCCCCAACTTCCGGCCCGCAGCTATGATGGGGGTATTCAGGGCTCCGCCCCCTTTCTTAAAGGGACAGCCCCACAAGATTTTTTTTTTTTTTTGCCTGAACAGGCTTTTTTACACATTCTAATTTTTTTTCAGGGCGCACACTGCCATGGCAAGCCACGGCAAGCTGGGCGCCAAGAACAGATCAGGGAAACCCAACAGAGAAGAAGTTGCAACTACTGCACATGACCCGAGAGTGACACCCCCCCCCCAGGCAACTGATAGATGGTTAAGAACTACCCCCAAAAGCCCAGGGGTTCTTTAGAAGGCCCAGAAATCATGAGGCGAACTCAGCCGAGCCACCCGAAACTTTTCCCCTAGTCCAGGGAGTGAAGACTCTCGGCAAATATAAGGGCAAAGGGCCCAGACGATGCCGGGTGGAGGTGCTGGCTCATGGCTCATGCATTCCTGTAGGTGCACTGCCAACCCAACGAGGAGAAGCGGCAGAGGCCAGCGACTTCCCCTCTTGCCCCATTTGCCAGGCACAATCTTTTGACAAGGGAGTGCCCGGCCCGATGCTCCCGTGCAAGCTGAGCATTCCATTGGGGGAGTCACATGATCCCGGGGCCCATTCATGGCAAGCTCCGTGGTGGGTAGAATGAGTCAAACAACTCTTTAAGGGCAAACCAAGGCTTCCCCCCCCGCCACCAGTTTCAATTGCGCATCCAGCTGTGCAGGCATTAAATGTATTGTGAGAATTACTCGCTGCCCACGGGGCATTATTTGGGGGGGGAGGGGGTTGCAGCCCCACCAGAAAAAGCCACAAAACCCTGGCTACAGGCCTCCCCAGCCTCTATCAACTCTCCACTGTGAATGTCTCCTTGTTCTCACGGTCCCCCATTGTCCCCTCTCTTCCTTCACGGATGCCGAAAATGCCAGGAAGACCACAGCCAGGGGCTGTTATGGAAACAGAATCCCTCAGATCCAGGGCAGCCGCAGCAGAAGACATGTTTCCCTTCGAAAATTCATTTATTTAGGACTTTTTTAATGCCCCCCCCTCCACAGTCTCGCTCAAGCTGTCTTAGAAGCAAAAGCAATACTATAAGACCATCTTTCGTTAAAAAAATAGAAACAATTGGAGCCGTTGAAAACAGGATGTCAAAGAGACGGGGGCAGCCTACCAGCTAGAGCCCTGCGGTACTCTGACAAACAGAGGTCCAAGACTGTAATCATCCAATCAACATTTGCCTGGGAGTAGTCAAAGTGCCTTTTGCGGTTAAAAGAGGAGAAGCCGCGCACCCTCCTAACACTTGGATAGCATCCTGCTCAACCCTTCAAACTTTATTTCCGTCATCCCAGACAAGATAACTCTAGGTATTCAGACTTTGTAACTGTGTGCTCTCTCGTCACTTGCTTTGGCAACTTTGCAATTTAAAGATTTTTTTCTCAACATCAATCAATTTCTGGCGACTTTGTAATTTAAAGATTTTTCTCAACATCAGTCGATTTCTGTCAGGAGTCAGGATCTGAGCCTGCAGTGCACCATGAACCAGAGCCCTGAAGGATGTCAGGCGAGGATTCATTCTGTATCTCACCACCATGCTCCAGCCAAGCAGAGGAACTGGCTGGAGTAGAAAGGAGATCTCTGAAGAGGAACAGGCCACAGCATGCCAGGTGGAAAGGCCCTGGCTCAGGGGTCATTTTGTAGAAAAAGAGGTGCAGGAGCTCATTTGTATAGCTCATTTGCATATGCCACACCCCCTGACAAAGGGCAGAAACGCAAGCATGCTTGGGTTTCCTACCTGATCTTCTCAAGATCGGGCAGGGAACCCAGGCATGTTTAAAATGTCTTTCTTTCCCTTCCCACCCACCCCCGGATATATTTTTTAATGATGCCCTACTTTAAGCCAAAGATCTTTCCTGTTCAGATGTTTCTCTGATCTCCCATATCAGTTCTTCCCAAAGATGCCAGCCTCCAGGTGGGACATGGGGATCCCCCAGAATTGCAGCTCATCTCCAGACTACAGAGACCAGGTCCCCTGGAGAAAATGGAGGCTTTTGAGGGTGGACGCTATGGCATGGCGCCCCACAGGGTCCCTATCCAAAGAATGATTAACACATGGAATTCACTGCCACAGGAGGTGGTGGTGGCTACAAGCATGGATGGCTTCAAGAGGGAATTAAACAAGCATATGGAGCAGAGGTCCATTGGTGGCTATTAGCCACAAGGTATAGATAGGAGCAAGTGAGGCTCTGTATCCTTGGTGCTTGGGGGGGGGTCAACAGTGGGAGGGCTTCTGGAGTTCTGGCCCCACTGGTGGACCTCCTGATGGCACCTGGTATTGTTGGCCACTGTGTGACAGAGTGTTGGAGTGGATGGGCTATTGGCCTGATCCAACATTGGTTTCTCTTATGTTCTTATGTTCCCAGGCTCCAACCCCCCAAAAAATCTCCAGGAGTTCCCCAACCTGAAGCTGGCTACCCTGCCCCACCCCCACCAATGGCCAAGAGGGACCCAGCGACCCCACTTCTAGCGTACTGTTGCCTTGGATTGTAGTACTGTGCATTCTAAAGTTTGCAATCAGCAGAAGATTAACACCGGCCTAACGTGCAAAACGCGAGACCCATAAATGCCTACTTTTGTCCAATGCTTCTGGTGAAATATTTGAGAGCAGCGTCTTCCGCCTTAATGAAATCGCTCTTATTGGTATACTTGGCTGTTATTTAATTCACCTCTCCCTTTGAATTGAACCCCAAGTGACAGGAGGCGCGTCGAAATTATTTCCTCCGGGCATAAATGACAATTTGTAATAATTGAGAGAAAACTGGAAAGCGAGGCCACCACGCCGCCTACCTGCTCCCCCCCCGAATCAATTATTTTCCCCGCTCTTTTGTCAGGAACAGAAAGGGCAGTGGGGTATGTTAACCTGTTGCTCTCTGAGTTGCCCAGCCTAAATGCATCGGCTGCCTTAGGGTAGGAAGCTAATGTAGCACAGCCAACTCCATCTCTATGGTAACCAAGTTGCTTTGTTCTTTTAAGGACAAGCGCAACTCCCTCTCTGCGACCTACATGCTGAAAAAGCAGTTTTGCGAACGGGTGTGCTGAAAAACAGAGTTTAAGAAGAACACTAATGAAGCTTCATTTTCCCACTGATCTTTTCAAACCGGCGGTCCAAAATTTAGAGACTCCCTGAAAGATCAACACTGTAAGGTGCCAGGAAATTCAAGCCACTTGCCCGCCAGATACGGAATTAGAGTGGAGCGTGAGGAGGCAATTGTGAAAACGCAGCCAGATGAGACGGGGAAACTGCTGAATTATGGCGAAGTGTACTGTGTTCACAGAGTTGCGTCAAGTACAGGCTTTGAGGAATGTTGCCTATGATTTCTGTGCTGGTAATTAATGAGATATAAATGACTTTCTTTTTTCTCTGACCTTTCAGTCGGGGTCATACGCCGCACACGCTGCAAACGAAACGCCGGCAGAAATTTCCAGTCACACACAAAGCCTCCTGGCGGCCATCTTTCTGTAACAAATGTTAATACAGGAAGAAGAACACGGAATTGTTTTGTATAGGCTTGGTGGAAATGCTTTGTCATGCTGTGATGTGGCATCCCCAGGCAGGCTATCTTGAGCGCATTTACACAGCTGAGGATTACTTCATCTTACAGAAAAGATGGCGTGCATTAAGGCCAGTGGTTTTCAAAGTGTGCTGAGGGAAATCCTGGAGAACCTCCTATGCGTAGTATGGGTTCTTCGATGAGAAGATCAGTAATGGAAGAGAAGCCTCCCCGAAGGACTGTGTGCCTTCCTCTACCCATCTTTCCCTGCAATGTGTCACCACAGGCAAGGTCAGAGATGTTCTGGGACTCCCTCTCCATTCATGAATGGTGACAGCAAAACCCACCAAACAAACGTGACTCATTTTGAGGAGAATGCTCTCTGAAAGACGCACCGGAACCCACCATACCGATAGAGATTCCATGGCTGATCTACAAGGGTTCCTTTCCTCATCAGATATGAAAAGGGTTCCCACAGTGTATGGAAACTTTGAGAACCGCTACATTAAACGGCTCTATCCTTCCCCTCTTGTAGTGCTTTTGGTGACCCAAAGCAAGAAACTAACTACCTCGTCCCCTCAAAAAAACCAGTCAGACAAGGCCAAGTTTAGTCATTTTACCTCACAACATGGTTCTCCCAGATGCATTGTTCTAATTATTGTCTGGCTGCCGTTAACTGGCCAACATATTTCGAACACTACTCAGGGTAACAGGGCAGTGCACATGGGAATTTGCCATTTTTTCCTCCCTACAGCCCTGTGAAGATACAGATTTATGAATCCAAAATTTTATCTTTCGAGGTGCCATTTGAACCCCCTTCCCCTCAAAACAGGGGACTCAAAAGTATACCCCATTGTGATTATGCTCCTTCCCACATTGGCTAGAAAGCAGAAATCGGCACACAGCCTAAGACACTGCAGTTACTAGAACAATCTGAAGGGAGAATATCTGCTGTCATCTGGTGATCAATATTACATTTACGGGACAAACTGATCCTAATGTGTAAATACGCCTCTTACCCTTTGCTTTTCAGGATCATCCGCTGGGATGGTGTTCTACTTCTCTCACCCTGCCAAAAGAAAGCCACCTTGCCATTCATATACCATCAATAAAGCCAACAGTCTAATGAAATATAATCATATTCATTTTCCTACAGGGGAAATGGCGTTTCTCATAAACGAACTCGTAGAGTCAAACCCAACACATATAAACCTACCTAGTTAAATTACCAGCGACAAGGATCAGCGAAACGCATGCTGTGACTATAAGCGAAGCAAATAAAATTCTACCTGCAGCACCTGTAGATACAATTCTTTACTAAGCTTCCTCTGAACCGAACAAACTAAAATATATAATCAGGTGAAATGAGTAGGAAAAGCTTTCAAACATAACGATGTTCTCAAGCAGCTTAATGCTCTGGCCGTTTCAACTGCCTAGTTAAGAATGAACGTTTTCAAGGGGCAACAGCGACGACATCATCTAACTGACAGCATTCTTGAGCAGGCCTCATCGTGACCTCACAGTGCCTGAAAGGTGGAGAGGAAAGGTGATTGGCTGCGTTGACACTATATACCATTTACATGAGCATATCTCATACGGTAGGGCAACTGGAGACTTTTTCAGTAGGGTGGAAGCCTGCTGGTCAGGAAGGACTTCATGGCCACACAATGTGACCACTCCCAGCTCCCTCTCTATGATATTTCCTTACAGGGGCCTTGCAAGGAGGCTACATCAAGGACACCACACAAATCCAGCCTGGTGAGGGGCAGCACATGGCTCCCTGTGGCCCAGTCATGCTTCTTGAGGTAGGGCTGCAGGTGGTGAGCCAACCAAAGTTGCATAAAATGTGAAACCACAAAGAAGATCAGTGTTCCGCTTTGTAGACCTGAGCTGTACACAGGGTTGTCAGCCTTCTGGCAGAATATACAAAAACTGAGTGTTGGGAAGATATGCAAAAGTATATAGCACTGTCCAATCCAAAGCCTTTTATTGGCATATATAAAGATACAGTAGTCTGAATACAAAATCAAGGAGAGTAAAATTGAAACTGCAGAGTAACATCACAGAGTGACATCATAATAAGAGTAGCATCATAATAAAACCTAGTTCATAATATCACTTATCAGGCCGTAAAACCATGGCACTGCAGAGAAACTTTGCTACTATTTCAGTTATTTCTGTATCTGGATTATCAAACAAGAAAAGGAACTTAAAATGATCAGGGGTCTCTAAAAATTGGCCGAATATGGAATACAGAAGATCCCAAATATAGCACTGTGTATAATAGATGTATGTTTAAGGGAGATCAATTTTGTGCTTTTTATTTTTCTTTTTTAATTATTTTTCTATGTTGCTGTTGTTCAGTCACACAGTTGAGTCTGACTCTTTGTGACCCCATGGACCACATCACACCAGGCCCTCCTGTCTTCCATCGTGCTCCAAAATTTGCTCAATTTCATGTTTGTTGCATCGATAACACTGTTTAACCATCTCATCCTTTGCCGTCCCCTTCTCCTTTGACCTTCAATCTTTCCCAGCATCTTTCCCATTTTTCTATACTGTTATATAAATATTGGCGTCAAATATTATCAAAAATAGGTTTCACCCAAACAATACATCAGCAATACATGCAGGTTTACATTCTGTTCAAACATCCAAACATCCAAATAGCACCTAATGCGCCTTATGTCCATCATATATATCACAGTCCTTGAAAAAGATTGTATTCGAAACCGGTAAATTACTAGAGTCCCCTGGGACGAGTGACTGTGAAACTGGCAAGGTGCTCTATGGATTTCTGAACAAAATGTAGACCGGCACTTTGATGTACTGTTTGGGTGAAACTTATTTTTGATAATATTTGACACCAATATTTATATAACAGTATAGGAAAATAATAATTAAAAAAGAAAAAAAGCACAAAATCGATCTACTTTAAACATACATCTATGGTAGTAAAGGCAAAGGTTTCCCTTGCTCGAGAGCTAGTCGAGTCTGACTCTAGGGGGCAGGGCTCATCCCCGTTTCCAAGCCGAAGAGCCAGCGCTGTCCAAAGACGTTTCCGTGGTCATGTGGCCAGCATGACTAAACACCGAGGCACATGGGATGCTGTTATACACAGTGCTATATACTTTTGCATAGCCTCTGGGCAGAGCCTGGAGATCACCTGGAATCACAACTGATCTCCAGATGACCAAGATCAGTTCCGCTGCTTTGGATGGTGGACTCTGTGGCATTATATCATAAGAACATAAGAGAAGCCAATGTAGGGTCAGGCCAATGGCCCATCTAGTCCAACACTCTGTCAAACAGTGGCCAAAAATACCAGGTGCCATCAGGAGGTCCAGCAGTGGGGCCAGGACACTAGAAGCCCTCCCACTGCTGCCCCCCCCCCAGCACCAAGAATAGAGTGCATCACCTGCCCCAGACTGAGAGTTCCTATCTATACCTTGTGGCTAATAGCCACTGATGGACCTCTGCTCCATATGTTTATCTAACTCCCTCTTGAAACTGTCCATGCTTGTAGCTGCCACCACCTCCTGTGGCAGTGAATTCCATGTGTTAATCACTCTTTGGGTGAAGAAGTACTTCCTTCTTACTTCCCATGTAAGTACTTCCCATGGCTTGATATCCTCCTCCTGTCTGAAACAAACCAGCCCTTCCCTGTCTGGTTTTGACCTACTGCTCCTTGGTCATACCTGGACTGGGCTTCTCCACTACAGCTAAAGGAAAAATCTTCATTTGTGGCACTTCCGAACAAAATGCTGCTGCCGCATCCGTTTGCTACTGTAAGGAGTCGCACTTCCAGGTGTTTATCTGAAATGAGCCTTAGCTTGACAAATGACGCTGTTTAGAGGTTTACTGCTTTGCCACTCAGGATGGACCTCAAATTAATGAGCCCTCCAGGACTCCTAATGGCCGGCGTCTGAGCACAACACAGAATCACTTGCCTTATTCTGCTCCACACCCATCACACACAATTTGACTTTCATTATCAAAGCTGGATCCAGACGGAGAACAGGCTGCCGAGCCTCTTTGGCCCTCGTCTCCCTGGCGCGTCTCGTTCTATCTCTTCTTCCGCCTGCGCCAGGCTCTCGCTCTCTGTCCCGTGTGCCATATCTGCTGGTGTCAGGAGGCAGCGGGGTGAGCGTTTGCAAGCGCCCTCCGGCACGACATCCGTGTAAGTTCAAGCCCCTGCTGGCTCCAGCAGAACACAGCTGCGAGGCGGAGTGGGCCGGGGACACCGCATGGCTTTGACGAGCCAAACTCAGGCCGGCCCTGGGAGCGTCATTCTTCCGAGAGGCTGATATTTCATCATCTACAGGGAAAGCGGGCAGAATGTGGAAGGAGCAAAGAGGAGGCCGGGGTTTTCTTTAGGCGTCGAAGCACGGGGCACAGAAAGCACGCTTGTTTCTTCTGGCACTCGAAGTGCTCCCATCCAAGAGCAGCAGCAAAGGGTTGGTTCCGGTTCGCATCAGCAGAATGCCACTCATGGAACACAGAACTCTTTGCCAACTCCCGCTGCAGCCCACTGAGATCTTCAAAAATGCGGCTCTGCAGAACAGGGGACGCCCCCGAAGCAGTGTGGAAGATAAAGCGGAGGGATGCAGGGCAAAGGCAGGATCAGCAAACATTGGCCCGGTTCTTCCACTGCTCTTTCATGAGAAGGAGGAGGAGGAGATTGGATTTATATCCTGCCCTTCACTTGGAGTCTCAGAGCAGCTTAGAAACTCCTTTCCCTTTCTCTCCCCACAACAGACACCCTGTGAGGTAGGTGGGGCCGAGAGAGCTCTTTCAAGAACTGCCCTTTCAAGGACAGCTTTTGTCAGAACTATGGCTTGCCCAAGGTCATCCAGCAGCTGCAAATGGAGGAGTGAGGAATCAAGCCCGGTTCTCCCAGATTAGAGTCCACACACTTAACCACTACACCAAGCAGAAAACAGCCTTTGGATCCAGCCCATTAGGAACAGCATACGATGACTGCATTGGAGGACTATGACTCAGTTTAAATGTAATGCTTGTCACTGGTAAAGTGTTTAGAGAAGAAGAAGAAGAAGAAGAAGAAGAAGAAGAAGAAGAAGAAGAAGAAGAAGAAGAAGAAGAAGAAGAAGAAGAAGAAGAAGAAGAAGAAGAAGAAGAAGAAGAAGAAGAAGAAGAAGAAGAAGAAGAAGAAGAAGAAGAAGAAAAGATTGGATTTATACCCTGCCCTTCACTTGGAGTCTCAGAGCAGCTTACAAACTCCTTTCCCTTCCCCTCCCCACAGCAGACACCCTGTGAGGTTCGTGGGGCTGAGAGAGCTCTTTCAAAAACTGCCCTCTCAAGGACAGCTCTTGTCGGAACTATGGCTTGACCAAGGTCATCCAGCAGCTGCAGGTGGAGGAGTGGGGAATCTCCCAGATTAGAGTCCACACACTTAACCACTACACCAAACTGGCTCTCTTTGGGACCACCTGTCTCATTTAAAAGAATGTACAGGGGTCACTGGACCACACGTGCATGAACACTAGTATGCCAGCAGGACATACTCCCAAACCACATACTGCTGTACATCTATGTGCTAGCACATGTAGCGTGCACATCTGAATGAGATGGCTGCTGTCTGTCTGTTGGCACCACACTTCCCCTACATCTCTGTTCCTGTCTGAAAGCAAGAAAGAAATACATTCCTTGCCTGCGGATTGTTTTGGTCAGAAGTCAAGGGCAATCTCATTCAATGCAGAACCGGTGATAACATTATCCCAGTTGGTACAGCCAGACATCATGCCATTTGAGTAATATTTCTGTGCCTGAATGACATAAAGCCTCACAGGAGTTATGATTCCGGCATTCACATGCAAGTGCATGCAAGCATGCCCATAGCCCAATATCTGGGTAGGGTAGGAACAAACGGCCCCATTCCTGAGTCAAAATTCTCATGTGAAGACTGGGTTGGGTGGGTGAGACGCTTCAAAGAGCAAAGTGCTCCCCGAATGGGGCCATGGGGTTTGCCTCCCCTCACCAGAATGCTCTGCAGTTGTAAAAAAACACACACACAAACACCTGGATCAAGGCTAGATTCCTGGATGCCTCCCAGGTCACCCTACAGATGTCTATTCCAACTACAATTTAAGATCTCCAGTTGACCTCCATCCTGAATCCTGAATCTGTGTGTCTCTCTCACTTAGAACGATCATCGCTGGTCTCTTTCATAACAGTGACCAGGCATGTTTGCTTCGTCATTACACAGAAGGAAGCCTTAACCTTCTATTACTCCCTTCCAGACCAGGACACCTGTTGTTAAGTGATGCAAAGCTTGGTCACCTGCCACTGTCTCTCCTGTGCAAAGCTTTCCTGATTCTTGTTAATGGAACAGCTCAGATGAACAAACCCTGTAGAAGAAGGAGGAGGAGGAGGAGGAGGAGGAGATTGGATTTATACCCTGCCCTTCACTACCCAAAGGAGTCTCAGAGCAGCTTACAAATTCCTTTCCCTTCCCCTCCCCACAACAGACACCCTGTGAGGTAGGTGGGGCTGAGAGAGCTCTGACAGAAACCTCTCTTTCAGGAACAGCTGTGCAAGAGCTTGTGACTGACCCAAGGTCACATCAGCAGGTGCAAGTGGAGGAGTGGGGAATCAAACCCGGTTCTCCCAGATTAGAGTCCGCACACTTAACCACTACACCAAACTGGCCTCCCAAGCCCTTAAATCACTGCAGTAATGGGGGGGGGGTAGACTAAGGATTCTTGCTGGACACGATCCCTGTCAGACACTGTATTGGCTAAGTCACTCTCTTCATGTCAGTGCCACTACTCTCTATCCACAAGAAATGGGGAAAAAATGGCACGGGGCAATGGAATCTGAAAGCAAAGTGTAGACACAGACCTTGTGCCCTCATCAGTTACAGATGATATTTATTCAGTTTCTTCATAAAAGCAAGAGATTCTTTCATTTGGATTAGTTTCCTTCCAAAGTAGGGTTGCCACCCTCTAGGTGTGGCCGGGAGATTTCCTGCTAGTACAACAGACCTCCAGATGATAGAGATCAGTTCCCCTGGAGAAAATGGCTTCTTTGGAGGGTGGACTCTGTGGCATTAGACCCAGCTGAGGCCCCTCCCCAAGCCCTGCCTTCCCCATGCTCCACCCCCAAAATCTCCAAGTATTTCCTAAACCAGAGCTGACAGCCCTGTTTCCAAGGTTAGCACATAGAGCGATGCACATCTCTATGTCCCCTCCCACCAATACACAGAGAAGGTTACCCCATGACCAAGGCTCCCTTCTAAGCTGTGGAATCTTGTGTGCAAAGACTCCACTTTGTGAGCTGGTGGCATTGAAGTTGTGAGCGAGCGATCTGGCTATGGCATGCATTAGTTTGCTCTGAAGCAATGCTCCCTCTAAGCTGTGGAGTCTTGAGAGCAAAAATTCTACTCTGTGAACTACTGGCGTGAAAGCTGTTTTGGCGAGCGGTCTGGCTACTGCATAAATTAGTTTGCTCTGGAGCCCTCCTTCCTGAGCGAAGACAAAAATGTGTGAGCCAGAGGCTAAAAAACTGTGAGCTAGCTCACACTAACTCAGCTTAGAGGGAACACTGCCCATGACTGCTTTCTCCTCCAGGCTTCAGATTTATTTGTGGGGATCAGAATGTTAACTCTGCCACTGTTATCAGTCTTTTTTTTTATGGTGGTAAGAATAGGGTTGCCAACTCTAAGTTGGGAAATTCCTGAAGTTTGGGGGGGGGGTGGAGCCGGGGGAGAAGAAGGACATCAGCAGAGCATATAATACCATCAAGTCCACTCCCCAAAGGAGCTCTTTTCTGTAAGAGAACTGATCTCTGTAGCCCAGAGATCAGTTGTAATTTTCAAAGATCTCCAGCTCACCACCTGGAGGTTGGCAGCCCTAGGTAAGAACACAAGTAGATTATAATTCTGCAATGTTTCTGTGGAAATGCTAGTTCCTTTTCTCAACCAATGATAAAATTAATAAGTAAAATAATAAAAGTTAAAGTTCAATTGAGTGTCATGGCTCCTGCCAAACCCAAGCCTACGGCTCCAGCAGGGGAGCTAAGCGCCGCCGGGGATCAGCTCCCGGAGCCAGGAAGCCCCACACCTGACAGCGCGGTGAGTTCAGAGGCTCCCCAGCAACATCTGAGGCCGATTCCCACCGGGTCTGCACTCCCCCCGACTCGCCTTCACCGGTTTCCCATTTAAGAGAACAATGCCGACGGGACACGGCAGCTTCGAGTGCTATTTAGTCCTCACTGGCACGTTGACAAATCGTGCCAGCAACTAGTCACCCGCTCACGTTCCTGCCTCCTGGTTCCCGTCTTGACTTCCTTGGCTCCCTGACCTCGGCTCGTTTGACTCTGCTCTGCTCTGCACCTTGAACCTCTGCCTCTCGGACTCTCGATTCTCGGAACTCTGACCTCCTGACAACGCTAACCGTTTGTGATTTGGGTTTGATTTCTCCCATTGTTTGACTTGCCTAGCTCCTGACTCTGGACTGTACCTCGACTACCCTGTTTGTCTTGCACCTTGAACTTGTTCTTCCCGGTGGTTGTTGGGTTGGCCGGTTCTGACCTCGGTCTGCGTTTTGACTGCCCCCACGCTTGCCTGGCCCTGCAGCCCGGCCTGTGACATTAAGCCAACTAATTTTTGACGCATTATGCTGTAAGTTACAGATAATGACCTTGGACGACATTACCTTATCCGTAAAATGAGATACCATCTGCTAATTCATTATCTGACAGAACATGGCACTTTTCTGAGATAAGGCGGAGAAGTCTGTGCATGAAACCTACTCGATAGAAACAAGGTTTTGTTGGGGCACTGGCCAGTACGAGACAAAATTCTGGCCCTAATGTACGTTCACCTTATGATGTGATTCAAAACAAGATACCCAACTTGAGCCCACATGAGGAGGGAACATCATGGAGGGAGGGAATCTGGTTCCTGACCCAATGCTTCATTCTAGAACAAAAACTGATTCTTGAAATAAGCATTTGATCGGGAACCATGTAGATGGACAGCTAGTTTTCCAGGCGGGCCAAGGAAGTAGGCACGATCCTAAAAAAGCGGGAAAACAAGAATTGCGAACTTGAGAACCCCGACGGGGCTGTGAGAAAGGCTATCATCAATGTTTTCTATAAAATTAATAAAGTGACAGAGTGTGACAAAACCAAGAGTAGATTAGATCAATCACCGAGAATTGAGCTTCTTGTGATGAAAAGATATTGAGAGGATTATTTGGCCGGCTGAGATGTTGTCCAGGAAACCAGGAAGAGCTGACTAGGCCTAAGAAAGATACATTCACTTTGTGTTCAAAATTCAATTATATGACTGGTTCTCCATGTAACTAGACTTAATGTGAGATTCTCTCATCATCATCATCATCATCATCATCATCAACAACAACAACAACAACAACATCCTTATATGACCATTCATCATCAAAAGTGGCTACCAGGGAGTACTGAAAAAATCAGAGTCTTTGGCTCCAACCAAGAAGATTGAATTAAAGCATAAACTGGAGGAGAATGTATTAATTGATCTGACATTTTCTTTAAGCGTTGCAGTGCTAGGGCCCTAACCTGGATAGCCCAGGCAAGCCCGATCTTGTCAGATCTCAGAAGCTAAGCATTGCCAACTCTGGCAAGTACTTGGATGAGAGATCTCCTTGGAATACCAGCAGTCAGGGAGGCAGGGGCAGGCTTTACTCAGCCACCTCTCCGAATATCTTCCAGGCCCCCAGTAGGGGTCAGTCACTAGAGGTCGCCATGACTTCCAGGTGCACACACTCACATACACACATATGAAAAATACAAAAAACAAACAAACCCAAAATCCACCAGTTGTAGTGTTATGTAGTATGCAGACTGTTGGCTGAAAGACCCAAGTTCGAATCCCCACTCTGACACTGAAAGCTCTCTGAGTGACCCTGGAACAAAAGTCCCTCTTTCTTAGCCTATCCGACCTTCTAGGGCTGTTGTTGTGAGGATAAAATGGTGAAGGGAGAATGATATTGCAAGCCGCTGCAGGCAGGGAGAACTAGGCAGGGTATCTAAATTAAGACGGAAAGCACACACGCCCAAATTATATACCCCCGCTATCTTTTTACTTTCATGCTCAATCAACAACTTGCTTAAACCTGGGAAGAAGATCAACCTCAGTGTGAATGACAGCCAAACTAGACGTTACTTTTAACACAAGGTCCCCATGGAGACTTGCAGATGAAATGAGCCCGAGGCACTCTGTGGGTGATTTCCCACTAAAGCTGCCTCGGGATTGCACCACCGTTTGCCCCGATACTATTAGTCAATTTCACACCCGAAGCCGCGGGGTTGCATTTTGACCCGCAGCTTCGCCTGATTTCCCCTGCAATTTCGTAATCCTGTTTTTTTTAGGATTACGAAACTGCGGGGGAAATCGGGTGAAGCTGCGGGTCAAAATGCAGCCCCGCGGCTTCGGGTGTGAAATTGACTAATAGTATTGGGGCAAACGGCGGCGCAACCCCGAGGCAGCTTTAGTGGGAAATCACCCTGTGTGTTTGTGCCTTATTTACTCAGTTGAGAGGTTGCACGTACACCGAATGCTTGCACTTTCAACTTCCTGATGGGCCAAATAGTGCCCACCCCTACAGCCCCTGATTCATTTTTGACTGCTCAAAACCGTGCAGGGGAGGAGAGGAAAAAGGCTTTCCTTCTCCTGTACCAGCCCTATCAGCATCGGACCATTTTCTGCTTTTCATACTGGAGTTGCCCCCAGAACTTGCAGCTGCAATATGGCTGCAAGTCCCCATGAGGAAGTCATGTAAAAAGTAACATCTGTTTTGAGAGCCAGTTTGGTGTAGTGGTTAAGAGTGGTGGACTCTAATCTGGAGAACTGGGTTTGATTCCCACTCCTCTACATGCAGCTGCAAGATGACCTTGGGTCAGTCAAAGTTCTCTGAGAGCTGTTCTCGAAAGAGCAGTTCTCGAAAGAGCTCTCTCAGCCCCACTTACCTCACAGGGTGTCTGTTGTGGGGAGAGGAAGGGAAGGAGATTGTAAGCCACTCTGAGACTCCAAGTGGAGGGCAGAGTATAAATTCAATCACTTCTTCGACTTCTTACTTCCTATGGGAACTCATATCAAGAGACTACACCAAACTGGCAAATGCTAACTGGGCAGAAAAACTAAATGTAGTAGTCCGTAGGGATGGGCATGAACCGGCTCATGGACCAAAATTTGGGCTGACTTTGGGCCAGTTCAGAGCTCAGAAACTGATGTTCGGAGAAGGAGCATTCCCTGAACATTTACCAGACTTTTGGCCACTTTGATTCGGCTGTTTGGAGCCAGCCGTTTAACCCTTCGGTTTTACTCCCCGCCACTTCAAAATGGGGGAGCAAAACCAAAGGGTTAAATGAAGCCCCTTCTGGAGTGATCCCCGCCCCCTTTCTCCCATCCATGGTGAGCCATGGCCAAGAGAAAGGTAGAAGGGAAGTCTCTTCCTGAGTGGTCCCCATCCCTATTTTCCCTTGCCAGACTGATTCAGTTCAGGTGGGGCCCATTAGGTTTGGTTCAGGGCAGCCCCCGAACTGCCTGTTTTAGCTTCATGCCCATCCCTAGTAATTTGGTTCATCAAATCCATTTTTAAGACAATTGTTATTGATTTTTAGAAACAGAAAGAGAGACAACTACAGAATTAAGAAAAACTAACACACAACATAAATGGAGCATATACTCAATATGATTGCTTAAGTGTGTATTGTTAAGTATTTTGTGTGTTGTGTATTATGTTGTGTAATGCTGTAGTTATGTTGTTGTTGGAAAAATAATAAAAATGCCTCTTTTAGGGCCGCTTGGAAAAAAGAAAAGAAAAATAGAATCATTTTCATATACACCTAATCTTATCTAGTAATTAACAGAGCGTTTACTTTAATATTTATTTTGAAAATTTTCCAAGATAGTCCTCTATCCGACTGTAAAATCCTGACCACTTCTTCTCAAAGATTTCTTCTTTTTTATCTTGCAGTTGTAAAGTTAATTTATCCATTTCCGCTGTTTCCAATAGTTTATAAATTATTTCTTCTTTTGTTGGGGTTTCTTCTTTTCCCAATATTTCACATACAGAATCCTAGCCATTGTTGTAACATGTATAATCACATATGCATCTGGTTTCTTATAATTCTCTGGAATAATATTTAAATAAAAAACAGTTCCATTTTGTATAACAGTCCACTACAGTTGCCTCTCGAGAATCTATTAGTTACAGTGAATGAAATTCAGTCTTGTATCTAAAACATGAGTTAATCCGATTTCCCCGATTTCCCCCCATTGCTTTTGGATAATGAAAGGTCTAACCTAATGCTGACAGACTAGAACCACCATAGCTCCACAAACCATCCCGGTTTCCTCCATCATTTCAATTTAACCTGACTCATTAATGCCTCAGAGGGATGGATATATTATTTATGTATTAGTGGTGGAGATGAGGTGAGAAACCAAGCAAAGCAATCTAGCTTCGCAGCCCAGTTTCCAGCCAATGACAATGAAGACCATCCCTGCCCGTGAGATAAGTGGACACAATGAAATTAATGGGTATTGATAGCTGCAGACGCTAAGTAACATAGATATGCCTTCCCTAAACAATTTAAGATACAGCAATTAAGTTAATTGAATTATACTGTCCAAAACAAAACATAAAGCTATAATGGCATGTGCCTATTAAGAAAATATCTGTTAGTGCTTTGAGCAGCCTTATATATTTTAGAAATGTCCGTGCAGATCCATCTTGCAATTGCCCTGACTAAAGACATTCCAAATGGCTAGCAAGGAGACTGCCTGGGACGGGATATAAATTAAAACCCGATTTGCTCAGCACCAGAGATGTCCCTGGGGTTTTGCGGAGACCACATGGGAAGCCACACTGCACAACTCTGAACCCTTGCGGCAAAGGTGCATGGCTTTTGGCTAGCATCTGGGAACGAGGCCTTCAGAGTCAGTTTGGTGTAGTGGTCAGGAGCGTGGACTCTAATCTGGGAGAACCAGGTTTGATTCTTCACTCCTCCACATGCAGCTGCTGGTGTGACCTTAGGTCGGTCACAAGTTCTCTCAGAGCTGTTCTCTCACGAGCAGTTTTCTCAGAGCTCTCTCAGCCCCTTCTACCTCACAGGGTGTCTGTTGCGGGGGGGGGAAGGAAAGGGATTGTAAGCTGCTCTGAGACTCCTTCGGGTAGTGAAGGGCAGGGTATAAATCCAATCTCCTCCTCCTCCTCCTCCTCCTCTGGGTCATTAGATGATGCTGGGTCATTAGATCCTAGGCTATGTCAGAAGGCACATTGATCTGGGTTACTTTGCTGAAACTAAGAAGAGAATGCTTCCAGGGAACTTCAAGTATGCCATTTTTAGTTCCATGATGGAAGGAAGGAGAGGAGTAAAGTCAATCAGGGCAACAGATAACCTAAAAAGCCACCAGGAGGAGCAGCAAGAGCAGGGCCAGCCTGAGGTTTTTCGGTGCCCTAGACGAAACTAGCGCCACCCCTCATCTTGTGTCTCCCCTCCGCCACCGCATGCCTCTCTGGTGCTCAAGCCGGGTGCTAAGCTGGGGGCATCGGGTGTGGGGTGGAGGGAGGGCTACAGGGCTCTTCTGAGTGCAGCCCCTCTGCTTTTGCTTTCCCCCTTGCCCACTTCCCCCGTCTCTCCTCCCCCCCCGGGGGACCGGGACCCCCCAGCCACGTGCGCCCCATCTCCTCACTCCCCACGGGGGTGGCGCCTTACATACGAAAGCTCATACCTTGAATAAACCTTTGTTGGTCTTCAAGGTGCCAATAGACTCTAAATTTCTTCTGCTGCTTCAGACCTACACAGCTACCGACCTAGATCTACCTCACAGAGTAGTTGTAAAGACCAAATGGGGGAAGGGAAAGCCATGCACACTGCCCTGTGCGCCTTAGAGGGACGGCAGGATAAAGATGTACGAGATGGCTAGATAGCCAGAAACTCACGAAGACCCACGAGGCTTTATGGTGGGGGTGGGGGCAGAGAGCACACACACAAAAATATAGCTAGGCCAACAAGATATCCCCTATGGACTTTCTCTAGCACAAGAGAAGAGGAGGTGTCAGCAGAAACCCCAAGGGAGACCTTCACTGTCTGGTGAATCTCTCCTCCACCCAGCCATGGTCTGGGAGCCAGTTTGGTGTAGTGGTTAGGAGTGTGGACTCTAATCTGGGAGAACCGGGTTTGATTCCCCACACCTCCACATGCAGCTGCTGGCGTGGCCTTGGGTCAGTTACAAGTTCTCTCAGAGCTGTCCTTGAAAGAGCAGTCCTCTCAGAGCTCTCTCAGCCCCGCCTACCCCACAGGGTGTCTCTTGTGAGGAGGGGAAGGGAAAGGAGGTTGTAAGCAGCTCTGAGATGCCTTTGGAGCTGCTCCTCCTTCTCCTCCCCCTCCTCTTCTTCTTGTCCCCCTCCAAAAGCTGTCAGGTAGTGTTTGTTTGTTTTGAAGGAACAGTCCAGCCTGCCAATTCACAGGCCATCCGGATAAGCCCATGATAGCCCCAATGTGATAATTGGCTGCTTCAGGAGGAAGGACACCTTCACCACCCAGGCTTATAAAACAGTGACTCTGCTCAGATTTATGGGAGCCAGCTGCCCATGCATCACTGTAAATGGATACATTTATACACAAGGTGCTTTGCCAGTTACACCTATCTCCTGCCTCTCTCTCTCTTGCAGCAGTTAACATTTATTGGGAAATGAAAAAGGATCAAGTGAAGGGGGGGATGGAATTAGCTGTACCAAAAAGGGAACCAAGCGGGCCCGCTGGGAAATGATTTTTAAGTCTCCTCGAAACAAGCAATTACACAATTTACACACACACACACATTCCAATTTGCCCATCACAAAATCACCTAATTGCAAAACTACGCCGCAGATCGGGATGCATAAAAGATACATCTGTTTCGCCGCCCGTTAACATATTCCACAGGTAACCGGCAGAGTGTAAACAGCTGGCCAGTTCAGAGGGCAGTCTGAGCGTGCTCGGGGCCCAGAATGTCCCTGCCGTCGCTAAGCCAATCCCATTTCCCCTTTTATGATGTGAGCTGCCAGCGTGCCGCTGTACAAGGCGATATTTTACATTTTTTATACATATGTATGTCAACGTGTCGAGATATTTGCCAGCAAGACTGGCTACTGATCACAAAGATGACAGAGACCTGCGGCAGCTTTTAAAGATGAGCACATTTATCACCGGACAAGCTTCCACAGGAAAATCTCTGCGTCGTGTATCTGGTTCTTTACCTACGCCAGCTCATGCTGCAATCCATTTGCAAGCCTTTGCAATGCCCCGACACTTTCACATGTGCTTTTTTTTTTTTTTTGCTGCAAGGTACTAATATTGGGTTGCCTTGTTAGAAACCAAAGGCTTCCTCTTCAGAAGTATCATGTGCATCTCAGTAACTACAGACCGAATAGATCAGAGACAGTACGAGGGAGGAAATCTGGACCAGGAAGTTCTAGCCCCTCGCAAAATGAAAGTGAGGGGCTTTGTACAATGCTGTAAGGCAGCGTATGCCATGGTATCTAAAAAGATGCATCCTGAATGTCTTGAAGTCAAGGTTATATATGATGTATTATTCATTGGATGCACCCATGTAAAGTTTTATTTTTTTTTAAAAAAATTAAAAGTTACAAAAACAGGAAAAACTTCCCGGGAAATAACTGTGGGGTGGAAGTAAGAAACTGGGCAGGCTTTCAGAGCAAGGGGCTTCTCTGGACTTCACCTTGAGAGATTGCTAGTTTCCTCTGGGAAGCCAGTCCAGCCCAGGGAAATTAAATTGACTTGACCTCCGAGGACAGGGCAAATAAAATCTCAAGGCAAAGCACAGAGAATCCTTTTGTCAATTTCACCTTGCCAGCACAGCAGTCTGAAGGAACTGTTCCAGTTTTTGCCCTAGGTCAGTTGAAGTGTGTGTGTGTGGTGGGGGGAATAATAAAGCCACATCAATTTCACTTCCCGATTAAATATGTTCTTTCTTCTTCCCCAGTGCCCAGGTACACTGAGACCCACTTAAAAATACAGACCCGGGCAACCCTCTCAAGAAAGCAGAGCCATCTCTGGACTTGAGTATTGATGGACTTGTGGGAGAATTCTGCAAAGGAAACAAAGACGTCGCCATGCATATCGAAGACAGGGCTTGTGTACATACCAGCAACCCTCTTTAAATTTTCCGTAAAGGCAGCCCAAGTCCTGTGCTCCAAATCACAAATTCTGTAGATAGACGATCTGAATGTGGAAACAAATAATTGTTTCTGGTTCTGATATCAAGAAGATGCGCAGAATTTGGAGCCCTGATTATTCAGAGATCTGCCCAGCCTGTCTCTGGCTGACTGTGAACACATTTCCGAGTTCATTCCTAGAGGCATGTAGCCTGAGAATAAAGATGCCGACTAGTGAAGACTGGTTTGTGGGTGCATATATACACAATAAATGCTGCCTCTTTTTTGGTTCAGGTGGTTCAAAGGTTCCCTCCCTGAGGAAGATGGGGGGAAATAGCTGATTTGGCACCCCATTCTCTCAGCAGTTCCTACTGACTCTTGTCTACAATCCACTCATTGTGGGTCATAGCATCACCCCAGTAATTGTGGTATCTCAGAAGTGAAGTGCTTCACCTCTTTGCCAGATATGAAAATCGATCCGAACAACTGGGGAAACTAGCGTCACAGAGATACCAAACATGCAAATTCTACTAGGAAAAACACCAACAGCCAAAATATATAAACTCTATTTAACAATTGCAATCTTTTATATCACAATTTTTAAGTTGGTGGTGTCACAACATCAGAACAATGATTCGTTCTTCACACTATGAACCTTGTTGTCAAGAGAAACTGTTGAAATCAGGGTGAGTGTATTTTTTCAGATATGGCTTTCCAAAACAATTACTTCTTCCATACCTGTTTCTAAAAGGTGTTTGTTTTTGTAACTATTTCCACAGTTCCAACTATGCAGCCGGCAAACTGAAGAAATTGATGGAAACGTCTCCTTTAAGTATCTAGAACAGGCGTTTTTTGCAAAGACTGTTTTTGAAAATGTTTTGCAAACGTGGACTCCTCCTATCAAGTCAAATGGACTATATGGACCAATATTTATCTTTGAAGGAGGAAATATTGTAATCTAAGCCTTGTTTATAGTTACATTTATAGTTATAGTATGTGCTTATTGTGATGTTGTGACACCAGCAACTTAAAAATTGTGATATAAGAGATTATAATTGTTAAATAGAGTTTATACATTTTGGCAATCTTTGATGGTGTTTTTCCTAGCAGAATTTGCATGTTAGATATGAAAGCAGGGCTGCAACAGCCTACTCCAACAATAATCCCCTAATAAGATATATGAATTTACCAATGCTCCTTCTAAACTATGGAGTCTTGTGAGTGAAAATTCTACTTTGTGAGCCACTGGCATTAAAGTTGTGAGCAAGCGATTTGGCTGCTGCATAAATTAGTTATTTATCAGCCTCCCTCAAGCACACGCCCCAAGTCTCTATACTCTGGTGGTATGGCATTCAATTCCTCTCTCGCCAGGCAAACTTGCCCAGGCATGGGGCATGGCTCCTCCTCCCACTCTGGTTCCATTGATGCTCCTTGCACCAGGGGTCTAGGAAAGTCAGAGTTCCCAAGTTCCACTGTACATAGGGGTCATGAGCAATGTGCCCTCTAAGCTGTAGAGTCTTGTGGGCAAAAATTCTACTTTGTGAGCTCCTGGCATTAAAGTTGTGAGCAAGCGATTTGGCTGCTGCATAAATTAGTTTGCTCTGGAGCCATCCTTCCTGAGCTATGACAAAAATGTGTGAGCCGGAGGCTAAAAAAATGTGAGTTAGCTCACACTGACTCACCTTAGAGGGAACACTGGACCTTACTGATTTTGGGTCTCCTGTTTGGTAGGCTCGGCCTAGCAACATCTGTCCACAGCAAACCAATGGGAAAAACTATCAGCACAGTGACTTAACTTTGCTAATGCACACTGTACTGTCCCAGTGCATGGCTCTTTGCACAATGGAGGAAAATTAAAAGGCTCTACAAGACAGGAAACACTAAAATAAATTGTTTTGGGGATAAGGCAGGAATGCTTATAATTTTGATTATATAAGTTGTGTGCGGCATCATTAGAAATTACTCACATCTACGGTTTTCATCTTTTTATGTGAGTGAAGACCCATAAAAACAGAGATAAATGGAGTTGTCAGATGCCGTTTACCCTTGGGCAAATGAGGGCACATTGAGATGGCAACCTGTTTATTAATGGAAAATGAATTCTTTTTTTTTCTTCATAACACAGGTATTTGCATAGCTTCAGGAAATGGCTAAAACCTGGCAAAGTGCAGAACACATACATGCCAGCAATATACTAATTATATGGTTAGTGATGCGGAAACATCTTATTTTCTCCACACAAGCCTTTGGTTCGGGCAATCAGTCTTTTAGCACTAACTTGACCGTGTTGAAGAACAGAGCCGGGACATGAACCAAAAGGTTGCTTCACACCTGGGGACAGTGGCATCAAGCGGTGATGACTCAGGTGGGAAGAAGAAGAAGGAGCAGGAGGAGGAGGAGTTATACCCCGCCCTTCGCTACCCAAAGGAGTCTCAGAGCGGCTTACAATCTCCTGTCCCTTCCCCTCCCCACAACAGGCACCCTGTGAGGTAGGTGGAGCTGAGAGAGCTCTGACAGAAGCGGCTCTTTTTCAAGAACAGCTGTGCCAGAACTATGGCTTGCCCAAGGTCATCCAGCAGGTGCAAGTGGAGGAGCGGGGAATCAAACCCGGTTCTCCCAGATTAGAGCCCGCGCACTTAACCACTACACCAGATTGAATGAACCATCCCAGGGAGAACTTGCTTGCCACATCAGTAGCAATGTTTTTTAACAGGGGTCCACAGTCCAGCTTTGCTTCACCCGCAATCAAATAATCCAGGCTAACAATACAAAATCAAGATCTGTAAACGACTGCTAACCAGTTCAATCGCACCAGTGATGGATTTCGCCCTAGGCATTCTTGTGCGGCTGCCAACAGCGCTGCTTCACAGGTGGCATGCCTCTTGGTTTCATCTACATGGGGGCGGTGGGGGGAATACTTCCCCGTGTCATCTCGGGGCAGGCAATTCTCCTTGTCAGAAACAACAGGGAGTAGAGGAAAGTGGAGGGTCTTTTCACAATAAGCAATATAGTGCCACGCTAATGTGAGACTAACTCAGTGGGTAGGTACACTGTTCAACAGAAAGGTTATAGAATGCATAGCGTGCTCATTCTTAGTTATTGTATTCATGCCGCATTGTTAGACACTGGGGTGGTGAATGGGAGGTTTTAAAATGATGCATTATTTGTTTTGATCAGCGGTTTCACTGCGCCCGCGGCAGAAAAGCAGAGATAAATTTCTCTCTCCCTTCCAAAGACAAATCCCAGTACCATGTCTTACTCTAGAACACAGGTACATAACAGACCACCTAAAGAGGCAGGCCATGAAGCCCACAGTCCCAGCCGGCATCCATCATCTTAGAATCATAGAATCACAGAAATCATTGAGTTGGAAGCAATGCTCCCTCTAAGCCGTGGAGACTTGTGAGCTACTTTGTGAGCTACTGGCATTAAAGTCGTGAGCGAGCGATTTGGCTACTGCATAAATTAGTTTGCTCTGGAGCCATCCTTTCTGAGCTAAGACAAAAATGTGTGAGCCGGAGGCTAAAAACCTGTGAGCTAGCTCACTCTAACTCACCTTAGAGGGAACAGTGGTTGGAAGGGACCTCCAGGGTCATCTACTCCAACCCCCCTGCACAATGCAGGGAATTCACAACTAACTCCACCCCACACACTTCCAGTCACCCCCGCTCCATGCGCAGAAGATGGCAAAAAAACGACAACCCTCCAGGATCCCTGGCCAAACTGGGTGGGCGGAAATTGCTTCCTGATCCCAAAGTGGTGATCGGCATATCCCTGGGCATGTACTAAAGGCAAGGGGAGAGGCAAAGGAAGAAGGATGGTTCCCCGGTGAAGCCAAAGAATGCACCTGGATCACCCCTGGAAACGTAGCATCTCAGCCAGCATGGAATGTGTCAGGGGAGAAGCCCTCTTCCCACTTTTGAGAGGCTATTTCTTCTCCCAGGTGAGTAGAAATGGTCTGATAGCTACCACTAACACTACATTCCAGCTGAATGGGGGGGCAGCTGAATGGGAGGGGGCGTGTGTGTTTCTCCACCGGCCACACTAAACCCAGCATCATTTCTTTGGCATTCAGACTGATGTACAAGACTAAGGATCTGGGATCTCATTTTTCACAAAGCAAGCTTAACAATGTGCAAATATGCTTAACGATGTACAAACATGCTTAATAATGTACTGCTTTAATCTGTTGTTTCAAAGTGGTTTTAATTGTTCCTGTAAATTGTATTAATATTGATGGAACCCGCCCCGAGCCTGCTTGCGGGGAGGGTGGGATACAAGTCCAATAAAATTAAAAAATAAAAATAAAATAAATGTGTTTTCCCCCCCACGAGACTGATTTTGATGCAGCTGCATTGGAACTTCTTGAGGGTGCTGTAAATAGTTTCCCATAAGCGTGCGGGGAGGGGGGATGCTTTCCCCTTAGATTGCCATTCCAATGGTGCTCAATGAAATTGCTGAGCAGTCAGGTTAGAACAGATAAAAGGAAGTCCTTCACCCAAAGAGTGATTAACACATGGAATTCACTGCCACAGGTGGTGGTGCGGCTGCAAGCATGGACGGCTTCAAGAGGGAATTGGATAAACATATGGAGCGGAGGTCCATCAGTGGCTATTAGCCACAAAGTATAGATAGGAACTCTGGGGCAAGTGATGCTCTGTGTTCTTGGTGCTTGGGGGGGCAACAGTGGGAGGGCTTCTAGTGTCCTGGCCCCACTGATGGACCTCCTAATGGCACCTGGTATTTTTGGCCACTGTGTGACAGAGTGTTGGACTGGATGGGCCATTGGCTTGATCCAACATTGGCTTCTCTTATGTTCTTACATTCTCTTATATTCTTATCCCACAGACTAGTACTTAAATGTTTCCTGAAAAACTTCACTATGGTTCTTTCTACACTTGGATCTCATCCCTGGATTTATCAGAGTTTAACATGAGACACAATACCTTGCATTTATCCCTAGTTATAACAGCATCCGTTTATCCTGGGACAAGGGTGGGGCAAAACCGGGGTGACCTCAGTGTAATGTGGAAACAAAAAATACCTTGAGATAATTACAGAGGTGAAGATGAGTGTAATGTAGAATGTAAAAATACCTCGAGATAATTACAGGGGTGAACTCATGTGTAGTGTGGAATGTAAGTTCAGGAACAGGGCTGAACCAGGATTTAAGGTCTAGTGCAGAAAGGACCAATGAGAAAAATGCAGGTTGGCAGAGGGTGGGGAATGTGGGCTGGGATTGGCTCCTGGTTCTCCTCTCCTGCCTGCCCACAGCATTGGCCACAATGGGTTTGGGGGGGGGGTCCCCCTTTTATGGTGTGGAACTTTTCTGTGAACCTGGGAGTTCTGTCAAGTTTGGAGGAAAAATCCCCCTTTCTCTCAATGTGACCCTTATCAGCAGACTGAAGTATCTGCATATGAGGCCATGTTGACTACTGATATATTGGTAACAACCACTAATAAAACCACTGGTCGTGGCTTCATCAAATCCTAACTGGGCATTGTATTTGGGAGGTCAATATTGCTCTCTCCGTCCCTTTTTGCAAGACCACAATCCAGTGACTGGCATATGAACACACACCATCTCTTTTCTACCGGCTTGCAATTCCCGTTTGAAACAGCCAAGACAAACAAAATGCTGGTTGATGCTCAGAAGGAGACACATTCATTTTTAATTGACTCTGATGCAGATCACATGATTGCAAGCCAATTTCCAAATTAGAAAAAGCCACTCAGGAATTTTCACTATCCAGGAAGAGGTCAATGTTGTCCCGCATAAAAGATTAAAGCCTCAAGTCACCTGGAGAAATGCAGATTTCACAACTGTAGCCATGTTAGATTGTTGCATTAAAAACAAAGAGTTTATGGCCCCCAGAAGACAAAGAGGTTCAATGTGATCATGTGAGGGTTTGGCCTAATGATGTCATAGGACAGGGCCACAGCTTCAGCCAAGGATAGGGTGAAGCTGTGTCCCAGACCTATGACATCATCAGGCCAAACTCCCACATGATCACACTGAATTTCTTTGTCTTCTGGCGACCATAAACTCTTTGTTTTTAATGCAACAATCTAACATGGCTACGGTTGTGAAATCTGTATTTCTCCAGGGTGGGGGATGGGCTTACCAGAGCAGGGAGTCTCACCTGATATTTCAGCGCTGTCTCCAACTTGACTTCCAACGAAACCCAGAAGTGACACAGGCACACCGGAAATGGTGTGGCAATGCTCTAGTTTTGGGGCAAAATCTCTGTGGTAGAATTAGCTTCTACCATAGATTTTTTTTGCACAAAAACAAGAGTGTTCCTCCAATGTCACCGATGTGCCCATATCACTTCTGGGTAACACTGAAGTCACATCGGGGACATTGCTAAAAGGTCAGGTGAGACTCCCTTTTTCTTTAAGTAAGCCCCCCCCCCGGTAACCAGCTGATTGGTAATGGAGAGATGTGGCCTGGGAGCGTGGGACCCCCACCCCCACTAGGGGGGTCTGGCATCCCTAATCAAGAACCATTCTGGCTCGTGGGATTTTTGAGCTGTGAAACTCTAGCCTGCCACAGCCAAGAAACAGAACCCAGCATGAAGCAGAAAAGAGCTGGGATCAGCAAAGGCAGCGTTCATCCTAATGATGGCCCTGAATGGAACTCTCTATTTCCTCCCATATAAGTGAATGGATGCCATTCATTCCTGGGTGGAAAAATAATATGCTTCATGTGGGAGGAACCTGTTCTGCACCCCTTGCATGAGGTAGGCTGGCCTTCTGTTCCATATAGGCTGAAAAACAGCATATCCTTCAGGGAGCCTTGCAACCTACACATGAACTAACTATGCATACAAACGTCCATCATTTTGATTGTTGTTTTCCTACTTTTTAAAAAAATAAAAAAAAATAAAATGTAATACACGATTACAGGAGATACAGATTTAAGAACCATGCAAAAAGGAACCTACATTTGGAGGGGATCTCCCCGCTTTACGACATTTCATCCCCTCCAACAAGGAAATATGAGGCATCCGCTTGTCCAAAAAGTGAGATAATTTAGAATCTGAACCATTAAAGAGAACCATTAAAAAGATTTTCCCCATAATCGTAAGTTTGCAAGTTTTAAGCTTCCAAAATGTTAAGATGGAAGCTTATCCTTCTTCCCGTTTGTTACAATACACAAATGTGTCATCGCCAATAAAGCTGAAATGAGCTTAAGCTTTGGTGTATCAATACCCTTAAAGTAAAGGTAAAGGTTACCCTTGCTTGAAAGTTAGTCAAATCTGACACTAGGGGGCGACACTCATCTCCGTTTCCAAGCCAAAAAGCCAGCACTGTCCAAAGATGTTTCCATGGTCATGTGGCCGGTATGACTAAACGCTGAGGTACATGGAACGCTGTTACATTCCCACCAAAGTAGTACCTATTTATCTACTTGTAATTTCTTGCTTTCGAACTGCTAGGCTGGCGGGAGCTGGGGCCAGAGACAGGAGCTCACTTTGTCACATGGCATTAGGGTCTCAAACTGCCGAACTACAGACCTTCCAGTCTGCAGCTCAGTATCTTAACCTCTGAGCCACCACAGCCCCTATCAATACCCTTAACAAGAGGTAAGTCTAATAATAGCCATTTGGGATCTAGCGCTAACATTACCTTACAGATCTTAGGATTCATTATAAGTACTTTGCTCCAAAACGCTTGAATGGCCGAGCATTGCCACCAATAATGATGAAAAGATCCCAATGTTTACATTTTTTCCAACAGACATTTTGAATCTTTCTAAAGAAATAATGCAATTTTTGTGGGGTAAGATACCATCTTGACCAAATTTTGAAAGATAAAGTCTGAATATTTAGTGCCTTTAAGGTTGAATGCATATGATATCCAGACCTCGTGCCAGTCATTATCAGTTAAGGAAACACCAAGGTCTCTTTCCCATAACTGTTACCCAATTTATTAATGGTTTCAGTTAACGTAGAGTACAGTTTTCAGATAATACCTTCTCTGCCAGGTCAGGGGCAAGTACCAGTTTTTCAAATGCAGTATCTACCCTTCTCTTGACTTTAGTAAAAACCTGGAGTACAATAATTATTTCTAAGTTGAAAATTAAAAAAACACAGAATTATCAAGCCTGAAAATCCCCCCCCCCCAAGAAATGACCATTAGACTGTAAATCATGGTATCTGTAACAACCAACAATACTAGAAAATGCTAGGGTTTTTTTGCCTACTGGATTTGATACCATTGGATTGTGAATTTGCTAAGAGTCCTTGGATTCCACTTAATATAAAATAGCATTCTGATTTGTGCATGGTCATTGTACCTACCTTGACTTACTATATCCTCTGATAAAGAATTGTCTTTGAAACTGTCTTAATATTATGTATGATAATGTTGGGGTATACTGAACAGTATTTCCTCTATGGACTATTGTTGCCCCTAGGAGGGCTTGTGCTTGTGGACTATTTTGGATTGTGTCACTTTAAGAATCATCATTCTGTGGTTTGTGTGACTGCACAATGTGCATTAAATTCTTCTGAAGTGCTGTATGTGTGTACATATTCAATATATTTAATATATTCCTATTAGTATCTTAACTTGTCTTTAAAAACTTTTGGGGAGAGTTTCCACCTTTGCATTTGTAGATTTGCACTCTCCCTTCTCAGTTAATTTTGTGCTTGGAAATTAACTAGGAACATTTAGATTCAACTCACCCCCTCAGCCAAAACGCTCACTCCCTGGGTGGCACTGAGCAAGTTTCAGCAAGCCTAGTTCTGAACTGAGGTCACAGAAGCCTTTTGATAACGATGCTGTCATGTACCAGACACATCTGCACACACTCATGACAGTACCCCACTTTCTTTTGCAAAAAAAGGAGAGCTCACAAAGGTTCTCACATGTGACACTCTTTCTTCCAAGCAGAGTAAATTAGCAAACTTGGGAAAGCCGTGCCATCTTCGGATTTACTCTTAGCAAGGGGAAAAGAGAGCCAGAGGCCCTGAAAACTGGCTAAATGCAGCATAAATGAGGCTTTAAAATCATGTGAACAGGTGTCCCCGCAAGGCAAAAATATCTCCAACTTCTCCTTTTTGGAATGGCGTTTTACGCTTCTGCTACAGGCGCAACCAAGAGGGCATTTTTCTCCACATCCCCGGTGCAGCCTCTCTTGGAGGAAGAATATCGTTTTCCTTGAGATGGCAGGCTGGCTCTCAGCCTCCTCACCATTTCGTACCAGGAAAACTTCAAGAATTGTATTTAACGGTTTCAGTGGCATAAGGCGCCACACCATGTCTCTGCCAGTAACTGATGTCAGATGAAGGCTTAAAGACAGCCTACAGCCTTGATAGCGGCCTGACTCTGAGAACTCAGGTTGCTACCAAAGAGAGTGAAGTGGTGCTGTGAAGATGGAAGTAACGGGCGGGGGGAAGATCTGACAGCAGCTGCTTCTGCATCGGCTTTTCCCTCCATTGTTGTACGAAACCCACCTTGGAACAGAAACCCCCCTCTGCACTGCATGCCGCTTTCACTTCCTTTGACCATCAGATTTTATGGTAGCCTCCACACTCAGTGCCGCTTTCACTTCCTTTGACCATCAGATTTTATGGTAGCCTCCGCACTCTGTGCCGTTTTCACTTCCTTTGATCACCAGATTTTATGGTAACTTCTGCATAGATTTATGGCCATTTTATGGCCATTCAGAGGTGACTTTGCAGTCAGTGTGGTGTTGCCCTGAGGTATTTGGATGTAGTTTTGAGCTGCACTTTTTCCTCCCAGTTGAGAAAATGGGGAGCGAATCCCAGATGCAGAATCACCCAGCATCTCCTTCTGCTTTTTTCCCTGGGAATAAATAGACTGCAGTAGGATTCGGAGTAGACCTACTGAGGATGGCTTTTAGAGTTACTCTTCTTTAGTGGTAGTTAAGCGTGTTGGTCTAAGACCCGGGAGACCTGGGTTCTGATCCCCCCACCCTCCAGCATGGAAGCTTGATGACCTGCGGCCAGTCATACTCTCAGCCCAACCCACCGCACAGGGTTGTCGTGAGGATAAAATAGAGGGGAGGAGAATGATAGAAGCCACATTGGGGAGAAAGCAGGCCCATAGCCAGAAAATTTGGGGGTCACGGGGGGGGCACGTGCCTACATCACTTCTGACATCACGTACATACATCATTTCCGAAGTCACAAAAATAATGAAATTAAAATAAATAAAACAAAAGGGCGACGAGAAGAGCCAGAGAAGGGCCACCCCCATCCCCAGTCTTGGCCCCCTCCCCCTCTCCAGAAACCACCAGTCTCCTCCATGTGGAGGAGGCACATGAGTGGGACACTAAGAACGTGAATGCCAGGGTGAGTTCCCTTCCTTCAAGGGGTGCCCCTTCCCCCTCACCCGCCCCTCCTGCCTGCCTCCGCTTCTCCCTGCCATGGCTGCAGCAGGAGAGATGGAGTTCCGGCTCCTTATCAGATCCTGCGCCCGGCCACGCTGTCTCTGTTTCCTGCTCTCTCCAGCCACCTTGGCCCCGAAAGCAGGGCCAGCTAGGATGCTGCTGCTGCTGCTGCAGAAAGAGGAGCTGAGTTGCCCACAATGCCCAGGAGGAAATGGCAGCCTGCTTTGGCTGTGGGAGGCAAAGAGAGCCCGCCTGTCTGCCCACCAGCCTTTTCAGCACCCCCCACACACACACACAAATAGACACCTTCCCTGATGCCACTGAGCTGAGCAGGGGAATATGGCCACACCAGCCAATGGCTGGGGCCGCCTTGGCCTCCTTTGAAGGAGGAGGAGCGGACACGTTGGCAGAGGTCCCGTGCCTGCTCAGGGGGGTGGAGCCAGCCTGTATTGGCCAGCTCCTTACCCGCCCTTTTCATTCGTCACTGGAGCTTGGCCTACCCTCCCACCCTGATTGCTGTGTGGGCTCTGGCTGCTGGCCAGTTGTCGGGGCCGGGTAGGAATTTTTGATCCCCAGCTGATAGGCCCTAGTTGGGGATGTTTTTTCACCTACCTCATACAGCCAGTCAGTGGGTTGTAGAATTAACTTTGGGTTGGAGCCTTTTTGTGAGGTTGGTCACTTTAGTTGGTTGGATCGGGGCTGGTGAACGAGATGAAGCTGGGGGGGGGTGACCAATTAACAGCCCCTGTCTGGGGATATGAGTTTAGCTTTGGAGATCATGGCCCAGGGAGGTGATAGAAGGCTGCCTTTGGGAGTGCATGGCTAAATCAACCGCTTAAGTTCTTCGACTTGGGGTTGAATATCCAGGGTATTGCCCGTTGCATGCCTGACCGGTACGAGCCACAGAGGCTGACTTAAGGTGTGGGCAGGTAGGTCCCCCGTTATACAACTTAGGAAGGGTCAAGCGACCCTTGGCCTGGTTTGTGCCGCATGTCACCTTGGCCCTTGACATTGGATTTCAGTTGTGACTTAATAAAATGGCCCATAGTCCATCCAACCTTCATGTCTGACTCTTCATTCCGAATAGGGGAGGCGAAGGAAGACAATGGCATGCTTCACTGGGCCTGTGCACTGCTGTGGCGCTGACTGTGAGAGCTCAGTGGGGTTCCGATCAAAGTGGGTTTGTCACATGGGATGTGCAGCATCCTTCATAAGAGCTAGAGGAGACTTGAGCAAGAGGCGGGATTCAGAAACACTGTCACAGTCAACCAATTATATACCCATAGAGTGGATAAAAAGCTGACCCTCTGTTATCATCTGTAAAAATATGCAGTTTTAGAACAAATACTAATAATCGTTTCCGACAACAGTAAATGACAAAAATATCTGTCAGGTTATAAATACACTGTGTGATGTAACGGGTATTAAATAGAAGCCTGTAGCCAAATTACTGACTGGGAGCAATTCATTATAATCCTGTGGCACCATCCCATCGGGTATGATGGGATCACTCCCTCACTTCTGGCACGGAGACTCAAGTGTCTGCCCCCAGAACAGTGACTCATGCAGAGACATTGTTGGGGGGGGGGTCCTCTGAAGGTGGAGATCTTTTTTTTCTTACAGACTATTAAAATGTCTCATGCGTGTAAGTTTCCTGTTTTAATTCAGGGGGGAAAACTATGACTCAGCTATCTGACATTTGGGAAACGTCAGCCTATTGGGAGGCCCAGACAACAGAACAAGTTCAAGGAAACTTTGCGGAGGATTCACTGAAGAATTAAGAGAGCGTCAGGGCTCCCAGTGAGAATTATGGTACAGAGAGATCTTTGATGGCAGAAATCTGCACTTTATTCCCTTGGGAAATGGGCACCACTAAGGTGTGTTCATGTTCAGTACTCTCAAGTGAAAATATCTGAACACACACCCTTCATCTCCTTGAAGCATAGGGGTGTGCCAGGTCGGGGGTGGGGTTGCCGGACCACTGGTGGGGAGCGGGGGTAAGGTTACCAGATCCAGGTTGGGAAATCCTTGAAGATTTTGGGGTGGAGCCTGGCGAAAGCAGGGACCTCAGTGGTGTACAATGTCACAGAGTCCCCCCTCCAAAGCATCCGTTTTCTCCAGGGGAACTGATCTCTGAGGTCTAGAGATGAGCTGTAATTCTAGGAGATCCCCAGGCCCCACCTGGAGGGCTGGCACCCCAGTTATGAAGCATGAATCCTGTAAAACTAATTCTATCCAACATCATGCTTAATTCAGACTGGTACATTTGATTGAGGAGAAGAGCGATTAGTATTTGTAACCAGGTTGGCAATTCTTGCCAACAAAGTAGACCATTGTCTGCCTGCCATTTAACCTGCCATTTAACCTGCAATAAAATATTCCCCTGGAGCCAGCCCTGCCCTTACGGATGTGTCTGCCTGACTTTTAACAGCATCATGATGTCTCAAAACAACAGCAGGAATAAAGGCTTGTTCCTCCACAGTCCCTCTGAAGGAGTCACCATTTAGGAGCCCAACACATCTTGGGCATAGATAGCTCTCTGGGTGCTTTACTTGTTTAATTTCTCGGTAAAGACTATTTGTAACTGCGAGCGCTACCCTGGGCTTCCACATAAAAGCAAAGAACCGACAGATCTCTTGAGCATCCCTGCTCCGTCTCTGTATTTACGGAACACTGCTAATTAGCCACAAATCAATCGCAAGAGTTGAGAAATTTTCACTTTGTCATTCCATCACTCCAGTTAACTTGGGGGAGGAGGGGTAGTAAGTACAGCCGCCTTGCCCACCCCCAAGGACTCTCCCTAGGGCCCGTTGCCTCGGCCGCAACGGGCTTCCCCCTAGTCTCTCTAGTATTGCAGTTCTGCACAAATTAATGCTGTAAATAAGAGACCAGCCACTCTCGTAGCCTGGACCAGCCCAATCTTGTCAGAGGTCGGGAGCTAAGCAGGTTCAGCCACAGTCAGTACCTGGATGGGAGACCACCAAGGAAGACTGGGGTTGCTCGGCAGAGGAAGGCGATGGCCAACTACCACTGCTCGTCCGTTGCCTTGAAGACTCCATGAGGTGGAACTTCATGGGTTTGCCAAGAGTCAGTTGTGACCCGACAGCATACTTCAACTTACCTAAATAAGAGACCATCATGACCAATTGGCAAGATTTTTTTCCCCCGACTGTTCATACAGGGTTGCCAAGAATAAGCCTGACAATCCCAAGAGGTTTCGGGATGGGACACGGGGAGGAGTATTTTCACTCAACAAGGTGACTTCACTTCCAGGTGAAGACCAAGAAGTGACATCATCGCGTTAATCAACACTCTAGGAATTCCCTCAACCTCTATATGTATATACACATACACACCATAGAGACTGGGGAAGTTTCTAGAGCATCACTCAAGGTCAGCAGTTTCACTTCCAGGTCTTCACTGGGTCGCATGCTGCCGTCTCCCTCCCATTTTTGCTCCCACTGCCACATCAAGTGGTAGCGGGGAAGAGGCACATGGGGGCAGAAGGTTTCCGACCATAGTAGCCGACCTGGCCATCCTATGCTCAGATGACTTTACTGTATCTCAAAACATTTTTGTCTCCCTTAACCTGAGGTAAGAAATTCTGGGAGCTTTTCAGGACTTCCACATTCTGAAGATGGAACTTCATTTTACTGCTAAATAAATTCTGTTGGGGTTCTTTGATTAAACTAAGTCTGTCAGATGCATGGAATCTTAATCTATTCTGTTGTTCATTGCACCTGTAGGAGGGTTTGTGTTCGGCGCACAATGCACTTTCCAGATAGCAGACTGGGGCCTACAGAACCAAACGTACCTTTCCCATGCTCTCTGCAGAAGCTCACACAATCTCAGCACAACATACCAGCATCACACACTTCCAGCTACATAGGCCTGTACAGGGCTCTTTTTTGTAGAAAAAGCCCAGCAGGAGCTCATTAGCATAATAGGCCACACCGAACAGCAGAAATGCATTAGCATATTAGGCCACACCCCTGACCTCACAGCTCATTAGCATATTAGGCCACACCCAGTGCCTTCCCTTGGCTTGCCCGGACGCCCTGTGGCTGTGGGGAGCCTGGGCAAGCTGGCCCTTGGACAGGCCGGGGAAGGCATGGGGAGGCATTTAAATGCCTCCTCGATCCTTCCAGGCCCCCCCTTGCCCTCCCACCTCAGAGTCGCTGAGGGGGTCACTCTCCAGACCTTCCCTCTCTAGCCACGCACACTGAGGTTTTGGCTGTAGTGGGCATGGCCAACTCTGAAGCCAGCCAGAACTCTGTTCCTGTGCGTTCCTGCCCCAAAACAGACCTGGGCTTGTATTACTTTTTTATTTTCACAATTCACCACCAGGAGCACTGTTTCCCTCTATAAGGCTTCCAAAATTCTTACTGTTCTAACTAGAGTCCTTTTTAGGTGCTACAGTTATGCACACTGGGAACCTGCCAATTACGTATAACAGGAGTACGTGCTACTTATGATCTTTCAGATATGCAGTCTGCTGTAGTGGTTAAGAGCGCGGACTCTAATATGGCAGAACTGGGTTTGATTCCCCACTTCTCCACATGCAGCTTGCTGGTGTGACCTTGGGTCAGTTACAAGTTCTTTCAGAACTGTTCTCTCAAGAAGAAGAAGAAGAAGAGGAAGAGGAGGAGGAGGAGGAGGAGGAGGAGGAGGAGGAGGAAGAAGAAGAAGAAGAAGAAGAAGAAGAAGAAGAAGAAGAAGAAGAAGAAGAAGAAGAAGAAGAAGAAGAAGAAGAAGAAGAAGAAGAAGAAGAAGAAGAAGAAGAAGAAGGAGGAGGAGGAGGAGGAGGAGGAGGAGGAGGAGGAGATTGGATTTATACCCTGCCCTTCACTACCCAAAAGTGTCTCAGAGCGACTTACAAACTCCCTTCCCTTCCCCTCCCCACAACAGACACCCATACTGTTACATTTCCCATACTTGCCCCCATCTATGAAATGCAAGGTAAAGAAGATTCAGTTGGCTGCATTTTTTTATTTTATTTTTTAGTGTATATCCCTTAAACTTCTAGATAGGTGCCTTCTGGAGAACATAAAGACTGTTTATGACTGTTTGCAATTTTATAAACAGAATCTATCTCCTGCTACCTAGAAGGAATGGATTTTCCCTCCGTTCCCTACAATAGAAACACAACAGCACTAAAAGAGCCTCAAAAGTAGACCAATTTGCCCTAAGCTTGTCACTCCACCAATCAATACTCACCTTCACTGTTTAAAGTGAGCCTCAATCAGCGAATCAACTCAGGGATACAAACCCAGTGGACGTGGTCATACGCAGCACCCTCTGAAATTCATGGAAAGAGCAGAAGAGCCCTTTTGTTTCAGCAGGACGTGCTCCCCTGCCCAAGAGCCTTCCTTGATCTATCAGCCAATTAATGCCCACGGGCCTAGTAAACGATAACACTGACAAACATGCTTACAAGCCAACATAATCACACTCTCAAAACGCTGTTTTAAACCAGCTATAAAATAGCCCTGAATGCCAGCAACTGCAATGTAACGTAACTCTTAGGGAGAAATGCCCTGAAAGGCTCTGAAACTACCAACAGAATCAGAACGAGGGACAGAATACCATGCCCACGTAAGCCTGAGACAACTGCACTAACTTTCAGATGGTTTCTGAGCCCAGCTTCAAGGACCCGTTTGGACCACGAACACCAGAGATCAGGGTATCTCAAAGACGCCTTCATTCTGTATGAGCCCACCCAGACGCTGGGAGAAGCCCAGTTAGATATCCCCCCCACCAGAGTCGTGGCTGATAAAAACACAGGACAGGACCTTCTCAGTGGAGGCACCAAGCCTTCGGAACTCTCTTCCTACACAGATCCATTTTGCTTCTTCTCCTGCTGCCTTCAGACCAGCTGGTCCAGGCAATTTTGTTTCAGACAAACCAGCTCAAGTTCAAGTTGCCTTCTTCAACTGCTGATGGTGCTGTTGCGCTGTGTGCTATTAGTTAGCTTGTATTTGTTGACTTGGGGGATGTTTTGTGTGCCATTGTCCATGGGTTCATAAGCCTGAGAGGCCAGAAAAAGGCAGAATAAAGATACTTGTGTACATAAAAAGACCCCCACTATAGTTCACATATCCTGACCTGGATGGGCCAGGCTAGCCTGATCTCGTCAGATCTCCAAAGCTAAGCAGGATCAGCCCTGGTTAGTATTTGGATGGGAGACCATTCAGGAAGTCCAGGGTCACTATGCAGAGGCAGGCAAACCATCTCTGAATGTCTCTTGCCTTGAAAACTTACAGGGTTGCGGACTTCCGGTCGGAGAAAATGGCGAATTGACACACTTTGCGAGTTGTGCAGAGTGTACTGCGGCATCTGACGACAGTCTGGGCTCTATCGGACCCAGCGCAGCACTCTCCAGGCGGGAGAGTGGCAAGCAAGCAGCGAAGCCTGAGGGGGAGTTGAGATCGGTGGAGATAAGCTTCGGAGGAAGCTTGTTTACACTTTGATCTTCTTCCGTGAAGAGGGCAGTTGCAAATCAACTCTACAGATGCCAGCCGGGCTGAGAATTCAGCATAAATTCGCCATCTACCGATCTCTTTACCATCAGATTAACATCGTTTACAGAAGAAGCACCGCGAAACCCCGAGATTACAAGCAAGGTAACAAACAAACAAACGAACAAGCGCTTACCGGTTTAAAGAAGATTGTGATATTGAAACGCACGGATAAGCGCTGAAACATTTAAGGAACTATTCCGCTTGAATTAAAAGTAAAATGAAAGCTTTCCTTTAGAGATAAAGGCTGAAAAGTGACTTTGTTTTGCATTCCTGTGGTCAGCCAAGTCTAAACGTTACGTAGCAGAAACGAAACTAACTGTGACTCTGTGATACAGGAAGTGGGCTAGAGTGGAGATTTTAGAGGCTGTTGTGTTTGAAGCGGATGGACATTTTACTGTGTGACACTATACTCATCGGAAGTCGGATTACAGAGACGGACAGAGGTACAGGAAGTTAGAAAGGAGCCTACTCTAGCCGGAAAACCATAGAGAAATTGCGCCCGACATTTTTGGGAGGACTAAAATTTAAAAAGTTATTTTTAAGCCGAAAATGTGTTTAAGCAAGTTATAAACGTGGCGATTTGGCTTGGAGATTGCTAATATAAAGATTGATTAGCAGCGAAGTGTCCTCCAAGACGGATTTGAGAACAAGACCCAGAGCTGCTTCATCACCTAGCCCAAGAATGACTGCAAAGGAAAAAAAGAGTGGCAAGCAGCTATGGAAGCGATGGAAAAACGGATGACCGAAGTGGTGCAGAATCTTGGAAAACAAATAGAATCACACCTGGGAAAACAAATAGAATCACAGCTGCAACAGCAACTGCAAAGTCAATTGGAGCAAATAGAACAAGTGCAAGTTCAAGTACAGAAAAAAATATGGAAGAATTGAAAGAACTGGTACTTACTGAAGTGTCAGGGATAAAAAAAGATACAGAAGAACTTAAAAAAGAAGTCAAAAGTCTGGTGACAAAATCTGACGATATGGAACAAAAGGTAAAAAAAACTTTGTCTGAAAATACAAGGCTGGAGACCATGATGGATTACAGGGCTACTCAGAATCACCTGAGATTGAGAGGGATAGAAGAGGAGGAAGATCAGGATCTACGGGCTCTAGTAATTAAGACATTGACAACTTATATAGGAGAAGATGAAGGAGATTTGGATGCAGACTTTGACTTGATTTACAGAGTAAATTCAGCTTATGCCAAAAGAAAGCAATTACCTAGAGATGTGATTGTTCAATTTGTGACAACAAAGATGAAGGAAGACGTTTTCAAGAAACAATTTACACAACCGTTGGAAATAAATGGAAAGAAAATAATAATTTTGAGAGAAATTCCGAGATTGATTCTACAAGACAGGAAGAAGTTCAAGAAATTGACAGACAGACTAAAAGAAATGAACATTAGGTTTAGATGGGAGATTCCATATGGACTTACATTTATGTACAACTCGGTGAGAACTACTCTTAAAACTGAAGGAGATTTATATAGATTTAAAGCGAGCAATCTGGACGATTTTAAAGATATTTAATCCAACACCATTATGGATTACAAATTTTTATCTTGGAACGTAAATGGACTAAATTCACCAGGTAAAAGAAGACTGGTGAATCATTGGCTGGAGAAACAAAAATGTAATATAATTTGTTTACAAGAAACACATATAAGAAAACAAGACGACAAATATTTGATTAATAAAAAATTGGGAGAAGAATTTTATTCCTCAGCAGCTAATAAGAAAAAAGGAACAGTGATTTATATCTCAAAGGATTTGGATCCTAAACAAATTTTCTCGGACAAAGAAGGAAGGTATGTTGGCGTGGAAATATGGATGAATAGAAAAAAGACATTGCTTGTAAATATATATGCACCCAATGGTGCAAAAGAGACTTTTTTTAGTGACTTGACCAAAGAGTTGGAGTGTTTAAACTATGACCAAATTGTTCTTGCTGGAGACTTCAATGGTACAGTGAATAATACATTGGATAGAAAATCTAAAGCAAGTGGAGAGACAGTTGGAAAGTTACCAAAAAATTTCTTTCAACTGATGAAACAAGAGAAACTGGAAGACGTTTGGAGGAAGTGGAATCCTAAGACTAAGGACTACACGTTTTATTCGAATAGACATAATTCCTTTTCTCGAATTGACATGATTTGGATGTCAGAGGAGATGGCGCAAAAAACTTATAAAATACAAATTTTACCGAAAACTAATTCTGATCATAATCCCTTACTTTGGATATCTAAAGCAAAACCTAAACAGTTATATTGGAGAATTAATGAAGATTTATTGGATCAAAAACAAATTAATGAAATCTTAAAAAAGGAAACGAAAAGTTTTTTTGAACTGAATTTGAATAAAGGTACGGACATACAAGTTGTTTGGGATGCATACAAAGCAGTAATGAGAGGTATGCTTATCTCTCTGAACTCCAAGGACAAAAAACAAAAGATTCAACAACAGAAAGACCTTCATGAAAAAATTCGACAAAAGAAAAGGAATTAAAGAAAAGACCAGGGAAGAAGAAGATTATTAAAGAGATCCACTTTCTGCAAGATCAGCTGAATGTTTTACTAAACAGAGAACTATATTGGAATTTGAAGAAATTACAGCAAAAAGCATTTGAGGGTGCAAACAAACCAGGAAAGTTTTTAGCATGGCAATTGAAAAATAGAAAAGAAAGGAATTTTATAACTAAGATTATTGAAGATGGAAAGGATGTTATGAGCTTGAATGGTATAAAAAGAGCTTTTTTTAAATATTACGCCAAATTATTCAAAAAGAAAGGAATTGATCAACAGAGAATCAACAAATATTTGGAGACGATTGAAGTTCCAGAGCTGGGAAAACAAATTAAGGAATTATTAAATGGTTTAGTAACGAAAGAAGAAGTGACAATGGCGATAGAGGATGCAAAGTTGGGCAAGGCTCCAGGACCAGATGGCTTTACAGCAAAGTTTTATAAGAAATTTAAAGAGGAGCTAACCCCTATCTTGGTTCTTCTGTCGAATGAGATAAGAAAGACCAAACGGATCCCAGATTCATGGAAAGAAGCAAATATTTCATTGATACCCAAAGAAGGTTTGGATTTGACTCAAGTAAAGAATTATAGGCCAATATCGCTATTAAATAATGATTACAAATTATTTGCGAAAATAATTTCAGAGAGGCTGAAAAAATATTTGAAAGATATAATAGCGGAAGAACAAGCTGGATTTTTACCAAACAGACAAATCAGAGACAATTTAAGAGTGGTGATAGATGCAATTGAATATTATGACAAGCATCCTGAAAAAGAAGTTGGATTCCTCTTCCTAGATGCGGAAAAAGCTTTCGACAATTTAAATTGGGAATTTATGCTGCAAGTTATTGAAAAAATGGATATTGGACAGTCCTTTTTAAATATGATTGTGGCAATATATTCAGAACAAAAAGCGGCTTTGAATATAAACAAAGAAAAGACGGACTTCTTCCAAGTCCAAAAGGGAACACGTCAAGGCTGCCCGTTATCCCCGTTGTTGTTTATTTGGATATTGGAAATATTATTGACAGCGATAAGAAAAGATAATAGTATTGAAGGACTTACAGTGAAAGGTTTTGTCTATAAATACAGGGCATTTGCAGATGATGTAATGTTTATGATTCAAGACCCAATCGAGAAAATACCACTACTGATGGAAAAAATTGAAGAATTTGGTTCAGTTGCGGGATTCTATGTTAATAAAAGTAAAACCAAAGTGATGTGCAAAAATATGACGAAACAAAGACAAATAGAACTTCAAGAGAAAATTCAATGTGAAGTAGTTACAAAGACTAAATATCTTGGAATTGAATTAACTATGAAAAATATTGACTTGTTTAAAAACAATTATGAAAAGGTGTGGCACAAGATTCAGCAAGATATGAAGAAATGGGACACTTTGAATTTATCATTGATGGGAAGAATCGCGACTGTAAAAATGAATATTTTACCGCGTTTGATGTATTTATTTCAGACTATTCCAGTACTAAAACAAAGGAAAGTATTGGATTCGTGGCAGAAAGAATTATCCAAATTCGTATGGGCAGGAAGAAAGCCAAGGATTAAAATGAAAATTTTATGTGATGCAAAGGAAAGAGGAGGTCTACAACTACCAAATCTAAGACTGTATTATGATGCCGTCTGTTTAACATGGTTGGAACAGTGGATTAATTTGGAGAATAAGAAGCTATTGGCCCTGGAAGGGCATGATAACAAATTCGGATGGCATGCATATTTATGGTATGGAAAAGTAAAAATGGACAAATTTTTTAAACACCACTTTGTAAGACAATCACTGTTCGAGACATGGATGAGATATAGAAAATTCTTCTCAGAAGAAAGACCACTTTGGATTGTACCAGCTGAAGTGATCAATCCATACTCAAGAAATCAAGGACTAGACTGGCTACCTTATAAAAATCTTTTAAAATCTGAAGGGAAAAATTTTGTGTTAAAAGATAGATTTGATGTTGAATTTGAATATGATTGGTTGAAGTTTAGACAGATTCATGATTTATTTAAGACCGATAAAAGAGAACATGGTTTTAGAGAAAAGAATATCGAAATTGAAACTGTATGGCTTGAGAAAGATAAAAAAATGATTTCTAAACTGTATAAGGTGCTATTGAAATGGTATACTGAAGATGAAGTTGTAAAAGAGCAAATGATAAAATGGGCTGTAAATGTTAACAATGAGATATTAATGACATCTTGGGAATATTTGTGGAAAAAGTCGATGAAAATTTCAACTTGCGTAAATGTTAAAGAGAATTGTTATAAAATGATGTACAGATGGTATATGACGCCTAAAAAAATTGCTATCATAAATGACAGTATGTCTAACAAATGCTGGAAATGTAAGAAACATGAAGGGTCTTTTTACCATATGTGGTGGACAAGTGATAAAGCAGTAAAGTATTGGACAGAGATCCACAATGAGATACAAAAAATTTTGAATTGTACTTTTAAGAAAGACCCACAGATGTTATTGTTAGGTCTTAAAATGGAAGAAATAAATGTAGCCAAGAGAACATTACTATGGTACTTGACTACAGCTGCAAGATTGACTTTTGCTCAATGTTGGAAACAAGATAAAGTACCTGAAACATGGGAATGGATTAAAAAGACGTTGTTTTTGGCAGAAATGGACAAATTAACGAGAAAGTTAAACAACGAAGAAGATGAAACGTTCTTTGAAGACTGGAAAGACTTTCAAAAATACTTGTTGAAAAATTGGGACATTAAACGTGGTTTGATTTGTTTTGATAGTTATTAAGAGGAAAATGAAATAGAATTAGATTTTTGAATTGTTACCGTTAGTAAGAGAAAATAGGTTTAGAAGTAACTGTAACAGAACAAGAGAGATATTAATGGGGTTGGAGCAGTGCGGGAAGTCTTGTTTGGGGGGTAGAAGGGAAATTAGAAAAATGGATATATAGGTTGGTTGAAAATGTATGAGTATGTGATATATCCAATAATAAATTGTATTTACCAAAAAAAAAAAAAAAGAAAACTTACAGGGTTGCCATGTCAGCTGCAGGTTAGAACGGATAAAAGGAAATACTTCTTCACCCAAAGAGTGATTAACACATGGAATTCACTGCCACAGGAGGTGGTGGCAGCTACAAGCATGGACAGCTTTGAGAGGGAATTGGATAAACATATAGAGCAGAGGTCCATCAGTGGCTGTTAGCCACAAGGTATAGATAGGGACTCTGGAGCAAGTGATGCTCTGTATTCTTGGTGCTTGGGGGTGGGTCAACAGTGGGAGGGCTTCTACCGTCCTGGCCCCACTGCTGGACCTCCTGATGGCACCTGGTATCTTTGGCCACTGTGTGACACAGAGTGTTGGACTGGATGGGCCATTGGCCTGATCCAACATTGCCTTCTCTTATGTTCTTATGTTCTAACAGGACAACACTTTCCACCACTACCGTAGTTCACAGACCACAATCCCAAGCTTCAGTCTAAATTCAAGCCCGCCTGTTAATGGCATCACAAAGCATTAGTTATCCACAATGGGAGCCATGACAAATGCTCCGTCCTTGGAGCTTGGAGACACAGCGGAGGCGGGGGGGAATCTGGCATGCTTTCCAGTACCAGTTAGCTGTGCTGCTAATTTTGCACCAAACATGTCCAACAGTCAAACTTACCATGTTAGACTGTGAAGACCAGACATGAGCTGATCATCAGGTCTATTTGGCTCAGCACTGAATCACTTGAACGTCTGCTAAACAGGTCTCTATTTTTCATAAGTGGTCATGGGTAAAAACGACTTAGATGAGCATCAAACACTAGAATTCCCCCTCCCCCAAAAAAAACACATTGCATTTACAGTCTATCAATATAGTTTGTGACTCATCTGACTGACTGTTTAAAGCAACTGTAGATCCGTTGCTCCCCGATGGCAAGGGGGCAGTGAAATTCTATCAGACTTTGTGAGAATGCATATGGACAAAAAAAAAAACCCCGAGATTGTGCTATCCTACATGGGTAGGAATGACAGGGTGATGCAACCTGCAGAAGAGCCACGAACTGGTCAACAAACCAATGAGCAGCACACTGAAAAACAGACTCCTCGTCTGTGGTCGGCAATCAGGACGTAAGCTGAACTAGGAGGTGTTCAAGTATACCCAACAGGCCCGTAGCCATGGTGGGGCATTTGGGGGCAGTGCCCCACCACCAACAAGCCCTGTCCCACCTCTCAGACCCCCCACCCCCCACAGGGAGCTGAGGAAGGAAAGGGAAGCTGTCCTGCCAGTTCTGGTCAGTTTCATCCCCCAATCAGCTGTCAGGTTTAACAGCTGATCTGAGGGGAGTGAAACTCACCAGAACCGGCAGGGTGGCTTCCTTTTCCTTCCCCAGCCTCCCCGCTGCCATGAGGAGAGGTGAAGGAGGAGGAGGAGAGAGAGAAGGCATGCCTTTTCTCCCTCTCTTTCCTTCACTACCCCCACCCCACACTAATATAATTAAGTTCTCTGCTCTCGCTCCCCTGCCTCAGCACCCTGGCCCCCTGCCCCACCAGCCATAAATTTCTGGCTACAGGGCTGATTCCTAGCAGCAATATCGCTCCCTCTCCCCATCACTTGTTCACCCTCAAGTTCACAAGAGTAATCTTTGGCAAGGCAGGGGAGATGAGCGGGAAGGGCTGCTGGAGCATTCCCACAGACTTACAATACTCTATTATGAGCTGTAAAAGAAAACTCAAAAAGCTCTCAAGCTTTCTCTAAATGTACTTCCATGTAGCTTTGATAAAACATTAACATACAAACTATTCTGATTATTTTTCTTTTAGGTTAGACTCTCAATGCAGCCAAAGTGGAACCATGACAGGGTTAGTGGTATGGAGTTAAGTAAACAAGAAAACAATGGATTCTGCCATTCGCTTATACAGAGGACTACCCAAGGCAGTGAATAGAAACACAAAATTTCTGTGAAATTTTGAAGCCATGGGGGGTCCTGGTTTTTTCCCCCTAGGGGAAATGGATTTTTTTTTTGGAGGGGGGGAACTGCAATATATGCAATATTTATTGTCCTATCAAACCTAAACTAATTTTACTGCTTTAACAACATAAAATGCATCATTTATAACTTACTCAGCATATAAGTTTGCAATATTTGACCCATGTATGGAATTTAACAGTTATAAAAGCAAAATTTCAAGCATACCCGAGAGAAAATTGAAAGCTGATGCACACTATCCTATCTTAGCACATGTACCTTAATTTTTGCTATCTGGTTAGACAGCTGACTTCTCGATGAAACTTCCAGTTTTACTCTGAGGCTTTGATGAAGTTTCTGCCTCTCCTCCTTCTGATTTTTTTCTCCCTACTGGAAGGTAGGGCGTTAAGCAACTTTCCCCAGGCTGTGGGTAAATGTGTCAGGATTGTTTGAGGGAGGAATGAAAAGGTCAACCACATCAGGTCAAAAGGACAACAGAAAGCACGCAACTGTTGAGAAGCAATGAAAAACCTGCCTACTCTCCTGGTGCAGATTAAGTATCCTTCTAGTGCAGGAATGCACCTTGGATTTAGGAGCTGTGTATATCTACAGCTTGCCCACCTTGTATTTCAAACAATTTCATTCATTCTAAAAGAAAAAATATATATTTTATTGGAGTTTTTCTTTTTTTCAATATTCCCCAAAATTTCCAATGTTTCCATTGGGAAAATTGAAAAAAGGCTCAGAAAAAATTGGGGAGGGGCCCTTCTTTTTTCATTTTTTTCCTCTGGGCCTTCACATCTCTACCAGTGAATATCCCATAGCCCAACAGCCTGCTTGAGTCAGAGTTCCTTAATGGCCATGAAGCCTAGGCTTCCATGCCTGAGCAGTTATGTAATTGTCCTCTTTAGCTTGCAACCTGACAACAAGCTTAGATGATGCAAGGGGATGTGACATGGGCCATCCCCCTTTCCCCCTAATTCTTCTCGGATTATACAATTGAGCCTAGTGGTGTTTTAAAGGAGCTGAGCCTGACAATTCAATCTGGTTGCTGCAACCTGGCAAATCCGACTGTGTGGGATGCTAAAGAGATTGGGAGTGGTGAAAGAGTGCAATACTGAAAGAAAAAGGGTAGCGGAGATCACTGTGCAAAAAAAAATAAGTTCTTGCCTCTGCATACACCAGAATTGGAAGCATCCAATCACATCAGCCGAGAACTACTGCAGACAGAAAAGTAATCTGCAAACTGAGTTTCTAATATGCATGGCTTCACATTTAATTAAAACCAAATAAGGTAATAATTGTGTGTTAAGCAGCAATTTAAAACATACTGGAGCCACCGAGCTATACGGTACACATTGATTCCACAGTGAACTGAGCTGGAGTTGCTGAATTAATAGAAGGAACTCTACTCAGACTGGAAATAATGCTATCATTGATGATGATGATGATGATGATGATGATGATGACGACGACGACGATGATGATCGCATACAGAGTTATTTATTATTATTTGTGATATTATCCCACTCTTCCTCCAAAGAACTCAGGGCAGAATATGTTGTCCTCTTCCCCCATTACTTCCTCAAAACTACATTGCAAGGTGGGTTAGGAGAAGTGACTAGCCAAAAGTCACCCTGTGAACTTTGTGGCAGCTGGGGAGCTGAACCAAGGACTTCTTGGCAACAGTTGGGTACTCTACCTAATACAACACACTGGCTCTCCACCCAACCATAAGATCTCAGTAATCCTTACAATATGACTTAAAATTATATTATGATATTGCTTATGGAGAAGAAAGAGGCTGAAAGATAGTGGCCTGGATCCACCAGAGCATTTCTGCATGTGCTACAGTACTTGGGGTGGGGGGATGGGAAAGGATGGAAAAGCCTTGAGATGGCTCTTTGAGCAATGTCAAACATTGTCATTTTCCCACTTCCACAAGACACTGTGCAAAGCAGTTTCTTGGCACTATAAAATATATGAAGGTGTGCTATACACTGCAAAAGATCCTTTGCAAGTCAAACTGTGCAAACCCATTTATGTTTCAGTTCACACATTGCTGGAACCAGGCCAGCGATTCACCAAAAGCTATGTAATTCAGTTGCAGCAGAAGCCAGATTCGAACCAGGAATGTCCTGGGATTTTTGCCTTGACAAAATGGGCTTTTGTCCTCATCAGTATCTCTAGCTAACAATGATGAATTAATATTTCCTTACCAGACCAGTTACACAAACATGCTCAGACAATGCCAATGTAATATAACCATATCGCAAAAACTCCTAGTAGAACTACACCTGCATTCGAGAAGATCAAAACCAACAGATCGCGACTACAAAAACTTACAATATGATCAGGTCTTGGAAATTTCATCTTATCAGGTCTTGGAAACTCCAGATTTCAACCAGCTTCCTGAAAGTCAATGCTCATCCACACTCTACTGAACATTCCTTTCAGTACAGATGAGGATATACGCCCAGGACCATTACCCATATATAAAGTTATTCAGGGACAATGTTTCTGACTCAGAACGTTATCTCTTTTTATGGCTCAGTTCACAGGCTTTGCAGGGTGAATCGGAGTCCTCAACATCAGAGTAACAGTGCAATCCTAAAAGGAGTTATAGCCTTCTATAACTTTTCTTAAGATTACACTTTGAGGACTGACATCCACGCAGCCCAATAGACATACGAACTGTACCTGTGTTTCAGGGCTGGTGACCAGGAGATGCCTGGCAACCAATCAGAGGGCTGCGGGTAGGAAGGGGGGGCGTGGCATTGGCTGAGGTATCGCATCACTTCTTGTAAAAGCACAAGTCACATGGGTAGCTCTAGGAATCACAGAAACTTTATAGCTGCAGGTAGAGTTGCAGGGTTTTTAAATATTTCCCTCCACTGCCACCAGGCAATGGGGGTCCCTCGCCCTCACCACGGGCTTGGCAGCCCTAGGAGCAGCACAGAGCTGAATTGGGTAGCTGAGTTTTATGAACATGTTATGTCCCTTGAAACACATTCATCGATGTAGTTGCCCCCCCCCAATGTCTGTTCCCATCAAAGGTCATCCCCCTGGTATACTCTGGAGGGGATGAAATAGGAATTCAGACGATTTGAGCAAGATCGGCAGCATGCTCACAATGAGGCCTGAAGAGCATCTTATAGAACGCCTGTGAAATCCTATGAGGTGGCAGTGAATTCCTGCAAAGAGGGAATTCTATTCAGCCTCCATCATCTCCACTAGCTCACACCCAGCACAGCTGTTTAGGGAGTCAGATCTTTGACTTCCCACATGAAGAGGAACCAAAAAACTAGTAATTCGGCCATTTGCTATGAGGCATTTGTAAGCTTCTTTGCAGACAGTCTTATTGCTCTGCGGCGACCTTTAGATTTGGCTCTAGACAACTTCAGCCTGCTCTTCTCTGTTGATGTTGACAGGATTCTAGGTGCTGTCAGGCCAGCCACATGCCTCTTAGATTCATGTCCCTCTTGGCTGGTGAAAGCCCGTGATGAAAGGATACGGGGGCTACTGATAGACATTGTTAACCTATCCTTGCAGAAAGGGGTCTATCCAGAGGGTCTGAATGAGGCTGTGGTAGTACTTCTCCTGAAGAAACCATCTTTGGATTCTAGTCATCCTGCCAATTACGGCCCAGTTTCGAATTTATCATTTCTGAGCAAGGTGATTGAGAGAGTGATAGCCAAGCAGCTCCAGAGTTTTCTGGATGACACATTAGCATTGGATCCATTTCAGACTGGTTTTCACCCTGGCCATGGGATGGAGATGTCGCTGGCTGCCCTGACAGATGATCTCCACAGAGAGCTGGATCAAGGTGGGTCAGCACTGCTACTGCCGTTAGATCTCACAGCAGCGTTTGACACAGTCAATTACAATCTTCTGACCCACCACCTTGCTGATGTGGGAGTCTGTGAGGTAGCCCTGAAGTGGATTACCTCATTTATCCATGGTAGGGGACAGAGGGTGGTGCTGGAGACAGGGTATCAGTTTGGTGCCCCCTAATATGTGGGGTTCTTCAGGGGGCAGTCCCCTCTCCAATGTTATTGAACATCTATATGTTGGTGCAGAGTTTCAGGCTGGGGTGTCATCAGATGCTGCCCCACACAATTTGGCTGTGGGTTTGGAAGCTGAGGTGGGATGGTTAAAAAAGAGCAGGCTGAGACAGAATCCAATAAAGATGGAAATTCTGTGGCTGGGGGGGGGTCAGGATTGGGGCACAGATTTCCCACTCTTGATGGGACACCACTAGTGCTGGCACAATCCATCAGAACTTTGGGTGTGATCCTGGATGCCTCCTTAACTATGGAGGCCCAGGTCATGAGTACTGCCAGACTGGCATTCTTCCATCTATGCCAAGTTTGACAATTAGCCCCTTTCCTTTTATATCCTGACCTAGCCACTGTAATCCACAGAATGGTCACCTCCAGGCTAGACTACTGTTAACTCACTGCACACTGGCCTGCCCTTGATACTGACCCAGAAGATCCAGCTGGTCCAGAATGTGGCGGCATGAGTCCTGACAGGAATGCCATGGACGGCACACATACAACCTGTGCTGCACCAGCTACACTGGCTCCCAGGGGAGTACCAAGTCAGGTTCAAGGTTTTGGTATTGACTGTCAAGGCCTTGAACAGTCTGGGACCTGTGTATCTTCAGGAACACCTCCTCTGGTATGTCCCCAGGAGAGCTTTACAATCCACAGAGAACAATCTACTGGTGATCCTAGGACCCCGAAATATCTGGCTGTCCTTAACCAGAGCCAGAGCTTTTTTGGTCCTGGCTCTGACCTGGTGGAATGACAAATATCATGAGGGCCCTGCAGGACTTAATGCAATTCTGCAGGGGCTGTAAGGCAGAGATGTTCCACTAGGTCTTCAGTTGAGGACAGCGACAGTTTCTATCATGGCTGGCCTCTTTCTCTCCACCACTTTGTTTCGGCCCCTTCCTTGCACTGGTCACTAGACAGCAACATAGTCTGGAGTGGGTTTATGGGGGGGAAAAATCACAGATGCCATCTGAAATTATTGATTGTTGTTTTACAGATACCAGCCAGGAAATAGCTGAGCTGGAAAGCCAGCAAGAAGGTTGTGATGGGCAGTCAAAGGAGCTTGATCTGAACCTGAACAAGGAGTTGCTCAGACTGAGGTGCCAGGCCCAAGTTGGAAACTCGATACCAATCCAATTGGCTGTTTGCGTCACCTGACATAGAACATAAGAACATAAGAGAAGCCAATACTGGATCGGGCCAATGGCCCATCCAGTCCAACACTCTGTCACACAGTGGCCAAAAATACCAGGTGCCATCAGGAGGTCCACCAGTGGGGGCCAGGACACTAGAAGCCCTCCCACTGTTGCCCCCCCCAGGCACCAAGAATACAGAGCATCACTTGCCCCAGCCTGAGAGTTCCTATATATACCTTGTGGCTAATAGCCACTGATGGACCTCTGTTCCATATGTTTATCCAATTCCCTCTTGAAGCTGTCCATGCTTGTAGCTGCCACCACCTCCTGTGGCAGAGGCTGCAGTACTGCCCTCCACAGTGCTGATGGCCAAAGTGCAGCACAGAGCAAGACAGGGGTCACTTTCCTCTGCCAAACTATCACAGGGACCCCCTCCCCTGCCAGAGCCTCCCTTTCAAGATGCCGAGAGCTGGGCTCTTCTGGCTGACCAAACTGCGCCATGAGCTTACTGTGGATGGACCACTGGCCACCAGTGGTCTTTGTTTTCACATTTATTCCAAGATAGGAGAATGCACAGAATGGGGGCTAGAGAAAGCTTTGGATACGGTGAATGGGTCTTGCTCTGTGGAAAGACTCTCCAAACACCTTCTCTCTCACCAGAGGGCATATCACTGTGTGAACTGGGATTGATTCATCAAAAAACCCAACCTCAATCACCCTTTAAAAGGCAAGATAGAGGATACATACCAGTGTCCCAAACCCGCTAATTTTGGAGCTAAGCAATGGTCCTTTGAATCCAACTCATGCATCACTGGAGCCGTCAGGGAGTAAATGGGGAGATAAACATCCACATTTCAGAACTATCCTTTAGGTACAGCTATCCATCCATTGCCGTCATTAAAAATGTCATTTTCCAGTTAAAAGTCTGCATTGCAGTAAAACAGATGAAGAAATCCCACCTTATTTATAACAGTCCACTGCAAACACATGGCAGATACAGATGTAGCCGATCAAATATTTTAGGCTAGGGGGAAGGAATCCAGCTCATTCTACGGAACACAAATTGCAAACGATACAAATACAGCATTTTTCAGAGGAAAGAGTACACTTGAAAAGACACAACCCTATGTGGAAATAATACAACAGCCCTGTTCAAGATTCCCTTGCCCTTCAATTGATTAAGCTCAACTAGCTAGGCACAGTTCAGGAGGAAAGCCCACATTTGTTGGTAGAGTAGCTATTTTAACGTGACAACAGAAGGCCCCTCTAATTGTGAATGGCATGAACATTAACAATCTCTCTTCCCACAAAGAAAATGACAGCTGGGGAATGCATATTGTGTACTACTGTGAATTGGATAATCACTTTTTAAAAAAAAAATTCAGAAAGAACTCTAAACTGATTTGCTTTAAGTGGATTCTTTGGATAGGAACAGGCAGTTATGACACAGTATCTCAAACGTACACATAAAATGAGCCCCCCCCCCCAGTTTACAAATCCTGGCTGTTGCCTTTTGATTTGAGTGGGATACCTAACCTAAATTCCTTTGAATGAAACTGCCACTGTCCATACGAACTTGCATGATTCAACACGGTTCCATGAACAGAAGTTGGGAGGTAATACAGGTTGATAAGAATACACTGGCAAGGATTTTGGACACATTTCTCGTTCTTGTGGGACACATTAATGAGAAGTGTTGCCTTCGCCAGACTGAGGGGGTCAGTGGCAGATTAACCATTAAGCAGACTAGGCATGTGCTTAGGGCACCAGGGCCAAAGGGGGCACCACAAAGTTGGGAAAAGGGTGAAAAGGAAAAACAAAAACAAACGAAGATTTGGGAAAAAAAATGATAAAACTAGTGCAAATTGATCATGGTGCACCCTAGGGTTATCTCCTATTTTTTTGTTGGCGAGGTGCAGTGTCATAGGCTATGTTTAAAAATAAAATGCATGTGTTTAAAAGAAGAAGAAGAGAAGAAGAGTTTGGATTTATACCCCGCCCTTCACTGCCCAAAAGCATCTCAGAGCGGCTTACAAACTCCTTTCCCTTCCCCTCCCCACAACAGACACCCAGTGAGGTAGGTAGGGCTGAGAGAACTTCTGACAGAAACTGTCCTTGAGAGAACAGCTGTGCCAGAGCTTGTGACTGACCCAGGGTCACATCAGCAGGGGCAAGTGGAGGAGTGGGGAATCAAACCCGGTTCTCCCAGATAAGAGTCCACGCACTTCACCACTACACCAAGCTGGCTCTCTGTAAAATGATGGAGCCAAATTCAGTTGTCAAGACAGTCATTTCAATGACCCTCTCCGCCCCTTTTTAATTTCAGCCCCATGTTTTTGTAGAACTTTATGTAACCAAAGCTTGGCTTACTTTGTACAGTATACTGTGTTATCATATGAATACATTTTTGTATTGCTGCAACCTGCATTGCATATCTGGTCAGACAGGTCAACCACTAAAATGGACTGGGTCAGGGTGGAAAGGAGGGGGGCACCAAGACTGGTCAGTGTTTAGGGCACAGTGAGCCTTAATCCACCCCTGGAGGGGTTTCCAACAGCAATCAGCCCTATATCTCTCAGCAAAGCCTGAAGGCACCATCCTTTCCACACTGTTTGCCCCAGCATCAGGTACTTGTGTACCATGACTTGGGTACATGCAGGTTCAATTCAGGTATCATGAATAACAGCCAATTACAGATACATAAGAGACAAAGTCTAAGTCTTTTTTAAAAGCCGTGTCAGTATTAAGAACATAAGAACATAAGAGAAGCCAATGTTGAATCAGGCCAATGGCCCATCTAGTCCAACACTCTGTCACACAGTGGCCAAAATATACCAGGTGCCATCAGGAGGTCCAGCAGTGGGGCCAGGACACTAGAAGCCCTCCCACTGCTGCCCCCTCCAGCACCAAGGATAGAGTGCATCACCTGCCCCAGACTGAGAGTTCCCTTCTATACCCTGTGGCTCATAGCCACTGATGGACTTCTGCTCCATATGTTTATCTAATTCCCTCTTGCTATTAATGGAATACACAGCCTTCCTATCCTAACCAATTCACTGAACTGAATTTGTAGATTAAGCATTGTTTGATCCTGAACAATTTGACTGGACAAGTTTTTTTTTTTTTTTTAAATATTTTATATCACAGAAATCTATTCATATTACTTTCTTCCCACACCTTAAAGCTTGTTTTCTGAGGTCCTAGCATTTTAAAAAAAGTCTAGTGTAAAACAGTGAGTACCAGTGAAAACTTTGTGGCCAAGAATATATATCATTTACCCTGTATCAAAAGTAAGTTCATCACAAGTATTGAGTTTGTCAATCGAAGAATGAATCTTTGGTTTTAGGAGAATCTTTAGCTGGGGAGAGGGAAACCCAAAGCAATGCCCAGAAAGGTCTTTTTCATGCAAAGTTGTGGTCAGCCTCTTTTTTTTTTCTTTTTTAGTTTTCCTTCAAAATCTAAAGCCTATTCATACCTTTCTAGAGAACAAGATAAGTCTGCAGTAGTTTTCCAAGTAGAAACGGAAAGACACAAGATTAATTGACCACCTTGAGGCAGTGGGGAAAAAAGGGGAAAGAGCAGAAACAAATATGTAAGGGTGAAAAATGGAAAGAGATTAACCTTTTTCGCCTTAAGGATCCATCATTGTAGCTAGCCATGCAGGTCCATCACACTGATAGAGTGATAGTTTATTTCATACATGGAGGAACATGTCAGGATCTGGGGAAGCTCTTCCACTTGGGAAATTTCCTATGTAGGGTTATCCACATCGGTGTGATGCCCCTTGCCCCAGCCCCCTGGATCTGTCAGGCTCCTTCCACCACTGGTGGGCTTTTTTCAGGCTTTTTATAACCTGTATTTGCTATGCTGATTTAGTGATACAATGTAATGACTATCTATTGCCACAACCCACTAGTTCCTCTGAATTCCCAGCTTCATTTAAAAAAAAAAAAAAAGGGCCAGTGTCAAGCCCTTATTGTTGTGGAGATAAACCTTTCCCCCTTATAATTTCAAAAAGGAGAGGCTAGAGATTTTTTTAAAAAAATCAAAGCTGAGGATTCAGAGGAACTCTTGAGAGTCCCTTGGATGGCAAGAAGATCAAATCAGTCACTCCTAAAAGAAATCAACCCTGACTGTTCCCTGGAAGGCCAGATACGGATGCTGAAGCTCAAACACTTTGGTCACCAAATGAGAAGGGAGCACTCCCTGGAGAAGACCCTGATGCTGGGAAAGACTGAAGGTCAAAGAAGAAGGCGACGGCAGAGGATGAGATGGTTAGACAGTGTTATCGATGCAACGAACATGAAATTGAACAAACTCTGGAGGACGACAGAAGATGTGTGTGGTCCATGGGGTCGCGAAGAGTCAGACTCGACTGTGCGACTGAACAACAACAGTGGTTCAGACCAAAACATGATTATAGTGCTACAGCACAATAAAAAGCCCCCCCCCCAAAAAAAAAAAACACTCAGGGGTGTGTGCAGAAAAAATGGCTGCTAACAGAGGAAAGTGTGCACAAAAGTCCTGTGTGGATACTCTCTTGTTGGTGAGAATGCCTCTGCATTTGTGCCACCGGTGACAAGAAAACAGAGAATCCTCATGATATGGACTCAGCCTTTGGTTGAGCTGCAGTCTCTGCATTTGACTAGCAAAGAAAAAGAGATCCTCCTTATCACGACAGCTTGAACTGTGGGTCCATACCCTTAACAGGAGAGCAGTCCCTTTGCACATGGTAGAAGAGCCCCCTTTGCCACATACATCATGTAACATGAGAAGCAGGCTTTCTTAGAGATGTAAAATTTCTGGAAATTTTGAAGCCATGTGAGGGGGAGAGCTTCTTTTGGGGGAAATTGATATACATGCAGCATTTACTGTTCTATCTAACCTAAAGTAGTTCTGCTTCTTTAACAACATAAAATGCATCATTTATAACTTAGCATATACGTTTGCAATATTGGATGTATTTATGGAATTTAAAAAGTTATGCATGCCTTCGTTTTCTACAAGCAAAACTGAAAACAGACTCAGTACTTGAGAGAAAACTGCAGGCTAATAGACTGTGTGCTACTATAGCACACATACCTTAGTTCCAGCTAGAAGCTGTGTTCTTCCTTCTGTGGCTAGTGAGCTCAGTCAGTCCTCAATGTAACTTTCAGACATTTTCTTTCAGGCTTTGGTGCAGTTTCTGCCCCATCTCTTCCTGATCTTTCTTCCCTCTCCAGCAAGGTAGGGCAATAAGCTATTTGTTACCCAGTCTAAGGAGCTGCGGTGGCTCAAGTGGTTAAGACGCTGAACTGCAGGCTGTAGAAGGTCAGTAGTTCAGCAGTTCAAGACCCGTGAGTGCCGCATGCCGGGGTGAGCTCCCGTCTCTAGTTCCAGCTCCTGCCAACCTAGCAGTTCGAAAGCAAGAAATTGCAAGTAGATAAATAGGTACCACTTCAGTGGGAAGGTAACAGCGTTCCGTGCGCCTTGGTGTTTAGTCATGCCGGCCACATGACCACGGAAATGTCTTCGGACAGCGCTGGCTCTTCGGCTTTGAAACGGAGATGAGCACCGCAACCCTAGAGTCGGATTCGACTGGCTTTCGAGCAAGGGAACCTTTACCTTTACCTTTACTATGGGTATATTTGTCACAGTAGTTTGAGGGAGAGGTGAAAGGTCAACCACAAAGCAAGAGTCAGGTCAAAGGGACAACAGAAGGTATGCAACAGCTGAGAAGCAGTAAAAGCCCTTTATGCTCCCCTCATAAAGACTGGGTATCCTTCTTGGTGCAGACACACATCTTGGATTTAAGAGCTGAATGTGTCTACAGCTTGACTACTTTAAAAGCACTGCATATTCTAAAAGAGAAAATATTTAATGGCTGCAAATCATACACACTAAATAATCCACTTTCAATGCACTTTCGAATTGGATCTTGCCAGTTCACACAGTAAAATCAGTTGGAAAGTGCACTGAAAGTGGATCGAAAGTGGATTATTTAGTGTGTGTGATTGCAACCCATGAGAATTTTTCCCAGCACTCCCCTAAATTTCCAGTTTTTTCTTTGGGAAAATTGAAAAGACCGGGAGGGGGAACAGTAGGAAAACTTTTTTCTTCAAATTGTTCCATTCCACACACACACACCCCTGGCCTTCACATCTCTAGAACTTCCATATGGAGATCCAAATGCATTTCTGTACAATTAATGAGGGTCTCCTCCAGTGTTCCCTCTAAGTAGAGTTAGTGTGAGCTAGTTCACAGTTTTTTAGCCTCTAACTCACACAATTTTGTCTTAGCTCAGGAAGGATGGCTCCTCCCCTCCAAAAATGTTAGCAGTAAAAAATGCAGTGACTCGAGCCCCTGTGCATATAGACTTCTGCATGGGGCATGCTCCTCAGATGTTCCTCACTGATTCTCCAGTATGTGAAGATCGCCATTCCAGTAACCACATAAACCAGGCCTGTTCAAGCTATAGGTTAGATTAAAACAGACTCTTTGTTTAAAAGACGGCAACATTTATGTTCCAAATCAAGATGCCATAAAACAAAGCCATATACATCATCGGTTAGTAAATGCAATGCATTGCATTAAAAACCAAGCTGCTCTCCGACAGTAAATTCATCCTTTTAATCAAGCCCTGCTTTGCCTCCCATTCTGCTATAAGAGAAGGCTGCAAATGTTAGGAGGAATTGTGATGCACACATTCTCAATTGTATTCCTTGAAGGGAAACATCGATACAAAGATGACAACATTAACATTTGCAAGATTGGAGGAACAGGGCCCACTCCAGTTATAATGCCAAATAAATAATACATAAAACACAACATTCTTTATACAGCACTAAGAGAGGGTGAAATCTGCTTCTGGAGAAATGGAGTTCTGTGTTATTTTGAAGGCAATGAAAGACTGAAGCCAGTTTCATAGCCATCACAATGAAGCCTGAAGCTCTCCAATGGGAACTCCATTTAAAACAAACAAACAAACCCCATAAAAGAATTTAACACTGGCTCCAAGATTTAAGTAGATGGTAGGGTGCCCTGCACCCTGACCTGGATGGCCCAGGCTAACCAGACCTCCTCAGATCTCAGAAGCTAAACAAGGCTGAGCCCAGTTAGTTTTTGGTTGGGAGACCGCCAAGGAAGTCTAGCGTTGCTATGCAGAGATAGGCAATGGAAGCCGGGGTAGAGCAAATCCATCATGTAGATGCACCCCACACCAGAATCACTGTGTGGCTGGGGTTGCTGGGGGCCGGTATGCCCTCCAGAAACTCCCCTCACTAAGCCTTAACAGGCTGTAGAGAGAGGAAGGGGTTAACTGCATCCATTGCTCACTTCCAGAGAGCTGACCCCGGGCATCCCTCCTTGCCCGTACCCCAGGCTTTTATGAGGGCAGTATGGCTCGACTGCTTACCCCCAACTCTCCCCTCATCTCCCGTGAGGATGGCAGCTGCCATGAGAGGTAAAGGGAAGGCATGGCCTTGGATCAGCAACAGGTAAGTTTGGGACATCGTGGCAAACCCCAACAGTGGGGTACTCGGAGGATCAATGGAAAGATCAATAACGATCAATTAACCGGAACATTTTCCATGATCTGGATTTATATTTCACCCCAGAATGGGATCATGGCTGACAAGAACAACAAGATGGAGGTTTCTACTCTACTACACCCAAGAACACCACCACCTTTGTGCCAGAGCGTGGTGGATGGGTTAGCTAAAATGGCTCTGGAAGCATTCATGCATGGCCAATTCAGGACCAATTTCATAGCATGCAGAAGTATCCATCACCTGCTTCCGATACAAAACTAGGTTTTCATGCATCGTGAGGGTTGGAGGAGAAGTTCCAAACTCATAGCGAGTGTATGGGGTTTGCCACGAGAAAGTGACGCATCAGGTTCAGAGCAGTTTAGTAAGTATCACAAACTGGAGCAAGGTCCTTCTCCTGGGGACTCCCATATCTTTATACATCCCACCCAGCAGTCCCTTTGTGTGTTCTTAGGGGAGGCACCCTAAGGCAGGAACCCTATGTGGAGACAGCAGACCTCAGCAACTCTCCTTCACCCAGATCTTCCTCCTCGGTTTCTTTCAACTGGTCTCATTTTTTTTCCTCTTCCTATTTTAGGTTTCCCCCTCTTTTGACTTCCTTACCCCCCCCCTTTTCAGTCTCCACACCCTTCCTACACTCTCTGCCTTACAGTACTTGAAGGGATCCCCTAATCAAGAGGAGGAGGAGGAGGAGGAAAGGAGAAGGAGGAGGAGGAAAGGAGAAGGAGAAGAAGGAGGAGGAGGAGGAGAAGGAGAAGGAGAAGGAGAAGGAGAAGGAGAAGGAGAAGGAGAAGGAGAAGGAGAAGGAGAAGGAGAAGGAGAAGGAGAAGGAGAAGGAGAAGGAGAAGGAGAAGGAGAAGAAGAAGAAGAAGAAGAAGAAGAAGAAGAAGAAGAAGAAGAAGAAGAAGAAGAAGAAGAAGAAGAAGAAGAGGAGGAGGAGGAGGAGGAGGAGGAGGAGGAGGAGCAGGAGATTGGATTTATACCCTGTCCTTCACTCGGAGTCTCAGAGTGGCTTACAATCCCTTTCCCTTTCCCTCCCCAGAACAGACACCCTGTGAGGTAGGCGGGCCTGAGAGAGCTCTGAGAGAAACTGCTCTTTTTTAAGAACAGCTCTGACAGAACTATGGCTTGCCCAAGGTCATCCAGCAGCTGCAAGTGGAAGAGTGGGGAATCAAACCCGGTTCTTCCAGATTAGAGTCCACGCACTTAACCACTACACCATACTGGCTCAGCTGCAGAACAGGACTTGCTTCTATCCACTGGAGAATGAAATGCCTGGCCTGAGAGATCCCATTTGAGTTCATTTTGTGCCATGACACAGGAAGCCGCCTTCTATCGAATCAGACCCTTGGTCCATCAAGGTCAGTACTGTCTACTCAGACTGAGAGCGGCTCTCCAGGGTCTCAGGCAGAGGTCTTTCACATCACCTCCTGCCTGGTCCTTTCAACTGGAGATGCCGGGGATTGAACCTGGAACCACCTACATGCAAAGCAGATGCTCTACCAATAAGCCATGGCCCCTCCCACAACCAATTTGAGATTTCAAATCATTTTCACTATGTTTATGGAACAGATAAGACAGACAAGCAGGGCATCACCAGTCTGGTGCAATAGTCTGTCAGACTAGGATCTGGGAGACTCAGGCTCAAATCCCCACTCTGTTCTGGAAGCCTGCCGGGTGACCTTGGGCCAAACACACACTTTCAGCCTAACCCACCTAACGGGGTTGTTGTGAGGATGAAATGGAGATAGCATATTGCTGTAAGAGACTTTAAAAAGTGGAGCATAAATGAAGTCAATAAAAATACGTAAAACTGTCTTCAGCCTTGGCCTTATACTACAGCTCTGTTCTGAGGGCCAGTTTGGTGTAGTGGTTAAGAGCGTAGACTCTAATCTGGGAGAACCAGGTTTGATTCCTCACTCTTTCACATGCATCTGCTGGATTACCTTGGGCAAGCCATAGTTCTGTCAGAGCTGTTCTCTCAAGGACAGTTCTGAGCTCTCTCAGCCCCACCTACCTCACAGGGTGTCTGTTGTGGGGAGGGGAAGGGAAAGGAGTTTGTAAGCCGCTCTGAGACTCCAAGTGAAGGGCGGGGTATAAATCCAATCCCTTCTTCTTCTTCTAAAAATGAATTTTATAAATTTATACATATCCTAGATTGTAAAATTGCAGTAAAATCCCCCCCCCCAAAAAAACACCCAGCTACAAGCCCATTTCTTTTCCGACACCAAGGGTATCTAAGTACAATTGTAAGCGACTATAGACTTGAGGAGGCATTAGGAGGCTAGAACGCATGCATTTTCAAGATATCATCTATGCCATGGTTTATTACCCCAAACAGAGACACGTATGCTGAAATTTCATTTTGAAAACAAAAAAAAAGGGGGAGAAAGTGTTTTGCTGCGCTGATAAAAAGCACCGCTATCAAAACTGTCCTAAACTGCATCTAGTACTTCTCCGGGAAAATAACACCGATAGTAAGAGATAATGAAAAGAAGGAAGGATGAGCAGAATCATTTAAAACCGGCACACACACTCTGCACCATCTTCTCACTGCAAAGAAGGGAAAATCTACGGGGGTAATGATTCTTCCCACACAGAATGCGAATCGCAAGCAGGCTGGCAGCTAAGGAAGGGAATGATGGGGGGGGGGGCTTTCTCCATCTCAGTTCCTCATTGTGCACCACTGCAGGAAATAAAGATATTCTGGTTCATTTCTGAACGCACAGTGTCAAACATTAGCAGTCCCGGATAAAATCCATGAGGGGAGGCACTTAAGCCCCCAAAGTGTAGCTTGTGCATCAATGCGCGTTGCTCAAAGTCAAGTATCTGAGCAGTGGTCCTGGCAGTGGCGAAGGGAGGGTGTGGAGGGGGGAGGCATAGTTCGGTGCTCCATCCAGGGCCCCCCTCTCCCCGCAACAAAAGCAGAACTGGATGCAGGGCTTTTGGCGGGGGTGGGTGCAGGTGGCGCCCTAGGGCGCCAAACTGCACCTGGCCCCGCCCCCACCAAAAGCCCTGCATCTCCCAGACTGGGTAACCGCTGCCACCGCCTCTTTCTCCCCATCGCGTCTTTCTCTTCTTTCTCTCAGCACTTGCTGGACTTGGAGAGAAAGAGGCGGCAGTGGCAGTGGTCAGGAAGATGCAGGGCTTTTGGTGGGGGCTGGGGGGCTTTGGCAGGGGGCAGGCGGGTCCAGTTTGGCGCCCTAAAGTCTGGCCCATGCTCTAGGTGAATGCCTAGTTCACCTAGCAGGTAAACCAGCCCTGTCTGAGCTAAATATATCAACCTAACGCATCAACAGTCATAGCTCAAAATACTAAACAGCAATGCCCATAGAGGCGCCAAGTTGGGACCTCGAAGAGCTGCCATTAGTCTTACGGCTAGGGGATTTTGATGGAAGGGTGAATGATGTTGCAGGATAGAATTTCCATGGGGGAATCATCCATGTGACCCCCACAGTTCTGGATCACAGCAGCCCACAAAAAAAGCCAAGCAGATAATGGTGACCAAATGAATAGATCCCACATGGATCCTTTGCCTCATGAAGAGAATGACCACACGACTGCCACCAAGGCTGGTGGACCCAGATACTGCTGAGATGCTTTCGCACACCTCTCACTGTTCTGATCCATGTCTGGAAAGCACCGTATGGGGGGAGGGTGTGATCTCAAAATGTTATCTGCGGCATTATATGTGTGACAACGCATTCCCCCAAGCAAGCCACTCACTTGAGATGGCCACTGGGAATGGTGTGAACGTGTGAAACAGTGCTTATGCCAGTTTCAAAAGAATACAAGTCTACCTTGTCTGTTTCATATCGGTGCTCATTTGTTACTTCATTTCGCTGCACTTGTTGACAAAATTAGCAGGCAGGTGATATTTGGTGGCGGTGGAAAGCACTGTCAAGTCACAGCTGACTTATGGCGATCTCGCGGGGCCTTCAGGGCAAGAGACATTCAGGCCTGGTTTGCTATTACCTGCCTTGGCATCCCACCCCTGGTATTCCTTGGAAATCTCCCATCTAAATACTTGCCAGGGCTAAACTGCTTGGGCTAGCCTGAGCTATCCACGGCAGGGTAGGGGATATTTAGCAGCATTTAGACCATCTCATTCAAGTGACAATGATTTAGAATTGATAACTAAATACTGTCTGGCAATGAACCAGTTATCTAATAAAATGGCATCGTATTCTCGATCATTCTTTCCAGAAGGAGACTCAGGGTAGATTAAAAACTTTCTGTCAGAGGCAAAATATTATTGAATATATGGGGGGGGGAAGACATACTACAGTAACAATCCTAAAGTCCTGTCCTGAAAAACACAAAATGCTCTACAGCTGGCAATAGCACTACAGATAAGATTAGAGTTTCAATAGCCATTCCACACGCAAAAGAACCTCCTCAAACCTCCTCAGGAAACAATCCAGAGACAAAAGAACCTTCTCAGGAAAGCTCCTCCATTAGCTTGTTCATAGCCTGGAGAACTACACAAGATAATTGACTCGGCCCTACCCCAGCTGCCAGGGTAGAAATAAATTATTTGCCTACCATTTTTCTGCTCACCTTGACATAGAGAGTATTTCGTCTTCCTGTGTTATACCTCTGAGGATGCCAGTCACAGCTACTGGCAAAACGTCAGGTCCACAATTATTTATCTCAAGTTTTTTATACACAACATTGATTTCTGAATGTGATTATAACAAAAAATAATACAATAGAAACAGAAGCGAAAAGGCGGGACGGTGGTCTCCGGATTGGTGCTGCCGTTTCGACAATGTGTCTTCTTCTGACCAAAAATTGTACCAGTCAAAGCTTTGACTTCAGCCCTTCTGGGAGAACTTGTTTCTAGTATAAGACATGTTGCTTTTCAAGCTATAAGAGTTAGAAAAATCATGACTATGAAGCTTTTTGTTGCTTGAGGAACTCCATATTTCGCGTTGACTGGTACAATTTTTGGTCAGAAGAAGACACATTGTCGAAACGGCAGCACCAATCCGGAGACCACCGTCCTGCCTTTTCGCTTCTGTTTATATTGTATTATTTTTTGTTATAATCACATTCAGAAAACGTCAGGTCCTACAATGCCACACAACCCAAAAATCTACAGCAACTAATCCTAAAGTCACTTATCTGTGAGTAACATCCTGTGAATAACATGTCTTACTTCTAAGTAGAACTTCTTAGGATTGTTTCCTATATTTCTCTTCTAAGACTGAAAGAAAGCTTTCAACTAGGTAAGGAAAAAATTCTAAGGCCTTAAGATTTTATTTTGGAACATTCTGTTCAAAATAAGAAAAAAATAATTTACTGCAAACAGGTATCTCTGAGAGCTTTGTTTTGCAGAGGGGAAATGTTTACCAGCGCTTCTGCATGCTATGGCAATAGTAACCTCCATAACTGCTCAGAATTAAATGGAAACAATTAAGGGGGTGACATCTGAGCACTCCAAATTCAAAATATCCTTTCATGTAGATGATGTGGCTTTGATCATGGTAAATCCACAGAAATCTTTGGCAACATGCTAGAATTTGATTAGTGTGTTTGGAGAAATCTCAGGCTATAAAAGTGAATCAATCTGAATCGGAGTTATTAGAAATAGGATTAACCAGAAAAGAAATAGAACCACTGAGTCATGATGGGACTTACATTTTAAGCCTGCAGCAGTGCAATATCTGGAAGTGAAAAGACGCATTCCTTGGGAAGATGCTTTTTGGTGACTCAACATTCTTTGGAAGGGCGGGAATGCTAGGAGGAAAGTTATTTGTCTCTTAGGGGCTTTTGGATAGGCAAAATAGGTCAAATCCAAAGTGCTGGAAACAGAATGAAGTTCCCAAAATGGGACTTTGATTTCCCTTCCCACCATTGCCCAGTGATCCCCAAAAATTATGCCCCCAGGGTACCTTAGAATCATTTACAAACTGTGGGGCGTGAAGTGGGACTGCAATGGGAAGGGAATGTACTGAAAAATAGTCCCTCTTTCCCTATGAATGAATGCACCAGTCTGCTCATAGAAGCACCATTAACGTGAGTGGAACAGCGCTGTGGGATCCAAGTCAATATCTGTTTGTTAAAATTAATATACCATCCAGATTTGTTCTTGACATCACTAGCTAGCAAAATACCAAGAAATAAATTGTAGGGGTGGGATTACACGGTTCCTGCATTCATCTGGGGACGTGAGCATTTGAAGATGGAATGCCACATACTTCAGAGTAAGGGGTTAGTACTTCCTTCCCATTACAGCATGTGATTACAGATCCAGGTGGGTAGCCATGTTGGGCTGAAGCAGCGGAACAACGTTTGACTCCAGTAGCACCTTTAGGACCAACAAAGTTTTACTCAAGGTGTGAGCTTTTGAGCCCAAATTTACCATAGAGTTTTGCCCAAAACCTAGAGTGTCACTGCACAACGTTGACAGTGTGAAGACATCACTTCCGGGTGATGTCATCGTGCTGCATTTGGGGGCATTTGGGGGTGGGGTTCCCTCCACTGGCCAGCTGGCTGGCAGTGGGGAGGAACCCACAAAAGTGGGGAAAACCCCACCCGGACCGGGGGGCTGACAACCCTACAATGGACACCCAGCCAGGATGCTTTGCACACCTTTGAGCAAATTTCCAGGATTCCTTGGAAACGGCTGCTATAAAGCATGGCTGGTATTAACACATATAAATCTATGGTTATCATCCTCCGGGTGTGGCCTGAATATCTCCTGATATTGCAACTGATCACCAGCCTATATTAATCCATTTCCACGGAGGAAATGGCTGCTGTGGTGGTTTCTGTGGCATTATACTCAACCGAGGACCCTCCCCTCCCCAAACCCCTTCCTCTTCAGGCTCCATCCCCAAATCTCCAAGAATTTCCCCATCCAGAGGTTGCAAGCCCTATTTGAAGTCATGGTATAGACAGGGGTCTTTTCGGGGGGAGCGCACTGGAGCGCAGCTCCAGGAGCTCAGGAGCCAAGCCCCGCCCCCAGCCGGCGTCCCGGAGAGTCTTTCAGGCAGCCGAATGTCAATTTCAGCTCCATTATATCCTATGGCTCAAGTGATTAAGACGCTGAACTGCAGGCTCTGGAAGGTCAGTAGTTCAGCAGTTCGAGACCCGGGTGCCGCACGACAGGGTGAGCTCCTGTCTCTAGTTCCAGCTCCTGCCAACCTAGCAGTTCGAAAGCAAGAAATTGCAAGTAGATAAATAGGTACCACTTCGGTGGGAAGGTAACAGCATTCCGTGCACCTTGGTGTTTAGTCATGCCGGCCACATGACCACGGAAACGTCTTTGGACAGCGCTGGCTCTTCGGCTTTGAAACGGAGATGAGCACCACAACCCTAGAGTCGGATTCGACTGGCTTTCGAGCAAGGGAACCTTTACCTTACTATATCCTATAGGCCATTGAAGTCAGTGGTGAAAACATAGGGTATATTCTAGGGGCTGGAGGGGAGGGTTTGAGGGAGAGGCTCGAAACTCACAGGATAGCTGATGGAGCCTCTCCCCAAGATACCCACCAAGCTTCAAGAACATTGGACCAGGGGTCCAATTCTATGGGCCCCTAAACAGGTTGCCCCTATTCCCTCCATTGTTCTCTATAGTGGGAAACAAATAACTTTTTTTCCCACCATAGAGAACAATGGAGGAAATGGGGCAACCTGTTTGGGGGCCCATAGAATTGGACCCCCTGGTCCAATGTTCTTGAAACTTGGTGGGTATCTTGGGGAGAGGCTCCATCAGCTATCCTGTGATCTTGGATCCTCTCCCTCAAACCCTCCCCTCCAGTCCCCAGAATATACCCTATGTTTTCACCATTGACTTCAATGGCCCATAGGGTATAATGGGGCTGAATTGCCACTGAATTTCTTTCATTCCCTCCTTTCCTTCTTCCTTTTTCCTCTTTCCCTCATTCTTCTCTTCTCTCTTTCTTTCTTTCTTTCCCACCTTCTTCTCTTCTCTTTTTTCCTCCTTTCCCTGTTTCCCTCCTTCTTCCTTCTCTTTCTTTCTCTCTTTCCTTCCTTCTTTCCTTCTCTCTACTCTCTCTCTTTCCTTCCCTCTTTCCTCCTTCTGTGGCCTAACTCTCATGAGAAGGAGTTTAAACTTTAACCCCCTTCTCAGCTCCCCCACCCAGACCAGCTGGGGAAGGGAAGGGGAGGCTTTTGAAGATGCTTCCCCCCTTTTGCTTCCCCTTCTGACATCACTTCCGGTGATGTCAGGGGGCGTGGCATATGCTAATAGCCTAATAGCTCATTAGCATACCATATGCTAATGAGCTCCTGCAGCTGTTCTTCTACGAAAAGACCCCTGGGTATAGATATGTTTTAGGAACAGCTGCCATCATCTCTCCAGTATTCAGAAGCCTTTTTGAAGCCAGTTGGGTTTTGGGGGTTTTTGCCTTCTGGTTCTACAATGGTTACAATGCTAGAATGAAAAAAAAAATGGCCGCTAATTGAAGATAGCAAGCAAAAAAGGAAATTTTAGAGGAAATAATTCAATGATTTGGGTTCCCATCAGTTCCCCTGCTCCACTCTGCTTGAACACCAGCACACTCTGGATGTCCATGGCATATTCTCATATACGGATACACATAATCTATTAAGATGTGTTTCAGTCCAAGTTGGGCAATATGTTAACACTGGATAACTGGACACAGTCCAGTGCACAGCAGTCAGACTGACAGGGAAACTGCTTTCATCAGTAAGGGGAGAACGTCAGTCTGGAGACTCAGTACAAACAAACAATATTTTACTTTTCTAAAGGCCGGATTGTCAGGAGAAATCTATGTTGCTTGTCTGCTGAGTGCCAAATATACTTTCAATAATCTTAAATTTTCCCTTGATGCTTAACAAATCAATCATGTTAAAAATGGTGTCCCCATGTTCACCATGACCTCTGAAAGGATGCTTGGCCGCACCCCTCACATTTCAGTTATTTTAACAGCTGTTTGAAGACGGCTGCTACACCCGGAAGCATACATAAGCTAACAAATACACAGAGAAAACTATCATAGCACAAATAATGGCTGCGGACCATGAATGCACCAGTTCTGAAAGATTTCAGCTGGAGTATCGCTTCTCCCTTCCTAATTTCAGTGTTAATTCTGTTTTCCTTCCTAGAGACTACCATCCCCTATGATTCTTTATGCATTAGGGAGGAGAACTCTACATTTGCCAGTTCAATAAATCCCACATCTCAAGGGGGGGAAACCTGACCATACGCTAGCTTTGTATCAAGAACACTGAGGTCAATATCAGCATCTCCAAACAGACTGGGGGCATAACCAGAAAATTTTGGGTGTTGGGGTGTTGGGAAGTCTGGGGGGCAGGGAGGGAGTGGAGGAGGAGGAGATTGGATTTATACCCCGCCTTTCACTACCCAAAGGTGTCTCAGAGCGGCTTACAAACTCCTTTCCCCTCTCCACCCCACAGCAGACACCCTGTGTGAGAGAGATCCCATTGGCCGGCAGGCAAGTGAAGAAGAGAAGGGTCTTTCCTTACCTGCTGACCACATTCGTTTGCCTTGACCGCTACAGGAGAAGGAGAGTTGGCTGGATGGTGTGATTAATACTTGGAGAGTATGCACTTGCTGCAACTTCAGTGAGGCCTGCCTGCCTCATCCGCCTGCTCGTTCGGCCTGAGGGAGGGAGAGCTGACAGGCCAGCCTGATTAATACTCGGGGAATATGTGCTCTGTACTACAGAGTAGTGGCATACCCATCGAGTATTAATTGTACCGGACGGGTCTCCTTCTCTTGTAGCGGCGGAAGCAAACGAGTGAAGCTGGAGGGTAAGGGAATGGGCAGGGGCAGCAGGAGTTGTGGGGCATGGGCCCCAAGTAAGGGGGCCCCGCCCCCAAATGGCCCATTGTGGCTGTGGGCCCCAAACAGCCATATAAGTGCAGCGTTCTCTTTGAGCCATCCCTTTTGGACAACTTGGGCTTTCATGCTGTGACATGAGTCAATGGATGCTGAACACCATTGTGTTAGTGTCAGCCTGGTTCAACCAGAATTGGGACAAACTGCCGGACAACCCAGTTATTAACTCCTATGTCCAACAGGTCAAAGGAATTTCTGATAAGAAAGACCTAATTACTACGGCTGCAGTAGCATGTGTCACAGGCTTAATTTCCGACCATTGTAACGTGGATGCACAAGGCCCCCTAATAATGACAAAATAATACGAGCTGTCTGTTAACATGCAGGAGAGAGATGCAATTATAAATTACAGCTATACACACACACACACAGTACGGGAAAGAGAGTGGCTTTTGATTTTCAAAGCCGTGGTAATCATTTAAAAAGTTTTTAAAAAATCAACAGGATAAGTTTCCAGCACTGATGAGCCCCAGGCAAACACCCATCGATAAGCCCTTCCATGGGGCCACAGTAATCTCTATTCATTCCTCTGATGAAGGGAGCTTTGACTCTCAGAAGCTTATACTCCAAAACTCCTGTTGGCTTGTAAGGCAGTACTGGACTTTAATCCAGCTGTTCGACCGTAGACCGACACAGCCACCCTCTGAAACTTAATTCGCCCGAGGCTCCCACCTCTGTGCTCCAGGAAGTCTGGAGTCTCTCTCCTGCTGCTGCTGCTGCCACCACCTTCAACAAGCCAGTGTTGTGGAGTGGTTAGAGCATCAGACTAGATCCACATTCAAATACTGATGGCACATTGTCCCTGACAAGGCAATTTTACTTAACATAAGAACTTAACATAAGAGAAGCCAATGTTGGATACGGCCAATGGCCCATTCAGTCCAACACTCCGTCACACAGTGGCCAAAAATACCAGGTGCCATCAGGAGGTCCAGTAGTGAGGCCAGGACACTAGATGCCCTCCCACTGTTGACCCCCCCCAAAGCACCAAGAATACAGAGCATCACTTGCCCCAGCCTGAGAGTTCCTATCTGTACCTTGTGGCTAATAGCCACTGATGGACCTCTGCTCCATATGCTTATCTGATTCCCTCTTGAAGCTGTCCATGCTTGCAGCCGCCACCAACTCCTGTGGCAGTGAATTCCATGTGTTAATCACTCTTTGGGTAAAGAAGTACTTCCTTTTATCCGTTCTAACCCGACCACTCAGCAATTTCATTGTGCCCAGGAGTTCTTGTATTGTGAGAAAGGGAGAAAAGTACTTCTTTCTCTACCTACTCTATCCCATGCGTAATCTTATAAACCTCTATCATGTCACCCCTCTTAGGACCTAAACTGGAAGGTACATATTAGTTCCAGTATATACAACTACTTCTGATGCAAGGCCAGATATATTTGTGGCCCCAAATAGAAACTTTTTGGTGTGTCATTCAATTCCATATTGGAACATTCCAATTTTGGTCCTGTTTTATTTATTGTTAATTGCCATACATGTGTTACAGGGACTCTGCTGCTTGTTGTATTTTTTACTGTTTGACCTCTGAAGACAGCTCTTGTGAGCCGAAACATGTCAGGTCATATACTGTCTTTTCTTGTGTGTGTATTTGTAACTTTGATCATTTTATGAGGCTTTATTTGGGCCACTACTAGGTTTTCATATGTCTTTATAACAAACACTCTTTTAATATGTTGTCGAAGGCTTTCACGGCCGGAGTTCATTAGTTGCTGTAGATTTTCCAGGTTGTTTGGCTGTGGTCTTGGCATTTTAGGACCTGACGTTTCGCCAGTAGCTGTGACTGGCATCTTCAGAGGTATAAGACAGAAAGATGGAGTACTCTCTGTGTCAAGGTGAGCAGAGAAATGATAAGCAAGTAATTTATTTCTACCCTGGAAGGTGGGGTAGGGCTGAGCCAATTATCTTGTGTAGTTCTCCAGGCTATGAACATGCTAATGGAGGAGCTTTCCTGAGGAGAAAGGAATAAGTTGATAATTTCTCCCAGGGAGAAATTTTGATTGATAATTTGATAATTTCTCCCAGGGAGACCTAAACATAATCTCTGCAGGCTTTAACCAGCCAGGATGGACATAGGTCAAGAAGGCAAGTGGTAGGCCTCACAGCTACCAGGATCTTGTCGACTTCCTCTTGGGAGAGCTAGTTGAAATGGACAAATGGACAAAGGGCAGATGGACAAAGGGCTTCCAGGATATCCAAGGACGCATCAAGACAAAACAGGTAGCTTCAAGAAACCTTTAAATGGATTTGGATCATCTGAGCTCCCCTCGCTATCAGAAGAAGGCACTCAAGAAGTCTGACAACAAGCATGCAATTCCGTTAACTATGCTCTAATGCAATGTTGCCAGGCTTCCTGGACCCTCCATGGTGACCTGGGCCCCTGGAGGCTTGTACCCTAGTCCACCCCCTTCTTGGCACCCCGGTTCCAACCACCATCTGCCTTTTAAGTTTTTCTGGAGTGGAGATGGGACAAACTCCCGTTAAAAAACCTGACATTTGCTCAACTTGGCATGGAAAGTTGTTCCCGTCTCTCCGTTGAGCCTCTTTGTATGGCGATGGCTGGCCACCTTTCAACACTGGGACACTCCTAGGCCTAATTAATACACTACTCAGCTGTGGTTTAATTGCTCTCTCTGTACTGGTAAACACAGTGTGTTTACAATTAGCAAAGGCAATAATTAAGTCTGATTTGTTAAACACATAGCTAGATCCTCTGGGTGAGAAGTTTCTTTACGAAGGAGGTCAGTTGCAGCAGCCTGGCCTGCAGCAAAAGAGGTGGGCCATGACTGGATCAGAAAGCCAAGCGTTCCGTTCCAGGCACTTTGCGTGTCCCTTCCTCAGCATGGGGTTCAAGAGCACGGCTTTTAAAATTCGAGTGTGCCTTCTAATTAATTTTAATTACACAGTGCCTGTTTCATGACTTCAACTCTTTTTTTCCCCCCTGTGCATGAGGATGAATACATATCATAGCAGAGCCTAACGCTGCCTCGACGGACCGTGGGCCAATCCAGATGAGATCTGGAAGTTCTGCCACTGGGGCAACTCCAGCAAATAGCAGGTTAGCCAAACAGTGTGGGGAGAATGCTTAAAATTTCTTTCTCCCATGGGCCTGATTGCAATCACGTCCCTGTGTGTTTTATAATTGTAATTTAAAAAAAAAATTACTGGTCATTCCAACTGTGGAATTTCCTATGTCTATGATCTATAGGGCATGCCACTTTGGCTATAATGCACCCTCGCAATAACAGTCTAGATTTCAAAGAGGAATCAAAAAGTCCTGAATCCTCCCATTAGGACTACTAATGCAAGCCAAATGGAACTCTGATACTTAACAGCAGAGACATGACGAATAACTGGAGGTGCACCCACGTCTTCTGAAGGTCTCCACAGTGAGCACTTACTGGAGGTACAGGCTAAAGAGCTGGAAACCCCACTGAAGGCTGCCAACCTTCCACTCTTCCATGGTAGGGTTGTCAGCCTCCAGGTGGGGCCTGGGAATCTCCCGCTTTTACGCCTCACCTCCAGCTGACAGAGATCCGTTCCCCTGGAGAAAATGGCTGCTTTGAAGGGTAGACTCTCTGGCATTGGACCATGCTGAGGCCTCTCCCCTCCCCAATCCCCACCTTCTCCCGGATCCACCCCCAAAGTCACCAGGTATTTTCCAACCCAGACCTGGCAACCCTATTCCATGGGGATGTCCATTAAAGAGAGAGACAGTATAGTGTAATGGTTAGAGTATAGGACTAGAATCAGGGAGACTCCACTTCAGATCCTCACTTCTGCCATGGAAGATTGCTGGGCGCCCTTGGGCCAAGCGCACCCTCTCAGCCTAACCTCCCTCACAGGGTTGTTGTGAGAATAAAACGGAGGAGTAAGGAATGACGTAAGCCCCTTTGGGTCCCCACTGGGGAGCAAAGTTGGATATAAATGAAGTTAATTAATTGAAGCTGTGTTCCGGCAGATAGCCGGCACTGGAGTCTCAAAAGCAAGAAACCTTCAGAGCCAAGGTTGTCGACCTCCCGATGGGGCCTAGAGACCTCCTGCTTGTATGACTGATCTCAGGAAGACAGAGATCAGTTCCTCTACAGGAAATGGCCGCTTTAGAAGGTGGACTCTAGGGCACTGTACCCTGCTGAGGCCCCTCCCTTCCCCAAACCCCACCATTCCCAGGCCCCACCCCCAAAATCTCCAGGTATTTCTCCGTCCAGAACCGGCAACCCTATCAATCAGAGCTGGCCTAATTTTTCATGACTGACCACATCCCCAGCTCCACCAGACTTTACATCCCATCCTGTCTTTGTCCCTGACCCTAATTCATTCCGACTTGGTCCACCACGGCTCTGCCTCAGTTTTGCATTGTGGCCTTAGTTTGGTGCCCACTGTTTTGTCAATCCAAAGATGGTAGCCATGGCCTTCTAAGCAACAGGGATCAATTCAATCAGCCCTCCCTGTCTTTGCTCTAAGATCTTTCCATGCCTGGATATCATCACTATACTGCTTTGATGCAATCCACTCTTCCAAACTGCCATGTGTCGAATTTCTCCCTCTCCAGCAACAAAATACATATAAAAGGTACACATCCCTGAACTGAACCCTTCCAAATGGTGCCTGGTTTTCGTCTGCCTTGAAAAGAAGCAGCAGAAGAAAAATGGCTGCTTCCCATAACACATCTCACAAATACGTTTAAGAGGAAAGGGGGAATTCCCAGTCCACCTTTGTATTATGTTAATTCAGACTGCCTATGAAAGACTTCCAGTATTGTGTCATATGGGCCATTCTGATTTATTTAACAGAGTGAATGCCAAAAGTAGGGCAGCAAAGAGTTCATACCAATAATCCAGGATGTATGGAACCTGTAATGCAGTCAAATGATGCATGGCCTTGGAGAAGAGCAAGCAACATTTATATTAGAGCATTTAGATAGGGAACATAATACACACCGTAGCTCAGTGCAGAGAAGGAGGGGGTGGTTAAATTAATGCATTACTGGTGCAACGAATAATGGATTCTCTAAACTTCAAGCACAAATTTGCTCCTCCAAGGCTCACTTTGAAAGGAGATGAAGCCATGCAGAAAGCCTGTGCCCATGTAAGCAATCTGCAGGCTTGAAGCTCTCAGTTCAATAGCCAAGCAAACAGGAAAACCACCCTTTCACCACACCATCCTGTGCCCTGAGAAGGTGCACCACTGGCAAAAACGAAGGGCAAGTAAGGCATCCCAACTGTTTAGGGCTTAACACTTTTGTCACCTCAAAATGTGGACTGAAGGAGAAGAGCCAACATCTCAGGAAATAATCTTCTCCGCCCATTATTACACCCTGACCTGGATAACCCAGGCTAGCCTCATCTTGTCAGATCATGGCTGATAAGCAAGGTCGGCTCTGGCTAGTACTTGGATATAGGGTTCCTAAACCCCCATGGAGGCAGGGACCCCTACTTTTGTGGGCTCTTGCCCCCAACTGACCTTCCCAAGCAACTTCCAATAAAACCGGAAGTACAAGCCCCAACATGATGACGTCACCCAGAAATGAAATCATCACATTGTGGACGTTGGGTGGCAGTGATGCTCTGGTTTTTGGGCAAAACTCCATGGCTTGAAGCCAAATCTACCATAGAGCTTTTCCCAAGAACCAAAGCTTTGCCCCTGATGTCCCTGACGTGATGACGTCACTTCCAGGTGATGTCATTGTTTTGGGGCCTGCACTTCTGGTTGTACCAGAAGTTGCCCAACATTACTTTTGGTCTCCTGGAAAGATGGCAGGTGCCCCCAGCCAGACAGGTCAGTGGACCTGGCAACCTATTTGGATGGGAGAACACCAAGGAAGTTCAGGGTTGCTACACAGAGGAAAGCAATGGCAAACCCTTTCTTGCCTTGACCTGGATGGCTCAGGCTAGCTCAGTCTCATCAGATCGCAGACCCTCAACAAGCTTGATTCTAGTGTTGCATGTCCATGCCCTATCTGTGTGTCCCTCTTTTCTTGTATGCATTAGTAATAGCAATAATACTGCTATAGAAAGATAAGATAGTTGAAGATGAATGACTTGGGTGAGCAGAGACTGCAACTATCTGTATTTGCTGGAAAGGAAATGGCTATTTTTTGAACGCTGACTTGGATGGCCCAGGCTAGCCTGATCTTATCAAATCTCTAGAAGCTACGCAGGGTCAGCTCTGGTTAGTACTTGGATGAGAGACCTCCAAGGAAGTCCAGGGTCACTACATCGAGGCAGGCAATGGCAAACCACCACTCTTTGTCTCTTGCCTTGCAAACACCCTAAGACAGCTGCAGGGCCAGTGCGTCCATATACATGAGTTAGGCAGTTTCCTAGAGCGCCACCTTCAGAAGAGCGCTGGCTTGCTGACAGGCCCGTAGCTAGCACGGGGCCCGCAGGGCCCAGCCCCCCCCCCCATGGTTTTTAAGGGCCCCTCACCCCATCCTTGGTTCCCCCTTCCTCCCCCAGAGCAGCTCAGAGCAAGAGTAAGCGCCTTCTGGCTGTGCGTGCTATGACTCATCCATGTCTGCTTTTCCTAGCACTGCAGCCGCGGAATGACCCCACTTCCTGGAGGCACCGTCTGCTTCAGCCGAGTCCAGGCAGAAGTCTCCACCCCTTCTTCCCTCCCTGAGCCTCTCCCTGGTGTGTAAATCGTGGGTGACTCAACAATCAAAACGGGCTCTTCCCTTCAAATCCTCCCACCCTTCAGGGAGGCAAGTGCTCAGTTCGGGGTGTCTACACAGCAGTACGCTCTCCAAAGTAGTTCCACAATAGTTTAGTCAAATGATTGGAACTGCCCCGCCCCCATTACTCAGATTTACAGCAATCGTCATGACTGGGACACACAGAAACAACCCAGCGGAGAGCATAGGCTGGCTTCCTCATTACAGAGGCAAAGGATCGTCACCTCATTAAACAGCAATCAGTTGAGGGATGTAGTAAAAGGAAGGACAGGAACAATGGGAAACACTTGAAGGCCCATTGGAAAGAATGGGAGCCATCCAGTTGGTGAATGTGCTGTTTTCTTTTGGTGACATCTGGTAATCCAGGAGTCAGGCTCTTAAATTCACCCTGAATCATAGGTAGGATTGCCAAAATGGAGGAATGACAGCTGATCTCCAGACTACTGTTGAAAATGGTAGCTTCAGAGGGTGTACTATTATGGTATGCCATAGATATCAGGTTACATTTCTGCCTAAATTCTTCCATCTATAGTGATGATCAAGATATGCAAAATGACATTAAATAACAAGTTGAAATTGCTGCAAAGACATAGAATGGCAGCAGCCCCCCCCCGAGAAAAACACTGCCCCCCAGCAAAAAGTTGTTTGCTATGGGGGTTAGCTACGGGGCTGCCTGCCGATGTCCTCCATGGCAAACTCGACCAGCCCATTGCCACTTTTCTTAAACTTTGTCCACCTGCCACCCCTCAGGCAGGAACCACCAGAGCACCCGGTGAATAACTGGGAAGGGGGGTGAGAAACAAGAGCCACAGGGCTGTGAGGGAAAAGCACACATTTCCATCTCACCTAGTGAGGGCTCCGGAAAAGAGCTCGACCTTTGCAGACCCCACTCCCTGGACCCAGGGGCAGAACTCAAAGCAGCAACTTCTGTTTTCTGATCCTAAAGCAGCTTTCAGAGAGGGACATAAGTAGGGCAGTGGGCTGCAGCCTCGGACTCATTGCTCAGAGTGTTTTTAGGCAAATGTGGAGTGTGAATTTCTCTGCACCGCAACCACCAGTGTGCACACATACCTGGTCAGAGGACTTGCAGTTTGGCACCTCTTTTCTCAAGACTCAAGCTGTAGCTTCGCTACGTGGGGGGGGGGAGCAGGGTTTCAGAGCCTTCTCCCAAAAAGCCGTTTGATCTCAGAACTTTGTGTGTGTGTGTAGTCTGCTCTTGAGCGCTTCCTGAAATGGAAGAGGATGCTGTTTGCCAGTTCTAAAGTTTTGCTCCAGGCTGCACAACTTCTGCGCCACCTCTCCATGCACTGCACAAACATGTGTCTTTTCTCGAGGTGGTGAGGTAGCTTTTGAGAGGGACATCCCGAGGAAGCTGAGCATTGTGGGTCAGAGGAGGCAAGCAAATAACATAAATACATTTCTCTTTCTCTTGGTGGGTAGAGTTTTTGGGTGTGGTCACACTGACCTTTTGATCAGGGTTCGCTGCTGTTCCCTCACGCATGTAAATTTCACATTCACATGCACCAATCCACCTCCCGCGCCGAAGCAGGCTCACTCCCGCAATGCTCCCAGGTTTTCCTGACCCCTGGAAAATCAAGTATTTTCCTGGCACTTGCGCTTTGAATGTGTAATTTTGCCCATTCGGACAGCCCATCTTTCACAATGATTGCGATTAGGGCCATCTGACCACTCTTTGTGTGTGTGCTGTTTTTTTTTAAGCTTCTGGTTTAAGCGCTTGAGCAAACATGCACTTAATAAATCCATTTAACGTTTAATAATGGATTTATTAAGCACATGTTTGCTCTAGTGCTCAAACCGGAAGCTTTTTTTTAAAACACACACACACACACACAAAGATGGCCCTGGAGGCAGGGGCTCTGGCAGCCTGGACAGGGCTGACAAGGAGGATGGCGGAGCCAGCAGAGCCTTTTTTCATGGGGCAATGGTGGCAGCAGCAGCAGCGCCCCCCCCCAGTGGCAGCAGTGGCGGCAGGAACAGCAGCCGCCCGAGCCTCCCCGTGGACAGCAGGATCACCTGAAGGGACAGCGCAGCAGCAGGCGAGCGGGTGCTGGAAGAGATGGGCTGGCTGCATCTAGTCAGCCTAACGTGAAGAAAAGTGTTCCCGATTTAAACAAAGCGGGAACAAAGCACAATTACCTTGCCGTGTGACCATGGCCTTTGTCCCTTTAAATCTACAGGCTGCCGATCCACCAGAAAAGAGGGACAAAATCAGCTAAAAAGGGCTTGGCTTGTTCATTGACTCAAGACCTTCAGTCTCACTTCAGTTTTGTACTCACCTAAATCACCTTGATTCACCTAATGAAAGCTATTGCACGGATTTTGTTATGCACTCCCTTCCTCTCCACACAACAGACACCCTATGAGGTACGAGAGAACTGTGACTGACCAAAGGTCACCCAGCTGGCTGAAGTGGAGGCATCTTATCTAACACCCACTTGCATGTAGCAGCAGGTGTTTCAAAAGTACCCAGGAGGTATCACTTTTGCGTCAACAGGAACACCAATGTAGAACGATCTGCATCCTTTGTAGGAGGATACTCGGCTTGGAGCTCCCGACTTTTTGATTCAGCCTCCTTGTTCTAGAGTAGCCATTTTGTGATTGGTTCCATTCCCTGTGGTAGCCATTTTGTCATGCTGTTTCCTGCCTGTGTTACCATTCTAGAAGACTGAAGACCCCTAATGCTCATACTCATTATTTGAGATCAGAGCACCCAAAAAGCTGTCAAAATGCTGGAAAATGTAACGGGGAAGAAATTTGGAAACATGGCTTCTTGTTGTATCATCTTGCCCCTTAATTCTTGACAATCTGTCTTTCAGGATTGCCTTAGCTTTTCTGATTTCATCCTTTCATTTGAAACAGTACTTGTCTGTCTAGTGGCAGAAACATAAGAGTTTTCTAGGTCTTTTTATTTGCAAACAGTTCATGAATATGAAGGGCTATGTTTCTAGGCCAGCATCTCATGCAGCCAGGTAAACAAGGGTGTGGGCTACAATACTAAACTTCCAAAGTCTATGCCACCACCACAAAGAGTACTTCTCTTCATACTTCAACAAAAACTCCAGGATAGTGTGCCTAATGTTTCTGTTGCTCTAAGGATCCTTCTCACACTTCCAGTGTCAGTGGCAAGTGGTGAACGCACCTTCTCAAAACTCAAACTTATAAAAGCACACATATGCTCGACAATGCTGCAAAAGAGATTATTTGGTTTGGCAACTCTTTCAACTGAACATTTTGAAGCATCAGCGCTTGACCTAAAGGAATTGGTGGCAAAATTTGCGAAAGAAAAGGCACGCAAAATGAGATTCTGATGTGCCTGAAATGGAAACATTAAAGAGACTTCAATTTCAAAAACACAGTTAACCGGATTTTTCAAAATGCTTTGTGATTTGTGTTTTTCTGTTTCAGAGAGAAAATCAGAGATTGCATTACTTGTTCTCACAATTAAAAAAAGGAAGAAATTAGCAATTTCAAATTTTGTGTTTTTCATTCTTCCTAAAATGCATTGATGTTTGAAAATTGGTGGGTGCAAGGGAGGGGGGCAGAAGGTAGTGTGCAAAAAAAAAACCCTGGCCCTCATCAGCTGAGACTTGAAAGCATTTTCCACCACCACCATTTTTTTTAATGGGCCTAGAATAAAGTTAGTGAAAGGAGTGCTAGGTTTTGTTATCTTGATTTATTTTTGATGTTCTGTTAAACAGTAACATAACTGATTGGAAACAAACTGATGAGAGCATTACAAATTGCTTCCGACGGGGTTAGAACAATGGGGCACCTAGTCCAGTATGATCTACTGTGACTGGATAGCAACTCTACACACATGTGATCTTAGCCAAAAGGCTGAGAAGCAACTCTATGAGGTCTCAGGTCAAGACTCTTTCCTAGGCTGCTTCCTCTGCTGGGCATTTTTTGGCACAGAAGTGTTCGAGGCTGGACCTGGGACACTTTATATGCAAAGTATGTGCTCTACTGCTATGTTTCTTCCCCCTGGTTTGTGACCCTGCAGTTGGGTATATGGACGAAGTTTCGAGCATTCGAGCAGTGGCCCTGTAGGAGAGCTGTTGTTCGAGAAGAGGAAAGCCGAAAGCATCAAAAGCGTAAGAACGGGGAAAAAAACGTATCAGAAGGAATACTCCATTGAAAAACGAGCAAAGGAAATGCTATACAAGTTTGTGTCCTTTCTTTTTGCCAGGAAATAACAATTCAGACTGAGTTGGCATGGTAATGGATCCTGCCACCGAACAGAATTCAAAGGGGAGTTGTCGGCTTCAAGACTATACATCCAGCACTTGCAGACAGCTGAGTAGGAGTTATATATGCATCTTAAAAGGCCACCGCTGCATCTACCATTAGCGCTGTCAGTCTCTGCATCGTAAGGCTGCACACTTAACGGCATTATCTTGTTTCTCAATCTATAATGCATGTAATGGGTTTGAAAACTCACCTCCCAAAATATCAGTGGCAGGTGGGGGGGAACCCTCCTCTCCTGATAAGGATGGATTATCGCCTCCCAAGTTAAGCCAACAAGGAAGGGGGGGAAGAGAGAGGAAGAAAGATCAATTAACTTCACCTCTCTTGGGAATGTATTGTAACGTCTCGAGGGTTTTGTTTCCCTTGTTTCTGAAAGCCAATCTGTAAGATGAATACAAGAGGTTATTGGTTTTAAAGACACCCTCGCAGGGAAAGACCAGCATTGCAGCTAGGCTTTTTGTGTGTTTGTTTGGAGCAGGAGGCTTGAAGGCAAGCACAGCTCTCAGTCGGCAGCAAAAAGAAACACAAAAATCAGCTGGTAGGGTTACCAGCCCCAGCTTGGAAAATTCCTGGAGATTTGAAGGCAGAGCTTGGGGAGGGCAGGGTTTATGGAGGGGAGGTACCTCAGCAGGGTATAAGATTGTACTATTCCAACTGTGAGTTCCAGAAGCATCCTGGGAAAGGGATGAGCCTGTTTCATCCTGGACATTTCCCTATGGGAAACTCAGCCCTGATTAGCCATGTTGGCCAACATTTCCACAGTGGAACTCTTGCAGGTATTGCTGGTCTCAGTCTTCAGCACCACACTTCGAGCACCTCTCTTCTACAGCTATGCCTCTTTTTGTAGAGCAGGGGGAAAAAACCTCTCCCTTTCCACTTTTGTACATAGGTGCCGTCAAGTCAACTCGCAATCGACTCATGGCAACCACAGCAAGGGACTTCCAAGCCAGGCGAGGACCAGAGGTGGTTTGCCAGTGCCTTCCTCTGCAGAGCCTTCCTTGGTGGTCTCCCTTCCAAGTATTGACCCTGCTTAGCTTCTGAGATCTGATAAGAGCAGGGGTCATTTCATAGAAAAAGAGGTGCAGGAGCTCATTAGCATAACTCATTAGCATAACTTATTTGCATATGCCACACCTTCAAGCCTCTCCCATTGTTTCCCCTGCCTGTGCGTCTAACTGCTGGAGCTCCGCTCCTGTGCGCTCCTGCTCCAAATGACCCCTGGATAAGATCATGACAGCCTGGCCTGTTCAGGGCAATAAAACCAGTGTGTACAGAAGTGCTATCAAGTTGCAACTGACTTATGGTGACCCCAGCAGGGGGCTTTCAAGGCAAGTGAGAAGCGGAGACGGTTGACCATTGCTTTCCTCTGCAGAGTCTTCCTTGGTGGTCTCCCTTCCAAGTACTGACCCTGCTTAGTTTCGGAGATTTGATGAGATCAAACTATACCACACTGTGCACACGCCCCCCTTTCTACTTGTTCACAGGAAGCCCTACAGTACCCTTTCCAGACACTCTTCAACACACTTTATCACTTCTGTACTTTATCAATTTTTGTTATGTGCCCAGAACTGGCCCATGTGATGAGGAAGGCCAGCAGGGAAGAGATGGAGACATAAGTGTTTTGCATGGCAGTTTGAAATTGGTTTTCTGCTCACTTAGAGAGGGGGATCTGCTTCTCAAACAAGGCAAGGTCACCTTTAGATACACTTCTGGCTCCTGTTCCATTTTGCTCATATTACAAACATTTCCTATCCCTTCTGGTCCCCCGAAAAGCTCTCTCTGAACAAAACGTTTTCCCCTGGGCTTGCCTTCAACAGAGCCACATTTATCCATCCATGTTTATCCACCAAAGGAGAGAGATTTAGGAAGGTGACTCAGCAAAGACTCGGTGACAGTGCTGTGTCACTGCTCCTAATTAAGAAAGAACGGTCTCTGTGCACAGGGCGTGCAGGAATCAATTGTGGTTGTAAGTCAAGGAGAAGGAACATAAGAATGACGACAATGGTGAGGATAACGGGAAATTAAGAAGATACCAACGCTGGGAAGGAAAAGAAGAACCCAACACCAGGAAAAAGCACACAGCAAGAGATCCTGGTGGCACACACGGAGTTTAAGCCAGAGGTCTGCTGCCAGCTAAGTCTTTTGGGAGAAACCGTCTGCAGTCCTGGCCTGTGACCTGTATTATTCAACTGCATTGACCCGTGTAACTGGACCAAGACTAAATTAAGCCCAGTACGAGCTGAAGCTCACAGATGCAGATAGGAATATAACTAAGTCAATTCAAAGCACTGGCTAATGGGAAATCAATCGCAACATGTTTCTGTGCCATCTAGCCCTCTATGAAGGCATGTTCCCTTCAATTAAAAGACCTGTTCATATTTGCAATGATTAAAGAAGGTCAAAAAGCGATGCAGAGGAAGGTAACAGGACAGGGAAGGGAATACAAGACCAGGTCTGGGAGAGAACCTTATCGCCAAGAAAATTAACCGGAGGAGAATCCAAGCTCAGCAGCCAAGAGATATAATCAGGAAGCAGATTACAAGTCTGCTTGTTCTGAATGATTCATGAAGCACAATGGCTGGTCTTGGATGAGTAATTAGAAGGAACTTTGCCCTGGTTTTTTTTTCCCCTCCTCTCTCCAAAAAAGCTCAAGCTAACACTGACTTTGCTTTACTTCACAGGTAAGGTGAATAGCACAATACATACGTGCACTGGAAGTTCAAGGGTTATGTGCCCTTTAAGGAACTAGGGCTGCCAGGTCCTCGGGGGGGGGGCAGGGGTTCTCCCGCTCAAAGGCCCCCCAACCTGCCAGTCTGGATTCAGCCGGCAGGGGAAAACCCCACCCCCAAAGTGCCCAGATTGGGCCAACATGCCCTGCTTGATGATGTCGCCCGGAGGTGACATCATCGCGCTGAGCACGTCGCCAGGTGACGCTCTAGCAATCAGCCTGAAAACTCTAGAGTTTTCAGGCTGATTGCTAGAGCGTCGCCTGGCGACATGCCCATCGTGATGATGTCACCTCCGGGCAACATCATCGTGGTGAGCACGGGGGAATGTCCCTCTCCCCCGCTGCGCCAGGTAAGCAGCTTGGCAACCCTATAAGGGACAACAACAACAACAATTATACAGTCCACAGTAAACAATGATCAAGAGAAAACAAAAAATAACAACTGTGCACTGCAGAAACCCGCACAAAAGCTTACAATAAGAGACTTCAATACAATAAGTAATTCAACACATGTAATCAATCATAGGAAAATATACATCCACTATATCCCAAAGGGAAAGAACAAAGTCCAGAATAGAAATCTCTCAGAAGGAAGCAATGAAGTCTGGAATAGATGTCCAACACTTCTCCTAGGTATTGATCAGAGTTTCGGACTTCAGGTCCTTCCTCGGGAACTAGAAGCCATTATAGGAAGTCTTATTGCAATTTCTTAACAGGTCAACATTATTCAGTTTCAATATGGGCCAGGTCTCCTAAGCTCTAAAAAGCACCTGCAAAGGTTGCTACTATGTAAGTTGGACCAAACATTCCTCAGAGTAACTAACCTATTGCTTCTATTTTATGAATCCACAGAAACAATAGAATCATACTGTCCTATGATTGATTACATGTGTTGAATTACTTATTGTATTGAAGTCTCTTATTGTAAGCTTTTGTGCGGGTTTCTGCAGTTCACAGTTGTTATTTTTTGTTTTCTTTGGATCAACCCTATAAGGGACACATGCCACAGAAAAGGAAGATCCTGCCAGAGTCCACCGCAAGCAAGGCTATAAGAGCAGAACATCACTGCATCCCTGTGTCAGGCTTTCTCCCTCTCCCCCGTAATAGCTAGGATATGTTTTCTGAATTACCTTGTGCAGCTCCTCAAAATCTGGGGTCTGGCAACTGCCAGGAGGTTGGGTGCGTGGAAACTCACTGGAATGGTGCCCCATAACATCATGATGTCATTTGTGGCTGCATAACCAGAAGAACCACACTGTGAGACACTCTAGGATACACTCTAAAGTCTATGCTTAAGCCATAGAATTTTGGGTGAATCACAGAGTGTCCCATGGCACAGTGATGTCACTTCCAGTGACAGCATCAGAAATGATGTCATGACATTACAGGGCCCCATTCTGGCTGCTGCATTCTTCACCCTTCACTCAGCATAACTAAAACAGGCAACATGGGGTTCTTCCAGCCATACCAGGTGAGTGGCAACCCTACTAAATGTGTGAACAGTCGCTACGGAAGCACACAGAGTATAGGAACCATACAGGTGAAATTATTCTACATAGTACAGAGAAGGACTCAGCCTGAAGTTCTCAAATAACCAACACTGCAAAGAATAAGACTTTTCTTAAATGCTTTTTTCTATCATTTTAACATTTCACTTATTTATTGTAACTTTTCTATCCTGCCCTTCTTCAAGGTACTCAGGATGGCATACAAACATTAAAATAACAAAACAACAACAGGCAGAAAAAAGCAAAAAAAACTGGAAGTGACATCACATTGCACTAGGAATTTAAAAAAAGCAACTCTGTAGTTTTCCCACAGAGTTTCCAATGATTCCTAGAGTGGTGTGACATTACTTCCTGCTTCTCCCAAAAGTGACATCAAAGTACATGCAATGCTGCCACACACACACACCCATCCCCAGAGTTTCTGCTGCTTTCCAAGCACAGCCTGGCAACCCTGCTGGACCACCAGAGTGATTCTTGTCATATGTCTTACAGAATGTGTTGTGAGTCTTGAGGGCACCATTTATGCTGCAGGAGAAGCCAGCTCAGCATTCTGCCTAGCTTTGCTAAGCCTTATAAATACTCCATCTGGCTGGCTCGCTCTTTTGGCTGGGCAACTTTTCTCATTGGAGAGGATACTCCTGGCCAGCCACGCTCCTGCTCCCTTTCCCCCACCCACACAGCAACAGTAGTGTCTGCTTACCTGCCCTGATCTTCAGCTGCTGTCTTTGGAATTTGATCCCTTGGCCTATCATGGATTAAATTATCTGTTTCTCATTTTTATGGCCTTTGACTGCAATATCTGGAGCACAACCATTGCCTGACATTGACTACAGCACTCTCCATTAGCACCTCCAGATTGACTTACCACATTTGATCACTTGTAGCTGCCTTATACTGAATCAGACCAGTGGTCCACCGAGGTCAATACTGTCTACTCAGACTTGCAGTGACTCCCTAGGGTCTCAGGCAGAGGTCCTTCATATCACTTATGTTATGTATTTGTATGTGAATAGCCTGAGCTTCAGTCACAAGCTCCATTGACTCTCAGTATCCTAAAATCAACAGCCTGATTGGCTGCTGTTGTGCAACGGACCGATCAGGAAAGACTATGACTTTTGGCAGGAATGAACCCTATTGGTCCTAAGCACTCACTCATGACTGGGCCTTACTGTTCTAGGGGTGTGGTTTAGCCAGTTCCAAACTGTATATAAGTTGGGGTTGTGTTCAGTTCTGTTCTAATAAACTGAAATCACTGGTTGGAAAAAGAGCTGCCTGATCTCAGGTTACAACACCCTCTTACCTCATCTTTTCAACTGGAGATGCCTGGGATTGAACCCGGGACCTTCTGCATGCAAAGCAGAGGCTCCTCCACTGAGCCATAGCCCCTCCCCAGCTCCCCGAGGATGGGGAAATCCAACAGTTCATGGCCTCATTACCACTGGAGCCTGGCAGATACTCCACAGCCACCATCACCACCATTCACATCTCCCTGCAATAATGCCATCACCTTATTTAATTTGTCTCCCTCATTTATTACTTAAAACGTTTCATCACTGCTCCACTGTGAACGGTAAGCCCTTCGGGACACAGTGAACTGAAAGTACCAGCTCATTTTACTTAAAACTATTCAACAGCTGGTAGTCGGTAACCTCTTGAGGTCACGGGCAACCTTGTCTGGATTCAAGCCAGTTGGGAGCATGAAAGTCCTCATATTAGAATTAATTATTAGCCACAACAATCCGTAATATGGGTCATCATGTAACTCAGCTGAGCTCCCATTTCAGGTTTCCCGCCCCCCCCTCATTTTAATGAACAGTTTACTACATACTGGGAGACGTTCGAGTCATCTCGGAGAAAGGTCTTCTGTTTTAAGGCAAGAGTGTCTTGTAAATACACATTCTATTTAATAGAAACTCTAATCCCACAAAATGATTTTTAGCCAATTCCACGATGGGGGGTAGATGCAAATCCAGATTCCTCTGACCTCTGAGCTAAGTGCACTCCTAAATCTTGTTTTGAATTGCAGAGTTAATCCTGCTTTGAGCTGGAGTAGCCGGTGCATATCCTTTTAACCATTCCGTGCCATCCACAAACAACACTAGCTACTGCTGAAACGGGCACGGCCCTCTTCGTGCACTCGCTGGCTCCCAAATGATCTTTTGACCGTCCTACATTCAGAGCCCGGAAGGCCATATGTTAAATATGGCAGAGGGCCAACTCACAAGTTGGGTCACCAGTTTCATTAGGAGCGTCAAAGACAACGGGAGATTACTCTGCTGCATAGCAAACATCATCCCATCTAATACGCGCTACAAAGGTCATACAGATGCTTACCACCCTTTAATAACCTATCATGAGACTAGCCACAGAAACAAAATACGACATTAAAGGACAGCTTCAAAATATACATCCATGCAGGGCTTTTCTTCTGGGGGAACGCATTGGGGCCAGTTTGGTGTAGTGGTTAAGTGCACTAACATTAATCCGGGAGAACGGGGTTTGATTCCCCACGTCTCCACATGCAGCTGCTGGATGACCTTAGACAAGCCATAGCTCCGTCAGAGCTGTTCTTGAAAGAGCAGCCCTCAAAAGAGCTCTCTCAGCCCCATCTACCTCACAGAATGTCTGTTGTGGGGAGGGAAAGGGAATGGAGTTTGTAAAATGCTCTGAGACTCTGAGTGAAGGGTGGGGTGTAAATCTAGTCTCTTCCTCTTCCTCTTCTTCTCTTTGACAACATTCTTTTTAAAAATGTTTAAAAGTTCATGAGTTTTCAGTCTACAGATTGAAAACTTCATTTCCCTCTTGAGAGTTCCAGCACCTCCACCCCCCAAAAAAAGCCCTGCATACATGGAAAGGAGCACTGCATTAAACTCAGCTGAACACGGGCTTCCATCACTGAAAACTGCTGGATGTATGTCTGATGGCTTATTAGGGTTGCCCAGTAGGGTTCCCATTCTCCCAAGGGGGGTGAGGGTTTGCCTGCTTTTCTGGCCCCTGATCCACTGGGGGAACCCTGCCCTCAAAGTGTCTTGTTTGTGCCAATGTGCCCAGTGCAATGACTTCACCCGGAGGTGACGTCATCATGCTGGGCACATTGTGCGGGATGACGACGCTCCATCATTTAAGGAAAAACCATAGAGTTTTCCCTTAAATGACAGAGTATCCCCTGCAATGTGCCCTATTTGATGACATCACTTCTGGATGTTGTCATCATAGTGCACAAGCCGAAGAAGTCCTGGAGCAGGACCAGGATCCCTCCCCCCCACACACACTGGCAGCAAGGTAAGACCCATCAGCCCCATTGCCAAGCAATCTCTTCATTCCAGTGGGAGCAAAAATGGGGGTGAGGGAGCAAGAGCATGATGCTCTAGGAATTCCCGCAGCCTCTGATAAAGAATTTAAAGAGCTGGGGAATTCCGACCACACTTTCTTTTGCTGTAGTTGGAGCCGCAGCAGAGGCAAGTGGGATACCGCCCACCATCTGGGGCAATCTCATAAGGCTAGTTATGGGGTTTTCTACACCAGTGTTGATTAGGGATGCCAACTCCAGGTTGGGAAATACCTAGCAACTTGGGGGGCATGGAAGATTGGGTGAGAGTGGGGATTGGGGAGCAGAGGAACTTCGGCAGGGTATATTGCCAGCTTTGACAGGTGTGCCAGCTCAAGCCCTTCTTCAAGAAGGACGATCTGATCACGGTTAGCTTTGCTTTGGTCACATTCAAGTTGGGCCTGCCGCACTGTGCTCTAGATGCTGCTGCCCTTGGAGGCAGTTTGAAAGGTTCTACAGGTCCAAAATCTCATAGCAGTCATATTATGCACTGAGACTGAGGCAGCATTTCAAAGAAGTGATTTCTTTATTCGCTCAGAACACAACATACAAAACGACCCAACTATGTACAGTTTGAACCAGGGAAACCACGCCTCCTGGAACAATAGCGTCCAATCAAAAAGGAGTGCTTAGGACCAATGGGAATTGTTCCCGCTGAAAGTCAGAGTCTTTCTGGATCAGTCTGTGTAGCAACAGCGATCAATCCAGTTGCTTAGACTAGGATGCTTCATTTAGGACCGAAGCTCATGCTTTACAAACACAGATGACCCAGTACATATTTATTTATTGCTTTAACTTTTACCCCGCCCTCCCCGCCAAGGCGGGCTCATAACAAGTCACATTATAGTTATTACATCTGACCAGTCTGGAAAAGTCTTCTGACCGTTCCAAACTCTTGGCCCTCCTGAGGAGGCCCGTACCAGAATGGTGGCAGCCTACAGAGAGCTTCCCTGGTTCCCTGCTTACGACACCTTCACTGGCTGCTTGGTCACTTCTGCACAAAATCTGAAGTCCCCATCATTGCCTATACTACCTAGTCTGGGACCAGCATACCTTCTCTTGCATGAACTTGCCCACTGGTGAGGATCATAAACTTGAGTTCCTGCTCAGTGTACAGTTAGATATGAACTCAATACGGAACAAGCTTGCAAGAGCTGAAACTCCCTTTGCCACACACAGCAGAGTCAAAATGGAGATCTGAGTCCTTTTATCCGCATCAGAAGGTGGGAGGCATGTTTGTAAAGAATGCTTGTGGAGGATGTGAAGGTACAGTGCATATTGTAATCAGATTGATTAGAGCAGAGAGAAGTGCTTGGGGGCAGAAGATTAACACCCTTGGTGAGATAAAAATCCCATGTCCCTCAGTGTGCCGTCGCTAACAGAGGCAAAGTGGGTGTTTGCCAGAAAAGGGGCCTTTTTAGTTGATGGGGATAAATACAGTTAACCATGAAGAAAAGCAACAAAAAGTGATACCCCAGAGGTGGTCTGTTTCTTACAATCAGCACATTTTGGTCTAGTATCTGGGAATGATGTATAGAAGATTGTGGAACTCTCTTCCCAAATGAGCTAGAAACCAGACACAGTAAGCACAAAAACCAAACTGTTAAAAACTCCACAGGGTGGGTGTTTACCTAAAAGCTTGGGAAGATTGGGGCGGGATAAGGGGTACCAATCAAACAGCTTCATAGTTTAATATATTCATGGGAGAAAGAACTTGTTGTACACACAGTTCCCAGATACTAGCCCAAGGGTCCCCAACTTTGTTGAGCCAGTGGGCACATTTGGAACCCTGACACGGCACGGTGCGTGCAGCAACAAAATGGCTGCCATGGAAGGTGGAGACAGCCACAAAATGGCTGTCGCAGCTTAACTTCAGTAACACAGTGTAGATCTTGGTGCTGTGGTTACAGCTGCTAGCCAAAGCAACCTTTAAAAGGTCTACACAGCCAATCAAATCGCCAATAGCCAATCAGAAACCTTGTTGAGCAAACGCCCTATCTGACCACCCCTCCCCGTTCCTAAAAACACTTGCCGGCAGTGCTCCCTCTAATCTGTTGAGCCCTGTGAGCAAAAGTTCTACTTTGTGAGCTACTGGCATTAAAGTTGTGAGTGATTTGGCTATTGTATACATTTTGAATTCAGACACCTTTAATGGCATAAGAGTATATAGTAAATACTTTTAAGAAGGTACATTTAGTTCCAGTAAGTAAATTTGGACAACAAAATATGCATATTAAGTAAGAAATCTGTATCTAAATGCGGCTGATTCTGCGAAGAATTTTGCAACCATAATTGTAGTATCAGTATTAACACCATTAAGAAAACATTGAACAGTTTAAAGATTATTAGTAAATAAGTGTGGCCAAAGGGGTAAGAGTTTCATGCGCGAGGATGTATACAGCTGGCAGTCCAGAATAATATGGAAGATTGAATCTGGGGCCATGCTGGAACATTTGCAAAGTCTTTCCTGAGCGGTGTGTGTTGTTAAATCGACCCCACAACATATGTGAGAGAAAGACATTCAGCTGAGCCAACATGAAGGCTCTACGATGAGAAGGAAGGCTGAGATTGTGTAAATAATGGGCCATTTGGCCATGTTGGGTTGAGAGGTTAAAACGAGCTTGTGAATAAATAAATTAGTTTGCTCTGGAGCCATCCTTCCATAGCCAGGACAAAAATGTGTGAACTGGAGGCTAAAAAACTGAGAGCTAGCTCACACTAACTCAGCTTAGAGGGAACACTGCTTGTCTGGTGTCAGAAAAGGTATCAGCCCGCACCATGGCACCACGATCACCTCCTCAGGAACCCCCGTGCTAGGCCAAAGTGCACCGATTGTAAGAAAACAGGCCACCCACCAAACTATACCTTTTTGTGGCTTTTCTCTATTTCTATATTTATTAAAATATACCTAATATGCATTTACATAAATAACCCAAACACTGGGGATAGAAAAAACTTCTGACCAATCAAATGGTAGGAAAAGACAATATAATCATATCTGGATCATCTATAACATTAAAAATAAGGTTGTTATTAAATAAGGAAGATTATTATTCCAGTACATTGCAAACAGTGCCCATTTTTTTTTTTAAAAAAAATAATTATTAGATTGAGAGTTAATACCTGTCCCTCTGTAGTAGTATGATTTAGACCTCAATGCTCTCTCCCAAGTCATTTTAAACCAATCTGCTATTAATAAGGGGGGGCTTATTTTTTTTTCTAATAAAAGGAATTACATGTTCCACAAGAAGTAGTAACATTCAAAAATATTTTGAAATCTATTTCTTTTATCGGAAGCGTAACTACTTCGGGTCCCACAGGTAAGCTGTGTCCAGCCACATCAATACCTGAATTTCAATATTTCTTTCAAAAAAACATATAATTGGCCAACGAAACCAGAATATATGTGAGAAGTCTGCTTTCGAGGCCTAGCAACACCACTGTAATACGTAATGATATATGGTGTCAAATACCACCAAAGTGGAATTTTATACCAGTTTTCCCTCAAGTCAGTTGATAGTAATTAAGAAAGGTGGGGGTGGGGGTGTCCAAACACATTTTAGAATACTCTTAGATTTCTTTTCCAAGTAGCATTTGTTATTTTTTTAGAAAAAGAAATGTGTGACAGATGCAGACAGATAAAAAATTCCCAGCACAGTATATGTCTATTTTACCCACTGATCTCAAAACATATTACAGAAGATGATTGAGCGTTTTATGGTAGGTGTGTCTTATTGATTTCTCTTGCTATTACTGTGTCCAGAATGAGAAAAGGAGAACGAAGGCAGGAGTCTGATCAAATCACTGTCTTCTGCAATTCCCTTTTGTCCACTTGCTGACCTTTGTGAAAGGCCCTTCCTCTTTGCACCGCAATCACCAGGCAGAGGGGAACAAAGTAGGGCGACCACTTCTTACCCTTCCTGCAGTGGGGGCTCTTGGCTCCTCAGCTAGATATTTCTGCCATGCTCAATGGTGTCACCGGTAGTGATGTCATTATGCTGGGGGTGTCGTGCAATGACGCTCTAGCTTTTGGGCAAAAACTCTTCAGTGACCATGGAGTTTCCTCCCCCCGAATGCTAGAGCGTCACCATGCAATGCCCCCAGTGTGATGATGTCACTACCAGTGATGTCATCACATCAGCGGCATTCCCACGGGACACTACTGTTTGGGGGTGGAGCTTCCCCCACCCCACCGGCCAGCTAGCCAGTGGTGGATTGGACCCCCGGAACTGGGGGATCCCCTGCCCTGACTGGGGGGATGGCAGCTCTATAGCAAAGTCACTTGTTAACTGCCAACAACAACCAGGTCTCACTTCATGCGGGGTGTATGTGGTTCCCAACTTCCAGGGGACCCGGAGAACTTCCAGAATTATGGCTGATCTCCAGACTACAGAGATCAGTTCCTGGGAGAAAATGGCTGCTTTGGAGTCTGCCCTGACTCTGTGGCATTATATTCTGTCGTGGTCCTTCCTCTCCCCAAAGCCTGCCCTCCCCAGGCTCCGCCGCTGAATCACCAGGAATGTCCCATGCCGGAGTTGGCAACCTTAGGGGCATAGCAGGGATGGATGGAGGCCTTTTCTCATTTTGGCTTCCTAGTCCACCCCCCAAAGTACTGTGTTTCAAACTGCAATCCCATGCAGAGTGGCTCAAATCTAAGACCACCAAAATCAATTCTATTTAGGATTATACTGTAAATCTCTGCTGAAGAGGTCTGAGAGTCCTCTGTTCAATGGGTCTGTCAGCAGTATTTCCACTACTCCCAATTCAACTACGATTGGTTGAATATGGAGTAGGGAAGAAAGCAGGGCTTTTTTGTAGAAAAAGCCCAGCAGAAACTCATTAGCATAATAGGCCACACCCAACAGCAGAAACTCATTCACATTAGGCCACACTCCCATGCCTTCCCTTGGCTTGCCCGGGTGCCCCGCGAAGGCGGGGAACCCAAGCAAGCCCCCCTTGGGGGGGGAGAGGCAGCTTAAACTGCCTTCCCTTGGCTTGCCTGGGCACCCCACGGCTGCAGGGAGCCCAGGCAAGCCGACCCTTAGACAGGCTGGGGAAGCCACAGGGAGGCATTTAAATGCCTCCCCTACCCTTCCAGGGTCCCCCCTGGCCCGCCTGCCTCAGAGTTGCCAGGAGTGTGTGTCACTCTCCAGGCCTTCCCTCTGTAGCCATGCATGCAGAGGTTTTGGCCGTAGTGAGCGTGGCCAACTCTGGAGCCAGCCATTCCTATGCATTCCTGCCCCAAAATAGCCCTGGAAGAAAGAATGTTGAAGCACAAGGTACTTCTAGCAAACATTGTTTTCTTAGAGGATGAGCATTTCAGCCGCCACACAAAGCAATTTCCCCTGGGAAGCACAGAGCAAACCTGTATCCAGCATGCATTCAAAGACATACATATGCCTGGGCAGGTGGGTGGGAGGGGTTGTTCAAAAGAAGAAAATATCACTGAGTAAGCTCATGCATGCCAAAAATTAGATCCCAGCCAAACAGAATTTTACCATTTCGGAATCAACACATTGCTCTTTGTCTATACAGACTAATAGCTGTTGGGGCACAGCTAAAATATTCATAGCAGGTTACTGGGCTGGTAACAAAATCAAGCAGAAATCTAGCAAATTCCTTCATTGTACTTTCAAAGCGTACTTTGACAACACAGAGTTTGAATTGGTTCCTTGTAAGATTTTCTTATGGAACTAAAGTGAATAAACTTCTTTTAGCAGCTATAGCCAAGCACCTTCAAATTCAGGAATGACAAGAAGAATTCTCTGTTAGCAACTACTCAGATCACATCCCTGAACTCTGAGAACTTCATCTCCGATTTGAAGTAGCCTAATTCATCTTCACTCTGCCTGCCTTAAACAATTTTATGCATCAAAAACAACCGCACTTTTATAATTAGCAGGATTCTTAAGTGAATCATCCATACAATCAACCCGAACAAGCCATGCAGCATGTGCTTTATCTACGACAAGTCATTTTTTAAGGGAATCATATGAAAGGTACACATCATTTTGCTTCGTGAAATTTCCAGGTTCAGCATCTTCTCCTAACTTAGACTGTCTGATTCTGGAACCACTACATAAAAGCTATATAGGAGCTCAAGATTTTCACTAAGAATGGTATATGACATTATTCTCAAAATGTTCCACATCTTCATGAAGATAGTACTGTATTACTTCTGCATGTTATCTAAATAACTGCTGGATCGTGGCATTCTTGCTTCAAAGCAAAGCAAAGTTGCCCATATTCTAGAATGTGCCGGAACACCGTCTCTGTAAGTGCGCCATGTTTATCTACCACTGACCTCAGTGCTTTGGGGAGGGTTCTGAGGCACATTCTTGAGTGGGCACTCAGTTCTCAGGGAACACTGAGCCGGCTTGTTTGGCCTCACCATCAACCATGAAGGGTGCATCCAACATTCTTCCGTATTTCCATGTTGTAAAGAATGATCAGCAGTGGTACATGAGCCTTGAGAAAAACTTCTTCACTCATCACTCACTGGGGGGAAAAACCAAACAAGCCGTCATTTCCCAGAAGAATGCTGTTTGAAAACTGTTTCCATAAAACAACTGACCTTTTCCTAGTATCATGGAACACTGCACATTACGGTTTTGTACAGATAAAATGGTCACACAGAAATGATTCAAACAACTACAACATACTGCACTCAGGACATGAGGAACATCTGAGATCTATTACCTAACAGTGGTGCTGGAAAGGGCCGTCAAGTCGCAGGCGACTTAAGGTGAGCCCGTAGGGTTTTCAAGACAAGAGACGTTCAGAGGAGGCTTGCCATTGGCTGCCTCTGCCTGGCAACCCATGACTTCCCCAGTGATCTCCCATCCAAGTGCTGACCTGGGCCGGCCCTGCTTAGCTTCCGATATCTGATGCCATCGGGCTAGCCTGGGCCATGCGGGTCAAGTCCCATTTTGGCCAATCAGTTCAACCTTCACTTGTAGAACACCACCATCCATTCTAGGGATATACCCTAGGAAAGTCTCCACCAAGGCTATTTTTGGGCAGAAACACACAGGAATGGAGTTCTGGCTGGCTCCCATGTTGGCCACGCCCAGCAGGAACTCATTAGCATAATAGGCCACACCCAACGGCAGAAACTCATTAGGATTGGCTACATTAGGGGTGTGCGGCCTAACATGCAAAGGAGTTCCTGCTACCAAAAAAGCCCTGCGTTTTGACAACAAACAAGGTAAACAGAATAAGAAGCAAAAGGTGGGTGTAGCTGGATGACAACACTTCTGGTAACATGGAGGTGTGGCCTAATATGCTAATGAATTTCTGCTGATGGGTTTGGCCTATTATGCTAATGAGTTCCTGCTGGGCTTTTTCTCCACTAAATGTTTTTATATATTTTTCAAAAAGTTTTTGGTGAAGAAAGTAGCAGAACACCAAAGAGAAGACTTTGAAAGGTTACCAATGGTGTTCCAAGAGATAATTTCCCCCGACACGCTCACTTATAGCAGTAGGTCACTCACTGAAACTGATAGACAGTAGATTCAGAACAGACAAAAAGAAGGATTAACTTCACACAACACAGCATGAATTCATGGCACTCAGTTCAACGAGAGAAGGCGATAGCTATTAGCTTGGGTGGCTTTAAAAAAAGAATCAGGCAAAATCATATAGGATAGGTCTATCAGTGGCTATTAGCCATGGTGGTCAAAAGAATATCTGTGTCACCCTGACCTGGATAGCCCAGCCCGATCTTGTCAGATCTCGGAGGCTAAGCAGGGTCAACTTTGGCAAGTACTTGGATGGGAGATCTCCTTGGAATACCAGCAGTTGGGAGGCGGGGGCAGGTTTTATTCAGCCACCTCTCTGAATATTCTCCAGGCCCCCAGTAGGGGTCAGTCACGAAGAAGAAGAAGAAGAAGAGGAAGAAGAGGAAGAAGAGGAAGAGGAAGAAGAGATTGGATTTATACCCTGCCCTTCCTACCCAGAGGTGTCTCAGAGCAGCTTACAAACACCTTTCCCTTCCCCTCCCCACAACAGACACCCTGTGAGGTAGGTGGGACTGAGAGAGCTCTTGACAGAAACTGCTCTTTTTCAAGAACAGCTCTTATCAGAACTATGGCTTGCCCAAGGTCATCCAGCCAGGTGCAAGTGGAGGAGTGGGGAATCAAACCCGGTTCTCCCAGATTAGAGTCTGCGCACTTAACCACTACACCAAACTGGCCATGGATTCCAGGTGCACACAGACTGACATGCACACTCACACTTATGAAAAATACAAAAAATACCCCCCAAAAGAATATCTGTGTTCAGAGGCAGTGTGCTTATGAATATCACATACCTGTTGCCCCAGAAGGTCGGACCAAAACCAACAGGTTGAAATTAAATCAGAAGAGTTTTTGGCTAACCATTAGGAAGAACTTCCTGACAGTTAGAATAGTTCCTCAGTGGAACATGCTTCCTTGGGAGATGGTGGGCTCTCCTTCTTTGGAGGTTTTCAAACAGAGGCTACATGGCCATCTGTCAGCAATGCTGATTCTGTGAACTTAGGCAGATCATGAGAGGGCAAGTAGGAAGGGTTGCCTCAGTGCTTAGTTCTTGTGGCCCATTCTTACACGCCCAGGGAAATGCTGATTGCCATTCTGGGGTTGGGAAGTGATTTTTCTCCAGGTCGGTTTGGCCAGGGATCCTGGAGGGGTTTTTTTGGTCATCCTCTGGGCATGGAACAGTAGTCACTTTGGGCGTGGAGGGGGAGGTACTTGTGAATTTCCCACATTGTGGATTGTGTTGGACTAGATGACCCTAGAGGTCCTGTCCAACTCTATGATTCTATGATAAAGGAAGAGAGGGCTGTTACCTTCATGCCCTACTTGTGGACTTTCTGGAGGCATCTTGTTAGCCTCTGTTGGAACCAGGAAGCTGGACTTGATAGACCTTCGCTCCAATCCAGCAGATGTTTTTTTTAAATATACCCATATATATATTAGGAGTCAAGGGTCAAGGTATAAGGGTCAAGAAGCAACAGTTAGAACCGGATATGGAACAACTGATTGGTTTAGCATAGGAAAAGGAGTACGACAAGGATGTATATTGTCACCTTGCTTATTTAATTTATATGCAAAGTACATCATGCGAAATGCTGGCCTGGATGAATCACAAGCTGGAGTTAAGATTGCGGGGGAAAAGATCAATAACCTCAGATATGCAGACGATACCACTCTGATGGCAGAAAGTGAAGAGGACCTAAAGAGCCTCTTGCTCAGGGTGAAAGAGGAGAGCGCAAAAGTGGGCTTGAAGTTCAACATCAAAAAAACTAAGATCATGGCATCTGGCCCCATCACTCCTTGGCAAATAGAAGGGGAAGTCGTAGAAGCAGTGACAGACTTCATGTTCCTAGGATCCCAGATCACTGCAGATGGTGACTGCAGCCATGAAATTAAAAGACGCCTGCTCCTTGGGAGGAAAGCGATGGCAAACCTAAACAGCATGATAAAAAGCAGAGACATCACCTTGCCAACAAAAGTCCACATGATCAAAGCAATAGTATTCCCCGTAGTAATGTATGGCTGCGAGAGTTGGACTATAAGGAAGGCCGAGCGCCAAAGAATAGATTCTTTTGAACTATGGTGCTGGAGAAGACTCTTGAGAGTCCCTTGGACTGCAAGGAGATCAGATCAGTCAATCCTAAAAGAAATCAACCCTGAATGTTCCCTTGAAGGCCAGATCCTGAAGCTGAAGCTCAAATACTTTGGCCACCAAATGAGAAGGGAGCATTCACTGGAGAAGACCCTGATGCTGGGAAAGATTGAAGGTCAAAGAAGAAGGGGACGACAAAGGATGAGATGGTTAGACAGTGTCATCGATGCAACGAACATGAAATGGAGCAAACTTCAGCGAATAGCGGAAGACAGGAGGGCCTGGCGTAATCTGGTCCATGGGGTCGCGAAGAGTCGGACTCGACTGTGCGACTGAACAACAACAATATATTAGGAGAAGATATGCATGAAGACTGTGCTATTCGGGAGTAACAAACAGATCCACAATATATTCTTGAGACAACCCCATGCTCTTCAGTCTGTATCAGGTGATTCTCAGACTATGGGTCAGGGCACAATAGTGGGCCATTGCTCTGTCCAAGGCTGGCATCATTATACCCTGAGGTGGGGCAGCTTCCAAAGCCCAGCACTTCCGGCCCACTACTGCTGACCCCCACCCACGCACTTCCCCTGCCACCCATCTGTACCCATGCCCCCAACTGCCTGGAGTCACTGAGGAAGGGTGTGTGGGTGGTGCCTAGGGGTGGCACTCCTGGGGGCAATAGCAGCCGCAGCACTCTCAGCTGCATAGACAGGCCAGCGCTGTCCAGGAAGGGATGTGCAGGCAGTGCAAGCAAATGAGCACGGGCAGTGGCAGGATTTGCAAGTGGGAGAAGAATGCATGAGCAGATGGGACCGTGCTGGCAGGCAACATGGCCCCCTGGAGACCTCAGGCCAGCGGGTCATGAGGGAAGGAGAGAGGGCAAGGAACAGGCGGATATGAGGTTCTCCCTGCATGATGCACAAAAGGGCCATGAAATAAACCCTGCTGCTCAAAGAGAATATGTTGTTTATAAACACTAGACAGAAAGAATAAGATATATCCTTGGTAACTGGAGAGATGCTCCTGTGTTTTTATGCTGGCAGAGGAAAAAGTTTCATGGCATTACTTTGTGCATGGAAAAAAGTACGGTAGGCTTAGAAATGGGTTTGAGAGCCGTTTGAGACGGAATATTGATGCACAATGTTGTACTTTCAACTTTCTTCTTTCATCTTTTATTTGCAAAGTCTCCCCACCCCCTTCCAGACTCATCACTGCCTATGATTATGGAAGACACCCTTCGGTAAAATTCCTCTCTTGTACAATCATGAGAGACTCCATCTGCACTATCCTTGGGATAGATGGCATCTGCTTGGTTTACGGTTTAATCTCATCTCCGCAAAGTGTTTCTGACACCCTTTGCTTGGTGACTCTCCTTTTATAGAAACGTTTCTTGCGAGAAACCAGTTTTGACAGCTATAAATAAATCCCTGGATTAATTACCTTTAAGACTGCAAGAGGAAAAGCACATCACGCGCACTTCCAAAGTCTCGCCCCGTGTCTTTGCACAATAGCTACAAGACTATTTGCACCTCCTTGGATGAGATAATCCTCTTTGGTGACGCCTAAATGAATGAAAACACTTCCTTGCTACCCAAAGAGGCTTTTGTCATATTCCTTAGACACTGGAGGAAGAAGGGAATGATACTGAACTGCAGCCACCCGTAGCAACCCCCAGGGTTCCCAACCTCCAGGTGGTGGCTGGAGATCTCCTGGGATTACTACAAATCTCTGGGTGTTAGAGATCAGTTCCCCTGGAGAAAACGGCCACTCTGGAAGGGGATTATTATACAAAGGCATTACACTCCACTGAAATCCCGCCCCTCCTCAAACCCCACCCTCCTCAGGCTCCACCCTCAAAATGTCCAGGTATTTCCCAACCCGGAGCTGGGAACCCTAGAGATGGTTTACCATTGCCCTCCTCCATGTAGCAAACCTGGTCTTCCTTGGTGAGAAAGAAGTAGAGCAGGTTGAAAAAGAAGTACTTTTCTCCCTTTCTCACAATACGAGAACTTGTGGGCACTCCATGAAATTGCTGAGCAGTCGGGTTAGGACGGATAAAAGGAAGTTCTTCTTCCCCCAAAGAGTAAGTAACACATGGAATTCACTGTCACAGGAGGTGGTGGCGGCTACAAGCATGGATGGCTTCAAGGAGGAATTAGATAAACATATGGAGCAGAGGTCCATCAGTGGCTATTAGCCACAAGGTATGGATAGGAACTCTCGTTCTTGGGCAAGTGAGGCTCTGTATTCTTGGTGCTTGGGGGAGGCAAAAGTGGAAGGGATTCCAGTGTCCTGGCCTCACTGGTGGACCTCCTGATGGCACCCGTTCTTTTTGGCCACTGTGTGACAGAGTGTTGGACTAGAGAGTGAGTATAAATGGGAAACTTTCTCAGTGGAGGGTGGTAAGCAGTGGGGTACCACAGGGATCAGTACTCGGTCCGATGCTTTTTAACTTGTTTATTAATGATTTGGAATTGGGAGTAAGCAGTGAAGTGGCTAAATTGGCAGATGACATGAAGTTGTTCAGGGTGGTGAAAACCAGGGAGGATTGTGAGACACTCCAAAGGGATCTGTCGAGGATGGGTGAGTGGGCGTCAACGTGGCAAATGGGGTTCAATGTGGCCAAGTGCAAAGTGATGCACATTGGAGCCAAAAATCCTAAATATAAATACACGTTGATGGGGTCTGAACTGGCAGACACAGACCAAGAGAGAGATCTTGGAGTCGTAGTGGATAACTCAATGAAAATGTCTAGACAGTGTGTAGCTGCAATAAAGAAGGCCAACGCTATGCTGGGGATTATTAGGAAGGGAATTGAAAACAAATCAGCCAATATCATAATGCCCCTGTATAAATCATTGGTGCGACCTCATTTAGAATACTGTGTACAGTTCTGGTCACCACGTTTCAAAAAGGATATTATAGCATTGGAAAAAGTGCAGAAAAGGGCAACTAGAATGATAAAAGGGTTGGAACACCTTCCCTATGAAGAAAGGTTAAAACGCTTGGGCTCTTTAGCTTGGAGAAACGATGGCTGAGGGGTGACATGATCGAGGTTTATAAGATTATGAATAGGATTGAGCTGGTTGAGAAAGAAGTACTTTTCTCCCTTTCTCACAGTACAAGAACTCATGGGCACTCCATGAAATTGCTGAGCAGTCAGGTTAGAACAGATAAAAGGAAATACTTCTTCACCCAAAGAGTGATTAACATATGGAATTCACTGCCACAGGAGGTGGTGGCAGCTACAAGCATGGACAGTTTCAAGAGGGAATTAGATAAACATATGGAGCAGAAGTCCATCAGTGGCTATTAGCCACAGGGTATAGATGGGAATTCTCAGTCTGGGGCAGGTGATGCACTCTATTCTTGGTGCTGGGGGGGGGCAGCAGTGGGAGGGCTTCTAGCATCCTGGCCCCACTGCTGGACCTCCTGATGGCACCTGGTATATTTTGGCTGCTGTGTGACAGAGTGTTGGACTAGATGGGCCATTGGCCTGATCCAGCATTGGCTTCTCTTATGTTCTTATGTTCTTGGTGGCCTCCCATCCAAGTACTGTTTATTGCTGACCCTGCTTACCTTCCAAGCTCTGATAAGCTTAGGCTAAACTTGGCTATTCTTAATCATTAAGCAAAGACAAAAGCAATACTAATTCACATAATACTGTGCATGCTGTAAAGTAATCGAAACAAAGCCAAGGGCGCAGACTGACCCTTTCCAAAGGCCACAGGGACAAGGGGGGAAATACTGATGACTTTCTGTCCTTCCAAAACATAGTCTTCAGAGTCTTGAAATATAACATACACCAAATCCACATATTTGCAGGGATGAGAACAGACAAGAGACATTCTGCCTTCTAAGGTTCACCTCACACTGACCTTATATAACTTGTTTCTTTGGGATTTTTAATCCTTCAGAAGGGAAAGGGAAAATGCTGTAGGACCTTTTTATCTGAGGTGAGCGACTGATCGATCGCCAAATGGCACACAAGATGCAGCCTCCATTTCTGTCCTAAAATATTTTCAAATACATATTACAAGGAGGAGCAAAATTTGCCACAGGTACTTGGGAGTGTGACCCATGCTGGCACCTCTGAGTCTGCTATCTATCGATTGACTGACATTTTTTATGGTCACAGACCAACAAAACAGACATATGTTAACAAAGTAATTCCAAGAAGATATATATAAAAGAATATATATATATATATAAAGAACTTGTGTTCATAATTCTCACAATGCTGTGTCGAAGAGGGTATTTTTCGGGTTCAGTATTTTTCAGATTCGGATATACCAAACCCAAAAAATATCGGTATTTGCCGATATTCCCGAATACCAGTATTGGTATGATACTAGGGTGCGGGACCGTCTCTATAGGGTATAATAATGCCCTTCCCCAGATTCGTGCCAAAGCCTTCCTTTCAATGAAGGGAGCATGCCTCCTCTACAACGTGACTCCAGAGACTGAGGGGGATTAAAGTTTAAATCCACCCCCTCTCTGGAGTCACATCTCAGTGTAAGGATGCTCCCTTCATTGAAGGGAAGGCAATTTTCTTTCCCTTCAATGATGGGAGCTTGTGGCCCCTGGCACAACTCGGGGGGGGGGGTTAAATGCCTCCCCATCTTTTCTCTCTTCTCTAGCTAGACTGCACCTGCAGACCACCTAGGGAAGGGAGACAAAATCAGGGAGGCATCTTTAAACGCCTCCCCATACCTTCCCCAGCCCACCCACCAGGCAGGCTGGGGAAGGGAATCAGCAGGTCAATTTCACTCCCCTCTGCTTCCAAGCTGAGGGGAGTGAAACTGACCTGCTCTCCCCCTCCTCTTTGCTTCCCCAGCTGGCCTACCAGCCAACTGGGGAAACGATATATTGGGGATGCCATATAGAAGCCAAATAGATTCAGCTTCTATATGGCAGTACTTTCTTGGGAAGCCGAATCAGAACAGAGAATCTGATTTGGCCTCTAGGGAGCCCGAATAATGCCATACAGGCATGATATGGGAGGGGGTTCGACCTAGCTGAGCCAAATGCACATCCCTAGTGTTGAACAGTGGCCTCTGAACATAAGAGCATAAGAAAAGCTATGTTGTATCAGGCCAATGGCGCATCCAGTCCAACACTCTGTCATACAGTAGTCAAAACCCACATGCCATCAGGAGGTCCACCAGTGCGGCCAGAACTCCAGAAGTCCTCCCACTGTTGCCCCCTCCAGCACCAAGACTACAGAGCATCACTGCAACAGATATAGTGTTCCATCTATACCTTGTCGCTAATAGCCACTCATGGACCTCCGCTCCATCTGAAATTACTGACTTTACTCTGAAATTCAGCTTGCAAATCAAGGGCAGTCCACAAGGCCCTGATAAGTAGCACTGAACATCTGCCTGGCGTCTGAAAGGTTATGAGACAGCATATCCATGTTCATACAAGGTCCATACAAGGTTCTCAGTCTCTTCAGCATTCAAAATGGTGGTCCAAGAATCAAAACCACAAGGAGTGCTCTGACCTGGATGGCCTAGGCAAGCCCAATCTTGTCTGATCTCGGAAGCTGACCCTGGCATGTATTTGGATGGGAGACCTCCAAAGAATACCAGGGCTGGGAGTCCAGAGGCAGGCCATAAAGCCACTTCTCTGAACATTCTCCATGCCCCAGTAGGAGTTGCCCCACGTTGCCACACACATACACACAAAAATGCAAAAATACCCCCCCTCAAAAAAACATAAGGAGGGACCATCTACCTTATTCTAGCACCACTATCCTAAGCAGTTTCACTCTTCAAAGTCCATTGAAGTCAATGACTTAGGAGGCTGTGACTGGGCTTTGGATTGCATGGGAAGCCTCCAAGCCCATCCAGACCACCTCACTTGTCTCCTGAGAAACCTGTATAAGGGTCAAGAAGTGGTAGAACCAGACATGAAACAACTGGTTGGTTTCAAATAGGAAAAGGAGTATGGCAAGGATGTATATTGTCACCTTGCTTATTTAATTTATATGCAGAGTACATCATGCAAAATGCTGGCCTGGATGAGTCGCAAGCTGGAATTAAGATTGCCGGGGAAAACATCAACAACCTCAGATATGCAGACAATAACACTCTAATGGCAGAAAGTGAAGAGGACCTAAAGAGCCTCTTGCTTGCTAAAGATGAAAGAGGAGAGCACAAAAGATCAAGGCATCTGGCCCCATCACTCCTTGGCAAACAGAAAGGGAAGTCTTGGAAGCAGTGACAGACTTCACGTCCTGGGATCCAAGATCACTGCCGATGGTGAGTGCAGCCATGAAATTAAAAGACACCTGCTCCTTGGGAGGAAAGTTATGGCAAACCTAGTCAGCATAATAAAAAGTAAAGACATCACCCTGCCAACTAAAGTCCGTATGATCAAAGTGATGGTATTCCCAGTAGTAATGTATGGCTGAGAGAGTTGGACCGTAAGGAAGGCTGAGCACCAAAGAATAGATTCTTTCAAATTATGGTGTGGGAGAATACTCTTGAGAGTCCCTTGGACTGCAAGGAGATGAAATCAGTCAGTCCTAAAAAAAATCAACCCTGACTGTTCTCTGGAAGGCCAGATACTGAAGCTGAAGCTCAAATACTTTGACCACCAAATGAGAAGGGAGCACTCACTGGAGAAGACCCTGATGCTGGGAATGATTGAAGGTAAAAGAAGAAGGGGATGGCAAAGGATGAGATGGTTAGACAGTGTTATCAACACAACAAACATGGAATTTAGCAAATTCTGGAGGACAGCAAAAGACAGGAGGGCCTGGCGTGATGTGGTCCATGGGGTCACAAAGAGTCGGACTCGACTGTGAGACTGAACAACAACAACAATGCCATCTTTGTGCCCAATGAGTTCCACCAAAAAGAAGGTCTTCACCCACTGGCAGATGAGAGTGACAGAAGGGGGCAGATAATTTCCCTAGGGAGTGAGTTTCATAGAGTTCATGCCATGACCAAAAAGGCCCTCTCCTGGCTTGCCATCCGCCCAGTCTCAAGAGACAGGGGAATATGGAGCAGCACTTTGGAAAGTGACCTTACCAGTTGGGTAGGTTCATATGGGAGTAGACAGTCTTCTCCATGACATCAAAATAGCATTTTGCATTTGTTCACTCATCTATTTTTAGCCTTGCCTCTCCCCTCCCTATATCACTCACTGTTTCTCTCATCCTTCCCCTTCTTGTCACCATCAATGGTACCGATCAAGTTAAGATTGAGTCCTTGGTTCCTTGGGCCAAGAACCTTTTCTCTTTATGTTGTTCTTCCATCAGAATGATGCTGTGATTTAATAATAAATGTGGCATTTATATATCCTTACAGCCATCCTTTAAGGAAGGTTACTATTATCCCCATAATACGGATAGGTGACCGACAGACAATGGCTTGCCTAAAATTCACAGAAGATGTAAGATTCAAACCAGTGACTTGCTGATGTGTACCATCTCATAGATGTTAGTAGGATCTCAATATATATTATTTTTCTGTACATCCAACAAGGCTGGATGGACAATCATTCCTAAGAACCGGAAGTTATTTGAGAGAAGGTTAACTTCCATAGAGTGTGCACATATTTCTTTTGTAATCACTGGTGAAACAGGCTTTGGAAATGTTACAAAAACCTGAAAAATGGTTTGGCAAATATGAGATGAGTGAGAAGTTAAAAGTGACCCTTCTTCCAAAAGGCCACTCTGAAAAATGGCTTGAAAAAACAATCAAAGGATCTGAAAAGGGGGGGGGCAGAACTATTAGGCTTATTACAGGTAAAGATAGAAAATGAGTGAATCTTTATTTGCTTTCATTTGTATTGAAATTATTGAGATGTTATTGGATTCATAGAATCATAGAATGTTAGAGTTGGAAAGGACCTTGCAGGTCATCTAGTCCAACCCCCTGCACTCTGCAGGAGCATAGCCAAAAGATAGCCCTACATACCTACAACATACCCAAAAGATGGTTGTCCAGCCTCTGCTTGAAAACGTCCAGCGAAGGAGCATCCACCACCTCCCAAGGCAGACTGTTCCACTGCTCAACCACTCTTAGAGTTAAGAAGTTTCTCCTGATATCTAGCTGGTATCGACTCCCTCGTCATTCAACAATATTCAATAATACAATGATGGCTTAGGCATAGATATATTCAAGATTGTCATTATATTCAGTATAGCTAGTGCTATAAATATTTAAAATATTTTTTGAAATAATAGGGAATTTCAGACAGATGATATAATCCGGAAGAGGAACAGTTCCCAAACGGTTTCTGGTCTGGCATTTCAGACAGAACCATTTTAGAACCAGTTCCCTACCAGAATATATTTGTAATTTCACACAGAATCGCTTCTGTCCCGTTCAGGAAACGAGGCTGAAGCATTTTACCTGTCAACCACTTCCAAGTAGTCGTCAGTTTCTTCTCCCAGATCCGATACGCTTTTTTCCCGCCTTTTTTCGCCCGCGTGGGCGATCTCCAGCTTTTTTTTTTTTAACGTTCGCTTTAGAGCGCTATAACACTATAGCGCTATAGTGCAATAGCGCAATAGCATCATAGCAACCCCATTGGAATGCCTGCAATGTTGTTTTATAGCACTATGGTGCTATAGTGCTCTAAAGCGAACATTTTTTTAAAAAAAAGGCGCGGCGGGAAACGGCGGGAAAACAAAGCGGTGCAGTCTGAATTGCCAAACCACTTCTGATTCGGCTCTTTTCCGGTCAGAGAAAGCCATGTGTGAAATGGCAGCCCTGTACCAGTTTACTTCAAGACGAATCAGAAACGGCTTCAATCCGGCAGAATCTCGGTAATGTGAAATTCCCTAATGTCTTATATAAAATCTTTGATGTATATACAAATCCATTTTATCACTATGTCTTCCTGCAATATTCCTAAAATGTATCATCATCCTTTTTTATGATAGTTTGATTACGATAACTATAGTATTAAGACATACCAATATTCCAAAACAATGCAAAAATTAATTTAAATATCTAATATTTGATCGCTAATGTTAAATGTTAAACAACGGTTTGGCCTTAATAATAAGTCTGTATAGTATATAAAGAATATGAAATATCTGTTCATGTAGCATTAACTTCAGTTAGGATTTTTGAATATTACAAATATGTCCTGTGCATTTTCAATGCTTTATGTATATTGTGTTGTTGGTTGTCCTCATTATGTATACATTAAAAATTTTAAATGAAACTCTCATTTCCTTGTTCATTTTTCCTTCTGTACCGCTATCTTATTTAAAAATAAAAACATATTTTAAACACAAAGCAAAAAAAAAAGAGGAACATGTTTCTAAGTAGCAGTCCACAACTGTGGTCCGCAAGAATGAGTCCTGCTCCCTGACAGGTACAGGTTGGCCCCACCAAAGACAGGATGCACATGAGAAAGGAATGGCACGAGGCCATTTTGGGGATGGAAACGGAAGATTTGGCCCCCTGCTCTGGATTCTACCCACAAAGCACCTCCCTAGGGAATCCAATTAATGCAGGGTGTCATGGAAAATCTCAACAGCAGTAACACAGCAGTCAATTTCTTCAGGAGACACAGGAACCACGATGGAGGATGTCAATTATTAGGCTGGATCTTTCCTACGACCCAGTTTCACAGATCTCCTTTCCCTGGAGATTACAAAAGTGACCTTGTAATGGGAAACAGTCAGGTGAATCCATCCTGACCCTCATGCTTTGCTGAAATTACATCTTAAGCAACAGAAACAGAAATCAATTTTCTCAGGATGGATCTAGGATCCTTTATGGCTATTTTTGAGGAACAGCAGGTTAGTTTCTTGTATTATCGATCAGCATGGTGTGGGGTTTTTTTGAGAAAAGAGCATACCAAGAGAAAGGCTAGCTTCTGTATGCTACTTATTTTTAAAAGTTAGAATCAATAAAGACAGGCATAGCTTCATTTAACGTGATGGGTATTCATACCTTCATTGCTCATATAACAGATGAAACAGTATTCAAATGTATATTATTAAATTGTCAAATAATCTGTCCTAACTATACTCCCACTATTGGTTTCCTTAAATTCTGATGAAGTACGTTGAAAATTCCAAAGAGCCCATCTCATGTATCATTGCCCTTTCTGTCGGGTAAGGGCTGAGCAATTAAACATAGAAGCTTGCCACCAAGAAATTGGAGAATATTTCATGTTAATAAATGAACTTCAGCCTTGCTCACCTTTGCAACTCTGGGTAAGATTGTGCATTTGCAAATTAGCAAAGTATGATCCATGCCATATCCCCTTATTGTTTCATTAATCTAACTAATTTTAACCACTAAACCTAATAACATTAGTTAACCTCTGAAAACGATTATTATTCTTGTGCCTTAATGTCTGCTTTTCACAGGCAAAGGCAAGGCAGTCAGTGGTCTAATGGTGGTTATAGCCAGTGTTCCCTCTAAGCTGAGTTAGTGTGAGCTAGCTCACAGTTTTTTAGCCTCCGGCTCCCACGTTTTTGTCTTAGCTCCGGAAGGATGGCTCCAGAGTGAACTAATTCATGCAGTAGCCAAATCACTTGCTCACAACTTTAATGCCAGTAGCTCACAAAGTAGAATTTTTGCTCACAAGACTTCACAGCTTAGAGGGATCATTGGGATCAGACTATGACTGGGAAGACACTCTTATAAAACTCACTTAGTTACTTTGAACCAATCACTCTCTCTGAGCCTGAAGTACTGCTTTTGATAATAAAATAGGGGAAAGGAGAATCATGGATGCCATAACTTCCCAGGGAGCAGGGTGGGATGAAAAGGTAAGAAGAGTGAGGAAGAGAGGCAGCAAGAGTAGAGAAGGACAGGGGTGTCTTCCAGCCAGAAGAGTTAACAAGTATCCCTGCCAAAAGTGTTCATTCCCAAGGACATTTCCGTCCATAAAGATTCCACTTTCTGATAATAGCTTTGGCAAACCTTCCAAGCTCTGTACGAACACCTCGGGTTCCATTTGCTTGATCTTGCATTGGCTTGTCTCCGAATATGCCAGCCTCCAGGTGGAGCCTGGGGATCTCCCAGAATTACAGTTCATCTCCACACTATAGAGATCAGTTCACCAGCAGAAACAGAATGCTTTGGAGAGTGGACTCTATGGCATTGTACTCAATGAGGTCCCCGTCCTCCCCAGGCTTCATTCCCAAATCTCCAGGAGTTTCCCAAAATGGAGCTAGCAACTCTACCCCACACACACACCATTGGCCAGGTGGGACCTGGCAAACCCTACCCCTAGTCACTCCCAGGAGGAACATTTTTTATTTGCCTGGCATGAGACAACTGGAGGGGGAGAACAGAGGCAGAGGCTACATTCTCTTCACAATGAACACACATGAACACATAAGAACATAAGGGAAGCCAATGCTGGATCTGATCAATGGCCCATCCAGTCCAACGCTCTGTCACACAGTAGTCAAAAACACCAGATGCCATCACTGGGGCCTGGGCACTAGAACCCCTCCCACTGATGCCCCCTCAAGCACCAAGAATACAGAGCATCACTTGCCCCAGACCGAGCGTCCCTATCTATACCCTGCAGCTAATAGCCACTGATGGACCTCTGCTTCATATGTTTATCCATGTATGAAGCTACCTTGTAATGAACCAGAGCCTTGGTCCATCAAAGTCAATACTGTCTACTCAGACTCACAGGAGCTCTCCCCGGTCTCAGGCTGAGGTCTTTCACATCACCTCCTACCTGATCCTTTTAACTGAAGTTGCAGGGGATTGAACCCCGGACCTTCTGCATGCCAAGCGGATGCTCTATCAGTGAGCCACAGCCCCTTCCCTTAATGGACATTGTGACTGTAGGGGACAGGGGCAAAGAGTTGCTTTTCCCTCCTGGAAGGCAGGCAGCTGCAGGTTTTCAGCCAGTGGGGAATAAAGGAGGGTTTAGATCACAGTACATCTCCTGGGAGAGGGAAGAATGATGGATATGTTGCTTATACTCCCTATAAGGCAAGCAAGCTGCTGCAGAACAGTCTGGGCAGAGGACAGAGGAATGTTCTCTCCCCTCCCCTACAGACAAAGCCAACCCAGATGAGACACGGGGAATCTAATGAAAAAAGGATTTGAGGGCTTTCCCTCTCTCTGTCTCTCCAGGAGAGATCAGCGAAGATCACATTTCTATTTAATTTTGCATTAAAGCAGCTGCTCTGATTCCCCAATATACTTCCTCCCAGCTGTTCTTCGCTTAGAGGAGGAGCCATGACTCATTGCTAAAGCATCTGCTTTGTACGCAGACGTTCCCAGGTTCAAACCCCAGCATCTCCAGTTTGAAGAATTAGGTGATGTGAAAGACCGCCAGTCAACTAGGGTAGCCACCTCTGGGTGTGGAAATACCTGGATATTTGGGGGGGTGGAGCCTGGGGAGGGTGGGGTTTGGGGAGGGGAGGGACCTCAGCCAGATATAAGACCATAGGATCCATCCTCCAGGGGAACTGATGTTAGTCGTCAGGAGATCAGTTCTAATAGTGTGAGATCTCCAAGTGCCACCTGGAGGTTGGCAAGCCTTTGGCCAATATAGAGAATACTGTTGGAAATGTGTGGGTTGCAAGGTCTAGATTCCAGTCATTATAGGGTTAATCCGTCTTACTGTCTATGCTGTTGTTTAGACTGACCTGGAAGGAAATCTGGTGCAGAGCCAATGTAAACAAAGCACACAAAACTGAGTATCATTGATTGGGTAATGCAATCAGATGACTTCCTTCTACGGGTCAAGAAGAAGAAGAATCTCCATTGTTGTGTGACCACGTGTTCTGTCTGTTAGTAGCTGTAAAGATGTGAAGATGTAGCTCTAGGTATCTCTTTTTTTTTGTAGTTTCCCAATGAACCCTCCCCTTAGAAATAAAGATTTTTACCCAGAAAGAAATGTCTCCTCTCCAGTGAAGCAAAGATCCATGGCAAACTCAGAGTATTTGTATTTTTGCCTATTTTTACAACAAATATGGACCCTGAGGGACCAATAATCTGACTCAGCATTGTGTGTCATCAAACCCACTACAGAGAAAAAGCAAGCAGCCTCCTACATATGTGCACAGAGAAGGGCCAAAGCCTGCTGTCTCCCATGACTTATCCCACTGCATTTAGGTGCTGGAAACATTTTTCTTCCATCCCAGCTCAGATTCCCAAATCGAACAAGGGCCAAGAGTTAGGAAGGGGGTGCCTCCCACATTGTCTGCTGAGGTTTTTGTCTAAAAATGTTCTGTATTGGAAGGCAATCTTGGACCAAATATTCCTTACAATGGGGGACGTTGTCCCATTGAAACTGGAGACATTGCTTCTTAATTATTGGAAGGATAGCACAGTCCAAAATATTAGGAAAGAATGGATCTCACATCTTTTAACAGCTGCCAAAACATCTATAGCGGCTAGCTGGAAATACCCAAATGCACCTGTGCTTCATATACGGTAACGTAAGGCATGGGAGATGTACATAATGGAAAGAATTACATATAAGAGGAATTGGTTTGAAAATAATGCTCCTTCCTCAGATTTTGTAGAAGTGTGGCCAGTGACACTGAACTACTTGATGCAGATGGGAGTGGTCCCCCCAACATTGAAGTACTTCACTGAAACGCCATATTAAGGATGTTTATAAGTTGCAAGATACGACGTTTGGTATTGCTCATTTACTTTCTCATCGAGTTGTCTTTGTCGTTTGTTATGCTGCTATTTCTTTGTAATCTGTTTCGTGCTTGTGCTTTTGTTGGTTGTGCTAAATACAAATTGCCAAATAAAAAAAGCAAAAAAAAAAAATGTCCTCTATTTGAGGATACAAAAAAGGGAGGGAAATCTTACACAGGAATTCACACCTCTCTCTGCTTGCTGTGTAAGTGCAAATTCTAACAGCTTCCAAATCAGGAAGCCCGTCTCCTATCTGTCTGAGATATGGCGAGGGTGGATTGTTGGGTGAGCGATACTGACCCAGTGAATGTCATCCCGAATTGAGGGGAGGGGGGCAAAGTAACTACAGCCAGAAATGGAAACAAAGGATTGAACTAAGAATTGGAACACAAATAAAACCCGTAAGAAAGGAAAACCAGTAGGAGATAATTACTAGGATGAAACAACAAAATGGACCAAAACTGAACACAAATAAAATGTCAGTGCACAACTCTAGTTCCTGACCATATATACCTCTCCCCGCTGCTCACGCTCTCCTCCTAGTTTTCTGTCCCCCCCTTTTTCTGTACTACTCCACATCTGACTTTTCTTTTTGAGTTCTGTCCCCAACTTTCCGTTTTCCTTTATCCCCAGTCTTCCGCCTATTGTGGATCTGAGCCATTCAGCCAGCAGTGACCCAAAGACCCTTTCGGCTATTTGGCTCCTCTGTGACAAGTAGGCAGCTGAGCCAATTGCTGCCAGAGTTTTCACGGCCATCGCACAAATCCCTTAGGGGCGCGGTCTGCAGCTCATGGCTCTACAGCCAACTGTAGCTGGATATGAAACCAAACATGGCTGTTTATGAAACGAAAGCACTGAGGTGTATGAGAGGGGTTGATGGGATGCTACAACTACCCAGTATGTGAAGGGAATGGCAAAAGGAAGTTGTTGTTGTTGTTGTTGTTGTTTTTTAACAGGACGAAAGGAGGACATTTTAGAGATCCTTTGCAGAAAAAGAAATCGTAAGAGTCTAATACAGTTGCCAGAGATCCAAGATGACACCATGCGCAGATTTATGCCAGTGCTCTAAGATCATTTTGCAGAATGCTCCTGTCTATACAGTTAACCAACTGTGAGACCTTGAGTGTGCTACTTCCCAGGCCTGTAGCTACAGTGTGGCATTTGGGGGGCTTGCCCCCTTAATTAAAAGCCCTGCCCCACAAATAGCCATGCCAGAAATCTTATTTTTGCATGTTTCCCAAAGGCTCATAGGAATGCTTTGGAAAGACTCGCCGTGACCTAGGTGGTATACAGCAGGACTGGGCTAGCAGAAAGGGGGGATTGTTGATGTATTGAAGGTGCCATTCTTAGCTTTCTTGCCCTGTGGAAGGGAACTCAAAAGGCGTTTAAATGCCTTCTGAAAGCAATTAAATGTTCTCTGAGCTGTTTCCCCCCCCGACGAACAGTCACTTGAAAGAAAGGGCTAGAAGCAGGCTCAGAGCCTCCCCCTTAAAGACAGGCATTCAGGTGAATTTAATTAACTGTAAGTTAACTGCACGCTTAAAATTGTAAGTGCCCCCTGAACAAAAAAAAATCCTGGCTACAGGCTTGCTATTTCCTAATAAAGAACTCGTAACAACCAGTGTTTGGGCTGCATTTTTTTTTTTACAGATTATTAATCGACATGTCAATTATTACTGATGTTAAATGGTAGGTTTTCAGTTCTACAAATAAGCTTTCTTATAGGGGCCCTTCGTCGCTCTCCTGCTCTGAATTTTGATACTGTTTGGTTCTTTGATTGTGAATGGTCGCAGCGCCTCATTGTTTTGCCATCCAGTTACATCTGACTTATGACGTAGGGTTTTCAAGACAAGAGCCGGTCAAGGGTCATTTGCTACTGCTTTCCTTTGCATAGCAACCCCGGAATTCCTTGGCGGTCTGCCATCCAAATACTGACCAGGGTCGACCCCACTTAGCTTTGGAGATCTGACGAGATCGGAATAGTTTCGGAGATCCTGGCCAGGGCAGCGCCTCCTAACAGACTGTATTTATTGTAAAAGCAACAATGTAAGCAGAATTTAAAAGACACAAACAGGGCTTGCAAGCCAATACACGTTCTAGCTCTCCTAAAAATGGCTGTTCTTGTACTAGGGGTGCCAGCCTCCAGGTGAGGCCCGGGGATCTCCTGCTTGTACAACTGATCTCCAGCCGGCAGAGATCAGCTCCCCTGGAGAAAATGGCTACTTTGAATGGTGGACTGTATGGCATTACACCATGCTAAGGTGCCTCCCCTCCCCAATCACCCACCCCCAAAGTCTCCAGGTATTTTCCAACCCAGAGCTGGCAACCCTATCTTGTACACAGTATGTAGATATAAATGAAAAACCGGCCTCCAATGCATAGAAGATTCCATTGACTTCCCACATTACCTCGAGCAACAGGCTGCTTTCCCATCAGACTTCGACTACGCTTTTCTCTCCTGTCACTCTCTATGGAGGGCAGTAGCTCACAACCCCTTTTCAACTAACATTGCACTCACATGCGCCACTATGCGTCTACAGTATAATCAAATTATACGGTTATCCGTTTATCTAGTCTAGCATATTTTACACTGAAGCTTATGCGTCTCCACTGCAGTTTCTTATGCAAATAGCTGTACCAGTTCTTTTGCAAAATACGCACACCATTATATTTTTTAAAAAATATTAAAATAGACACCAGTACAAGCATCTCCAATTGGCATTCCATTGCTTCCCAATGATTATTATAAGGACAAAGTCTTTTCTTAGAAGTTATTTAATGCATTTCTAATCCTGCTGTTTTCATTTGATTCTGTATTCGCTGATTCTTCCCGGGCACTCTGCCAAAGGAATTTATCCTCCTACTGACAGTGGTTTTGAAGCCTACGCTTATAAGCAGACATTTGATATGGTGCTGGAAAAGTCAGTTCTAAAAATAAAAAAAGGACTTGAACTGGGAAAACTGGGTTTGGGGACTGGGAAAGTAAAATAGGGCCTGGACATCCAAAACTGACCACCATCCGCTAGTCTAAAGAATACAACTTATTTAAGAGGCTGGTCTCCCTTCCAGGTTATTGCAAGCCAACTATCAACATCTTCCTGGATGTGAGAGCACAGAATGAGAAAACAAAACACAATCCAAGGAATGCCGTTTATCAAAACTGACCAAATAAATGCCACAAAACCAGGGCTCTTTTTGTAGCAGGAACTCCTTTGCATATTAGGCAGCACACCCCTAATGTAGCCAATCCTCCAAGAGCTTACAGAGTTCTTCTTACAGGGGCTACTGTAAGCTCTCGGAAGATTGGCTACATCAGGGGTGTGTCGCCTAGTATGAAAAGGAGTTCCTGCTACAAAAAGAGCCCTGCACTAAACAGTGTGCAATCCAGAACTCTTTAAAGTTGCTATAGTGGCTAGAAAATAAAGTGGAGGGAAAAAAAAACAGATGTTTCAGAATGTAGGCTTTTGATGCCTACCTCGGCTTTCACATTTGCAATTGATTCAAATGATCATTTACCCTCTTAAAGCTTGGAGAGAGGAGTAATTGCTACTAGAAGTTCTCATGGGGCTGCCAGCCCCCTGCCGCTGATCAGCTGCCTGGTAGGGGAGGAATGATGTGAAAAGGGGGGGTGCCAGTAGGCCCCCTAGCCAAGAATTATTAAGTTGGGGGCATTTAATTTCTTGGGGGGGCACTGTCTGATTTAATTTAAGGTACTTAATTTGCTTGCTTGCTTTGCCGGCCAGCAAGAGGCAAGCAAAAGAGAGGCAGGAAAAAGGGTGGTGTGAGGCTTGCCACCACCCCTGGCGGCAGTGGCGAGCATGAGAAATAAGTTTGGGGGGCTGGCCAGGGTGGTAAGTTGGGGGCCCTGGCAGAAAGTCAGGGGGCTGGGCCCCGAAATGCCCGCACTGTAGTTCTGGACCTGGATGCCAGCAACATCCTGACATACTGACAATCACTCCCTATGCACCGAAAGGGAGGTTAATGTGTTGCCAGGGACACTCTGGTATTTGATCAAAACTTTATGGTAAAACCATAGATGCCCTGGTGTTTGCGACATTACCCATCGCCAGCCTGGGCCTCCCTTGCTGGTTGCCAGAGGGACCTGGTAACCCTAGGTCCTCCTGATACTAGGTATTGGCTTGTTCCAGTCCTGGGACGCTATGAGATACTGCCCTGCAGTTCTTGAAGTGTAAGAACGGTAATACAGCAATGATCTAGGTGGTCAGGCAGCTCAGGACAAAGGAGACGCTGTAGGAAAACAAGCCTGCACCAGCCGAAGAAGCCTCCTTAGACCTATCTGTCAGAGTTGGTCTGGTGTTATTTTCGGACCCCATAAGATGCTTTTGGGTGAAAACTTGTGCTCTGGATTGAGCCACTAGACCTGCTCTTGCTGGCTACAGACCACATTTGCCTCTGCCTAAATCCTGTTCTGCCTTCCACTTCTCAGGTACCATTTCCAACAAGGCATTGAGTTGTGGCAGGCTTAAGAGCACAGCACAACAAATTCAGCCTGCCTAGACTCTTGAAGAGTGATCTATATTCATCCGCAGCAGCCATGGGTCTGAACAAATTCAACACTGCCCAAGGAAGCTTTGGGTTCAAGCAAAACTGTTAAAAGATTTGCTAACCCCCCCACACACATATCACTATGCTTCAACTATACAAAAGCAACAACGCTTCATGTATTTCATACTTCAAGGGGTATTATTTTATACTTCAAGTTTGCTCTGCCATAAAGGCGTCAGATTGACAATTCCAAAATGGAAGCTCATATATCCATCCTACCAAATCTTCACTCCCCCCCAAACTGTCTGCAGTATGGGGGTACAAGCAGAGGTATGACCATATCTCAGCCACCAATACCAAAGGTCCCCCTGCAGGAGATGGGGGAGTAAGGTTACCAGATCCAAGTTGGGAAACTCCTGGAGTTTTGGGGATGGAACCTGGGAGGACAGGGACCTCAGTGGGGTACAATGTCATGGAGTCCACCCTCCAAAGCATCCATTTTCTCCAGGGGAAATTATCTCTGTAGTCGAGAAATGAGCTGTAATACCGGGGGATCCCCAGGTCCCACCTGCAGGCTAGCATCCCTGATCCTTATAGTAGTAACTTAAAGGCAAGACTAGGTTCCGCCCCCCCCCCAGGTATGCCATGAAAAGTGACCCTGGCCTGGAAGGCGTAGGCTAGCCCAGTCTCATCAGATCTCAGAAGCTAACCAGTGTCAGCCCTGGCTAATATTTGGATGGGTGATGCAGAGGCAAACTACCCCTGAACATCTCTTGCCTTGAAAACCCCGCAAGGTCACTATAAGTCAGCTGTGATTTGATGGTACTTTCCACCATCATGTGGAACTCACAAGAACTCATAGGCACGCAAAGAAATTAATGAGTAGTCAGCTTAGAACAGATAAAAGGAAGTACTTTTTCACCCAAGGAGTAATTAACACATGGAGTCCACTGCCGCAAGAAGTGGTGACACCTACAAACAAAGACAGCTTCAAGAGGGGACTGGATAAACGTATGGAGCAGAGGTCCATCAGTGGCTATTAGTCACAAGGTAGAGGATGGAACGCTATATGTCAAGGGCAGTGATGCTCTGTATTCTTGGTGCTTAAGGGGCAACAGTGGGTGGGCTTCTGGAGTTCTTGTCCCACTGGTGGACCTCCTGATGGCACTTGTGTTTTGGGCACTGTGTGACACAGAGTGTTGTACTGGATAGGCCACTGGTCTGATCCAACATGCCTTTTCTTATGGTCTTAAGTTCATGATAAAGAGATAGGGTTGCCAAGTGACTTACTTTGTGCAGCAGGGGAGAGTCAGTCCCAGTCCAGGAGATCGCGCGCACACTTTGCACGCACACATGTGATGACATCACCCGGAAGTGACGTCATCATGTTGGGCACGTCGCCGGCTGATGCTCTAGCAATCAGCCTGAAAATTCTATGGTTCCATAGAGTTTTCAGGCTGATTGCTAGAGCATCAGCCGGCGACGTGCCCGGTGTGATAACGTCATCTCCGGATAACATCATCACACCAGGCACGTCAGCTCAAACCGGGCATTTTGGGGGCAGGGTTCCCCCCGCTGGCCTGATCCAGACCAGAGGATTGGGGGCCCTTTCAGAGGAAAACCCCTGCCCCCCCCGGGGGACCTGGCAGCCCTATAAAGAGAGAGGTCATCTTATTTGCGTACAAATTAAAGTTGTTTCCAATAAAAATTGCATGTGAGTATGACATTCGTTGACAGGGTCGTCTTACATCCAGGCTTGTCTTCCTTTTGAGTAAATATGGTAGTTATTGGTCCTGGGTCTAATGCTCATGGCAAGGCTCTCCTTTTCATCAGGTAAGTCGTCAAATCCATCCCCTCCCCTCCAACTACCCCGGCCTTTGGACCTTAGTTTTTTTATTGGCACCAGAGAAGGGCAGTCAAGGTGGAATTCTGAGGCTACAGGCGGCCGGTCACGGCCCCTGCTTCAGGCATCTCATTCGTATGTGCGGCCATCTGCACGGCGGCCGTGCCAGGAGGAGCTGCCAAGTGTAAAATAAAACCTGTTCCTGTTGGCACCGATCGCCGAGCCAAAATTCTCTCACATTACATTTGCTGAATGCTAAGGCATCACCCAACAAAAGAGCGAGGGCATCGTGGTGGGGACAAGAAAGGGATTCGGAACAGGAGAACGGCCTCATGCACAGCAATTAAAACAGGGAGTCATGCTGTGGCCAAAGAGAAACCAACGTCACCATGCAGCTAAATGTATCCCTAACCAAAAAAAATAAATAAATGCTATTTCTAAAAAAAAAAAAAAGCCTTATTTTTAAAGACCTTTCTTTCCCTCCCCCGATGCACTATACTCACTTAAACATCTTTTCCAAAAGCCTTTTGACCATTCCCTCTTCCCGTGATTCAATGAGCAATACTGTTAATGATTATGCATATACTTTCTTCGGTCTATTCTCTGCACCTCCAAGCAAGACTGTCACGCATTTTCTTGCTTTTGATGTTCTTCCAGTATGTATATTTAAAAGGTTGCTAGGGAATATCATCAACTTTACTCCCTCCTCCCAGACGTACTAGAACTGCTTTAATTTAATCCTTAATACGGTTTACCACACTGGCGTCCTCCAGTCCCCTACTGACGGCATTCATTTGCTTCCCCAGTTTTATGTCTAGTGTCTGTTGGTGGCGATCAAGAACTTATCTATCATTTTCTTGCAATATTAATTGAAAGCCCTGGGAAAGTAGGCAGCATCTACAACACATGATTTCCACTCCAGTCTTATTGCCTGCTTCATTGGTTGAGTGAAATCTCAGGCAGGTTTTCAAACAGAGGCTAGATGGCCATCTGACAGCAATGCGGACCCTGTGAACTGAGGCAGGTCATGAGAGGGAAGGCAGGAAGGGCTGCCCCAGTGCTTGGTTCTCGTGGCCCTTTTTTGCATGCCCAGGGAAGTACTGATTGCCACTTTGGGGTCAGGAAGCAACCCTGGAGGTTGTTTTGTCATCTTCTGGGCATGGAACAGCGGGCACTGCGGGGGTGGAGGCATTTGTGAATTTCCTGCATTGTGCAGGGGGTTGGACTAGATGACCCTGGAGGTCCCTCCCAACTCTATGAATCTATATTTGTCGCAAAATTCACAGAGAGAGTTCACTACCCTCAAAGTCAGGCCTGGAGTTCTCCTAGAATGACAACTGATCTCCAGACTACAGAGGACAGTTCCCCGGTAGGAGACTGCAACCTCAGAGGGCAGAGTTTATGCCATCACTGGGGTTGCCAACTCTGGTCTGGGAAATCCTTGGAGATCTGGGGGTTGAGCCTGGGAAGGGTGGGGTTTGGGCAGGAGAACAACATCATCAAGGTCTAATGCCACAAAGCCCAACCTCCATAGGTGCCATTTTCTCGAAGGCAACTGACCCCTCCATTCTGGCTATGAGTTATAATTTCAGGAAATCTCAAGGTGCCATCTGGAAGCTAGCAGCCCTAGGCATCACCCCCCCTCAAGGTCCCTCCCCAAACTCTACCCTTCACAAGCACTGCTCCCAAATCTCCAGGAACTTCCCAAGCTGGAGTTCTCAACCGTAACTCCAGAGTAGCTGAACATGTCAAGAAGTGCTGGGAAACGACATCCGCAAGTCTGCAGCGTACAAATAAGGCTCATCTATCACTTTAACAAAAAGCTTAGGTGGCGGGGGGGGACACAGAAGCACAAATGTTTCCAGGGGTGGCCAAACTTGCTCAACGGAAGAGCCACACAGAATAAGCGTCAGAGGTCTGAGAGCCGCAAGACGGGAACAAACATCACACACGCACGTTTTTATTTTTTAAAAAATATATGCAAATTTGTTTTTTATTAACATTAAGTGGGATAGCCAAAAAAAAAAAAACAGGGGTAAAAACAGACATTGAAAAAAAAAATATTGGTTTGCTAATGGTATTGATTTGCCTAAGAGAGAGAAAAAGAGAGAGGTGGAAAGAAAGAATGGAAGAGATGGAAAGAAAGAGAGAGAGAGAAAAACAAAGAAAGCAAATGGATGGGAGGGAGGGAGAGAGGGAGAAAAAGTACGCCTCCCCTTTGCTTCCCCAGCTGCCCTGCCGAGAGCCGCACAATATGTGCGAAAGAGCCGCATTGTGGCTCCCGAGCCACAGTTTGGCCACCCCTGGGATGCACAAAAAGCTTTTTCCTATCCCCCCCCCCCACAACTGTTAGGTTTGCCAGCCTCCTGGTGGGGCCTGGAGATCTTCACTTTTACAACTGATCTCCTGGTGACAGAGAACAGCTCCCGTGGAGAAAACGGCTGCTTTGAAGGGTGGACTCCATGGCATTGGACCATGCTGAGGCCCCTCCCCTCCCCAAACCCCGCCCTCTTCTGGACCCACTTCCAAAGTGTCCAGGTAGTTTCCAACTCAGACCTGGCAATCCTACTAACTGTACTTCCATCAAAGATATTCATTATCCTGATCCAGTCTTAGTAGAAGATATCACTAACGAACAAAACTACTTCTGCCCATTTAAATTCGGAAACAAATGAACAAAATGCTTTCGTCAGTAACGGCATTCCTCATTCAGATGGGTATTCTGCAGACCCCAATTCTGTTGTTGCTGTTGTTGTTTTCTTAAGTGTGAAAGTGTTTAAAAGTATTCCATGCCCTGTCCCATAGGCTCAGGAAGGCTTACAGCATTCAAAAAAAATTATGATCTTTCTATATCATATATTAGTGCTAAAATAAGCCGCTACTCAAACTGCTGAAATGGCCCTCATGGTAGGTTTAAAGGAAGTTGTAAAAGTCCCAGCTTGCTGACAACATCTTTATGTGCAAGACGCAAAGAGAAGAAATTGCCTCTGAATAAATTATGGCAGTAGCATTTATCCTTATTATTACAACATCCTAGAATGGCTCTCCTGTACTTTTTGGCTCTACCAGAGGGTTGGATTGTATTCTATCCATGTATCTTCACTTTGGTTTTAATGTGAGCCATTTCAGTCCACCTAATCTAAGCTTTGGGAATGCAGGGATGCTGGACTGAAGGCAGACTGTAAAGGCAGACTGTGGAATTGGTAACAGGACTGTAATGATTCCATTTTTGGTGTGTGTGTTTCTTTAAATGTTTACTTTGACTGCAGTTATGTAAGGAGACTGATAGAGGGAGACAAGTGTAATGTGATTGGCTGATGACTGAGAGTGTGGAAGGAGGGGTGTCTATGCGGTGATTCTGTGTGTGAAGTTTGGAGAGAGAGCATAGTCTGTGAAACTATGGGAGTTTGAGTCTATTCTGTGTGAATAAAACAAACAGTTTAGTCTGTGTGACTATGAGAGTTTGAGTCTATTCTGTGTGAATAAGACAAAGAGTTTAGCCTGTGTGGCTATATATATATGAGAGAGAGATTAGACTGTCTAAGCCTGTCAGAGTGGAGTACTGGAGTTTGAGAGACTGTTTGTGACGCCAAGCCTTGTCAGCTATACTTTCTTTCTTCAGCAACAGTTCAAAATTACCCAGAAACCTATTTTGTTCTTTAATAAATAAATCAGCATTTGTTTAAATTTATTCCAGCAATCAGAATAGTCCTTCCTCAGGGCCACATAGTCCTCTGAAGTGCCTAGACCTTGGGTCATTCTACCAAAAGAGAGAGATTTGGAATTTTTAATTCCTGGTGGCAGCAGAAATCTACCAAGTTTATGTACACAGAGAGTGTTTAAAGGTAAAACCGTCTCCCCAATAAGTGAGGGCTCCACAAGGACTAACTAAAACATCACCAAGTACTAAGCCAGCTTACAGGTTCTCCAAAACTTTTCTTCAGGCCATGGGCACAGAGTGACTGCTTCAGTTGGTGGTACTACCAGAAAAAACATCTACTTCATTGTGGCTTGGGGGGGGTGGACAAAGAAAACAAAGGTGGAGCATAGCCAGTGCTGAAGGGAAACTAAAAGCCAGGCTTGGCAGTCGCATGCCTGTTCTGCTACAGCCCATCTTTACAGCCACGCTTCTCTAATATCTGCACCATTTGGTGGGCATCTTGCTAACATAACAATTGAAAAATTAACACCACCCTGTACAAATACAGAGCCCAGGACTGTTTTATTTTCCCGCATACCAAACACTGATTTTTTTTCAAGAGTTCTCTATATGCTTCGCAAAGCTATTTCCATAACTGCTTACCCAAATGCCAAAACCTGAACGGCAAAAAAAATAATCATAAAGTGTGTGCTGTTTTGCTAACACCGTCAATAAAGCTTAGTAGCCCACCGTGCCAGAGATATACAACCTTGTGAGTGCTCAACTGACACAGAACTGTGCAAAGTTTCGATGGTCCAGATGCTGCTGCCTCTATGCATCGTTTATCTCCAAATAATGCCCTGCCATTTACCCTTCTCCAATGGATGCATCTAAACTCTCATGGCTCCCAGGTTCCTTTCTATGTTCCGTCTCTGTTTAAACAAAACTTCAGGCTGCCTTGGTTGCAATCCCAAGGGTAGTTTTTCTTTCCCAAACTCTCAACACCTCTTGTTTGCTTCTGAAGGTAACAGCTAAAAGAAAGCTCCTTTGCAGGTTATTTTACTTGTTAATTATCCACAAGTATTACCCACATATTTGTACTTCCCAATAGAAGTGTATACGATGTGAAATATTGAAATAATTACGTGGCAGCCTGCATTGTGGTAGTCATGTTACGCAGCGCGGCATGTCTTCTGCCGTGAATGATTCACAGCCCACCATGCTGAGATGTACCGTGCTAGGAAACCATTCAAAAAGGAAAGCGGTTCACCCCATCTATTATAAACTTTTGCTTGGCAATTTAATACTCCACACGAAACAAGAAGTACAATGGGTGGTTCATAGGTGTGTGGGGGGTAAGCATAGGGTGCTACAAACAATTTGGAACACTCTCATTTTCCAGCCAAACTTCAAAACAAATAAAAATGGGAGAAATGGCGCCATGTTGGCCAGGTCACAAGCATTTTGTTGGGGACTTGAATCACAGCTCCTACAATAAAAGGAAATAAAAGCTTTGGGTAGATGTTCTTAAAGTGGACAAAAATAACAGAGGGGGGAGGATGTTGGCCATACCCCTGATCTCTACATATTGGTTGCGAAAGGTTCCGTGCAAGAGCACGTGTTTAAAGACATAAAAGTCTGAGGTCCAATCTTTGGCAGCATCAGTTAAAGGTTAAAGAAGGAGCTGATGTGGAAGACCACTCCTCAAGACCGTACAGTATAGACCAGGGGTCTCCATCAATGCTCCCTCTAAGCTGTGGAGTCTTGTGAGCAAAAAATCTGCTTTGTGAGGTACTGGCATTAAAGCTGTGAGTGAGCAATTTGGCTGCTGCATAAATCAATTTGCTCTGGAGCTTCCTGAGCTAAGACAAAAATGTGTGAGCCAGAGGCTAAAAAACTGTGAGCTAGCTCACACTAACTCAGCTTAGAGGGAACACGTCCCCATCCTTTGTGAGCCTGTGGACACTTTTGGAAATCTGACACTATGTGGGGCCATAACCACAAAATGGCTGTCGCAGGAGGTGGGGACAGCCACAAAATGTCAGCTGTAGCTTACCTTCAGTCACATAGTGAAGACCCACAAAATGTGCTGTAGTGCTGTGCTCCAGTGGCAGCTGCTGCCAAAGCAACGTTTTTTCAAAAAAATCTGCACAGCCACTCTAATCTCCAGTATCCAATCAGAAGCCTTGCTGGGCAAAAGCCCAACCTGGCCCTGCCCATTTTTTTTTAAAGTACTGAGCAGGTGCTAGGAAAGGTGTCAGTAGGCACCATGATGGAGACTTCTGGTATAAACAGTAGTGACCTTGATAGGACATCTCTCGGAGCTAAAGAGGGTCTAATGGCAGAACTAGATGTTACAAAAACCATGTGGCTGCCACCAAAGATGACAATTTCACACAGAATTTCCCTCTTCATAATGGGTAGCAAAAAATCCCAGCACTATTAGGCCAAATGTTGCCCTGCTCCCAGCCAACATCAACCAGTGCTGTGGAGCTGGGGTCGCAAAATGTATCACATAATTACAGTACAGTATGAGGTAAATTCTACTGGATGCCATGGCGGCATAGGAAGATCTTCCACATTATTAGCAGTGCTTGGTTGCGCCTAAAGGAAAAGCTAAGCCAGAGACTGAATTTGCCTCACTCATTCTTGACATTCAGATGCAATACTTCTATGCAGACAACTGAAGGGGGGTATACAGTCAGATGTCCCAATACTGTTTTACATAAACTTTCAAAATTCACCACAGAACAAGAAACAGATTAGCAACAATATGACAGGAATAGGGGTCCCAAAAGAAAAACTGCTATGAGGGGAGTTTGGAGAAGGGGGAGGAAAGGGGATTTCTCGAAATTCGGGAAACAAGTGGGCTTGGTGACCGGGCGGCCTCTAAAAACAATTTACAGGAAACAAGCAAGAATTACCCTATGCAGTTAATTTTCTTTTTTTTTAAGATAACCTCTTTAGATATTAATTCTTTAACACTTATATTGAATATTATCTTATCCCTCGGTATAACTACAGGCTATGTAAGATGCTCCTTATGACAAAATGAACTGATCACAGTTTTATAAATGTTTTAAACACATTGGCTTTCAATATGTATATTCCAAAAAGAAATACTGAGTTGTGTCAACTGAAATTGTAAAACAGCAGTTTTATTAGTCAGAAAAGAAGAAGGATCAAATTGGTAATCCTTCAACCAGGAAGGGAGAATTCTGGGATAAGGAGAACCAGGAGAGCCAATTATTTGAAGAATCATCTCCTCCCATGTTGCTTTCCTTTAGTCACCAGGCAACATGTTTCTGTTTATCCTCCTACTTGGAATCATAGGTTCATAGAGTTGAAAGGGATCTCCAGGGTCATCTAGTCCAACTCCCTGCACAATGCAGGAAATTCACAAATGCCTCCCCCTCCATACCCCCAAATGACCGCTGTTCCATGCCCAGAAGATGACAAAAAACCTTCAGGATCTCCAGCCAAACAAGCCTGGATTGGGTTGGGTAACAAAATTCTTATTTCCTGCCTTCTAGCAAATCCTTCCAGTATGAAGAATTATAAGCCAACAGAAGTGTAGTCAAATGTTAAGACTGATGTTGCAGTCATGAACTAGGGTTGCCAGCTCTGGGTTGCGAGATACCTGGAGATTCTGGGGGTGGGCCCTGGGGAAGGCAGGGTTTGGGGAAGGGAGAGTCCTCAGCTGGATATAATGCCATAGAAACCATCCTCCAAAGCAGCCATTTTCTCCAGGGAACCTGATCTTGGTCATCTGGAGATCAACTGTAATAGCAGGAGACCTCCAGGTGCCATCTTGTAGTATGACCATGATGCTGATGCTGCGTGGCTTTTCAATTATTTTTTGGTTAAAAGCAAACATGTAAAATCAGAAGCCCAAATAATTTTGAAAGCAAAGGAAGTATCTTTAAGGGAAATACATAGCACAATTCTTTGTTTATATCGCTGGAAGCCTCTTCCCATCGATTGCTCCTGAAGGACATCAAAGTCTGAAGCAACAAATGGTACAGTGCCCCATTACACAGATTGTGCTGATAAAAGGCATTTCTGTACAACTATTTTCTCCGTTACAGTAAGTTACTATGGTGATAGATTAAAATCTCCTGAAATGTTTCCCTTTTAGTATTATTCTGCATAATGAATATTACCTTAATAAATATTTAAACTTGATAAATCATTTTTAATTGCTAATTTCCCCCCCACTGGCATATATTAACAGCTTTTGCCACCGATTCAGAAGAAACCCGTTCAGAAAAAAGGTTAACCCAGTGAAGCGCTCCCAAAGGGAGCACCCTTGTACGGAAAGCATTTTTTTAAAATTCATTATTCTACACAGGATGCGATCCAGGACTGTGAAAACAAATACAGTATTTCCCAGCACAGAAGACTCGAGAGAATTTCAAGAGGAATATACATCGTGGTTCCTGTGTGACTGCTTTTCTTCTTAGAACCAGTTCATCAGTTCCATGTTTCAGATAACAATTGTTGTGATTAACTGCTGTAGATTTTCCGGGTTGTGTGGCCGTGGTCTTGGCATTGTAGGACCTGACATTTCGCCAGTAGCTGTGACCGGCATCCTCAGAGGTATAACACAGAAAGATGGAGTACTCTCTGTATGAAGGTGGGCAGAAAAATGGTAGGCAGGTAATTTATATCTACCCTGGAAGGTGGGGTAGGGCTGAGTCATTATCTTGTAGTAGTTCTCCAGGCTATGAACATGCTAATGGAGGAGCTTTCCTGAGGAGGTTCTTTTGTCTATGGATTGTTTCCTGCGGAGGAATCCATAGACAAAAGAACCTCCTCAGAACTCTCTATGGGTTCAGCTATTCCTAGAGCTACCCTAGATCACTTCCAGGTTTCCCTCAGAAGTAAGAGACCACACTGGTGATTTTTTTTAAAAAAAAATTCCCACTGCCTCTTGGAGAGAGGCAGAGGGCTGCTGGGAGGAGGTTTAGTCATTTATAGCAGTTCACGATACCTAGATGATGGGGAGTGGGGCATATGGCAGCATGAAGATTACTTTGGTATGCAAGTAGGTTACGTGGAAGAAAAACAGTCTTTAAGGTATTTTGGTACCAGATCTCTTTGAAAGGCCAAACTCAGTACGTTGAAGTGGGGAAACCAAAAGGAAGCCAGTGGAGTCCAAAGCAGAAGCAACATTATATCCTTCAAGCAACAAACCCTTGTTAAGATCTCGGCCTGCTCAATCATGCCAGTAGTACTTCCTGAGCTCTTCAAAAGCAACACCATCATGCAACAGAGTAATCAAATTTAAATGTCATCAGGGCATAAATAACCATGATCAGAGAGTAGAGTTGCCAGCTTCGGGTTGGGAAATACCTGGAGATTTGAGGTGTGGGGGGTGGAGTTTGGGGAGGGCAAGGTTTGGGCAGGGTGGGACCTCAACAGGGTATAATATCATAGAGTCCACCTTCCAAAAAAGCCATTTTCTCCAAGCAAACGGATCCTCTGGAGACCAACTGTAATAGTGGGAGAGGTCAGCAACCCAATCAGAAAGGGGGACAGCAAGTATACCTGCCTAAGAAGTATACCTGCCTTTCCCCATATACACCCCAGAGAGCACTACGGTCGGGGTCACAACATCAATTATTCCAGGCCCCAAGAATGCCAGGCTCACAGCCACTAGGGCCAGGGCCTTCTCAGTGGCGGCTCCTTACTGGTGGAATGAGATCCCGGAAGAGATCAGGGCCCTGCGGGACCTTCTACATTTCCACAGGGCCTGCAAGACAGAGCTCTTCCACCAGGCTTTTAATTAGGAGCTGCCCACCACCACCACCAACTACCATCATCTGAACATCTGTGGTACAGGCCTGGCCCTAGTGTGGAGATACAGTCATGTCTCCGCAGAAGGCCAGAAGATCGCTGAATTGGGAACTCTGATAGTAGATTTTAGAGCGCGCCATTTCATTTAATGAATGAATGACCAGTACTGCGAGCAGTTTAAATGTATGATTGTTTTCATCCATTTTAAAATGTCTAAAATGTTTTATGTAGACTAGGTACATCCTACTGACCACTGTAAGCCGCCCTGAGCCCATTCACGGGGAGGGCGGGGTATAAATACAATAAATAAATAAAAATAAATAAGATGGAAGAAAATACTTCTCATACCACTATTACTTCAGGAGCGTGCCGGACCCAAGTTTTGAGCACCAACCTTAAAGAAGAGTACAACCCCACTGCCAAATACGTTAGATGCCCTGGTTCATTCCCAATCAAGAGAACCTCCATCCTCTCTGGATTATGCTTCACAGCACAGGTTCCCCGTGTGATAAAGCCGGCCAAGAGTCACGTACACGGACGGAGCTTGCATGGCAATGCATCTTCCTTTCCCTTTTTTTATTACTCCTACGGAGAGGAAAGAATGCACACCAAGGACAGAAGAATGAATGGCTGAACATTTTCTCTGCAACGTGAACAATGCGTCTCTCTCTGAATATAAGGCGCATTTTAGCCTTTTGTGATCTATTTATTGCACAGGCCGCTACAGAAGAGGTCACCGCGAAGTCATTTCCTTCCCACCTTGCCGGATGCGCCGCAGGCCATTTTTGCACATGGCAATAAAAGGGAGGGGGAGAAGGGAACCTAGTTTGTCCTAAGGGGCAGCTGGCATAATAAGACGGTGTCTGAATCTTACAGCCACACTGCAGTGATTTCAGAGGCTTCGAAACCATGATAAAATTTACTGGGAGTGACAGACAGAGTGTTCCGTGCAAAGCCATAAATTTCTGCCAAAATAGTGCTCTCCAGCAGGAGAGGCAAAGGAAGAGCTATTGAGTGACTCCAAGCGTGCCAAAAAGCTGCGGAGGAGGCATAAAAGGAGAGGAAGACATCAGATCAAGATGCGGGAAGGACTCACCTTTGACGTTTCATAGCTTAATCCAATACTTTCCCCACACGCTACTTTGCTTCAGTGCTCTCTAGTCCAGAAGCATAAATTGTTTTTCTTATGATAACGTGTCTCAGAAAACCTAGACTGCTTTGGCAGGATGCAATGGACCTCAGAGCATTAGCAAGGGAGCTGTGTCAAAAAGCTAGGGCTGCCATCCTCCAGACGGCAGCCGGAGGTGTCCTGGAATTACAACTAATCTCCAGACTACAGGGAACAGTTCCCCGGAAGAAAAATGGAAGCTTTGGGGGATAGACTTTGGGGCATTATCCCACTGAGGTTCCTCCCCTCCTGGGGTTGCCATTTCCCAGTTAGGGGCTGGGCATTGGCTGGTTTTGTGGGCTCCTGCAATGTCATGTGACGTGCCTACGTCACCTGGAAGTGACATAGGCATGCTGATGACGTGTGTGGAAGGGATACTCTAGTTTTTGGGCAAAACTCTATGGTTTGAGGCCAATTTTACCATAGAGCCTTCACCCAAAAACCAGAGTGTCACCCCCGATGTGTCTATGAAGAAAGGTTAAAGTGCTTGGGGCTCTTTACCTTGGAGAAACGATGGCTGAGGGGTGACATGATAGAAGTTTATAAGATAATGCATGGGATAGAGCAGGTAGAGAAAGAGGTACTTTTCTCCCTTTCTCACAATACAAGAACTCGTGGGCACTCCATGAAATTGCTGAGTGGTCAGGTTAGAACAGATAAAAGGAAGTAATTCTTCGCCCAAAGAGTGATTAACACATGGAATTCACTGCCATAGGAGGTGGCAGCAGCTACAAGCATGGACGGCTTCAAGAAGGAATTAGATAAACATATGGAGCAGAGGTCCATTTGTGGCTATTAGCCACAAGGTATAGATAGGGACTCTGGGGCAAGTGATGCTCTGTATTCTTGGCAACAGTGGGAGGGCTTCTAGTGTCCTGGCCCCACTGGTGGACCTCCTGATGGCATCTGGTATTTTTGGCCACTGTGTGACACAGAGTGTTGGACGAGATGGGCCATTGGCCTGATCCAACATTGACTTCTCTTATGTTCTTAAGTTCTATGTCACTTCTGATTGATGTAGGCATGTCGCGGTGCTCCTCCCCATTCCAAGAAAGGCCCCTCCCATCCCCCTCTGGCTTGCTGTTGGGACCTGGCAAAGCTATCCCCTCCCCAAACCCTGCCTTCCTCTGGCCCCACCCCTCAAATCTGCAGGAATTTCTGGGAGTTGGCAGTCCTACAAGCAGCCCCTGGAGGAGGACACCCATCAGCAGTCAGGTAAGACCTGGTAGTGCTATGTGTTTGGGTACTTGCGTGTGACTTTAAATCTCAGCTGGATGAAAGCTGCATGGGGGGGGGGCAAGCAGGCACAAGCCACATGGCTCCTCCCTGTGAGTGTGTGAAGTCCGTGAGGAAGACAGCACAGTTCCTCTCTTCATTTTGCCTTTGTTTCAGAATTTGTGTGTATAGTAAAATGGATAGTAAAGAGTTAACAAGAACCTGATTATGGGATGGAGGAAAACTCCACCCCCTAGAATGCTCTCTTTCTTACTTTCATTTTTTCTGTGCTAGTCTGAAGAAGTTGGTTGAAATAAAGCAGACTGTTACATTCAGCAGATCCGGTGAGTAAAGTGATTTATACCATTCCCTAGTGAGATAACAAAAGCACGGGCTTGCAAACTGTTTGTGTTTGGGAAAGGATTCATTGTTTATTTTGGCTGCTCTCTCTGTGTGTCCCTTAATAAAGCCATGCTTGGAAATGCTACCAAAGCCTGGCAAGGGACTTGTGGGGGTATGACAAATTGCACTTTCATTTTTTGGAAGGGCAGCTGCTGGGGAACCACTTTGAAGGCAAAAAAGAGGACGAGAAAATGAAGAGTGCATTTAGGGGAACTGCACTGCTGTGTTTTTATTTATTTATTTATTTATTTATTTCAGGGAATGGGAATGTCTCCAGGCTCCACCTCCAAAGTCCCCAGCTATTTCCTGAGTTGGGCCTGGCAACCCTACAAAGGAGATCGTAATTCCAACCAGGGAGGTGACAATAAGGAGGGGGTGGGAATTCTACTGCCCACTCTCAGCGCAAGTGTTATGACTCAACAGGAGCCTGAGTGCTTTTGTTCCCACAACAAAACATTCAGCCTTAAAATACAGTTTAGATTACAGAAACAGCAATGTTAATAATTAAAACACTTAAATAATTAAACTTGAGTTTCAAGCCAGAACTGGGGCCTTTCATCTCCCCACTTTCATTTAAGAGATGCAATATTTTTGTAAGATGTTAGAGGGCCATTTTTTCCACTTAACGGATAATGAGGTGCAGTGGAGCCCATATACATGTCAAGCAGGTAGGTCAACTCAAATACAGCACTACTAATACCCCGGAAAAATAAAATTCTGTCTACTACTTGCTCAACTAGTTCATTACAGATGTGGTTGCCAATTCCAAGCTAGGAAATTCCTGGAGATTTTGAAGAGGAGCCTGGGAAGGGACCTCAGCAGGGTATCATGTAGGGATGTCAGCCTCCAGGTGGGACCTGGAGATTCCCCAGAATTTTAACTCATCTCCAGACTACACAAATCAGTTCCCCTGGAGAAGATGCATGCTTTGGATGGTGGTGGGGGCTCTACGGCTCTATACCCCACTGAAGCGTTTGGTTGAGGACAGTGATGGTTGACATCATGGCTGGCACCCTACCTGGACCCAGTTCCTTGTGCATGCAAAGCACTCACAGATCAGATGGGAGGGAACTGCAAAAAAAAAATCACCACTTGCTTTTAATTATTGTATAATGCTGGACACGATTATATATGTTTTAGAATGTTGTACATCAACTAGAGCCCCACGGTTGTGGGGATTAGACAATCAAATAATAAATGTCCCTGTCCTTCCCAGGCTCCATCCCCAAATCTCCAGGAGTTTCCCACCTGGGGCTGGCAACCCCACTCTCTTGGCACAGGAGTTTCCCACCTGGAGCTGACAACCTTAACCTTGGCAACTCCACCATGCCATACAGTCCACCCCTCCAAAGCATAGTCTGGAGATGAGTTGTAATTCCAGGAGATTGCCAAGTCCCACTTAGAGGTTGGCAAACCTAAGTACAACTGATGTCACATGTCACATTTTAAAATTTGCCAACAAAAGGTTTTTCATTTCTTTGTGTTTACATGCTTCTGTTTAGAACAGGGGTGGCCAAAGTAAGGCTCTTTCGCACATGTTGTGCGGCTCCCAGCAGGGCGGCTGGGGAAGCAAAGGGGAGGCATGCCTCCTCCATCTGTCTTCCTTTCCCCGGCCAGTAGGCTTGGGTAGGCTTGTGGGGGGGGGAGAGAAAGAAAGCAACTTTAAATGCATTCTCAAAGCCTCCCCCCAGCCTCCAAGTATCATTGGATAAATAAATATCATTATCAATATCTGTTTTTACCCCTTTTCTTTTTTATTTTTGGCAGTCTCATTCAATGTTAATAAAAAGCAAAACTGCATATTTTTCCATATGCAATCTTTGTTCATGTCTTGCAGCTCTCAGACTTCTGACATTTATTCTGTGTGGCTCTTACGATGAGCAAGCTTGGCCACCCCTGGTTTAGAACCTGGCGAAATGCAGATCGTTTCCCCACAGCCCCGTCCCCCCCCCCCCATGGCACACCCCCTTCTTGGTTTTATGCCTACCTCCTTTCTTGTTCTTTTACAAAAGAGAGGGTTTGTTTTAGGCCTAAGCCTCTATCTGAATGCTGTGTAGCCACTGCTTTCAACAACCAGAGAACCCTAACCCTAACCTCTACCAGGAAGCAAACTGATGGAACCACCTCGGGTGGAAGATTTTAGGCTCTGTTGAGGGTGGCAGAACCTCACCTGGATGGCCCAGGCTAGTGTGATCTCATCAGATCTCAGAAGCTAAGGGTGCGCCCTGGCTAGTATTTGGAAGGGAGGCCTCCAAAGAATCCCAGGGTCACGACACGGAGGCAGGCAATAGCATGCCACCTCTGAATGTCACTTGCCTAGAGAACCCTACATGGTTCACCATAAATCAGCCATGACTTGACAGCACTTTCCATTACCACGGTTGGCAGATCAACATATAACAGGTATCATGGCTCCGTTTGCAGCGGCAGAATTTTTTTAAAAAAATCCTGGGTTTTTTTCTAGGCCGTAATGATGTACCCGGAACATACCGCTGTCAAGTGTAATGTCTATGTTTTGTGTTTTGTTTGATCATCTCAAAACGCAATTACGCTACATTCATCTCTAAAATTCACTTGAGATCGGGTGTTTTTTTTTACTTTTGACCGTCTGACTGAAAACCAAACATAAGCATTTTCACCACTGAACTTTTTCTCTCAGCGGGGCCCAACAAATAAACTTGCAGGCCACACGGTGAGCCTCTTCAGGCAGAAAGCCATTCTCAAGAGCCTAGTATTGTAGTTAAGTTTTTTTAAAAAAGAATGCTCATGGGATGGAACTCTCAGCAGAAATTCTTATGATGCAACTGGGGACCCACAAGGAACTCGCATGGAGGGGAAGGTTCTTCCTGCTCCCCTGCTGCCATTCTCCCTCTGCCCCTTGCTCCTTCACTGCTGCTGACTTCTCCTCCACCTTTCATTCCTTGCTGTCTTTTCCTTTTTCCTGCTGCCTCACCCACCTGCCCAAACTACAGCCAGCTGCTCACTTTCCTTGCTGCCTGTAGCACTGCCGCTGCTTCCCTCATGCTTCTGAACTCCTCCTCCCTTCTGCAATGCCTCCCTTACTCACCTGCCCACACTGCTGCCTCCAAGCTGAGTTAGCATGAGCTAGCTCACAGTTTTTTAGCCTCTGGCTCACATGTTTTTGTCTTAGCTCAGGAAGGACAGCTCCAGAGCAAAGTAATTTGTGCAGCAGCCAAGTCACTCGCTCACAACTTTAATGCCAGTAGTTCGCAAAGTAGAACTTTTGCTCACAAAACTCCACAGCTTAGAGGGAGCATTGCTGCCCACTCTTCCATTCCCTGATGTCTCTACAGCTGCTGTGACTGCTCCTGGCCAACTGCCACCTCCTCCCATCACTGCTGCATCAGTTGGCTGGTTGCCTATATATATGTTTATTGAGTACATATTTAATAGAACTATTTCATACAATATATATTTATACTCTATTTCATAGGCTTCCCCCCCCTTTTCCCCTTATTCCCATATCCTATCCGCCATACAACTCTCACCATACAACTCCCTCAGTCACATGTTCTAACCATTAATACGTCTTAATTTGATTATTCATTAGTTATTACCCATTCGGTCTTCTAACTTCTGTCTCCTATTTTCTTGTTGCTCAGTCACACAGTCGAGTCCGACTCTTTGCGACCCCATGGACCAGATCACACCAGGCCCTCTGAAGTTTGCTCAATTCCATGTTCGTTGCCTCGGTAACTCTGTCTAACCATCTCATCCTTTGCTGTCCCCTTCTTCTTCGACCTTCAGTGTTTCCCAGCATCAGGGTCTTCTCCAGGGAGTGCTCCCTTCTCATTGGGTGCCCAAAGTATTTGAGCTTCAGCTTCCATATCTGGCCTTCCAGGGAACAGTCATGGTTGATTTCTTTTGGGATTGACTGGTTTGATCTCCTTGCAGTACAAGGGACTCTCAAGAGTCTTCTCCAGCACCATAATTCGAAAGCATCTATTCTTCAGCGCTTGGCCTATACCTGAGAAGAAAGCTGGATGGGGTTGCCTCTGGTACCGAGGGCTGAAGAGGTAAACCATTTCAGCAGGAAGGCAATCCCTCCTCCCTGCTACCAGAGGTCTTGGGGGAGGCACACCCTCCACCTCCTTGCCATGCCCTCTAATTAATAACTGCTATACTTTTATATTAGATACCACTTTGTTTACTATTGATAGAGGCTGGCTGCCTATCTGGCTATGCTATACTATCCTCAGCTCACTGTCCTTCCCTCCGTCACTGCAGCCACCCAGCAGATCCAGTGTGACTTGGAGTGGAAAGCACAACCGTTTCCCCCCCGCTATTCTTCTTTTTTCCCATTCTGCTCACCTTTTCCCTAGCCTTTTCTAACCCTTCTAGCCAATGGTTATGTGGGTTGCTAGGCGACTCTCCAAATGGTGGCCATGACCTTGTAACATGATGTATCTGAGATGTGTCTGCATAAGCACAAACATCGCTTCTCCAGTTTATGGCCTTTAAAAAAAAAATCCCTAATTTTTACTTTAAAGTTTTGTTTTAAGTTTTTTACAAGCCAGGGGATTGGTTGATTGATTGATTGATTGATAGTTCACCTTTCCTCCTTTTCTGTACATGTTCCTATTTTGTGGGTTTTTCAGCCTGCTTTCTAGGGCCACGTTCACTATTAGATATATGGTAATCTTAAAAGAGATGAAACAGCCATACCAAAATGAATTGCCACTTCAGACCATCCAAAGCCTATCCGTTATTTTCTTTGTACAATAAATGAATGTACTGATAACAGAAGGCACTATTACTGTCAGAGTAGAATAATGAAGTCTTCTGCCTGCAAACAACAGGTACAAAGTACTAACCATTATGACAAGCGTCCTAGTATCATTCATCAATTTTGACCCTTTGTTCGCTTGTCAATATCATATAAAGAATTATTGAGCAGTTTAGTTCTCCTGCATTTTCAGGTTTTGGCCTTGCTTCTCAGCTGCTCGCAACAGGCAACCATTAGTTGTACTGATCTTTTGAGAAAGTGGATACTGATCACTTAGAGGACGGAAACACATATTAATTTATTGTAAAGGAATCCAAATAAATCTAAAATAAATCAGTCACTGTGCATTGGTAAGAGGAGTAGATAATGTTATGGATAACACAATTTAGGATCACTTGTACAACAGAATCAAGCAGTTACTTTTTTTTCTCTGGCCAGTCCCACCGGCATAGGAGAGAGGGTTCCTTGTTTTAATGTATCTCCATGAAGATTCCCCAGTTACTGCTTGAAATGGTACAGTCCAGACCCGTGTTCCCTCTGAGCTGTGCATATGAGTAGCTACTAATTAACACAGGAAGCCCTGCTCAGTAGCAATCTGGAGCCACACAGAGGCTGATTTCGCCCTAGAGCTGCCTCGATGTTGCGCTGCTGTTTGCTCCGATACTATTGGTCAATTTCACACCTGAAGCCGCGGGGCTGCATTTTGACCCACGGCTTCACCAGATTTCCCCTGCAGTTTTGTGATCCTGTTTTTTGAGGATCACAAAACTGCAGAGGAAATCGGGCGAAGCCGCGGGTCAAATGCAGCCCCGCAGCTTCGGGAGTGAAATTGACCAATAGTATTGGGGCAAATGGCGGTGCAACATCGAGGCAGCTCTAGTGCGAAATCAGTCAAAGTCTTGCCCGTTGCCCACTTTAAGATTACAGCAGTCATATTCTGCTGAAGATGTGAACCACTCCGCTCAGTTGGGGGAAAAATTAGAGGGAAAGAAGAAGAAGGAGAAGGAGCAGGAGAAGAAGAAGAAGTAGGAGGAGGAGTTGGATTTATACCCCACCCTTCACTTGGAGTCTCAGAGCAGCTTACAATCTCCTTTCCTTTCTCTTCCCACAAAAGATACCCTGTGAGGTTGGTGGGGCTGAGAGAGCTCTGAAAGAACTGGTCTTAAGAGAACAGCACTGAGAGAACTAAGACTGACCCAAAGTCACCCAGCTGACTGCACATGGAGGAGTGGGGGAATCAAACTCGGTTTTCCAGATTAGAGTCCATCGCTCTTAACCACTACACCAAACTGGCTACCCAGTTCTGCTGATTGCATAAATGGGTCTTCATTCATAAAGTTACCAGAAGGCTGCTTTCCTTAACCTAAAATATTCATCACATCCAAAGATACGGCTTCTCAAGGACACATACCGTTTAATTATTACAGGAAGTGCAATGCAATAGAAATGCAAGCTGTGGTTATGGAAGAGATTAACAGCATCAAGCAATTTTATAACAGGACGAAAGAAATAGAGAAAATGATCTGACATCAACAAAGAACCAAAGATTATGGATTGTTACAAGGATTTCTACCCGCTCATTTGTTCCCACCCTTTCTACTTACCATCAACAGTAGTACTACTATACAGTCCATAAATCCGCAATCCTAAACCTACCTGCAAGTGAGGCCCACTGATATCAATAGGATTTATTACCTAGTAAACAGATTGTGCTATAAAAATTCATTTTATTTCAAACACATTTCTATTCAACTTTCCTGTAACTGCCTGTTATGAACCTGAGCCTGTGCAGTGGGGCCTAGTGACTCTGGGAAAGCCTGTACTGGAGTGACTTCTGGGCCTTTGGACCCTGTGATTGGTTAACAGGGGATTTGGAGGGAAAACTTACACCAGTAGAGGAGTCGAGGGCGGTGCCTGGGAAGAAGGGATAAGAGGCCTCACCCAAAGTGGGAGGGTGTTCACTCCGAGGGAGCAGAGCTGAGGAGAGGATGGAGTGATCCCTTATCTAGAAGTGGTGAGTCAGCTTGAACCCAATCACCTAAAGACCATTAGGAACAGTCCAGATAGATGTGGTAGGGTTCTTTTGTTTGCTTACCTACCTTCTGTTCTCATTATTCTACATATTATTTGAAAACCAGTTGTTCCTAGACCTCTTAAAATTGTTTATTATTCTGCCTGGGTCCTCACACCTTATTCAGTCACACAGAAAGTACAACCTACTGGGAAAGAATGGACCTAAGGGATCAGGTGGTGGCAGCCTACAGAGAGCTTCCCTGGTCTGCTGCTTATAACTCAGCCAAATAAAAACTATCATCATAAAACAAGAAATTCAACAAGAGGGCAGCGCGAGCAGTTAAAAACACAGTAAACATAACAGCTTCCAAGATCATGACCCCCTACTATGCTAGGGTTGGCAGGTCCCCCGGGGGGATGGGGAAACCCCTGCTTGATGGGTCTGTTAACCGCTGGCCCGGATCAGGCCGCTGGAGGGAACCCCACCCCCAAAGTGCCAGGCTTGTAGAGATGGCATCAGGCATGTTGCGGGGGACGCTCTATTATTCAAGGGAAAACTCTATGATTTTCCCTCGAATGATAGTGGTCCCACCCCCAACATGCCCAACATGATGACGTCACTTCCAGGTCATCGCTTCACGTGTGCGCCAAGGAGCTCCCAGAGAGGACCAGGACTCCCCCACTAAAGATAAGGTAGGACTTGGCAACCCTATACTAGGCAGTAACCAGTAGAAAAAGCAATACTACAAAGCAACTTCATACCAACCTCTCAAGAAGAAACTTGACAAAAGAAAATTGTTCCAACTGCCCACAAAGCAGAAAACTCCCACAGCTTAGAAGCTCATTGGCGGAAGGCCTATGATCAATAGGGTTTCCAACTCTGGGTTGGGAAGTTCCTGGAGATTTGGGGGGGGTAGAGCCAGGGATTGTGGGGTTAAAGGAAGCGAGGGGCCTCAAGCAGGGCATAATCCTATAGAGTCTACCCTCCAAAGCTGCCATTTTTCCCCAGGGGAACTGATCTCTGTGGGCTGGAGTTCTCCAGGCTCCACTTGGAGGTTGGCAACCCTTATCAAACACACTTGAAAGTAAATAGCCACAATTCAGACCACCCTTACTGTAGGAACAGTCAGTCTGTTTTGCTGAGATAGGTGTAACACGGGTGCCGATTCATACCAGGAGAGGCAGCCTCTCAGAGAGTTGGGTCTCAAGTTGTTAAGGCCTCTAAAAGGTAAGAACCAGCATGTGGAACTGAATGCAGAATCAAAGAGGCACCTGTGAAACTCCCTAAAACAGAAGCTATGTGATCAAAAATGTTCAGTCTTATCAAGAGCCAGGCAGATGCAGTTTGTACTGGTGGAAGCTTCTGAGTTGTGTTTTCAAGGGCAGCACCGTGCAGAACATGTTGCGGTACTCCAACCTAGAGATTACAGATGCACGGATCCAAACGGCAATGTCAGCCAAAAAGAGAAGGGATGATAATTCAGGAGTCTGATGTGGACAGGAGAAAGCAGGCCTGGCTACTCCTTTGCCTTGTTTGGCTAACAACAGTCCAGAGACCTGCTTTCGCAGCTCTATCTCACAGCTTCATTTCATTAATGACAGGTCAGCTCCCTCTGTCTTGTCTGAATTCAGCTTCACCTTGCTTCCCCTCACCCACTTGACCAAGCATCCTGGAAGTGGTTCAGGAAAGCTGTTTCTGGCGGTTTCATCAAAGGAAGGCATATAGATGTAAACACCACATAACACAGGGAATAAAATGAAAACTTGAGGGACAGCACACTTGAAGACCCAGACAGAGGACTGTAAGAAGGCAATCCTAAATAGATCTGCTCAGAATCGTATTCACATCAATTCAGTGGGACTTACCCCTAGGAAAGTACACTTAGGATTGCACGGTAAATCTGTCCAATAGTACAGAAAAGATCTAAACCTGTGGAAAATGGTCCCTGATACCCTCACCATGTGTCTAAGACATTCCAACAGAACAGTGTAATCCTCTGAGTCAAAAGCTGCCAATAGATCTAAAAGGATCAATATTGAAGGGATTCCTTTGTCTACTCATAAACCAAGATAAATGATTCACATGGCCTTTGCCCCATAACCAGGACTGAAGGGTGGAGGACAAAAATACTATTTAAGTTATGCTTGGAAATACCGCTTCATCATCTACTCAACTCTCCTGCTTTTAAAAAAGGAAGATTTGAAACAGGTCTGTAATCTGATTGGTCACTCAAAGAAGTCAATAAAGAATTTACCCCAGCATTTCTTAGCTTGTTTAGTGTGAAACATATATATCCTCTTCTTCCTGAGAAGCCAATGCCCTGTGTTCCAAAACACACTGATGGTGGCACCAGTTCTCTTGTGGCATAAGCCCTTTTCACATATTCAGTGAACATAGGGATGCCAGCCTCTGCAGGGGAGATCCCCTGGAATTACAGCTCATCTCCAGACTACAGAGATCAATTCCCATGGAGAAAATTGGTGCTTTGGAGGGTGGACTCTATGGCACTGTACCCACTGAGGTCCCTGTCCTCACCAGGCTCCACCCTAACCTGGATCTGGCAACTCTAACTCCTATCCCCTGCCAGTGGCCAGAGAGGACCTGGCAACCCTAAGCGAACACAGCAGGATCACACCCATTGCATGTGCCCCCAGCCCCCCATGGATTAACTGAAAAAAGACAGGATTGGAGCAGGGGTCTCCCAGTGTGGTGGGTGACCATAGGCACCACTGGATTTTTAATGATCATCCAAGGTTGCATTTTTTCTCAATTTAATACCATTTTAATGACCTGCTAAGAACATAAGAGAAGCCAATGATGGATCGGGCCAATGGCCCATCCAGTCCAACACTGTCAGACAGTGGACAAAAACACCAGGTGCCATCAGGAGGTCCAGCAGTGGGGCCAGGACACTAGAAGCCCTCCCACTGTTGCCCCTCCCCAAGCACCAAGAATACAGAGCATCACTTGCCCCAGACCGAGAGTTCCTGCCTAAACTCAATCTCTTCTTTCTGACTTGAACGCATATTGACCCAGTCAATGTGTGGGTAGCTAAATCACCTAGTTATTTTGTCTAGCCGTCATCTTTAATTCATCATTTCATAATCCTCCTCTATCTTTTGATCTGGTGGGTGATAGCAAACCCCCAGTGTTAAGCTTCCTTTTGGGCCCACTATTTCGACCCCAAGTATTTCCAGAAGCGAATCCAATTCTCTTACCTTCTCAATCTTACTGGACTGTTGTAATCTGCCCTGATTGCAGAAAGGGAAAGGTAGGTATCTTAAAATCAATGAAGGCATATATACAAGACAGGAGTCCCTGATAGAACATATTGAATATGCAAATACAACCTGTACAGCTTTCAGCTGAATATGCAGTGATCAGGGCAGAGCCTGGCCTAATGTTTCGCCTACCTTCATTCATTCATTCATTCAGAGTTCAGAGTTCACACAATTTTCATGGAACAAAGTTTGCAAAAGTAAGATACTGTAGCTGTAGGCATAGCTAGGTTATATACATTTTAACAAGTGAAAGGGCAATAATGAAAGAATGACTTGTGCGATACTGGAGTAAAAAAAAGTAATTTAATTACCAAAGATTGTAATTAACCTAACAAGGTAAACTAGTCTATGACCAGTTTAATCTAATGAGTAAAGCTACTAACAGTGCTATCCTAAAAGGATTTACACCATTTATAATGGTGAGACTCTGCTTAAGATGGTGCTATTAGCTTTCTAATTCTTTATGATCAGCAACATACCAATAAATAGGGTTGCCAGCCTCCAGGTAGTGGCTGGAGATCTCTTTGGATTCCTATTGATCTCCAGGTGAAAGAGATCAGTTCACCTGGAGAAAATGGCAGCTTTGGAGGACTCTATGACATTATAACTCATTGAAGTCCCTCTCTTCCCCAAACCCTGCCCTCCTCAAGCTCCACTCCCATATCTCCAGTCCTGCCAATAAATACAGCACAGAACCAGTGCTCTCCAGGAAGACAGTGATGGGTATCCATTAAATCTACGTTGGAGGACAAGTGGGGGTAGCTATTATAATTATTATAATTCTTATTCTTTTCTCCATCTTCACTTCAGTTTCCTGTTCAGAAGCATCTGCTAGCTTCTAGATAAAATTCCCCAAGAACCATGGCTTTATCAATGTGTAATATTAGGATGAGTTTGTATCTACAGCCCTTGGGAGGCAGGCTAGAAAGCAGCCCTGCCTTCTCTGCTTCAAAAGGAACTGTTCTGATGGAGGCATCTAAAAATCACTGCTGATCTGAGCTGGATTTGAACCAGCAATCTGAAGGGCAGGAGGCTCTAATTCCCAGTCTCTAAAGGTATGATTCTCCCTCACAGCTTGTAAACACCAAATACAGAAACTCAGTCAAATGAAGCATTTCATGTCTCAGTGCTGAGAGAAAAACAAGCTTGCAAATCTGAGTCCCTCTGCCGCGTCTACAACTTGTAACATTTCAATTGTCTCACCAACCATGCTCCATCTCGGAGGAGGTGGTATTTAAGCTTCTGCACACAGTTTGTTCTTGTCGCATTTACAGCTGTGTGAAGCAGAGCTGGCTCTTCCGCAGAGGACAATGTAAAGGCATGGGAGTGTATCTAACCTATGGCTGCCTGTGGGATTTCTCTGGTCGGAAATGAGACACGTCACTTTCAGAGCTTGTAGAATATCAGACATAAAAGAGGGCCGACTTGGATATTCACGCTATTTGTCTAGAAATACACATTTGGTAGGCTTGCCAGTTCCAGGTTGGGAAGTTCCTGGAGTGGGCTTGCAGTGGAGCCTGGGAAGGGTGAGTTTGGGGGAGGGGAGGGACCTCAGCTGGGTATAATGCCAGACAGTCCACTCCCCAAAGCAGCCATTTTCTCCAGGGAATCTGATCTCTGTAGTTTGAAGGTCAGTTGTAATTCCAGGCTCCACCTGAAGATTGGCAGCCTTATCTCCAGGCAGGGCTTTTTTTATAGAAGAAGCCCATCAGGAACTCATTAGCATAATAGGCCACACCCCCGTGTTACCAGAAGTGTGGTCATCCAGCCACACCCACCTTTTGCTTCTTATTCTGTTTACCTTGTTTTGTTGTCAAAACCCAGGGCTTTTTTTGGAGCAGGAACTCCTTTGCATGTTAGGCCACACACCCTTAATGTAGCCAATCCTCATGAATTTCTGCCGTTGGGTGTAGCTTATTATGCTAATGAGTTTCTGCTGGGCGTGGCCAACTCAGAAGCCGGCCGGAACTCCGTTCCTGTGTGTTCCTGCCCCAAAATAGCCCTGCCTCCAGAGAAACTGATATTTGTGGTCTGGAGATCAGCTGTATTTGCAAGAGACCTCCAGGCCCCTCCTAGAGGCTGACAACCAATAGTCCCCCAATCACTCCATGTTTCAAAGCACTCTTTCAGTACCCTGTTTTGCTGTTGTCCTCAACAGTGATTTTCCCCACACAAGATCACATGATGCTACACTCCCCAATCAGATCCAAAGATGGCAGCACCCACACTGTGACCTCTCTAGGGAACAATCTGAACGCTCCTTTGGATCCCCCCACTAGGGCTGTGGTCACACACACACTAAATAATCCACTTTCACAATGGATTTCACTGTGTGAACTGGCAAAATCCAGTTTGAAAGTGCACTGAAAGTGGATTGGAAGTGGATTATTTAGTGTGTGTGATCGCAGCCTAAAAGATATAATGTTGCTATATCAGTAGCATCGATAGAGAAATTATACTCATTCACATTGCTCTCTCAAATTTAGCTATTGTGGTCACACATCATCCAGGCAAACAACTTAAACGCTCCCTTAAAACAGTGGTTGTAATGTTCAAGACAGGTGTGGCAAAATGATGCCCATCAAAACCAGAGGGGCATTTAAGGATAAACTTGGAGGGAGAGATCATTTTGACTTACCCTTCTCTGGTTTTTACATCATTCCGATAAAAGACAGGAGAGACGGGTTGCTCGTGAAATTTGTGAAAAATGCTACCAAACTATCTGTTAAGGATACCTTTGCACAGATTGCTTTTTAATAACACAACCAGGAAACTCAAGTGCATAAATTGTGACATACGAATGCAACATCCGTTTGTTCTTCAGTTCTGGAAATGTGTTAGACAATGTGCCAGTAAAAGGAATTAAAAAAAAACCCAATGAAATGTTTAAAGGAATTATGACCTAGTATGAACATTTTTTGTTGCTGAAGAACTGATGAGCATACACAAGCTTTATTAATTTACAAAAATGCAGCTCAGTTTTCTCAACGTTTAGTGCCTTGGATACACAACTATAACACTGCATCAAAAGCCTAGCAGCCTTATCTTAAACTAGGGGTGTTGAACTCATTTGTTATGGAGGGCTGGATTTGACATAAATTGGACTTTGTTGGGCCGGGCCATGTGTGTCATAAAATTTAATGCCAAGGAGCATAAACTTTATAATGGACACAAACACAAAGATTTTTACTTAAAATAAAAACATGCATGAAACATCAGCATTCTTGCAATATTTTGTTTATTTGTCTCTGATGACTGACACCTCTTGCTCTGAATTATTGCATCAAAATGTCTGTGCTGTAGCAATTGGGGAGGGGGGGGAGGGGGAGGAGCCTCAGCCCAGTGCAGGGAACAGAAGCTTGCCTATCTATCTCTCCTGAGTGATTGAGACAGTCTGGGAAAAACCTATGATGCAGCAGCAGCAGAACTGGAGGAAGAAGCAGGAGACAGCCAGTCCCTTGCGGGCCTGATAGAAGCACTCTGGGGGCCTAATCTGCCCCCTGGGCCGCATGTTTGACACCCCTGTCCCAAACATATTTTACACAAAAGTAAGCCCTACAAAATTCTGTACAGCATTACTTGGAATACATATCTGGTTAGGAAGAACACCACTTTATCAGCTTTAGGTGGTCTTCTGAGCCTTCAGGGCCAGCTTAAGACCTATTGATGTTTCCCAGGACTTCATGTAATTTCTCTAAACCTTGGTTGGCTGCTTTTGCTGGTCTTCCCCATTACTAAGCACAGCTTCAACTGTTTCATTACTTAGTTTTAGTGCTTTAGGCTCAGAAAGTATTTAGAGACGCAGTGTATTTTTAACCTACTTTAATACAGTTGAGTGTTTTTAGATTTTGTGTATTTCCCTTGATGTCTATTGTCTATAATCCTGATATTTAAGGAAGGTAGAGAATTAAGCAGATTTTGATGTCTGGTCTAATTAACATCTGGATCAGCACACAGATAACCTAGAAGGTCAAGCCTAAAACAAGAACTCCCTGTTGATTTCAAAGGCATAGCCGCATAAATCTCCTATCAGCCACAATAGTGTACAATAGGGCACACAGCTGCTGCTGTCCTTGATCTTACAGGGGTTCTGCAGCTTTTGTGCGGATGGGGGGAGATTTAGCTAGATGATCTTTGAGATAGAGAGTGCAAGACACTGAACGTCAGTCTGACATTTCAAAAGCATCTAATTTTATTGTTGCTCCTCATAAACATTTCCTTCTCATTCCAGCTTCCTATCTTTATAACCTCGAAAATGTTAATCAAAGAAGAGTTTCCGCCCCTGCCAGATTTTCAGCTTTGCCATCTTCAGTTATTGAGGGCAGATATAACAAAATTGCCCGGACTGAGAGATTTTGCCCTTGTAATAGTGGTGAGATAGAGTCAATGGCACATGTCCTTCTTCGTTGTTCTTTCTACAATGAAATCCATACTGCCCTTATCTCCCCGTTACTTGAGTTCTGTCCTGACACCTCCAACTCTGGGATCATTAACATACTTCTTTCTGATGTGAGTATAGAGATCACCCAGAAAGTTGCTAAATTCTGCTCCCAAGCAATTAAATTGTGTTCTATATATATTTCCCAACTTAATGTGGAAGATAGCTGATTGTATTCTGTATCTACATTTTTACATAGTTAGTTTAGAAATTGCTGTATTTGTATTAGTATTAGTTTTAATTACTCTTATACTTTTTATATTTGTATACCTTAATTTTTTTATTTTATCAGGCTATGGTCATTCTTTTCCGTACTTATTTGTGTTCTGGTCATGGACTGTAAATAAAGAAAAGTAAAGTAAAATAAGATCTTACAGGGGTCAGAAGACCAATCCTGTACTGACATACCCAATCCCATACACTAAAAACATATATACTAGTGATAATTACAAAGTAATTCAAAGTTGTTGCAGTAAAAATAAAACAGGGAGCCTGTGGTACTTCAAAAATGAAATGATATTTATGCTAGTATAAGATGATGAAAGCCTTGACCCAGATGGCCCAGGCTAGCCCGATCTCATCAGATCTCAGAAGATAAACAGGGTTAGTCCTAGTTAATATTTTGATGGGAAACCACCAAGGAAGTCCAGGGTCACTACACAAAGGCAGGCAATGGCAAAGCACCTCTGAACGTCGCTTTGCCCTGAAAACCCTAAGGAGTAGCCATAAGTCAGCTGTGACTTGACAGCACTTTCCACCGCTACCAAGATGATGTGGACTACAGTGTGCTCATCACATGCACACAGTGGGTCCCCACTGGACAAACAGATGTAGATGAGATTACAAAGGGGGAAAGTTATAAACAACAGAAACCAAAGGCCATGGGCTGCAGGATATTCATGATGAGATGTGATTAGACAAATTTCAAACGTAAGCCCTCTGCAGATGGTAGGATGACATTCCAGTCACATAAAATGGGACCCTATCAGCCACACACTGGGGAGAGCATGTGTGGGATCACTGTATCAAATAAACAGGGCAACATCTGGATTTACCACATTGCCTTATCCCCACAATTCAGCCTTCACACATGTTGCATCCCCTGATCACGTGGCTGGTGGTCTCCTGATTCACATGAATAGAAACACCAGAGCAACATCTGCAGAAGACTATAGAGAAGAAAAGTACAGTAGCAGTTGTCAGTGATAGTGGAAGAGGCAGCATTCAGAATATTGGCTTTATAATAATTTTACTCTGTAGAGATTATACTTGGTCCTCTGGCACAGACACTGACATCAGTCTGATCAAAGCAGTGAACTGTTGCATATTACGAAAGCTCTGACATTTGATTTCAGAGCATGGTTGTGGGGGGATTGGTCTCTTCAATTAGTTCCTGAGCAAGAGAGCACCATTTTAAGTCTAGGGGAGACCTCCATATGGGGGTCAGTGAAGTTGAGCCCTGATAAGCAAGCTTGCAGAGCCAGGGATTTGACTCTTTTTAGAACCTCTGTATCAGCAGCCCTGCCATTTGTTGGAACTGAAGGACTTTACTCAACACAAGGTACGTATGCACTGAGTACTGGAGCAGAACAGAAAGACAGGAAAACAACGGTTCAATCACTTTACGTGGATGGGGAACTGTGCCTGGTGATCCTGACATTGGAAAACTTTTCTCCATGGAGAACAAGGTTGAACATAGCTCTGGAAGTTGAAAAGCTGGAAAACTACACTGTGGAGAATCCCCCACACACCCTGATGGTGTAGATGATACAGTGGAAGAGTGGAAAACGCATGACCTCATGAGTTTGGTAAGATGGAATTACCTCTCTCAAATTAGATGGTTGCCAACAGCTAAGATATATGCAGCCTTAGAATCCTCCCACCAGTGCAAGGGTTGAGCATTTACATATTCATAGATCAGCAGCTGGCAGCTACTAAGTATCACAATGGGGACTGGTTTTGTTCACATGTTAGCAAACTGACTAATTTATTTGGGGAACTGGAAGAATTGGAAGACCGGCTGAATGAAAGACATAAAATTAGCACTCTATTCTTAAGTCTGCCCCCAAGTTATGTGCATGGAGTTAGTCATTTGGAAACCCAACTGATCATGATGTTTCAGGAAGTGGCTCCTAAATTTTTACAAGAGGTGAATAGAAGAAGAACTCTGAGCAAAAACAGAGAATCTCTGTCAGAGGAATTTGCCCACAAAGTGCCCAGAGGTGCTGGAGAAGCTGAAAGATTATAGTGTGCTTGTCAGCAACAAATCTAGAAGGAAACCACAGATCCTGTGTACAGACAATGGTGGTAAATACATGGTGAGTGCTACGCAGCAGTTCCTTAGAGAACAAGGCACTGATCACCAGACCATAGAATGGTGTGGCAGGAAGGAAGAACAGAAGCCTACTGGACATGATAAGGTACATGTTTAAGGACACATCCCTTCCAGACAAGTTCTGGGGAGAGTGCATCATGACAACCACATACATACAAAACAGGATATTCACAAAAGTCATAGACACACCACCATATGAACTCTGGCATGGCCATAAGCCTCATATAAAACATTTACATGTATTTGGAAGCAAGGCTTATGCATACATCCCCAAAGAGAAAAGGTCCAAGCTAGATGATGGGGCCACAGAAGGCTATAGAATTCTTGATCTGCATACCAGCAAGATCACAATCAGCAGAGAAGTTTACTTCAATGAAAGCAAGAAAGCTCCACCTTCAGAGGGGGCTTACACTGAAGTGAACAGCCAGATTGTGTATGAGCAGCCCTAAGAAGAAACAGACAACAGATCCTGACCCAACCCTACTTGATGAACAACCTTAAGTACTCCACCAAAACTTCCTGACCAAGAAAGAGAGACCACAGAGGTTGAAGTGAGGCAATCAACACACTCAACCAAAGGTATTCCAGCCAAGTGACTATCCTATCTAGCAAGAACAACAGAAGTTCCATAAACTATGTCATGGGAAGAAATATCCCAGCTACCACAACAAGAGGCACAAAAGTGGGAACAAGCTGCACGAGAGGACCCTGAAGCATTACACAAGAACAACACATGGATACTTACAGAGCTACCTCTGAAGAGGCAAGCTATGGGATGCAAATGGGTTTTCAAACTAAAACACAATGCAAAAGGTGAGGTCCAGTGCTACAAAGAAGAAGAAGAAAAGAGATTGGATTTATACCCCGCCCTTCACTTGGAGTCTCAGAGTGGTTTACAACCTCCTTCCCCTTCCCCTCCCCACAACAGACACCCTGTGAGGTAGGTGGGGCTGAGAGAGCTCTGGCAGAAACTGCTCTTTTTCAAGAACAGCTGTGCCAGAACTATGGCTTGCCCAAGGTCATCCAGCAGGTGCAAGTGGAGGAGTGGGGAATCAAACCTGGTTCTCCTGGATTAGAGTCCACACACTTAACCACTACACCAAACTGGCTCTCCTGGCTTTTAGAAAGCCAGACTAGTAGCTAAAGGATACACACAGAAATATGGAGAGGACTATGATAAAACTTTTGCACCAGTGGTTAAATGTGCAACAGTGAGAACACTCCTAAGCATTGCAACAAGCAAGGGAATGCACATTGAGCACCTAGATGTGAAGACTGCCTTCTTGTATGGAGAACCAGAAGAGGACATTTACATGCAACAGTCTCCTGAGTTCATAGTAAAAGGTAAAGGTTCCCTTGCTCGAAAGCCAGTCGAATCCGACTCTAGGGTTGCGGTGCTCATCTCCGTTTCAAAGCCGAAGAGCCAGCGCTGTCCGAAGACGTTTCCGTGGTCATGTGGCCGGCATGACTAAACACCAAGGTGCACGGAACGCTGTTACCTTCCCACCGAAGTGGTACCTATTTATCTACTTGCAATTTCTTGCTTTCGAACTGTTAGGTTGGCAGGAGCTGGAACTAGAGACAGGAGCTCACCCCGTCATGCGGCACCCGGGTCTCGAACTGCTGAACTACTGACCTTCCACAGCCTGCAGTTCAGCGTCTTAACCACTTGAGCCACCGCAGCTCCACCTGAGTTCATAGAACAAGGCAAAAAAAAGACTTGTATGCAAACTTCACAAAAGCATCTATGGGTCAAAGCTGCTGGAGCTTAAAACTTGAAACTGAATGAGATGCCACTTCAAGCATACTTCAAGAAAAGTGAATCTGATCCTTGCCTGTACACCAAGTACAAAGATGGCAAATGGACTTACAACCTGACTTACATTGATGTAGCATGTGAAAATCCAGATGACAGCAAAAAAATAGTGAATCATCGGAACCAACAAGTAGAAATCAAGCAGCTAGGCAACATCAAACACTACCTAGGCATTAAAACACAGAGAGAAGAAGATGGAAGTTTTCTTATCAACCAAGAGCAAAAGATCAAAGAATTACTGAACTACTTGTGGAAGATGCCTGTACTGCACCAATTCTCATGGAAGTAAGTTACATAAAACAACATGATGACACTAAGGAGCTACCTGCTAAGAACAGATACCATGAAGCACTAGGTAAGCTTCTCTACATTAGCACATTGACTAGGCCAGACATTAGCACTGCAGTAGGATTACAGTGTAGAAAGACTGCAACACCAACAAAGACTGGAATGCAATTAAGAGACTTGTAAGATACCTAAAGGGTATTGCACACTTTAAGCTGATGCTACCAACCAATGACAGCCCAAAGTTAGTAGCATATATATATGCTGACTAGGGAGGAGACACAGTGGTCACATATTTTCCTGTGGAGGAGCTATAAACTGGTCAAGTAAAAGGCAGGGGTCATTTTGTAGAAAAAGAGGTGCAGGAGCTCATTAGCATAACTCATTAGCATATGTCACACACCCTGACATCAATGGAAGTATGGCGAGCTGGTGAGAGACAGAGAGAGAGAGAGATGGGGAGGAAGGAAGGCAGGGAGGGAAAGAAGGCAAAGAACTTTGGGAAGGAAGGAAGGAAGGAAGAGAGAGAGAGAGAAAGAAAGAGAGAGAGAGAGAAAGAAAGAGAGAGAGAGAGATGGGGAGGAAGGAAGGAAGAGGGAGGGGGAGAGAGGGAAAGAGGGCAAAGAAGGCAGGCGAGCAGAGAAAGGCGGGCTGGGGGCGCTCCAGAGGACTTTCTCTGCTCGTCTGCCTTGACAGGTGAGCAGAGAGAGGCAGGGAGCACTCCAGAGGACTTTCTCTGCCTGTCCACCTTAGCGGGGGGGGGCTTGGTCATGTGCCCACCCCCAGGCTCCTCACTCCTGGAGCACCGCTCCTGAGTGCTCCGGCTCCAACCAAGGCCTGGTAAAAGGTAGGATATAGTAGCAGCATCTACCACTGAAGCTGAAGACGTATAAACTGCATGAGGTTGTCAAGAAATACTGACAGATCTAGGTATTGACATACCACAACCCATACAAATTCATGAAGACAACCAAAGCTGCATCCAGTTATCTGAACAAGAACATGTGAACATATGTACTAAGCATATTGACATAAAGTATCACCTAGTGAGAAAGCTGCAAAGAAAAGAAATTATCTAGCTGAAGAAATGATCACAGATGTTCTCACTAAGTCACTCCCCAGAATTCACTTTGAAGCTCTCAGAAAGAAGATTAGCTGAGTCATTAGAAATCGAGAGGGGTGTTGGAAGTGAAGGACTTCATGCTGTTCCTTAGCCTCAGACTTCTGAGGGGGTCTATAAGAGAGTCAGAGAGACCAGCGCACTATCTCCTTTTCTCTCTAATGCTATCCCTTTGATGTATTCTACTCTTAGGGAATCTTCTTTCCTTCTGGTCTGACACCTTCTCTCCACACTGTGCCATTCTTCTCCATATTGGCACCATGAGAGCAGGACATGATTCCTGCATCTCTATCCATCCTAGCTCGTCAGACTAGATTAGAATCTTATCTCTACTCTATCCTGTCTAGAATAGAGTTTCTTACAATAAAGGACTCGTATTAGTTTTGCAAAGATAAAGAGACTCTGTGTGTAACTTCATTTCTTATCAGCACACACTAACCAGATTGGCTCTGCTGTGCTATGTGCTTTGAACACTCTGCTAACCAAATAATCCTTCACCATTCACGCAACAAATGGGTCTTAAGCAGCAATCAATGATCGATAATTGCATAACATCAAGAGGAAAAATGCAGGATAGCAATTCTGTTTCCTACCACTGAGCCAGTGTGTACACACAGGCCTTAACACTTTGGTCTAAAAGAGGGGCTTCTGTCCCTCTCTCCATTTTCAACACCCAGCCCAACGAAGCATTTTGGACAATTCAAAAACTTGCATAATGCATTGCATTATTTTGATTGGTCTTAACCAAAGGTTGTGCACACTTTGGCAGCACATATACTAAAATTGGAATGATACAGAGAAACCAAAGGTATGACAAGGGCTTTGTTTTTGAATCTCACTATGGACCAACATTGCTACCTACTTTTTTAGTGTATGGACTTTTTTAGCATATACACCCACCACGACATTTTCATTAATTTAAATTCTCTATGAACCTGAATCCAGCATGCATTAAAACAAACCTAATGGACTCTCAGTATATCTCTCCTTCTTTTAAAAGAAACCGCATTTTTCCAGGATGTTTACGACAAGGATCAGAGTTAAAAAAAGGTTAATTATCCTTGCTCTTTGCAAAAGCTCTACAAATTGATTCAAAATTGAATCATTGCCAGTGTCTTTGAAAAGTCCTTTGAGACATCCAAGAATTCTTTCTGAGGTGGGGGGGGGTTGGAGTTATTTGCTTATGGGTATAAAATCCCTTTATGTGTCGTCCCTGGAGAGCCATCATCTTTTTAAAAATAACCTTTGAAAATATGAAATTGCACTTCACCTAATGTAGCCGGTCAGTGAAAAACCCTGCCAAAATTTGAAATCGGTTGATATGTGTTCAGATCATATCTGCACCGACAGGCCACCTACATGTGCAGTAAATCCTTTGAAAAAGAAAATGGATGATGAAAAGGGATTGTTTTAAATCAAAACCTACCCTACAAAAATTAGGCAACATCAAAAGAGATCCATTACAAATGCACTGTTCAGAACAGTCACTCACTCACTCTGAACTCAATACCACAAGAGAGAAGAAAGCTGTAAACTGACTCTTAATGTCATGTAAATGCCTGATCCTTGGTCTGTTATACTTCAGATTGGGGACTAGGGAATTCATATTTCTGCTCAGCCATAACATTTACATGGTGGGTAACTATTTCTGAGTCTTACCTGTCTCACAAAGTTACTCTCAGGAAAAAAATGGGGTAACACCAGGAATACCACCTTTTATTTAGAATATTTCCTCCACCTTTCTGTTAGCCTATAAATTCAAATAGAAACAGATAATACAGGCAGGATTTGATAGGTAACAGGAACTGTGCTGGGCTGACCACAATTAATGAACTGATTGATACAGGGAGAGCCAATCCCGAAAAGCTTTGAAGGCCAATACTAGTATCCTAAATTGAACCCAGAAATAAATCAAAGACTAGTACAGATGTTATAGAACAGATGTTATATGTTCAAACAGGTTAGCCTATATTATGACACGGCCTGCCACATTTAGCACCAGTTTAAGTTTCCAAGTCGTCTTCAAGGGCAGTCCCCTGCAAAGCACATTACAGTAGTCTAACCATCAGTTTACAGTGGCAGTGATCATCATGATGAGGACAGCTGAGCCCCATAACATCTAGGGATTTCCAATATGTGGTGTGAGATCTCCATGCTGTGAATTCCCCTTGCCCTTACGCTAGCAACCAACAGAACAGAGGTAAGGAAATGCAGAATACTGCTAGACATGCCAGTGAGGAGAAGGAGAGGAAATAATGAATAATAGGACTGCCAGGGTTTTGTTTCGTTTTTTTGCAGTTCATCGTAAGAGCCTAATTGCAGCCTCAGCAATCTGCATCTCTCACAAAAAAATGTTTCAGCTCTACCTATGTAGTATGATCCTTTCCTTCATATGTGAGGGGACTTCTGTGGAGATCATTGAGTTATGAACAATTCAGACCAGTGAAACAAAAAAAAACTGGCTGGTAGCATTCCCTTTGAAACGGAACAGGGTAGGGAAGCTTGGGACATTTCTATCAAGTTATGAAAAAATTGCAGTGGAAGACGTTCTGGGAACACATCAACCCACGTGAAAGGAGGAGGAAGAAAATTTCAAAAAAGTGTTTTATTTCAGTCAAAGCACAGAGGGACTT